>CM035429.1:128154931-128814931 GCA_020310875.1 Ceratopteris richardii | reverse complement strand
GGGGGTGTTCTTAAGGAGCTGAAGGTAGGAGGTGTCCTCAAAGAAATCAAGGGAGGATTACTGAAATCACCGAAGGGTGGGAAGGACGAATCTACGGGAGTACAAGAATCAGATCCCCTAGCCAAGGTCTTTATGTCGCCTCTATCCTTTGATGGTAATGTAACTGCACAGGTTCAGGCTGAGAAAACTAACAATATTGAGATAGGAGACTCTGGGCCTGAACTTGACATTGGTAAACATTTATGACAATATTTGGCTTTCCAGTTTTTTATGCAGAGTGATTTCATGCCAGTTGGATGTTATGGTAAATTCATCTGTTTTGGCCTGTAGATGATATTGAGATAGAGGATGAGGAGATCAGTCAACCAGGATATATCGGCAAAACACCAAGTCTGAAAGGTCGATTCTACATTTCTAGAAGGAGGAAAAGTACAATTTTCCCAAATATAATTTACAATGCCAATGTACTGATTATATGGTAGCCATGCAGGCATATGGATTTCATTAAAACCTTTAATTGCATGAAATGAACTTGACAAAAACAAGCTGTCTTATTCATATCAGCTGCATACGTGACAGGTAAGAATAAATTCTTTGATCCTTCAGATGATAGGAAGGACCTCTTGGGTGGAGATGAGGACTACAGTAAACCAATAAGAAGAAGTCCAGATGAGATTCGAGCGAAATACGGTCATAAACCTTTAGGGGTGAGTTAAAATATCTTGACTGATTTCCAATCTTGAACTGTACGGTAAAAATGTATGGCTTGTTTTTTTTGGTTGGGATAAATGCGTCATAGTGACCAAATTTTTCCCGTGTGCATTTGATCATTTTTAGTACTTTCTCAGTTTTCAGCACATGAAATGTATGATATTGCCCTTTGATGCTATTAGCTTTTAAATAATGATGATGATGATGATGATGATGATGATGATGATAATAATAATAATAATAATAATAACAATAATAATAATAATAATAATAATAATAATAAAATAAATGAATAATAATAATAATAATCCGGTCATTAATGAAAGTTGTTTTGTGCTATCTTTTATTTTCTATTTATTAATGTCTAACCGTTTAATTATCATATTTACATGATTTCCGATCTTCAACTGCACTACAAAATTGATTGCAGTTTTTTTTTTCCTGGGAAGTTCGGTCATCGATCTACTCTTCCAATTAAGCTTGAAAGATTGAAATAACAACACACATACACACACCCCTTGAGGATCCCCCTTTTCCCCCACTTTCGAGCGTGACCAAATTTTTTCTGCATAACTGCGGCACTGTGACCAATTTTTTTCTGCATCCATTGAATATTTTCCATGCTTTCTAGGTATCCGCACACAAAATGTATGAGGTCGGCTTTTCATATTAACCACGGGGAAGTATCCAATCACTAAAGGAAGCCATTGTTTTATATTCTCTTCTGTTATCCATTTTCTACTGTCTAGACTTTCAACTAACACCTTGGTATAAAATGTATGTGATAGTTCCTGTATATATATATGTTGGGAATCGGGATAAGTGGAGTGAGCATACGGTACTCATTGTGTAGGGCAGTTTGAAATGTACTTCAGTTACGAAGGCATTACCTCTATGAGTTTGCTGTATAGTTGACGCAGAACTGATGTGATGCTTTGCAGGACGTTTCTGGCTCAGCAGCACAGGCCAGAGACAAATTGCTCGAGAGACATGAAAGGTTGCAGGTACCATAAGATATGTTGTTCTAAAATTTATTAGCTCCATAAATGTGGATAAAGTATATGACATTTGAATTCCTTATGGTGCCAACCAGGCACTAGGAAAGCGTACCGAAGAGATGCAAGAAGGAGCACAAAATTTTGCCTCAATGGCTGCAGAACTTGCCAAGACTATGGAAGCGAAAAAATGGTGGCAGTTATAGAAGTGATTTAAGGAATAGACTTCATGAAAAGTCCAAATTATCCTTCGATGAAATATCATCTCTGCTTGGCTTGAGTTTAATGCCTATATTTGTGGTGGTTCACTTTGAAGTGTTGAAATGCCCATGAGTGTAGATGTGGCGTTTCAATGCAAACGTGCTCAAAAGTGGACGATGATAGGAGTTGAACAGTAGTAGAAATATTATATCTCCAGATTAGCAGCATTTCACCATGGTTGCGTGGACATTGCGAACATTTTCATACAGTATAAAGATAGAAGGTATATCAATTACTTGACCTCTCATATGGACTTCTACCTTGCATATCTATGGCCACTGCGCCATTTTGACATAGCCAGTTATGTGCAGGAGTTTGCAGTGTCTTTGTTTTTGTACAGCAAACTTGGGCTAACGTCAACGCCCCGAATGTGGGAATTTCCCTGCTATATGATTTCAGACCCATCATGGTGTGAAGCAAGAGAATCCGTGCATGAAATATGATGTCAATCCAAGGAAAGTGTGCCCTCCTCTTCCATTCAATCAATCAATTTAATCAAACAATCCAATTCATGTATGCATGCAGTAAGTACTCCTGTGCACGGTGCTCCTGAATACGGCAGTGCACTAATGTCCGTGTAATACATATGTACATATATTGGAAACTTTCAGCAATGTGAAAATCTTTCTGGTTAGAGTTACGTAATCTGATTTGCTGACGTGCTTAATGTCGGTTGTCTTGAATATGATTAAGAATGCCAATATCATTTGATAATGGATCTTGTTAGTGAGCTTGGAAGTAATGCATTGAAATAGTAAACATTTTAACATTCTGAAAATGTTCTCTTGCAAAGTTATACCAAAGGGCTAATTTCTTAACGTGGTCAGATGATGGGAGCTAAAACTTCTTAACCCCTAAACCAACGGGATAAAAAAAATTCTTTTGAATAAAAAACCTATGATACCTCCAACGTCATTAATCTAAAACCAATGCATACAAATTCTCACACTTGGTGCTCAGCATCCCCTCCCCCCCCTCTCTCTCTCTCTCTCTCTCTCTCTCTCTCTCTCTCTCTCTCCCCCCCCCCTCCCTCCCCTCATCCCTCTACATTCTCTCTCTCTCTCTCTCTCTCTCTCTCTCTCTCTCTCTCTCTCTCTCTCCCTCCCTCCCTCTCTCTCTCTCTCTCTGTGTGTCTCCCTTTCCCCCTCACCCTCTACATACACACCTATCTACCTATCTATTTAAGACTCATATTTAGGGGTTCCCAGGAGGCCATCATTGACTATATTTAGGCATTTGATGTGTGTGTGTGTGTGTATGCATGCATGTATGTATGTATGTATGTATGTATGTATGCATGTATGCATGCATGCATGCATGTATGTATGTATGCATGTATGCATGTATGTATGCATGTGCAGGTGTCCATGTAGGCATGCATGCATGTATGTATGTATGCATTTATGTATGTATGTATGTATGTATGTATGAATGCATGCATATATGTATGTATATATGTATGTATGTATGTATGTGTCATGGACACAAAGGAAACCATCTTAAACCTTAAATTTGATGTGACTTTTCATATCTCATGATTGGCTTAGATTTTGGAGAAACTAATGCTTCCTTTGTGTTTGAACGTGCCAAAATCCCAAGATCGATTGTCTATTCAACATTTTTGATACTTGGAGGTCTTGTTTCTAGTTGATGATATCATTGATGACATCATCAACACACAACCGCCCTTGAACTGCCCTTGGAAAATCTATATAAGGAGGGGTTGGCCATATTCATTCTCAATCTTTCCAATACCAGTCTTGGGAGCTCAAGGAGTCATGATCGTTCAGAAAGTACTCTGCAAGTTCCAGTTCTAGTTCTTGTCTTGTTCCTTGTTCGAGTTTTGTCTAGTTTAGTTCTTGGACATCCTATCTTGTCCTCTTGTAATCTCGTAGTACAAGATCTTGTCGAGTTCTTTCTTGTATCTAGTTAATCTCCCGAAAGAAATTTCTTGTAATTCAGATATCTGTTTTATACTTACGATCTCGGGTTGTGGGATCTTCTGTATCATCTTTAGTCAAGTTATTTCTGTCAGGGGGAGCACTAGATTGTGCTCTTCGACTACAATAAACAAGATTTCGAAAATACACTTTTGATTACAAGAACACCCACGTAGGGAAAATGATACAAAAATATGTAATTGATACAAGACGTCCCACAACCCGGGATGAATAGGTATGAATAACTCGACTAGAGGTGATACAGAAGATCCTACAACCCGGGATCGTAAATATGAAACAAGATATTTGGATTACGAGAACTCCCTTCGCGAAGATGAACTGGATACAAGAAAGAACTTGATAAGATCTCGTACTACGAGATTAGAAGATGACAAAGACAGGGTGTCCAAGAACTAGACTATACAAGACTGGAACAAGGAAGAAGACAAGAACTAGAATTGGAACTTGGAGAGTACTTACTTGGCGATCACGACTCCTTGAGCTCCTAGGACTAGTATTGGAAAGACTGATTATGAATGTGGCTAACCCCTCCTTCTATAGGTTTCTAAGGGCGGTTCCTAAAGGTGGTTGCGAGTTGATGATGTCATCAATGATGTCAGCAAATCGATCAAGACCTCAGAATGTCAGAATTTATCAAATAGACAGTCGATCTTAGGGTTTTGGAACGTTTCGTACGCAATGGAAGCATTCATTTCTCCAAAATCATAACCAAACATGAGATATATGAAATTCACATGGAATCTAAGGTTTAAGATGACTTTCTTACCCTCAAGCGACGAGTTCAATGAGGATTGGTCATGATCTCTAGCTTGGGTTTCATTGGATTCTTTTTATGGAATTCACGAACCTTGATTTTGTTCTTTGAAGATTTTTTGTAAGTTTCCAAGTATGATCACTGATGTTGTACACTTTGCAATGAATAAGGTATTCCAATCTTCCTTGAGAGATCCTTGAATCTAATACATGCACGATCTTGAATTCTTCTTAATCTTCAATCTTGATAGATGGTGAAGGACTGGGTGACTCTTGAGCTTCCTTGGGTTCTTTATGCAATAGATCCTTTGAGCTTATAGTGGAATGTTGTGGTGTTTCCAAGATCTTTGATGGAGAGCCTTGAGTAAGCACACCTCGATTGAGCACGAACTCCTTGTCCTTTGCCTTCTTGATATCTTCATAACATGCATACTCCATATCATTTGTAATGACTTTTTGGGCTTCAAAGGTTTTTGATTCAGATTCTTGAGGAATAGTGTCTTCACTATTCAAGACTTTTGACTCTTAGACTTTGCTTTCTTTTAACAATTGATTCTCACACTAAATTGCTTGATTGATAACATCCTCAAAGGTATTTGCTTGAGGCATGGATAGCAAGAGATATTTGACTTCAGGATTGAGGCCACTTTGAAACTGATTAACCATGTAGTCTTCTTGATATGTAGTTCCACGAAACAACATCTTGATATTCAAGACATAGCTTGAAACATATTGATTATCTTGTCATAGCAATCTTTTCATCTGTTGGACATGTTCGATCAAGTCCTTTATGGTAGATTGAATCTCCTTGCATAGGGAATCCATGGTGCCTGGTCTTGATGAAGGTAGTCTTGCCAAAATGTCAAGGGAGCACTAGATTGTGCTCTCCGACTATAATAAACAAGATTTTGGAAATACACTTTTGATTACAAGAACATCCACATAGCGAAAATGATACAAGAATATGTAATTGATACAAGACGTCCCACAATCCGGGACGAATAGGTATGAATAACTCGACCAGAGATGATACATGAGATCCCACAACCGGGGATCGTAAGTATGAAACAAGATATTTGGATTACGAGAAATCCCTTCGGGAAGATGAACGGGATATAAGAAAGAACTCGATAAGATCTCGTACTACGAGATTACAAGAGGACAAGACAGGATGTCCAAGAACTAGACTAGATAAGACTGGAACAAGGAACAAGACAAGAACTAGAACTAGAACTTGGAGAGTACTTACTTGGCGGTCACGACTCCTTGATTTCATTAGATAAGATTTTGGAATACACTTATGATTACAAGAACACCCACATAAGGAAAATAATACAAGAAGATGTAGCCAATACAAGACATCCCACAACCCGAGACCAATAGTTATGGAAAACTGGACTAGAGATGATATCGGAGATCCCTCAACCCGGAATCGTAAGTATAAGACATGATATCTGGATTACAAGAACTCTCTTCTATTAGATGAACTAGATACAAGAAAGAGGTTGACAAGATCTCGTACTACGAGATTACAAGAGGACAAGACAGGATGTCCAAGAACTAGACTAGACAAGATTGGAACAAGGAACAAGACAAGAACTAGAACTGGAACTTGGAGAGTACTTGCTTGGCAGTCACGACTCCTTGAGCTCCCAAGACTGGTATTGGCAAGACTGATTATGAATGTCGCCAACCCCTCCTTATATAGGTTTCTAAGGCTGGTTCCTAAAGGCGGTTGCGAGTCGATTATGTCATCAATGATATCAGCAAATCGATCAAGACCTCCGAATGTCAGAATTTAGCAAATAGACAATCGCTTTTAGGGTTTTGGCACGATCTGGACGCAATGGAAGCATTGGTTTCTCCAAAATCATAACCAAACATGAGATATATGAAATTCACGTGGAATCTAAGGTTTAAGATGGCTTTCTTGTCCATGACAATTTCATACCTATCACTCCTGGGTTATGGGATATCTTATATTAGTTACGTATTCTTGTATCATTTTCCCTACATGGGTGTTCTTGTAATCAGAAGTGTATTTCTTATAATCAAAAGTGTATTTCCAAAATCTTGTCTACTATAGTTAGAGAGCACAATCTAGTGCTCCCCTGATATTTTAGCAAGACTATCTTCATCAAGTCCACACACCATGGAGATTATTCGTGTAGAAGTTTTTTCTACACTCAAAGTCATTCAACAAGAAGTACAAGAGATACGAGAGAACCAAGAAAGGATTCATCACCAGAATATTTAAGATGTAATCAGAGAACTTCAAAGGCAAATCCAAGAGCTAAAGATCATAGTAAATCAATCTTCTTCAAGTATCCCCATGGCAAGCAATATGAAGAAAAGCCCAAAGTGAGCATGCGTGAGAAATTCGATGGAACAAGATCAAAGTTTAGAGGATTTCTTCAGCAGGTGAAGCTCTTTATAAGAATGCAACCGGACAGGTACCCAGATGATGCTTCTCAAGTGGAACTCATAGGAACTTTGTTATGTGGTCTTGCTCTTTCATGGTTTGCACATCTTGGAGAAGGACATGTACATTTTGTATGATTTTAAGGCCTTTGTTCGAGAATTGATATTGTTCACATGTTGAGACAAAGCTAAGGAAGCTACATCAAGGAAATAGACCTGCTTCTATCTATGCATCAAAATTCAGACAAATCATTTGTGATCTTACATGGCATGAAGATTATTTTATTAACCCATTTCGATGGGTACTACATGATGATGTCAAGGACCTCATATTAACCATGCCTAAGATAAATACTTTGAATGAATTCATGAATCAAGCAATGGAGTGTGATAATAGGTTGTTCAAGAGAAAGCAACAGAAGAAGATTTCTACTCAAGCTCGAGAATACAAATTTATTTTAGTCCCTCAACATGTGTTGGAAGAATCTCAATCAAAACCCATGCAGTCAGATAACATCAAGGTCAAGCGACTTACACCAAAGGAAAGAAGACATCGGAAGGATAATGGATTATGCTTTTATAGTGGAGATCATGATCACATGGTATTCAAGTGTCCTAAGAAGAAGAAACAAATTGGAATTAGGACTTCCACAATCACCATCCCATATGCCAAGAATCATCATCAAAGTCAAAAGATATATACATCCCATCATGCAAATCAAGCAGTCGATTCTACACCTAGATATGCTACGAATACTTTTCAGTTTCATCGTGGATATCCATCATCAGCGTGTTCCAATACCACATATCAAGAACTCTACAAAGACCAAAAGCTATGAAGATTCAAGTGCAAGAAGATTTCAGAGTCACATAAGTGCTCCTCATGGAACTTGTCACTTGAGGGGGAGGTGATATCATGGACACAAAGGAAACCATCTTAAACCTTAGATTTCATATGACTTCATATCTCATGATTGACTTATGTTTTCAAGAAACTAATGCTTCCATTGCGTTTGAAATGTGCCAAAATCCCAAGATCAACTATTTACTTGTGGAATTCTGACTCCCGGAGGTCTTGTTTCTAGTTGATGGCATCGTCAATGACATCATCAACTTGTAACCGCCCTCGGAAAACCTATATAAGGAGGGATTGGCCACATTCATTCTAGTTCAAGTTTTATCTTGTTCCTTGTTCGAGTCTTGTCTAGTCTAGTTCTTTGATATCCTGTCTTGTCCTCTTGTAATCTTGTAGTACGAGATCTTGTCGAGTTCTTTCTTGTATCTAGTTCATCTCTCAGAAGGGAGCTCTTGTTATCGAGACATCTTGTTTCATACTTACGATCTCGGGTTGTGGGATCTCCTGTATTATCTCTAGTCGAGCTATTTCATGCCTATCAGTCTCGGATTGTGAGATGTCTTGTATCAATTACGTATTCTTGTATCATTTTTCCTACGTGGGTGTTCTTGTAATCAGAAGTGTATTTCCAAAATCTTCTTTACTATAGTCAGAGAGCACAATCTATTGCTCCCTTGACAGTATGTATATATGTATGTATGTATGTATGTATGCATGTGCACATGTGTGCATGTAGGCATGCATGCATCCATACGTACACATACATTGTATGTATATATGTATGTATATATGTATGTATGCACGTACATATGACACATTTATGTATGGATGCACATATGTAGGTACGTATGTATGCATGTATGTATGTATGTATGTATGTATGTGTGTGTGTGTGTATGTATGTATGTATTGTAAAGAAAAAGGAGATAAGGAAGATTGCACTCACATATGCATACAAGGAGAGGAACACAGATTGAAGCAAGGAAGAATAATCTTTTGTTTCTTGTATCACATAAAGAGAATATACAAGAAATGACTTAATACAACAGTACAAGTACAATATGTAAAGAGCAATTTATAAAGAACAACCCTAAAGTTTATAGAGTGAATTTTCAAAAAACAATTGTTCTATTATTTTTAATAGATAAATTTGGAGTTCATTGAAATTACCTTTTTCGTATATAAATATAACCACTATACATGTTAGAGGAAAGAAGAGTGGTATGTGCTATCTCAATTAGCACATGTTTAGCTTGATATTTGAACACTACCCCTTCAGATCAACATCATGTTTTGAATTGGCAACATAATCTAAAACTTCAACTTTTCTACTCCAAGTGTTTGGTGAAAGTATCAGTAACTTACTCATCTGTTTTCACATAGATAAGATCAATATCACCTTCCAATATAATTTCCTTGATGAAGTGATAATTGTTGGAATGAAAGAAACTATTCTTACTCTACTATGAAGCATCATCCTACAAAGCTATGGAGGAAAAAACAATAAATATGAAGCCATCATGAAATGAGTAAATAGAAAAGAACTTACAAAGGATGCTCTATGATCATGTAAACTCCGTGAGGAGAGAGAGCACACTTTGCAAAGAGGTAGAGTGAATGGACATGTGGAGAATGAGGTGCGCTCCTCATTATATGGAATGGTGCTAGGCTTCATTATGGCTGAGTTTGCCCATCACTTCTGGAAGTGATAGAAACTCAGTTTGCAGAGCTTCTTGCGAGTTCATGCTCGTGGTGTGTGTGCGTTCTGTGGTGCATGTGTGAGCATGTATTCACTCAGAGTTCTATACCAACTATTGGGCACTGATGATGTTAGTGGGGATGTCATAGCATTGAGTCGATACTGTGCATAATGGAGCTGATACACTATATAGTCTTGTGGTTGACTATCATGAGCTTATAGTTGCACTTTCATTTGAGGGTGAATTTGGGGTTTGCCTGGATTCATTCTGGTATATATATAGTAGACAACAAATCTCTTTGGATGTGGAATAAAAGGAGCTTGCATGAGAACAACTTTGAGTTTTCCAAAAGGATGGATTATGGAGATTTCAACACCCCCTCCTTGTGATGACCCTTTTTGTTGTTATGTGGGGGACTAATGATATATGACATCACATAGTCCATTAGGTTTTTAGATCTAAGGACATATTGCATCCGTAGACATAGCCTTGGACATATGGCATCTAAGTGTGAGGACATATGGCATTTCGGTGTATCATGGAAATATGGCATCCATGTGGTTTTGTTTCTATGGATTTATGACATCCACAGTGTGTATGTCATATAGCATCCCTGGGATCTAGGACATATGACATTCCTACATATGTAGAAGGGTTTATGTCATGTAGTAGGTAGCATTGTTTATCCATTTATATATTCTTCTTGTGGACTATGTTTGCTTCCTTTGATGTTTATAGACCTTGAGATCCTTTACTGAAGTCCTTCGAGCGTTAGTCCTTTTCTCCTCTTTGTCTGTACCCTTGTTCTTCCTTGACTTGGAATTCTTGATACTTAATGGAGCTTTATACCTCATGAGAGACATAGTTAGTACAACATAATGACAAGAAGGAAGGTCCTACCATGTCTATGCATGTTGGTGTCTAGTCTCTTACAAGAGAGCCATATGTGTGCCATAAAAAAAGAAAAAAAATACAATGTGAATATTCAAGTCATTTCTTTACAAAAATTGTTTTAATGTGAAGACAATTTGGTAAGTCCAATTGAGCTCACATTTTAAATAATGATATCTTTCATTCATAGAAATGCTATTTTTATGTCTCTAGATTTGAGTAAGGGAATAAAGTTGAATCAAGCGCATGATCTAAATATGGAGATGGACCCATGTATGTGAATAACTATTTTTCTATTAGTAGAAGGCCATGAAATTTGAATAGTTGGATCAATATGATTCATTTCCCTTGTCTCTTGTTTTAGTGTGCATTTTTGCTCTCTTGAGATCAGGGTGTAGGGACACTCCTCTTGCTTTTGGTATGTGGATCATATCACCTACTGAAGCCTTTCTCTTATGGGAGAAGAGATGTACATATTAGAAACTGCTTCCCAAACTTCTCACAAGTAGCTTAATGCCATGGCTTCTTTGTGATTGTCTGTTGAGCTCAACACCTCACTCTGTATAGAGAATTCAAAAGCTTTCTCTATTTGTGCCAATACTTCATCGATTTGTCCAATGCTATTGTTCGATTTAGGTTTCTCAACAACTATCTTTGGACTCTCTCTCGCTCTCTCTCTCTCTCTCTCTCTCTCTCTCTCTCTTTCTCTCTTTCTCTCTTTGTGTCTCTCTTCAAGAGAACACACTATGAGCACTCCTTGCTCACAAGCGTTGTGGGTATTACATACAATTGTGTGTGGTCAATAGTGCTTCATCTCACCCTCTTTTGCATGTGCGAGCTTGGCCAGAATGGTGTTGACAGTACTGTTGTAGGATATATTTCCTACTCTTTGTTTGCCGCATATGTACTGCTTGGGAGTTCTTTTGCATCTTCCGTGAATAAGACCATCCTCTTCATCAAAATATTCGATGAGTCAAACTATGCATTTTGTTGTTGAAACTATAGCATAACAAGTTTCAGTTTTGTCTTTATTCTTGATCTAGAGAGATCTTTCTTATGTCATCACAAGGTGTCTCAATACTTTTGCATGTATTTCTAGGTACAACTTCTTATTCGTATTGTAGCTCCTTTGTTGGAAAAGTCCTATGTGAATTTTGAACCAAATTTAGGAGATGTGTGTAGAAGCATGGTTGTAATTCTATACTATTTACAACCCTTCTCATCATTTGCTTCTTGAAAAGAAGTCTACGGATGAATCCTCTTCTACTCACAAATATCCAACTCCTATAGTGCAAATGAAAGGATTTGCCCATAGAATTATGCATTTTCTCTCACTTGAATCTCTTGTTTTTCCATCTTGCTTCTTATTGAAAGATTAAAGCTTGAAAATTTCATGGTATAATCTCTCTAGTGGAGTATGTGACTAGCCATTACCATGTTGTAGGTGAGAAGCAACTGATAATTCACAAGGTTCCTAAAAGTGCAACACATGTCTATAGTTGGTTGATAGAATTCATGACAAACATTGATGGAGTGCTCATAAGGACGTTTATTCTAATTATAGTGTTGAGGAGTGTTGGCGTCTGAGAGCCACGGAAGCAATGAAACAAAACAAGGAAGAAGAAGCTTGAAGAATAGCACAACACAGGATGTATTACCAAGTAAATTTAAAAAGATAAGTGACCTATTGGAGTTATATGCATATATACAATCAAAGGGAAAAAACCTTCTAAAGAAGAAAACAAGAGCTTTGATGGTCCTAAGTGTGTTCACATATAAGAGTATCAAAATATATCAACAAATCCCCCTTGGGAGTGATGCGTTGAATAAGTGCCAAGCTATGTGGAAAGAAATCAATCCACAAAGGGAAGTAAAGCCCAAAGTCTTGTAGAAAGCTTCAAACTTCTTCCTTAGGAGAACCTCTATGAAAAGGTATTCAACACTATCTTGTAAGCACATAAGCCAAATTGATTTCATGAGAAGAGAACTCTTCCTAACATTATGATAATGCAGCTCAATGTGCTTTGTGCGAGCATGGGACATAGGGTTTCTTGCAACTGCTAGTGCATTCTAATTGTTAGTAAAGATGATGATGGAAAAAGATGGACCAATATCCAAATTAGCAAAAAGGTGTCTGATCCACACACACTCCATAATCACTATGAAAGTTGAGCTATACTCAGGCTCACAACTAGAAATGGCCACAATAGGTTGCTTCTGGCTCAACCAAGATATGCATGAGCTACCAAGCATGAAGCAAAAACCATTGGTGGGCACATGATTTTCATAACAACTAATCAAGTCTGAGTTGGAAAAAGCATGTAAATTTAATGATCTCCCTTTGGAATAAAATCATTTAAGTAGTCGGGTACCACTCAAGTGGCAAAAGATGCACTTAACTGCCTACCAATGCTTGAAACTTGGGCAATGCATAAACATGCTCATATGAGAGAACAAATTGAATATCAGACTCGATTATACATAATTAAATCAAGCACCCAACAACTTGTTGATAGAGAAAAACATCAAATGCATCTCCAATATCTTGAAGACTCAACCGTGAATATGATCCCATGGGAGTGGTAGTGGGTTTGCAATCTTCAAGGTTGAAATGTTATAATAATGTGTCAATGCATTTTGTTTGAAACAAAGCTATTTCCCCATCAACTTGCATAAATTGAATCCTCAAATAATGATGTAATTTCAAAAGAGTCATGCAATTCAACCTTAAATTTTAGCAACATGCAATTCAACATATGCACCATGGGTGGTTTAGTTGACATCTCTTGAAGTAGAGGTCATGGGTTTGACCCCCCTCCCCCCCTCTGCCTTGCTTTGGGATGTTAGACATTTATGGGCCATAGGCGAGCTTATCTCTCAATAACAAAGCCTTTGGGCTGCAAAAACCACATCCATTTGGAAGCCATTTTTGAGTGTTTCCTTCGATAGTCTCAACCCCTGCTTTGTGGGATATGAGGGATACCATGGGCACTATGACCTTCACTTGTATAATTTTTCTTCCAATCTAATTCAAGGAAGGGAGATTCGGCTTCGACCAAGCTTCTCCTTTCACAAAAAAACATATAAAACAATGTTGAGAAGTACATCATCTGCACTCTTAACACTTAAGGTGCTCATAGTTGGACTAACCTCAATACCATCTGCAAACTAGTAGCTATGTATCTTCTCATACCAAGCACGTGGTGCTTGGTTCAAACCATATAATGCCTTTTTCAGTGTGCACACCTTGTGTTCATTCTCATTCTACATAAAACCATGGGGCTGAAATAGATACACTTTTTTCATGTAAATCACCATTCAGAAATGTAGTTTTGATGTCCAGCTAGTGTACATTCCAACAAGATGAGCTTCTACTTCACAAATGCTATGAATCATGGTCATTCGACATGTGGGAGAAAAGGTATCATCAAAATCAATGCCTCTCTTGAGCAAGATATTTGGGAACAAGTCTAGCCTTATATATATCAATTTCTCTATCAAGATTACATTTTAACTTGTATACCCATTTAGTGCCAATGGCCTTTTTGGTTGGAGGAAAATCACATAAAGACCAAGTACCGTTCTTTATGATAGGATCATTTTCTGATTGCATAACAACCATCTAATTTTTTGATTTCATGCTTGACCAAAAGCCATAGACTCATTCTCATCACAAAGCTTAGAGACATCCATTGCATAAATGTTAGAGTTTGAGGTCTGTGGAAGCACACGAACAATAAGGAAGAATAAGAATCTTGGAGCACACCACAACATTGAATGAATTACCAAGTGAATACAAGCTCATTCTCATCACAAAGAATAGAGATAGCCATTGCATGACTGTTGGAGTTTGAGGTCTGCGAAAACACGCGAACAACACAAGGAAGAAGAAGAAGCCTGGAGCACAACACAACGGTGAATGAATTATCAAATGAGTATACAAAGATAAGTGGTCCATTAGGGTTATAGGCATATATACAAGCTGGGGGAAAAAGAACCTCCTAGAGAGAGAAACAAGTGTTCGATAGTCCTAAGTGTGTTTGCACACATCACTATAAAAATATATCAACAAAATCCCCCTAGGAGTGATGCACTGAACAAGGAGTTTGCACTCATGTATAATAAAGTGCAAAGTTATGTGGAAAGAGATCAATCCACAAAAGAAAGTAAGTCCAAAGCTTTGCTGAAAGCTTCAAACTTCTCCCAAGGAAGAGTCTTTGTGAAAAGATTTGCAACGTTATCTTGTGTGGGCACATATGCCAAACTGATCTCTCCAACAAAGAATCCCTCCGTGACATAATGATAGTGCACCTCAATGTTCTTTATGGTGTTGGAGTTTGAGGTCTGCGAAAGCACACGAAGAGCATAAGGAAGAAGAAGAAGCTTGGAGCACAACACGACACTGAATGAATTAGCAACTGAATTTACAAAGATAATTAATTTGTTAGGGTTATAGGCATATATATATATATATATATATATATATATATATATATATATATATATATATATATATATATATATATATATATATATATATATATATATATATATATATATATATATATATATATATATATATATATATATATATATATATATATATATATATAAACCGGGGGGAAAAACCTCCTAAAGAGGAAAAAAAGTATCTTGACTATCTTAAATGTGTTCATATAGATCACCACCTTAATATATCAACAAATCCCCTTTGGGAATGATGCAGTGAACAAGGAGCTGGCACTCATGTATAAGGAAGTGCCAAGCTATGTGGAAAGAGATCCATCCACAAAAGGAAGTAAGACCAAAGCTTTGCGGAAAGCTTCCAACTTCTCCCTAGGCAGAACCTTTGTGAAAAGGTCTACAATGTTATCCTATGTGGGAACATATGTTTGAATGATCTCTTCAACAGAGAATCTCTCCCTGACATAATGATAATGCACCTTAATATGCTTTGTGAGAATATGGAATACATGGTTGCTTGCAATTGCCAATGCACTTTGACTGTTAGTGAAGATGGTTGTGGCAGAAAACTAACCAACACCTAACTAAGCCAAAAGGCATATGAGCCACACACAATCAATAGTCTCTATGAAAGCTTCCCTATACTCAATCTCACAACCAAAAGTGGCCACAATAGGCTGCTTCTTGCTCAACCAAGATATGCATGAGCTACCAAGCATGAAGGAAAAACCATTAGTAGATACATGAGTGTCATAGCAATCAACCCAATCCGAGTCACGAAAAGCATGCAAATTTGGTGGTAATGATCTGCCATTGGCATAGAATAATCCAAAATAGTGGGTACCACTCAAGTAGCAAAAGATGTGCTTAACCGCCTGCCAATGCTTCACACTTGGGCAATGCATAAACCTGCTCATTTGAGACATGGAAAACTGAATATCAGGCCACATTATGCATAAGTAAAGCAACATCTAATAGGCTATTGATAGAGCACAACATCAAATGCATCTCGAGTATCATGAAGACTCAATCGTAAACATGTTTTGATAGGAATGGCAATAGGTTTGCAATCCTCAAGGCCAAGATGCTGCAATAATGTGTCAATATATTTTTTGACACAAGGCTACTCCCCCATCAACTTGCATAAACTGAATGCCCAAATAATGATGCAAATGCTCCAAATTCGACATCTCAAAAGAGGCATGCAAATCAGCCTTAAATTCAGTAATATGCTTCTCATTAGGACCAATGACAAGTATGTCATCAACATACATAACAATGATAAGAATGAAATCATTTGCATGCTTAACATATAAGGTGCTCTCACTTGGACCGATCTCAAAACCAAGTGCAATCAAGTCAACATATATCTTTTCATACCAAGCATGTGGTGCTTGTGTCAATTCATATAATGCCTTTTTCAACCTACACACTTTTTTTTATGCCCTTTCTAAATTAAACCATGGGGCTGAAATACATACTATTCTTTATGTAAGTCACCATTTAGGAATGAGGTTTTAATGTCCAACTGATTTACCTTCCAATCATGATGAGCTGCAAGTGCACAAATACTATGAACGGTAGTCATTCGACATGTGGGTGCAAAGGTCTAATCAAAATCAATCCCTCTTTCTTGAGCATAACCTTTTGCAACAAGCCTAGTCTTATACCTGTCAATTGTTCCATCAAACTCATGCTTTAGCTTGTATACTCATTTAGTGCCAATGGCCTTTTTGAATGGAGGCAAATCATATAAAGACCAACTACCATTCTTCATAATAGTGTCAAATTCCGATTGCATAACAACCATCCACTTTTTTGAATTTTGTGCTTCATAAAAAAAAAACAAGCTCATTTTCATCACAAAGAAGCACTATGAGAACCTAAATGAGTATAATATGATAGAGATGCATCTAATTTTCTATCTCTCAAAGTCTCCACTATCCATTTAGGCATAGTTTTTGCCTCCTCTATATCAACCCTTTTATCAACAAGTGCATCATGTAAATCTGCATAAGAAATGGAATAATTGTTGGAACATCAAGTTTACACTATGCTTGAGGTGGATTTGATCTACATCAAAAGTCTATCGTTTGGATTACGTCAAAAGAATATCCGTTGGAGAGTTCTTTTACTTATGTTCATTTATTGTATTTTTTTTAAAAAGATGTTTTATGGATCTTTTACCGTTGTAAAAGCCTAGAGCTTTACACATATAAAAGGAGAAAAAGAGAGCTAAAATTCCATGAATTTGAGGTGATTGATTTGCAATAAATGAATCAATCAATCACCTGAAAGTATATCAAATTGGATCTTGACTTTTCCTAGATTGTAGGAAAGTGAATTGATTCTCTTCAAAAACCTTTATCGCCTTCATTTGAATTCAAAATCCACTTGTAGAAGTTGTGGAGCACTTCAATATTCTATGTAAAGACTTCAAATCACTTGTACAATACATGGAAGCAATATTACACTTTTGGCCATCATTGTCTTGCTCCTTCAATTTTCTGCATCATCTTCTTCAACAATAGTAAGCTTTCAGAGGCTAATGCTCTCTCTATAAAGCTCCAAATTGGATGAGTGAGCACTCATTAAAATGGTGTTTGTTTCTAGTTTATGTGTATAATTTTTCATAGGATTGGATTTAGTATATTGGGAGAAATCTTATTTTTTCTGTCTCGGGATCTATCTATGTGCATTCTTGAAAAACAGGAGGTACCACTATCGAGTGTCAGGTTCATTCCAAAAGCATATTTTGCTTATTTCTTCTACTCTTGTGCATTCTATACACTCAACCCTATGTGCATCACTCCTCTAAAAAGATGTTTTCCAATTGTAATCATGTTGGCTGCTATGAGCATTTGAAGTTGATTGTCTCATCCAAAGATAGTAAGTTATTTGAGCTCATCAATGCGCAAACCTATCTGTTTTATATCGACTCTTTCTCCTTGATGCGCCAAAGTAAATAGTACATTTTGTTGCTCATATCACATGCTTATAGGGTCTATTTGAGTCTCCATAAGTTTAAGGGCTAGTCTTGTGCCGGTCGGATGGACCGAACTTCGTCACTTTGCAACTCACTTTTCTACCTCCTACAAGCTTCTCTAAGTTCTTTCAGTGGTATCAGAGCTAGATCAAGATGGATGATGGCTTTTGCATAATGATTGAGAAGCTTGATCGACACAATTATGCAGTTTGGAAAATCAGAATGGATGCCTATTTAGAAGGTAGAAAACTTTATGGAATTATAGCAGATGATGAAGCTATGCCTATTCCAAGATCAAAAGGAGGACCTACATAAAAGGAGACAAATAAGGTCACACTTAGGTGTGCGAGGGATGCTCAAGCAAGGTCATACATACCAAAATCTATCTCTAACTTTCTATTACCACATATTAGAGGATGCAAGATATCTCAAGAGACTTGAGATGCCCTAGAGTTTTTCTTTTCTACTAGTGCCAAAGCAAGAAAGAATCATCTTTGGAATAAGTTCAAGAAAATGAAGAAGACACATAAACAAACCATCACGGAGTTTGTTACTAAGGTCAAGGAGTTTGTGTATCAGTTAGCATCCATTGGAGAGCTGATTGAAGGAGAGGCTATCATGGGGCAAATTCTCAATGGGATTTGAAGTGATAAGCAATGGAAATCCTTCACCATGACTTATGATCTCATCATGGGTGTGCAAACTCCAGAATTCAACATCTTTCTTGGACAACTCTTCAATCAAGAGGCCAACAATAGCATAAAGGAAGGTAACTTCTATCATGGTAATTCAACTAGTGTTCTATATGCAGATAAGAAGGATAAGAAGTTGAAATGTAAGAAGAAGGAAGAAGATGAAGAGGAGACTTCCCAAGCCAACTTTGCAAGTAAGAGCAAGTGGAAAGGGAAGAAGAAAGGAACAAAGCATGAAAAAGCCAAAGGTCAGAATGTTCAACCTTGTACCATCTATGATAAGACCAACCACACCACTCAAAATTGCTGGTTCAATGGGAAGACGCAAAAAGGAAGTGGAAGAGGTGGATATGGCAGCAATAGAGGTAGAGATGGACACAACTTTGATAATAACAATAGAGGCCATAATAGAAGATACTACAATAATTATTCTGAAGATCAAGCACATGAAGACTCATTTCTTTTAATGAATCTAAGCCACAAAGAAGGTAAAGACGATGATCATTTGTTCTACATAGATTCAGGATGTTCAAATCATGTTGCAAGCAACATTGCTCTTCTATCTGATTTGGAAAGTCCAAAGCATAGACATAAAGTTAAAACAGGGGATGACAGAAAGCACAATGTGGAGAAGATTGGTAATGTCAAAGCTTCCAATGGCAGGACAAACATTTTGAGTAAGGCTCTCTATGTAACCACTATTACTAGAAACCTAATAAGTGTAGGCCAAATAGTTGAAAAAGGCTTGCAACTTAGGTTCACCCAACATAGAAATTTTCTGGAAGATCCATGTCAAGGCTTCAAGAAGATAGCCAGAGGTGAGAAGCACGATAGGATCTTTACTTTTGAAGTAGGAGAAACCAGGAACATAGCTCTATTCACTTTGGGTCTCAAACCCTTAGTGAGCTTGAAGTGTGGCATAAGAGACTTGCTCATGTGAATGAAAGAACTTTGAAGGATATATGCAGGGATCAAAGTGTTCTAGGACCGCCAATAATATCAAAGCAACACATGATTAACAAGTGTGATGCATGTCAGATTGGGAAGGCAGAAAGACAACCATTCAACCACAAAGGCTACATCCGCAACCTTTATCAAGAGTAAGAATGAAGTTTTTGATCGCTTCATAAAGTATCTAGCACTTATGGAGAATCATGCAGGTAGATTACTCAAGAAGCTCATATCTAATGGGGGGAGAATACTTCTCCAAAGATTTTAGGATAAAGGTACCAAAAGGGAAGTGACTACCAGGTACTCTCCTCAACTAAATGGAATTGCCGATAAAAGAAATAAGACACTGGTTGGATCAACAAGAACAATGCTTGAAAAGAAGAGGTTGCCACATTATCTATTGGTAGAGGCTATTTCAGCTGTTGTGTACCTTTTCAATATACTACCATCCAAACCGCTTGAAGGTATGACTCCTTATGAAGCATGGTTTGGCAATAGTGATCCTCTCTTGGGATAAAACAATCCAAGTCACCGCTTACTACTTAAGTAACAAAAAGTATGCTTGATCACCTGCCAATGCTTCATACTTAGGCAACACATAAACTTGTTCATTTGATAGACAACAAATTGAATATCAGGCTGAGTAATGCATAAGCCTGCTAATAGAGAATATCAAATGCATCTCCAGTATCATGAAGACTCAATAGTAAACCTGTTTCCATAGGATTCGCAATAGGTTTGCAATCTTCAAGGCCAAAACATTTCAATAATATTTCTATATATTTTTTTAGAAAAAAAGTTATTCCCCCATCAACTTGCATAAACTGACTGTCCAAATAATGATGCAAATTCCCCAAATATGACATCTCAAAAGAGGCATGAAAATCAGTCTTAAATTTAGTTATGTGCTTCTCATTAGGACCAATGAGCAATATATGATCAACATATATAACAATGATCAAAAGTATATCATCTACATGCTTAACATATAAAGTGCTTTTAGTTGGACTATTCTCAAAACCACGTGCAATCAAGTAGGCATGTATCTTTTCATACCAAGGACATGCTACTTGCTTCAAACCATATAGCTTTTTCAACTTGCACAATATTTTTTCATGCCCTTTCTACACAAAACCATAGGGCTAAAATACATAAGCTTTATCATGTAAGTCATCATTTAGAAATATAGTTTCAATTTCCAACGGATGTACATTCCATATGAGCTGCAAGTGCAGAGATGATATGGATGGTGCTAATTACGGATGTGGATGCAAAGGTCTCATCAAAATCAATGCATCTCTATTGAGCATAACCTTTTGCAACAAGCCTAGCTTTATACATATTAACTACTCCATCAGGTTTACGATTCAGCTTGTATACCCATTAATGTAGATTGAATTTTTTTTCTTGGAGCGAGATCACATAAGACCATGCACCATTCTTCATAATAGCATCATATTTTGATTGTATAGCAGCCATCCATATTTCTGAATTTTGTGCTTCATCAAAAGAAACATGCTCATTCCCATGACAAAGACTAAAGGCATCTATTTGATAGCAATTTGATGCAAAAGAAGTAGTATGAGATCCTAAACGAGTATGGTATGATAGAGATGCATCTATTGTGCTATCTCCCAAGGTATGCACCAACCATTTGGGCTCAGTTTTTGCCTCCTCTATATCAGCCCTCTCATTTACAAGTGCATCATGTAAATATGCATTAGAAAATGGAATGATTTGCATAATCATTTAGAACCTATAAAGGTTGAGACAATTCCTCATTTGGACTAGCACTTGACTATCTACCTATAAAAAGAGGCAGCAAAGTGTCATACACATCTTTGGAGCTAACTAATGTCTCATTAGTACATGAAAGCAATGACTAAATTGCATGTTCTACAAAAACAACATCACGACTAACCAAAATGAATTTAGTATATGGATGATACAAGCAATGGCCTTTGCATTTAGAACTGTACCCAAAAAAAAATACATTTCACTACTTTATCATCCAATTCCTTGTGTTGTTGTTCAAGCACTAATGCATATTCCAAATAACCAAGGATACGTAGATAAGCAACAGATGGCTTGCAACCATGCCAAGCCTCATATGAAGTGATAGATTGTAGTGCTTTGGTGAAACACCTCTTAAGTACATATGTTGCACACATAGCAACATCAAGACAGAAGCTATGTGAAGAGATGGATTTGTAGTTGATGAAGATGAAGTGGTGCTGCAAAAACTTTGCACTACACCAGCCAAATGAACTTTAGAGATATGTGGTGGGCCCCTTTAGCTTGCCAAAGGATTAGACATCCTATGTACCTTGGAAGATCACTCTCAAAAAGATGAATCAAAATAGATAAGTTGAAGTAGATTCAAGAGCCAAAAACTTGCTATTTATGTTCATACACATGTCCAAAGTTTTGAACAATTCTCTGGCCATAGCAACAATTGAATTGATTCCTTTTGGGGAACTCTTACTAGCTTAATAAGCTAAAAATCGAGAGTTATTTCATAAAAAATGATGGACTACAGAAGGAGAAAAAAACTTAGCAAGTCATAGGACCATCCTGATTTTCATGGGCTATAGCAATACTCAGACCCCTGATTTTCATGGGCTATAGCAATATTCAGACCCATGTAGAATAAAATGGACTTACTGATACATATGTGTGCCTTGAAACCACACTTTGATATGACATAAATCTCATCTCATAGAGGTCTTTCAAAATACGACTAGAAGGCCATGTATTTATAGTGATCTTTGGAGCCAAGATTTGAATTTGAATCTTCCTATAATCACTCTCCAAAATTTTTAGTGATTGATTTGATTCTCCAACCACCTTCAATCACAAATTCGTGGTTTCTCCTTTCTTTTTTCATCAAGTGCACTCAACCACTTTAGATTCTTTCACTTTTTACATCAAGTAAGTACTCAAGGATTACAAGAGGGAGTTCACAAGTGAACTCTACAAGAAGTTGACATTTCCTTTAAATTTCTAAGCCTTTTGATGACTCAAGACATCACTTGGACTTGACATGGACTTGTTCCAATAGCTTCCCCCTCAAGTCAAGTGATCTTGAGGTCTTCAATCTTGAAGAATTACCTACAATCCAATCATAGCCTTGAATTTGCAAAGCTTTGTACCATCCGATGCTTTGATTAGAATATCTGCACATTGTTGATGAGTGGATACATAAGTTAACTAAATTTCCTTGCTCACAATCTTCTCTCTTACATAATGATAATGTATTTAAATATGTTTAGTCCTTGCATGAAAAATTGGATTGGTAGCTAGGTGAATAGAGCTCATATTGTCACAAAAAATAGTTGGAGTCCCAAATTCCAATCCAAGATCTATGAATAGTGTTTTCATCCACATAGCTTCTTGAGTAGCTATGGAAAGACCTCTGTATTCAGCCTTTGTGGAAGAGAGAGCAATTGTGGGTTGCTTCTTGGATGACCATGAAACAAGTTTTGAACCTACAAAGGTAAGATAACTTGAGGTGCTCCTTCTGTCTTCCTTGGAGCCAGCCCAATCTACATCAGAGAAAAATTTCAAACTTAAATGAGATACATAAGGGTAATATAACCCTTCATTCATGGTTCCTTTGAGATATCTGAGTATCCTCTTGACAACTTCCATGTGAGGTTTCCTAGGTGTGTGCATAAATTGACTTAGCACACTCACACTATAACATATATCAACCCTTGTCAATGTGGCATAGTTCAAACTACCCACAAGGCTTTGATAACCTGTCACATCTTCTATGAGTTCACCTTCATGTGAGCTCAATTTATGATTACTGTCCATTGGAGTACGTGCAATCTTGCAATCTTGCATCTTGAATTTTTCGAGCATGTCTTTAATGTGCTTTTTTTGAGTAAGAAACAAACCATGATCTTTATAGATGACTTGGAATCCTAGGAAGTAGGTAAGTGAACCCAAATCACTTATCTTGAATTCTTCTCTCATCTGTTCTTTGATTCTCTTCATGCCATTTGTATCATTTCGTGTAAGTATAATATCATCTACATACAAAGATAAATAGATGACTTTAGAATTACTCCTTTTTATGAATAGTGATGGATCTGCCTTGCTAGGTTGAAATCCTTTGTCTTGCAAGAATGAGACAACCTTGTGATTCCAAGCCCTTGGGGATTTTTTTGAGTCCATATAAAGCTTTATTAAGTTTACACACATAATCAGGATATGTGTGATTGTCAAAACCAGGTGGTTGTGCCATAGATACATCTTCTGTTATCCATCCATTAAGAAATGCATTTTTTACATCCAATTGAAGTATCTTCCAATTCTTGGAAGAGGCAATACTAAGAAAATCCTAATTGTAGGCATCTTTTCCATAGGAGAGAAGGTCTCTTCATAATCATTTCCTTGAGTTTGTGCAAAGCCTTTTGTCACAAGCCTTGCCTTATACATGTTAATGGAGCCATCTAAGTTCTTCTTCAATTTGTAAATCCACCTTGAGCCTATCAGTTTCATTGATGGAGACTTGGGAACCAACTTCCAAGTGTTATTCTCTTCAAGAGCTTCAATTTCTTCTTCCATTGCATGCCTCCATTCTAATTTTTTCTTTGCTTCCTCAAATGTTGAAGATTCCTCTTGATTTATGTCCTCTACTAGATAGATTGAATGTTTAGTGACTAGAGAAGTATCAAACCCATACCTTTCTAGTTTTCTTCTCTCCGTCATGGACCTTCTTAGGCCATGATGTGATGATTCTACCTCTTGTCAAAGTTCTTGCACTTTTGCTTTACCTTTAGACTTCCACATTTTGAGTTTTTCATACTGAGTTGCTTCATCATCTTTTGAGGTATCTTGCTCTTCAACTTTAGAAGAATTATCCTTAATAAGTTTTGGAAAATCTTCTTCAAGATCATAAGGTAGGTTGACCTTTCTACATGAATCTTCATACCAAGAACTATTCTCATCAAATACTACATCTCTACTCACCAAGAATATTTTGGTTGTTGGGTTGTATAATCTGTAGCCCTTTTGATTGTTTTCATATCCAATGAATACACACCTTTCTGCTTTGGGATCCATCTTGCCTCTAACCTATGAAGGAACATGAGCTTTCTGCTTTGGGATCCATCTTGTCAATTGATGAAGGAAATCCATCTGCCATGTTGTCCAACCGTGTTCTGATACCACTGTGAAGAGATGGATTTGTAGTTGATGCCTCTACAACAACCATTCCAACCTCTTTCTTCTTTGCCTCTTTTGCAAATAATTTTAGAAAACTCTTTATGACATATTCATTTCCTTTATAGTATTTGGAAAACCTTTTCTATTACTCTATTTTCTTCTCATCTTTGTCTTCCTTCATCTGTGTAGCATTAGCAAATTTCTGCTTACTAGTAGATGAGCCCCATTTACCTTTGTGTGTATGACCTAAGAAAGCTTTATCTAAAACAAACATAATAGACCTATTCTACCTAAACTAATCCTCCTAAAATATTAAGGCATTTAGATTGCATTTCATTATCAATCCAAGAGTAGAAACAAAACTCTCATATGAATATGGGAGACCATAAAGAATTGTCAGCACAAGTGAACTATCTGGCAAGACTTCATCAATAGGAATCAACTACTCTTTAGAATATTTGATCTTTCTCAAAAAAATATCCATGGAATCTCCTTCATTCATGTGCCCACTCTCCAACTAGTTTTAGAGGTAAGCAACACGAGCCTCATTTCTTGCCTGGTATAAGGTTGTAAGTGTATCTTAAGCATCCTTTGTTGTCTTGCAAGAGTGAATGTGGGGGATAACGGCACGTTTTATAGACAAATCTATCAATGCATGTGCATGAGCATCTCTGCCATCCCAACAAAGTTGCTCTGCAGTACATGTGGTAGGAACCACAACAGAACAAGAATCTAAAGATCATCATCTTCATCACCTTCAGTAACTGTATTCATAGGTGTAGTAGGACATTTTTCAATATCATGCACAATATTCCACAACCCTTTTGCTACTAGCACATGACACATCATATATGACCATAATGGGTAATTAGTGCCATCCAACTTGTCCTCAACAACCAACATACGAAATACATCATTGCTTTCAGTCATGGCCACTGACTTAATACCCTGATGTGAAGAAATGGTTGTATCTAAAAAAGTTGAATAAAAACACCTTTTCCAGCTCTGCTAGATATGTAGAAAAATTCGAGACGCTTGTACTAGCAAATCAAAATTTGTATATGTATTTGGCATAAAAGGACAAAATTGCCTACACAGGCATTGCAATAGTACATTCATAGGCCAAAACAAGCTCATATAAAAATTTCAAAACTTCTAATTTCCTTGAGTATGCTCACCAATTTTCATGCGATTCTGAGACTATGATTGGAGTGATATTTTGATGATGCCCTCGATGAAGTGATGGCCTCCTCTAATACCAATTATTGGGATTTGTAGTTTATGGAAGCATGCCAACAACATAAGGAATAAGAAGAAGCTTGGAGCACAACACAACACTAAATGAATTACCATGTGAATGTACAAAGATAAGTGATCCATTAGGATATTATATTAAAAATAAAAGTATGATGCAAATCAAGCACTATGAGAGCCTGAACGAGTATGATATGACAAAGGTGCATTTGATTTGGTAGCTCTCAAAGTCTCCACCAACCATTTACGTAGAGCTTTTGCCTCTTCTATGTCATTCCTCTCATGAAAAAGTATATCATTTAAATGTGTATCAGAAAGGGGATGATCTGCATTATCATTTGGAACCTATAAAGGTTACAAAATTGCCTCATTTGCACCATTACTTGACTATCCACCTATAGAAAAAGGTAGCAAAGTGTCATACACATTCTTCAAGCTAATTGATATCTCTATGAAAGTAACGGCTTAATTGAATCTTCTACAAAAGCATCACGATTAACGAGAATGTGTTTCATCTGTGGATGATACATATGTTAGCCTTTGCTTTCACAACCATACCCAACAAAATACATTTCATTGCTTTATCATCCTGTTTTCTACATTTTTGTTCAGGAACCAACGCATATGTCAGACAACCAAAGGCACATAGATGAGCAATAGATGGCTTGCAGTCATGTTAAGCCTCATATGGAGTGATAAATTGAAATGCTTTTTTGGGATACCTATTAAGTACATATGCTGCACACATAACAACCTCAATCCAAAAGCTATGTAGTAAAGCCTAAATTTTGACCATATAGCTCAGCATTTTCATAAAAGACTTATGTTTTCAAAAAAATCCATTTTTTGAGGTGTATACAATACTATACATTGATGTTTTATCCCAAATCAATGAAAAATGCATTAAACTAAAAAGACATGTATTCCCTCCCTTGATCAAAATGGATTATGTGCATTTCGCATGCTAATAGATTTTCAACCATAACCACAAATTATTTAAAGCACATAGACACTTTGGAATTTACTTTGAATGGATAAATCCATGGATGCCTATAAAAATCATCAATGGAAGTAACAAAGTATAGCTAGTTCCCAAATAAAGGTGTTTGCATAGGACCATAGATATGACTATGAACAAGTTGCAACTTATGAACAAATCTAACTTAACCATCTTTTGAGAAGGAGGAATTGTGTATATTTCCCAAAATACATCCTTCACAAACATGTTTAGAAGATGACTTAAGTTTGGGCAGAGAGGACATCATTTTAGATTCTACAAGTGAAGCAAAGTAGCCAAATTCAGATGATCAAAGTATACATGCGAAAGCTTTGCATATGAGATAGCATGAGAATCATGAACTACTCATGTCGGATTATTGGAAAATCTTGCATAGTCTATGAGCTTATACAATCCATAACACAAAATTCCAAGAGTCATAATAACATCACCATTCGAGAGATCATGAACTGTACATTTGTCATCAACAAATTTGACAACCAAGCCAATCTTGTCTAATGCTGAAATTGACAATATATTTTTCTTGATCCCTGGCACATATAAGGCATACCCATAATTTTTGTGTATGTTCAATAATGTATGTAACATAAAACTTGCAATTGTCCATAGATGTGTTCTTCCCAAGACCCCAAACATTTTTATGCACTATCTCTAGGAAATTCTTCATAACATGCTTGTTATGTGGAAATGATCCCCTTGGCTATTTACTAACATGCCCTGCATGCCTTCTGAATGTCTTTAACTTTACATTTTGGTAATTCATTGAAGATCTCCTTTGACTACATGTAATTTTTCATGCCCAATTCCTTTGTGCCATATCTCGATATCAGCAATAACATATGCATCTTTTGAAAATATGGCTACATTTATTTAAGGTATTTTCACATTCAAAGTAAACAATCTAACCACCTTATTCAGTTTTTCAGTTAGCCTTCCATTCTTCTTCTATACATTTCTACATATGAGCCATCATAATTGAACTTGAATTCTAGTCCTTGATCAACAATTTGTTCAACAAAAGCTAGGTTCTTTGTTATGTTAGGAACATGTATTCTATCAACAAGATTTTCTACCTTCCCATCCTCCAAGAACAATGTTATGTTTCTTTTATTCTTAATAGGATGTGATGCATCATCACCCATTTCAAAAAATCTATAAATTGTTAATATTTGTAAACTAGTAAACCATTCTACATGGTTGTTTATGTAATTTGAAGCACCTACATGAAGACACTGTACATTACCATTTGATTATGAAACATCCGTAGACATTGTGTATATCATATGATGTTGGATTATAAAAAAAATTATGTGAATCATGTGCACTTATAAACTCATAGTTATTTTATTGCTTTTTGTTGTTTTGATTCTTCTACTTGCAATCACATTCAAAGTTACCATGTTTATCACACTTTCAAGATTCCTTGTTGTTGGTGCTATTAGCAAGCCTAAGTGCTGTGCTAAGGACTTAGGACTACACAACTATTTTCTATCTCACATAGAGAACCACATGTCAACTTATGCTTGTCAAATTTACTACATTTACTTTGGATAATTGTAAAATTCAAAAGAATAAGGAATCTCATGAAGTTAGGAAGTTAAACCCATGACTCATGTGGTAGCAAGAATCAATTCAAATCATCCCTAAAGTGTAGTATCACTTTAGCTGAGGGAAAATTCAAATTCAAACTCTAGAAATGTGTATAGATACACAAAGTTTTAGTTGTGGGATGTAGAGACATTCTAAGAGGCATTGAGATACACAACTGAGCTTAACGTGAGCTCACATCACCCATGAGTAGTCCATTACATTTCCTTGTATCATATTTTCAGTAACATTTACAATATGATACAATTCTTCAAGTACATTTTTTTCTACTGTCTACTATTGCATTTTCAGCATTACAATGATCTTGTGAAATAGATTTCTCTATGTATACTTAATCATTTTCTATACTTCGGCTTGCCATAGTTAGGTTAGAGTGTTTAATGTTCATATATCAATTTTCATCAAGTTTGGTTTAGCAGATCTTGAAATATGAAGCTAGGAAGGTGACTATGTTTGCACACCTTCTAGATCTTGAAAAGTCAAGATGACCCCCCTGGCTTATTAGATTCATTTCTTAGTGTATGGTATAGCTAAATTTATGAAATAACTTGCTTTAGTTAGCCATACACTACAATAAGATATGTGCAAAAGATCTCTGGTCAATTCATACCAGGTTGTGAGCTCTGAGCATAATACTAAGACCTTCTATTCCCAAAATAGAAGGTTCTTCATATTTCTTGCATATACTAGTTATCTGTTTTGATGCAAATAATTGCGATTGATGCCCCAAAGGACTTGGTAGGTGTAAATGCATCATTGTGAATCTAAAGAAGTAAACTAAGCATCCCTAGAGTTAGAATGGCAGGTGTAGAGCAGGTTGTGTGCATCACCAGCTCATCTCTAGAACATATCACACCATCTCCTCACACTGGTGTCAAAGCAACAACAAATCAACATGGAAGATGGATGTCATTCATCCATAGAAAAATTGGAGCAAGGTAACTAATCAGCTTGGTCACTTAGAATGGAAGCTTATCTTCAAGGGAGAAATCTATATGGTTACATATCTAGAGATGAGATGATGCCAATCCTCAGAAGCAAGGATCAACCAACTCAAAAAGAACAAGAGAGGTCAAACACATGGTGTTCAAAGGATGCTCTAGCAAGGTCATATATTCTAAACTCAATCTCTAATTTTTTTACTTCCACACATCAGGCATTGTAAGTGAACAGGTTCTAAAGCCCACAGAAAAAATGATTTTACAAGACTTTATTTTGTTCAAATCCCTTGAAATCGGTCTACTTGGATTACCTAGAGCCCACAATTATCCCGCAATGGATTCTTCTTATGGCTATGCACTAGCTCATATGTTTCCCGGCAGACGCACCAAAATGTTCCTTCCTTAGCCCATAGGAAAGATTTGTCAATATATGTGTATGGTTTGCCTAATCTGCTTGATATCAGCCTATATAACCTCCTCTAAGCATGAGTTACACGAGTGAATCAATCATAGGAAGGATTACAAACAATGATGAAAACCTCATATGCAAGATAAATCATGAAAATGTATGGCTCCTTGAACTTGATTAATTACAAAAGTCACTATAATAAAAGTACTCAGCTGTACGTTATCACTTTAACATGAGCTTCAAGCGTTTTGAAGTGCAATTAAACACTCCACAGGGAGGTGGAAGGATCGTTCAACTATCAAAAAGGAAGAATTTGCCAAAAGAGCTTTCGACCTCATTTCAGAAGAATAACTGTAGCAACCATATTCAAATTTGCCCAAAACTGTGCAAATAAAAAGGTACCGTACTGTCTAACATAGAAAATGTTACTGCGCAAAAAAGATTGGCAATGGGGACCCCATAATCAATGAAATATTTAAATCCTTCATATAAGGATGCTCGCGCAATATGATATGAAAACTGAATTAATCCAAATAACTTGCAAAGGAACCAAAACATTATTATTGATCATAAAAAGGTATTCCATCACGTTGTAATCATGCAAGCGACCATATGCGAATAGAAAGACACCGGAGCAGAAGGATGAATAACTGCTATCTAGTTTTGTCGAGTTTTCTGGAGCATCAAGTTTTTGTATGCTGAGAAATGCATTACAGAAGTTACCTTCACAGCAGCAGGTTCTCCGATTGAGCTCGTCAGTGCTTGTGGCGGCAGAGTGCTAAGAATTGCTTAATGGTATGCGATCATTCTCTTTACCCCACAACTGAAAGATTCCTCCGTTTTGATTGTGACATTGGATTTTCTGGCGACAACAAACACGAAGGACCATAATCTTGTTGCAGAGATAATCGGAGGCGAAGAAGCTTCGTAGATGGATTTAAATAGGAATTTGCCAAGTCCTATATGAGAAAGATCCCTGCATCATGCCAGCAAAGCTCTGGAGTTCCCATAGCCCGTCAGGCTAGAGCGCCAAAGTTCGTTGGGCTATCCTGCTACACATGGGTCTCAAGGGAGCACATAGCACAAAATCCCATTACTCGACATGATGTTTTGTGAAGACCCTCCTATTCTCTTCACAAGTGTGCCACAAAGAGGCGGAGTATTGATACGTGACATCCGTTTTGATGACGGCGCAGCCTCATGAGAAAAAGGGGAGCTTGCGGCATCAGAAGATGGCTGGTTAAGTGGCGTCAGAGCAACGCAAGAGGGTGCGGAAGGAGTCCTTAGGGGCCAATGGAAGAGGATGCGTCGATGTGGAATAGAAGCAGTGCACGCAGCAGCAGCGATGGTGACGAGGGAGGACGCAGCCGCCCTTCCTTATCTCCTTATCTCCTTATCTCCTTATCTCCTTATCTCCTTATCTCCTTATCTCCTTTTTTTTTTTTTTTCCGGATAACGGACTACCACATTTGATGGCACATGCTTTGTCAGAAGTAGAGGTTATCCGAGGTGCATCTAGGAATGTTCGAAGTTCCTCCACAAGAGAGTAAACTAAAGATTCGGAGTTTGGGAGCAGAAAGAAGCCAATGGTCGCTTGCTCCAAGAACATAACCCGCACAGGCGAGGCACCTCCATGCTCAATCCCTTTTCTCCACATGTTTCTCATCAATTATCAAATTCATTCTGCAATACCTGAAATCAAACAAATTTCCTGCCAAATAAAACCACATTAGGGCATAAAAATCAACCATTTTCGGAGCTAACATACTTCCCTCTTCTTATTTGCGAAGTCGTCCTCGACGAGCCACTTTTGCTGCAATCTAATCAAAACAGCCATGAACATGTCAACTTTCAATTGGTTCACATACCCTTTCATCGAGCCGCCATTTCCACTGAACCTGCACTCATTGAAGCTGTTAGTGCTAAAAATCACTTATGAATACATACAAATCAGTCACTTCCAAAATGATTCAAGAACATGCACATATATGCAATTTTATTTCAGCCATGCATCAATTTGCTCATACATTCCATTATGAAAAATGATCTCAACCAAAATAATACATGCACATCTTTCCATGTTTTACACATGCAACTACCATTGTGGAAAACAGAAAAGAAAATACCGAAAACAACAACAACTGAAATGAATCAAACCGGAGATGCTAAAATACCCAAAATGCATACCCCTTTTTATTGACCTACTACTCGCTATGTACACATATTCCATGAATAGACATTCCTGAAGGATCCCCATCGTCGTCCTACAAAAATCATCGAAACTCGAGTGCAAGTGAAGACATACATCAGAACCCTAGAGTGTCACATATACTAGAAAAACCCTTAGATAGAGCACACAAGTTGTAAAGCAAGACCGTTGCATTACCTCATTAAGGCCTCATCCATAAGTACATATACAGTCTCCGTGCCTTCAAGAATGTTGATTCAAAGTGAGCTGATCTGTCGCAAGCCAACACATACCAATCACACAAGAAAATAACGTTCCCTTCCAGGCGATCATCGCCCTCTCCTCTCTCTCTCTCCCCCTCAGGAGTGGGGAATAATTTCATAGGTCAATTTTATTTTAATCACACGTTGGCCTACATTGACACTGGATGCGATTCGTGGACCTGACCGCCCGATCAGGTTGACTCCACCCATCTACCAACGCAATGCAGCGCACAACACACAAACACATAATGATAACACATAACATATATCAGCTAGCCCATAACGAAACTAGATGCGGCTCATGGTCGTGACTACCCAGCCACGATGACTCCACCCACCTACCAACCCGTTATGGCGCGTAGCGAAGACACAGACATATACATCCCAAGCCTATGGCGAAACTAGCTGCGGCTCGTGGTCCTAACCACCCGGCGAGGATAAATCCACCCACCTACTAGCCCACCATAGCGCATTGGTACGATCACACAACACACTTTCTTTTCTTTTCTTTTCTTTTCTTTTTTTTTTCCGTTTTCCTTTTCGTAGTAAATTAGTTCACCCAGGTCCTGAGAATTAGGGAGAGGAAGAAAGGGACTTTACCCACTGTTCCCACACATACATGCAAAACAGATACACACTAGCCTTTGACAGATCAACCACCTCTTCACTTCATCCTCTCAGCTATAGACACTACATATGTATTCATCGATTCAACTTTTCACTTGGTAACTACAACCAGCTATGCCTTAGTCCCTTGTATACCTATCCCTAGGTGTCCTAGAATGTGAGTCCCCGGAATGTCTAATGTAGTCTTTCATCGTACTCGAATCCCGACAACTTCTCTAAGGCGAGTCAGGCTCAACTTCAGGAGCTCCGTCATCACTTCCTAGCGATCAGCCATTAGTTGCCTAGTCCTCAGTGATCCTACATAGTAGCACACTTGGTTTACCAGTTTCTGCAATTCCAACAAACAAAAGGTAAATTGAATGAACAAGTAGAGAAAGGCCTTCTCGTTTCGTTCTCGTATCCAACCACATATCTCTCGTGAGAACACCCAAATCACACAAAAAAGTGCCATCATCCAACGGCTCACTCGAAGTCCTATCCATGCACATTCACCTATCGATCCTTGTACGTTCGGCTCGCTATCCTGACATTTAATCCAATCAAACCTCCTTCGAATAACTCTGGCATGCTCGGCATGGGCCAATCCTAACTCCTTTAGGCCATCGCCAGTCCTGCACGTATTCTTTGCATGAAGCACTTTACTCTCTGTACTCTTTTCTGGTGCAATTCCTAATGCATGTTTTTTCTCCAATCCTTCATGTATGAAAATCCTCTCTTTACCAACACCTTGGTTCTCCTTATCTTTTGCTTTCAAGAGGTTCTCCTTTCGATCAACTAATTCCTTGCTAGAACTCTCGTGATCCACACACCACTTTTCTCTCCCGAATCTACCTTTGCCCTCGTGCTCCCCCTTGCATGTACCCTTGCTCATGGCATTATGTACTCTCTTGGTGCTAGACGATAGCTGACTTTCTTGGTTCCTTGTCAACTTTTGATGATATCCTCGATCATGAGTTCTAAAAGAGCATTTTCTATTTTTCGAAGAGTATTCCCTCCTTGCATGAGGATCCACCACCTGGCTCATTTTCTTCTCCTTCTCCACCGGGTCGATGTGCATTGTATAGCACTCAGCCTCGCCTGTACTTGCCAACCATCCTAGTAGTTCCTGATCGGAATCGTCTTTATAGAGCAATGGATTTTGATATTCTCCCATCTTCGTGTCTTGCTTTTTGGAGAGCTGCAAGTTGAACCCGTCTTGAAGCAGATTCTTGTAGGTGTCCGTGTTCAAAGAAAACCTAGCTCGTGCACTCTCGTGCCTTGCTTTCTCCTTTTCTTTCTTTTCCATCTCATCTACTATTATTGTCTTTTTCTTGTTGCTCGAGGGTGGGGATACTTGTATTTGAATCCGATCAGACTTTGGCCCTATTGAAATAAAACCTGTGCGCCAGTCATGCACACATTCGGCTTGCACCAGCCATGGCCGTCCAAGTAGGATCGAGAAGGTAGCCTCTGAGGTCCTTGGTCTTACTATCAGATAATCAACCTTAAACTCTAGACCACCCACAACTGTACTTACATTCTTCAAAAGACCCGCAGGCTTCACTTGTGTTTGATCCGCCATTCTCAAAGACATCGGCGTCTCTTCCATGTGGTTGAGGCCTAAAGCTTTCATCATGAACTCAGTCATCAGGTTGACTGCGGCTCCACTGTCTAATTGAGCACCAGGGACTGCATACCCTTTAATTTCGACCGTCACAGCTGGAGCATTTGAATCAATTTGCGTCGTAATACTTTGAATGATTCCTTGGACATCCTTATCTTGTCTATTTTTATCTCGAGCTTTCCTCGGCTTCTTAATATATTCGTTGTAGAATTGTTTCCTATAAGCAGGTGAACATTTTAGCAATGTGCCAATGTCCAGTGTGACTTCCGTGTCAGCGAGCAACTTTACAATATCTACTTCTTCCGAACTTTGTCTTTCCTTTCTAATCTTAGGAGCTTTCAATCTTTCAGGGAATGGTGCTATGCCCGGCACAAACTCCTTGGTCACTGGTGGAAGAATCTCAATCTCTTCCCCATCCTCAAGCTCTTGTTGCTCAGCAAATCTTCCAACTTGGTTTTCTACCTCTTCGTGTTCAGCTATCCTCTCTTGACTCCCTTCTTCACCTTCGCCTCTTGGATTCTTCTTCGAGTACTCTTGAGTCCTTGTGACTACTGCCACAGTTGGATCTTTGTGTGGTTTCTTGGCCTCGTAAGCATCCACAAAGTGCATTGACGAGCTAGAACCCTCTTGAGGGTTCGGTGTCTTGAACACTACTCCGATCGTAGGAACGTGCTCTTGAGCTCTTGATGTGGGATGCATCTGAGTATCAACATAGTTCAAGGACCCTACTGGTCCTTTTTCCTTGCCGGCGGCAGCCCTTCGTTTTGGACAATCTTCATCAAAGTGGCCCTCTCCACTACAGTACCTACATAGCGGGGTATAATCAATTGGCTTCTTTTCGTTTGGACATCTAGATTGAGTATGGCCCAAGCCATGACATCTCCAGCACTGGATTGGACCATCTCTTCTTTGATCACACGCGGCCCCTCTTGGACAGTCTCCTCCTTGACCCTGAGCACCATATCCATAAGTTGGTCTGTTTTCCCAACGAGATGTAGGTGGTACACTTTGAGCGGGCAATCCCGTGTAAGGTCTTTCTCTTGTATCTCCTGCTTTCATGGTCCTTTCTTCATAGGCTCTCTTGTTGTAACATCGGTCCTCTGTGTGATTTGTCCTTCCACAAAAAGTACACCGCATCCTAGGTGGCGATCTATCTGTGAATACTCTCGAGACTGTAGGGCATTCTGAAGCCAAATGGCCGTAACCATGGCACTTTCCACACCATGTATTCGATCGAAACACTTGATTCGGGTTTGTTGTGACCTCTGGTTTTACTGTGTACGTCTCTTGAGTTATCGTGGCAGCTTTTATAGCTTGCGTGACCAATTCCAATATTCGTTCTTCGGTTAGCGCAGGCTTTACCTCGCTTGGCGTGCTAGTGGCAGCTACAAAAGCTGGGGTCGTCAATGCGGGACTTCCTTGGCCATGATCTTTCATCGGTATGTTTCCTGGGCCCCCCATAGGCTCGTATAAGAGCTCCATCTTCCTTTGTTGGCATAATTGTACTTCCTCCCACAGCCTCGCTTGTTCCTTAGCATCCATTAAAGTTGCAGGTCTTGTCAGGCTGATGTGCTGCTGTGCCGTAGGATCTCGCAATCCTGAAATGAACCTACGTTTCAATGTCTCATCATTTGGGGCATTCACGCCCATTTTTCTTACCAAAGTCTCCATTCTCTGAATATAGTTGTCGATGCTCTCATTGACTCCTTGTCGCAAATAATCCATTTGTTGGGCCAATCTATCTTGGAAGCCTTGTCGTCGAAACTTTGCCAAGAAGGCTTCCTTAAGCATCTGATAAGTTCCACGTTCTTGTGGTGTCAGATTCCCATACCAATTGGCTGCCTCATCACGGAGAATAGCCGGAAAAATTCTCAACCTTTGGTCTTGGTCAACTACGTCATTGGCCTCACATGTGACCTCAAACAACTGGATAAAGCTATCCGGATCTTCGTCCCAAGTACCTGAAAACTTGGTGAAGTCCCCCAAGTGAACTGAAATCCGCTGAGCCATTTCGAACAGAGGTGTGATATCAATATCACTTCGATCCCAAAAATTTAGCACACGTGGCTTCAGGATCCCTCCTTCAAATTGTCGTACTTGATTCGCGACCCTCCTACGGGAGTACACGTTTCTGACTGATTTCTTCGAACCAATCGAGGTCCACTCACCTGGCGGTTCCCACCGTTTCCTTTCTCTTTCAAGGGCTCTTCTCTGAGCGCGTTCCTCTCTTTGAGTTTGTGTTGCTACTGACGATGAGCTCCCCTCGCTCATGTACTAGATCTTGGGGTCCGCAAGCTCGGCCAACCTGTGGCGCTAGGCAAACCTATGGCACTCCCTTATAGAGACGTACCAAGCTAATTCCCGGCAGACGCAACAAATGAATAGGTTCTAAAGCCCACAGAAAAAATGATTTTACAAGACTTTATTTTGTTCAAATCCCTTGAAATCGGTCTACTTGGATTACCTAGAGCCCACAATTATCCCGCAATGGATTCTTCTTATGGCTATGCACTAGCTCATATGTTTCCCGGCAGACGCACCAAAATGTTCCTTCCTTAGCCCATAGGAAAGATTTGTCAATATATGTGTATGGTTTGCTTAATCTGCTTGATATCAGCCTATATAACCTCCTCTAAGCATGAGTTACACGAGTGAATCAATCATAGGAAGGATTACAAACAATGATGAAAACCTCATATGCAAGATAAATCATAAAAATGTATGGCTCCTTGAACTTGATTAATTACAAAAGTCACTATAATAAAAGTACTCAGCTGTACGTTATCACTTTAACATGAGCTTCAAGCATTTTGAAGTGCAATTAAACACTCCACAGGGAGGTGGAAGGATCGTTCAACTATCAAAAAGGAAGAATTTGCCAAAAGAGCTTTCGACCTCATTTCAGAAGAATAACTGTAGCAACCATATTCAAATTTGCCCAAAACTGTGCAAATAAAAAGGTACCGTACTGTCTAACATAGAAAATGTTACTGCGCAAAAAAGATTGGCAATGGGGACCCCATAATCAATGAAATATTTAAATCCTTCATATAAGGATGCTCGCGCAATATGATCTGAAAACTGAATTAATCCAAATAACTTGCAAAGGAACCAAAACATTATTATTGATCATAAAAAGGTATTCCATCACGTTGTAATCATGCAAGCGACCATATGCGAATAGAAAGACACCGGAGCAGAAGGATGAATAACTGCTATCTAGTTTTGTCGAGTTTTCTGGAGCATCAAGTTTTTGTATGCTGAGAAATGCATTACAGAAGTTACCTTCACAGTAGCAGGTTCTCCGATTGAGCTCGTCAGTGCTTGTGGCGGCAGAGTGCTAAGAATTGCTTAATGGTATGCGATCATTCTCTTTACCCCACAACTGAAAGATTCCTCCGTTTTGATCGTGACATTGGATTTTCTGGCGACAGCAAACACGAAGGACCATAATCTTGTTGCAGAGATAATCGGAGGCGAAGAAGCTTCGTAGATGGATTTAAATAGGAATTTGCCAAGTCCTATATGAGAAAGATCCCTGCATCATGCCAGCAAAGCTCTGGAGTTCCCATAGCCCGTCAGGCTACAGCGCCAAAGTTCGTTGGGCTATCCTGCTACACATGGGTCTCAAGGGAGCACATAGCACAAAATCCCATTACTCGACATGATGTTTTGTGAAGACCCTCCTATTCTCTTCACAAGTGTGCCGCAAAGAGGCGGAGTATTGATACGTGACATCCGTTTTGATGACGGTGCAGCCTCATGAGAAAAAGGGGAGCTTGCGGCATCAGAAGATGGCTGGTTAAGTGGCGTCAGAGCAACGCAAGAGGGTGCGGAAGGAGTCCTTAGGGGCCAATGGAAGAGGATGCGTCGACGTGGAATAGAAGCAGTGCATGCAGCAGCAGCGATGGTGACGAGGGAGGACGCAGCCGCCCTTCCTTATCTCCTTATCTCCTTATCTCCTTATCTCCTTATCTCCTTTTTTTTTTTTCCGGATAACGGACTACCACATTTGTTGGCACATGCTTTGTCAGAAGTAGAGGTTATCCGAGGTGCATCTAGGAATGTTCGAAGTTCCTCCACAAGAGAGTAAACTAAAGATTCGGAGTTTGGGAGCAGAAAGAAGCCAATGGTCGCTTGCTCCAAGAACATAACCCGCACAGGCGAGGCACCTCCATGCTCAATCCCTTTTCTCCACATGTTTCTCATCAATTATCAAATTCATTCTGCAATACCTGAAATCAAACAAATTTCCTGCCAAATAAAACCACATTAGGGCATAAAAATCAACCATTTTCGGAGCTAACAGTAAGACTTCACAAGAGACTTGGAATGCTCTTGAAGCATTCTTCTCATCAAGCACCGAGGCAAGAAAGAATCAATTATGGATGGAATTCACCACACTCAAAAAGATGCCCAAGCACAGTGTGATTGATTTTGTCACCAAAATGAAGGACATATCAGACCATCTTGGAAGCATTGGAGAAATCATTGATGAAGAGCAGATAGTAAGGCAAGTGATCAATAGAATAAAGGTAGATGAAAAATGGGAAGCTTTCACTATAGCCATGGACATCTATGCGGATTTGCAGGTTTCTGATTTCAACACCCTCATGGGAAAATTGTTCACACATGAGGAAAAGCTTATGAAGAATGGAGACAACTCAAAAGGTAATCAATCCTCTACTCTCTATACAGATAAGATAAAAAACAAATATAGCAAAGGCAAAGGAAAAAAGTATGATGATGAGGGCACCACCTCTCAAGAAAATTTTGCAATTACTCAAAATTTTCTTGAGAGGTGGTACTCAAAACAAAGATAGCAAAGGCAAAGGAAAAAAGTATGATGATGAGGCAAAGCTTATGAAGAATGGAGACAACTCAAAAGGTAATCAATCCTCTACTCTCTATACAGATAAGATAAAAAACAAAGATAGCAAAGGCAAAGGAAAAAAGTATGATGATGATGGCACCAAGGCAAGAAAGAATCAATTATGGATGGAATTCACCACACTCAAAAAGATACTAGAAACATTGCCTTGTTCAATTATGGTATCCAAATTCTATTAGATATGGAAATTTGGCACAAGAGGTTAGCACACATAGGTGAAAGGGCTCTGAAGCAAATCAATAGGGATCAGAGTGTACTTGGTCTACCAAATATCTCCAAACAACATATGATCTACAAATGTAGTGCTTGTCAATTTGGTAAGTCTCATAGACAACCCTTCACAAAGAAAGGATCTATTCATGGAGATCTATTGGAGCTAGTCCTTACAGATGTATGGCGACCAAGCAAGAAGCCTTCAATCTTTGGATCCAAGTACTATGTTTCATTCGTTGATGATTGTAGTGGATGGACAAGATTATACTTTATGAAGTGTAAAGGTGAAGTGTTTTCATGTTTCAAGAAGTACCTAGTGCTTATGGAAAATCAAATAGGAAAAACATTTAACATACTAAGGTCAGATGGAGGGGGAGAATATTTCTCCCATGATTTTGATACTTATCTCCAAGAGAGAGGAATCAAAAGAGAAATCACTATGAGGTATACACCAGAGAAAAATGGAGTCGCAAAGAGAAGAAACATGACAATTGTGGAGGCTGCAAGGTCAATGCTAGATGAGAAGAAGCTACCCAATTTACTTGTGAGCAGAGGCTGTATCCGCAACTACATACTTGATCAATAGACTCCCATTAGAAGCATTGGATGGGATGACACTATATGAAGCATGGAATGGAAGAATAGCTACGCTTGATCATTGCAGGATCTTTGGGTGCATAGCATATGCACACATACCTTCACAAATCAGAGGTAAGTTAGATCCAAAGGTAGAGAAATGCATCTTTATTGGCCATTATATTAATCAGAAAGCTTATAGGCTATACAATCCAAGCAATAAAACCTATGATATAGAGGAAGACGTTCCAACATTATCGAAAAGGATGAGAATACACTTGAAGCATTAGGTGATTTTGATGATGATCGGAAGACTCTAAAAAGGGAAATCAATTCTCGAAACTCCAAAGGCAAAGTTAGTACACAAGTTGAGAGATGTGGCAGAATCCTCTCAACGAACTTTAAGAAGGCCTACTATGGAGGAAAGGAAGCTAGAAAGGTATGGTTATGATTCCTCTTTAGTCACTAATCCTCTGCATATGAAGAAGCCAAGAAGAAACCAGAATGGAGGAATGACATGGAAGAAGAAATAGAAGCTCAACAAGAGAATCAGACTTGGGAGTTAGTACCCAAGAAACCATCTATGAAGGTCATTGGCTCAAGATGGATATATAAGATAAAGAAGAATTCTCATGGCTCAATTAACAAGTACAAAGCAAGGATTGTAGCCAAAGGGCTTGCACAAACCCAAGGTATTGATTATGAAGAAACTTTTTCACCATTTGCAAAAATGCCTACTGCTAGAGTACTCATTAGTGTTGCATCTTCCAAGACTTGGAAGATATATCAATTGGATGTTAAAAAAGCTTTCCTAAAGGCTGGATTTCAGAGGAGGTATACATGGCTCAACCTCATGGTTTTGAAGATAAATCATACCCTGAACATATGTGCAAGTCAAGGAAAGCCTTGTATGGCTTGAAGTAAGCTCCTAGATCTTGAAATCATAGACTTGTCACTTACTTGCAGGATAAAGGTTTTATTGTAAGCAAGGTTGATCCTTCCCTATTTATTAAGAAGAATCATTCAGAGGTCATATACATTTGTGTAAATGTGGATGATATAATCACTACAGGAAATAATGCATAAGGAATTAAGAGGATCAAAGCTCAAATGAAGGAGGAGTTCAAGATCAATGATTTTGGTTTGCTCACTTACCTCCTAGGATTGGAATGTGATGAGGAAGGTGATTAGGAAGAGAGCTCGCGCACACACTCTCACACTCAAAGAGGAGCACACATACACAAAATTATGCAAGGAGGAATGATCTTCTTCTTCTTCTATTACAAAAAGGAATGTACAAGAATGACCTTAAAACAACAATACAACAAGTGTAATATATAAAGAACATTACATAAGGAAAATCCTAATGTCCACGAATGAGTGAGCTGGTAGGAAACAAATGCGCCATCACTCTCGATAAATAGATCTAGTGGAGCTCAATGAAGTGTCCTTGACATATATCAGTGTGACCACTATACATGTTAGAGAAATGAAAAAGTGATACGTGTCATCCTGGATCATCACATGTTGAGCTTGATATCTCAACACTCCCCCTCAAGCTCAACATCATGTCCTCTAATCCAACCATCTTCCAGAACTTCTTCAGCTTCTCTGGTCCAAGTGCTTTAGTAAAAATATCAGCAATCTGCTCATCTATCCTCACATAAACAAGATCAAGATCACCTGCTAATACCTTCTCTCTAATGAAGTGGTAATGTACCTTAGTATGCTTTGTTCTAGCATGAAAAACAAGCTTACATGCTAGTTGTATATTGCTAAGGTTATCACAATAGATGGTGATAGGCTTTTGAACTTCCACACCTAAATCTTTAAGTAGCATCTCTAGCCATGATGCTTCACATGCAACCATTGTAGAACCTCTATACTCATCCTCTATACTCGACCAAGCAACAATGGTTGCTTTTTACTGCTCCATGTAATAGCTTCACTCCCAAGTGAGAATAAAAAGCCACTAGTAGATCTTCTATCTAGAATACTACCAACACAATCTGCATCAGTGCATCTGTGAACTAGTAAATCTACACTAGCTTCATAAAATAATGCATAATCTAAAGTAGCACTCACATATCGTAGAGTGTGTCTCAAGGCATCTAAGTGTGATTTCTTGGGAACCTGCATAAACTGACTTTCAAGTCCAACGATGTAGCTTAGATCAAGCTTGTAATTGTGAGATATACCAAACTTCCCACAATTTCCTTGTACATAGTAGCATTTTCCAATGTTTCACCTGATGGAGTATCCAACTTCAAATTCTGATCTAATGTCATAGAAATTGGCTTACAATCAACCATATCGTACTTTTGCAACATACCAAAGCATATTGCCTTTTTGACATCCATATACTTGTTTTTGTATGTATACTCAATGCCCAAGAAGTAGTGCAGCACACCAAGATCTTTCATGTCAAATTCTTGCATAAGGAGTTTCTTTACCTATTTAATGCTTGCTTCATTGTCACCTCCTACAATCAAGTAATCCACATAAATAGCCACAATGGTGATTCCATCATCACCCGTCCTTGCATATAATGAATGATTTGCATCACACATAGAAAATCCAATGGTGGTTAAGTAATCAACAATCTTTGCATGCCAAGCATGAGGGGTTTGTTTAAGTCCATACAAAGCCATTTGCAAACTGGAAACATATTTTGGGTGCTTTGAATCTTCATATCCTTGTGGCTAGTCCATGTATACTTCTTCCTATAACTCACCATGTAGGAAAGCATTCTTCATATCCATCTAATGCAAATTCCATCCTTGTTTTGTAGCTAATGCAACAAGTTCTATGAAAGTAGCTATTTTAGCTATAGGGTTGAACGTTTCCTCATAATCAATGCCATATGTCTATCCTTTTGCTACCAATCGTGCTTTGTACCTTCTTATGCTACCATCAACGTTGTGCTTTACCTTGTAAACCCACTTGCAACCTCTGGATTTCTTTCCTTGCAGCAATGAAACTAACTTCCATGTTTTGATCCCATAAAGCACAACCATCTCCTCATGCATAGCTTTTTCTCAATCTGCATTTCCAATTGCATCCTCAAAACAAGGAGGTTCAACATCTTCTATTACCTTGGTCATGTAGGCACAATGATGAGCCATATAACTGTCATAGATCAATCATTGCACAGAACTCCACATCCTCCCAGACCTTCTTGGTCCTGGATCACTTCTCCTTGTATCATATGCATGTGCCTTTCTTACTCGTGGAGTCTTCACAGAGGCATCCACTCAAAACTTGAGATTTTGCACTTGATTTTTTAGCACTTTCTTTATCATTTGGTTCAAGATCAAGTCCACTTTGGCATCTGCATAGAAGCTTGACATTTGATCAAACACCACACCTCTGCTTACCTTCACCTCTCGTGTGAGTGGGTTATAAAATTTATACCCTTTTTGCTCAAGGGGGTATCCAATGAAGATACATTTTTTTTTTGCTTTTGGATCAAGCTTCATCCCTATATATATGCAATACAGCCAAATACTTTCATATGTGATAAGTTTGGCTTTTTACCTTTAAACTTCTCTTCAGATGTAACTTGATGTACAATAGTATTTGGAGTTTTTTTCATGATGTATACAACATTATGCAAGGTTTTTCCCAATAACAATGAGGCATATTCTTCTTAGCCATTAAATCTCTTGCTATTTCTGCAATATGTCTATTTTTGCATTAAGCAATGCCATTCTGTTGTGATGCGTACTTGCATGAAAACTAACATCAAATTCCATGACTTTTAAGAAAGATGTGAACTCATTTGACATGTATTCACCTCCTCCATCAGACCTTAATATCCGAATATAATTTCCTGTCTACTTTTCCACCATAACCTTAAAATTCTAGAAGTGATTGAGCACCTCAATCTTCTCTTTCATGAAATATACCCATACTTTTTGTGTATGGTCATCAATGAAAGAAACATAAAACTTGCAACCGCCCATAGATGTGGTCTTTGTAGAACCCCAAACATCTATATGTATTGTTTCTAGTACATTCTCACTAACATGCTTGTCATGCAAAAATGATGCTCTTGACTATTTACCATGGCATGTTGCACATAGCTTTTGCATTTTTGCAACTTTGAAACATCAATTTCAACCTCTATAAGTTTGCATGTCCAATTTGTTTATGCCAGATCTCTATATCAACAATAACTCTTGCATCTTTTGCAAACATGGCTACATTCATTTCAAAGATTTTCACATTTAAGGTGAACATCCTACCTATTTTGTTTCCTTTGGCAATGAATATTCCATCTTGTTTGTACTCTTCTACATATAACCCATTAGCATTGAACATGAATTGTAATCCTTGGTCAACTATTTGTCCAACAAAAACCAGATTCTTTGTTATATTTGGAACGCATATGAGCTATCGTCACACTATAGCCTCATTTTTGAGAAAATACCTAGGACAATTCTTCAAATTCAAATGCTCGCGGCCCAACATACAAAATTCCCTCTATAGAGGCGGGCATTGAGAGATGATATTCACATGAGAAATTTTGCATGGGGAGTGCAAAAATCGCCGATTCACTGTAGTTGGTGATGGAAAATGGTCAATAGCAAGATTTGATCCAGTAATCTACTACACACGGGAATCTTGATCTATCCCCTACCCTAGTGGATCGTTGTGAAAAAAATGGAGAGTATATAAGTTATGCGGTACCCATAGAATGGGAATCGAATGCACATCATGGAGAATCACATATAATCAGTTGTCCAATATAGCCATAGCTCGATCAAGCAACAAATTTGTTGCAATTTGATCATTGAGATAGAGGGTAAAATAAGTACTGAGAGAAACAATAACTGCACGATAGAGATCCACAAGGTTTGAACTATTAACTTATTTGTATGGGCTGCTTAGCATAGCAGTAGCAACATATTCTTTAACATAAATAGCATTGGGGGATACAATTACTCTATTCGTGATTCCAATCGAATTTGGTAGCAAATTCGATAGAGCAGTTTTTATGCTATGATGAGAAATCTCTGATGAACAGCTTCTATCGCAGTCTTCTCCATCTCACACCCAATGAGCGACCATGTGTCACACAATGGAGATCAATCTTATGCCTCAGAGAGAGGGAGTTATATTTTCTTCAGAGGAAGTGGGGATATTGAACTTGTGTCATGAGAGAGATCAAGTGACTAGAAAGCAAGGACATTGAAGCTCATGAAGATGGAAAGTACCTCTTCTCTTGGACAATGGAAGGACATAGCTTAATTGGGTGATAAATATTTTCCAAGTTAATGATTGGTGTCAATATTTGTTTTTGCTATATGCTTTTATATAGGATGCATTTTATTATCATTGAAGTATGGTAGCAAACTTCATTTTTGATAATATTAATGCACATCAATGAAAACTAAATGAAATAGCATAAGCATAATGAAACACTCATTAAGCACAAGCATGCATCTATATATCACCGCATGGGAATGAAAGAATGTTGGTGCATTCCTCCTTTCAAAAGATTGTTTTATGCACATAAACTTCTTCCTTGCTTGAAAAAGGTATAAGATGCACTCAAGTTTGTGCACATGAATGTTTATATCTTTTTGAAAGTTAGCAAATAGATTGTTTGTGCATGGATGCTTGGATGCATGCAAAGCAAGCTCAAGAACTACTTGATTTAAGTTTGGTACAAACACATGAATGCACTCACATTCATTTGCATGAAAGAACATGCATTGGCATATGACAAAGCATGGTTTTCTGGTGATTTTTTACTAAGTAGTTGAACAAATGTACTTTCCTAATCATTACCTACTTTTTCTAACTCGAGCTAAACAATTAGGAAAAATATCAAACTAGTTAGTTGCAAAGCTTTTAGCTGCTATGCAACTCAAGTAGCTAGTTCACTTTTTCTCGAAAGTGATACTTAGGTATCACTTATTATGGATCTTGCTTAGGAAAAGTAGGCTCGTTGAAAGTCAAGCATTCAATTTTCTTGCTCATTTGAAAAGAAAGAAATTAAGGCTACTTGAAAATTTTCTTAATGTCTCTAAGTCTAGGAACAAACTTAGAGAATCCTAACGACAAGCTTGGATGTAAAAATTCATGCATCCAAGTAGGATGATTTGGAATTCTTTTATTTGATATCCCAAGATGTGATGGCAATCAAATAAAATCAAATGGAATTTAAACTAATTGAACTTTTAAAGTTCATAAGATAGTTGAGATGATCCAAATTTGAAAAACCATAGAGTTTTTGAAGTTTTCACTTTGATTTCATCCTAAGGAGTGATGAAAATCAGAGAAAATGGATGCTAGGTTCCATGATTGCATCTCTCGTACGAATGCGTAATTCTTACTTTTAGAGGATTAGAGAGCTATTCTTGATTTTGTAAGCTAATTGTAGCCTAATAAGAAAACTTAGTCAAAGTGATCTTTAGGAATTGGGATACTTCCTAAAGATAAGCCGATAAATGAAATAGTCTGGTTAACTATTTCATTGGTTAAAAAGGAATATCTTTGGGATAAGACCAAGACTTAAAGCTTTATTGTTTGTCCAAAAGTCAAGATTTCTTTTAAAACATAATTCCAATAAAGCAAAAGATTCCAAGATAAATCATTGGCTTAGTATTACTTGATTCGTTGGCAAGAATTCAAAGTTCTTGAAAGAAAAAAAAATCTCCATAGATGTGAGACTGGAATCTTTCAAGTAAGTTTAATAGCAAGTAGTTTCCAATAATTCCCAAACCATTGGTATTGGTACTTAAGTCCAAATATAGATATAATCTAAAGGTGTATCAAAGATTCTTAGCTTTGGAATATGAGAGGCATCAGTGTATGGTTGGACTTAAGTTGAAAGAAAGATTTAAATATCCCGTAGGTAAACAAAGAAGCTTTTGAAAGTTCAAGAGATCTTAAAGATAAAGATTAAGTCTTTATTCTAGTTGCAAGGTCAACCAGACTTGATCACGCTTGGCCATGATTGCCAAGAGCTTGCAATTGGAACTACTCTAACGTTTGCCGAAGTAGTTTCAATAAAATTCCTTTTGGGAATTATTCACTCAGGTTCCATTTATCCAATGGAAAAGTGTGAAAAGAGTAAGCTATTCGAAGTTTGAACAGAGTGAAGAAATTCCAAGAATGTAGTCTACAACCGTGAAGACTGTTATTAAGTCTGTGGAAGGTAAAACATAATGTTTGCCTATCCTTAAAGGGATTTTGGTACAATCTAAAAAGCATGAGCAGATGCTTAGAGTTAAGCAGTAGAGAGATTCCTATAAAGTCTCGACTAGGGTAGGTACCTAAAGCATCAATAAGAAAGGAATCTAAAGATAAGAAATAAAAAGCTCTTGTCACTACAAATTGGTTAAGAATAAACCAATTGGACTTGAATCTGTGAAAATTCAAGTACTTGGAATTCTAATTGGTTTTCATTTGAAAACCCTAGCAAAGACGAATGGATGTTCCATCAAAAGGGTTTCAAGTTCCTAAAGGAAAGCACAAGATCATGTGAAGGGATCAAAACCTAGAAAATCTAGATTAGAGGTAATGCCTGAAACTTCAAAATTCTCCTAAAGAATTGAAGCAAGAAGGTACTCTATCAAGAGATGTTTAGAATTTAGGATAAGTATCACCCACACATTAATTTGAATATAGAATAGGGCAGTATGGGACAATAGATTTTATACTCAAATTGATGTTGGAAAGATGGTATGGGACATTCGACCATGGGATGATAATTATCTTATAGTTCTAGAATGGATCTTAAAGATTAGATTTGATCCTCAAGAGAATTAAAACTCAAAGAAGTTTAAAATCAAGGAGGATAATAAAATGATCTCAAGATACTTCAAGATCAAGAAAGAGGAAGATATGAAGTAAGTAACTTCCAAGATCTTCTTTTTCAAATAAAGCAAATACTTAGTCTTATTTGAATCATGGAACTCTTCAAGATAAAGTGTTAATGATTCAGAATTATTCGATAAATTTCTGAAGCAGTAGGACTTTGACATTGAAATGATCATTTCAACTAAGGAATAGACTGACTAAGTCAAGGAAAAAGTTCCTAGTATAACTTCGTAAATTCAATCCTTTGACTCAGAGAAATGCACAAGAATTGCATTCCCAGTAAGGAGTCATAAAGATTAAATATAGGCATGAACTTAGTCTCAAGTGAAACATTATTTGAGTAAAAAACGCATCAATAGAACCTCAGCAGGTTGACACACTAATGTTGGATACCACACTAGTATCTCGTGGATGGATGATATTTTAGATTTGCTCTGAATCTTTTTGAGAATCCAACTTATTTCTCTTAAAGATAGAAAAAATGCTTCAATACTTTGTTGAAATAGATCTTTGTGAAGTTAAAGTCACAAGTCATATAGAATTTGACTCCTAAAAGTATGTGTATCTTTGAAGTTTGAATTAGTTGTCTAGAGCTTTAATTTATCTTTTCGCTTTCCAAATCTTCTGGATTTGACTCAAATATGGTATCTTATTCTTTTCACAAAAGTCAACGGTTTGCTAATTAGAACCAAATAACTAAATTAAACATCCCAAATAGGTGTTCTATACAAGAACCTTTTCAATATTCAAAAGATAATAAGTCTAAGTTGACTTATTTATTTGAGTTTGCTTCAAGTTATAACATAAATGATTTCCTAGATTCCAGTATACTCTAGAATAGAGAAGTTAGGAATTGCTCACGAGATTGACAATTCCCAAGAACTTTTAGCTCAAGTCTTTGAGAAACATATCCTAAGTTGGATGAATTTTCATTTGGATTTGACTTGGTCAAGTTACAGTACGATTGACCACAAGTAAATGGTAAACTTTCTCGTACATTTTACATAGGATTTTCAAGCCCATTAGGAAAAAATTAGTCCTCGAGTTGAATTAAAAAAATCAAGTCAATGTTGGCTGAAAGTAAACCATAGTAAAAAACATCCAAGTTCAATGTTTGGAACAACCAAACTTCAAGTTCTCCAAATCAAGTTCAAGTGCATCAAGAGTTCTCAAAGTCTTGCAAGGGATAAGAATCCCGCCTTCATTACTAAGTCCATGCACCAGTCATGCCCAAAAATGGACAAGTAATTTGAATCCATCCAGTTCACATGTTTGTGCCCAGATCGCACATAGGAAAAATTGTGAATTGGCTAGGGATGTTTTTAGATCCAACCTTATTATTCATTCACTACTTTGTACTTTGACTAGTTTATCAAAGTGCAAAGCAAGACAGTGTTTTCAATCATTTGGGCAGGGATGCCACCACAGAGATAAGACATTTCTTCTAGTTCTAGAACATGACCATGTTCTTTCGGTTTTAGAACATGAGGCTCGAGGGTTGCCTATAGTATGTGTATATCTCTATTTTTGAGGATGAAAATTTTCCAAGGGGGGAAGAATGTAATAAAGTAAGTCCATGATCTAAGGGTCCGGTTGATTTAGACAGATCTAAAATCCGACACTCTTTGGTCACCCGTGTGTATGACCAAAGATCTCGAGTCTAGACTTACTAGGAGGTCATGTGCTCTTGTGAACAAGTGATCCACCAAGCTTAGTGGTGAAGTATCAAGGGTGTGAAGGAGGAGGTCTTGGGTTCAATCCCAATGGGTACATGGGGAGAGTATTTTGCCCAAAGAGATCTAGAGCCTTCTAGAAGCATCCATTTGAGTTAACTCGAGTTGACTAGGACACTTGGTGCACATGTAGTTACATGGCGGACACATGGATGGTTAGTATCCACCTGATCAAGAAGGCAATCCCCTAGAGAGAACTATATATAGAGGCATTTGGTTGGGAAGAGAGTCATCTCTCTAGCACGTGGTGGTGGTCGTAATAGTCTTTCTCTTGCACCTACTCTGTTGTCTCTCACAAAAATCATATTTCCTTTGGTATTAGAATATGATTGAGAATAGAAGGATACTTTATGGCTTATATCATCTAGTTAGTTAACTGAAATGAGACTACACATAAGTTGCAATACATGTCAAACACTACTCCATTTGTAATCTGACTTTGGACACCTCGTACTTCCAACAACATAATACTAATGTGATTTTCCAAGCCCAACCATATCTAGATTGGATTTTTGAACCAACTTCTTTGCTCAATTTGATGAAATGAAGTGCCATAATCAAGCATCCAAGCATGAGAAGGGGATTCCAATGAGGGAATTTTGGTGATATACTCACCATCTAGTGAAAGCACTTCACCGAATAGAATCTTACTATTGGATGCCATATTACAAATTCGAAAATTTTTTGTCTTGGATGGAGTCACACCAACAAAAGTCCTCATTTCTTCTAAAATTGTGTTTTCTTGAGTTCTTCCTTTTTGTGTCTACTAAGTATTATATTATGTAGCATGCTCATCACTATTCTCACTAGATTTCTTGTGGCCTTTGGAATTCATTAGGGCCTTGTAGTCTTTCTTCATATCTCCCATCTTGTGGTAGTGATATCACTCCACGTCTTAGTATTATGTATTATTTCTTCTATGTTGCTCATCCTTTTTGTTCTTGTCTTTGACTCCATGCCAAGGTACCTACCTTGACGCTCAAATTGTGTGATCTTCACAACTCATGGTTTTGGAATTTCTATAAAATTCCCACTTCGTAATGCATTCAAAACTTCCACATAGACTAGTTTTACTTTTAGTACACTATTGCTTATGGCCAAGCAAAGTGTATCCCATGATTCAGGTAATGTGCACACCAATAAATTAGCCTTTGTCTCATCATCTATATTCTCTATGCTTGAACTAAAGAAAAGTGAGAATGCTCGCACTTGTGTTGCAATCCTCCACGTTTGTCTATGGAATCTAAAACATTTGAAGCATGATCTTCATAATTGATCTACTCCCACCAAATCTAAACTAATTTAAGCTTCTCTATTCTAAGATGACTTTCTTTTTGTAAGTACCTTATGTGAACACATAGATGAACTTATAGTCAATTTGTGACCATATTGTGTTAACCTACCTCTATTGCAATAAGACTTGGAATTGCTATTATCTCTTGACAATTTCATCCTTGAGCATTAGTATCAAACATTCATATGAACATAAAAGCTCTAATATCGCTTGTTGGATTCAATCATTAGCAGACTCAGGATCTACTAAAAGAGAGTTGCTTGCAACTTTAAGCCAATCTATGTAGTGTGCTAGAATCCAAATAACAAGAAGTTTCACAAATACAAGCCTCATTTGATCAATGCAAGTAAAATAAACTTAGAAAATAACACAATTAATCATAGAGATTATAATAGAGGTGAAGGGAAGATGGAGCAATATAAAATTATAGAGCCCAAGGTAGAGAGCATTCAATCAATCTGCATAGTGCTTCAGAAACTCACCCATGCTAACCTTTCTTATTGATTCATAAAAAGTAATACAAAGAATAATGTTTTGTACAAAGGTGATGGATTACAAAATGAAATTTAGTATGGTTGACATGGCTATCTTTACTATAGGCTATATTCATGACGAGATCAATATGTAGGTATCATAGTCATCTAGCTACATACAAATTTTCCCTCCTAACATATTGATGCATAAGTGGAATACTTTTCAACAATACATCCCATGCTTTCTTAGTATATCAAGAATCTACTTCCTTTGCACGAATTATATGCCTTCCTCCTTGTAGATTACTTCCATTCCCAAGATGTACTTAAATTCTCAAATAATGGAGATATTGGACTCTTCTCTAAGCTTGTTGCTGATGTATCTAATGCTTCTTCATCATTCCTTGTAAGAATAAGATCATCAACATGGATGAAAATGTGTACAATCAGATGATCTTCCTTCGTTATGTGCAATCACAAGTCGATATCACTCTATTTGTAGCCACATTCGGCTAAGTATTCCACAAGTTTTTGGTGCCACGATCTTGGCATTTTCTTGAGATCATAAATAGAATTCTTCACCATGCACATGATGAGCATACCTCTTATCTTGAAAGACTTTAGGTTGCTCCATGTAGAAAATCTCTTCCAAGTCACCACCAACTCCCATGGCAGTATAAGAGGAGTTATTGGTGCATGTGGCAGTACTCCCTGTAGGGGCAGGCTCGAGTGAAGTGAAGAAACTGCACTGTGAGGTAATATGTCTGGTTGCCCCACTATCGAAGTACCAAACATTTGAGTCTACTAGAGACATACACTGTTCATGAGAAGATGGTTCATAACTGCAAATAGTGGTAAATTCCCATTCTTCATTTTGCACAAGATTAGTACACTCTATTTTGGGTGTAGAGGCATTTGCAACAACCATACCAACCTCTTTCTTGCTTGCCTCTAGCAGCCAATTTTGGACAACTATTTATGACATGATCATTTCCTTTACAGTATTTGCAAAACAAAAAATTGCTCTTTGATTTTCTTGTCGTCTGTGTCATCCTTCTTTGATTGTGAAAAATAAACAACTTTTTGCTAACTAGTAGAAGAGCTCCATATACCTTTGCCCTTCTCACTAGCGAAGAAAGCTTGATCTGCAACACGCATAATGGAGTTGTTTTGCCTAGAGTGATCTTCCTACAATAGAACAAAGACTAACTCCTCAAATGTTAAGGCATTTGGATTGCATTTCATCATCAGTCAAAGAGTAGAAGCAAAACTTTGATATGAATCTGGAAGACCATTCAAAACAGTCTACACAAGTGAACTGTCAGACAAGACGTCATCAACAAAAATCAACTGCTCCTTCAAATCTTTGATCTTTGTCAAAAAAATATCCATGGAATCTCCTTCATTCATGTGTTCACTCCCATTCTTTTCAGATGTAAGCAAAATGAGCCTCATTCCTTGACTGGTATAAAGTGGTAAGTGTATCCCATGCATCCTTAGCTATTCTGCAAGAGCAAATATGAGGAATAATGGCATGTTTGATAGACAAGGCTATCAATGCATGTGCATGAGCATATCTACCATCCCAATGAAGGTGCTCTATAGTAGGTGAAGAAAGTTCGCAACATGAACAAGAACCTAAAGAATATCACCATCTCCAATGCCATCTGCATCAGCTTCAATAACTATATTTGCAAGTGTAATAGGATGTTTTTCAACACCCTGCAAAATATTCCACAATCCTTTTGCAATTAATACATAAAGCATCATATAAGTCCACAATGGGTAATTGGTACCATCCAACTTATCCCCAATAGCCAACATATGGAATACATCATTACTTTTAGTATGGCCACTAACTAAAATATCTTGAGGCAAAAAAAATGATTGTATCTTAAAAAGTTGAACAGAACTACCTTGTTGAGTTTTGCTAAACCTATAGCAGACTTCGAGGCACTTATACTGGCGTACTAAAAGTTGTATATCTCTTTTGCACAAACAGAAGAAATTGCCTACACATGCACTATGATAGTGCATTCGAAGGCCGAAATGAGCTCAGATCGTGATTTCAATACGACATAGCTAAGTTGTTCTGAGCTCCTAATCGCCTTGAGTATGCTCATAAATTTTCTTGCAATTGTGAGACTATGGCCAAAGGGGTATCAAGGATGCCCTAGATGAATCGACAATCTTCCCTGATACCAATTGTTGGATAAACAAGATCAATAGCACTTGCTAATACCTTCTCTTTGATGAAGTGATAATGTACCTCGATATGCTTTGTTCTAGCATGGAAAATAGGATTTTGTGCTTACTATATGCTGCTAAGATTATCACAATAGATGGTGATAGGCTTTTTCACTTCCACACCTAAGTCTGCAAGTAGCATCTCTAGCCATGATGCCTCACATGCTGCCATTGCAGCACCTCTATACTCAGCCTCTGTACTGGACAAAGCAATAGTGGGTTGCTTCTTACAGCTCCATGTAATAACAACACTCCCAAGTGAGAATTGAAAGCCACTAGTAGATCTTCTATCTAGAATGCTACCAGCCCTATCTGCATCAATGTATCCATGAACCTGCAAATCTACACTAGCTTCATAAAACAACGCATAATCCAAAGTAGCACTCACATAACATAGAGTGCACCTCAGAGCATCTAAATGTGGATTTCTAGGAACCTGCATAAATTGACTTTCAATTCCAATAGTGTAGCTTAGATCAGGCCTTGTAATTGTGAGATATATCAAATTTCCCACAGTTTTCTTGTACGTAGTAGCATTTTCTAATGCTTCACTTGATGTAGTATCCAACTTCAAATTTTGATCTTATGGCCTAGAAATTGTCTTACAATCAATCATACCATACATACATGTTTTTGTATATATAAACTCAATGCCCAATAAATAGCGCAACACACCAAGATCTTTCATGTCAAATTCCTACATAAGGAGTTGCTTTACCTCTTTAATGATTGCTTCATGGTCGCCTCCTACAATCAATTCATCAACATAAATAGCCACAATTGTGATGCCATCATCATCCGTCCTTGCAAATAGTGAATGATCTGCATCACACATAGAAAACCCAATGGCTGTTCAGTAGGCAACAATCCTTGCATGCCAAGCACGAGGGGATTTTTTAAGCCCATACAAAGCCTTTTGCAAAGTGCAAACATATTCTAGATGCTTTGAATCTTCATATCTTTGTGGTTGGTCCATGTATACTTCTTCCTGTAACTCAACATGTAGGAAAGCATTTTTTACATCCATCTGATGCAAAGTCCATCCTTTTGCTGTAGCTAATGCAACAAGTGTTCTAATAGTAGATATTTTGGCTATAGGGCCGAACGTTTCCTCATAATCAATGCCATATGTCTATGCATATCCTTTTGCTACCAATCGTGATTTGTACCTTCTTATGCTACCATCAACGTTGTGCTTTACCTTGTAAACCCACTTGTAGCCTATGGATTTCTTTCCTTGCGGCAATGGAACTAGCTTCCATGTTTCATTCCCTTAAAGTGCACCCATCTCCTCATCCATAGCTTTTTGCCAATCTGCATTTCCAATTGCATCTTCAAAACAAGAAGGTTCAGCATTTTCTATTACCTTGGCTAGTTGATCTTAGGAGGTTAACTTCCCTCAATCACTCTCCAATCAATTAGTCATTGATTTGATTCTCTATCTACCACAAATCACGAATTCTTGGATCCTCTTTCCCTTTTTGATCAAGTGGGATTCTTTCACTTTTACATTAAGTAAAGTCTTCAAAAGTTACAAGAGGTAGTTCAGAAGAGAACTTTACATTGTCTTCATTTTAAGGCTTCTTCTATGACTTTGTGAATTTTCAAAGCTTTGTACCATCCAATGCTTTGGTTAGAATAGCTGCACATTGTTGATGAGTGGACACATCTGATATTTGAATCTCTTTGCTTAGAACCTTCTCTCGTACATAGTGATAATGAACTTCAATATGTTTAGTCCTTGCATGAAAAATAGGATTAGTAGCCAAATGAATAGAACTCATATTGTCACCATAAATAGTTGGAGTTCCAAACTCCAATGCAAGATCTTTGAATAATGTCTTCATCCACATAGCTTCTTGTGTAGCTATGGCAAGACCTCTGTATTCAGCTTCAGTAGAAGAGAGAGCAACTGTGGGTTGCTTCTTGGATGACCATGACATAAGCTTTGAACCTGCAAAAGTAAGATATCCTGAAGAGCTCCTTTTATCTTCCTTGGAGCCAGCCCAATCTGCATCAGAAAATAGCTTCAAACCTAAATCAGATACATAAGGATAATAAAGTCCTTCATTTATGGTTCCTTTGAGATACTTGAGAATCCTTTTGGCAGCATCCATGTGTGGTTTCCTTGGTGTGTGCATAAATTGACTTAGCACACTCACACTGTAACATATATCTACTCTTGTCAATGTGGCATAGTTGAGAGTACCCACTAGACTTTGATATGATGTGATGTCCTCTATGAGTTCACCTTCATGTGAGCTCAATTTGTATTGACCTCCATTGGAGTGCCTGCAATCTTACAATCTTGCATCTTGAATTTTGCCAACATGTCCTTAATGTACTTTCTTTGAGTGAGAAACAGACCATGATCTTTGTAGACAACTTCCAAACCTAGGAAGTAGGTAAGTGAACCCAAATCACTTATCTTGAACTCTTCTCTCATCTGATCTTTGATCTTCTTCATACCATCTGCATCATTTCCTGTCAATATAATATCATCTACATGTACACATAGGTAGATGATCTCAGAATTACTCTTTTTAATAAAGAGTGAAGGATCTGCCTTGCTTGGTTGAAAGCCTTTGTCCTGCAAGATGAAACAAGTCTGAAATTCCAAGCTCTTGGGGCTTGCTTGAGACCATACAATGCTTTGTTAATTTTACACACATAATCAAGATAAACTTGATTCTCAAAACCAGGTGGTTGTGCCATATATACCTCTTCTGTTATCCAACCATTCAAGAATGCATTCTTTACATCTAGTTGAAGTATCTTCCAATTCTTGGAAGAGGCAATACTAAGCAAAACCCTAATAGTAGGCATCTTTGCCACAGGAGAGAAGGTCTCCTCATAATCAATTCCCTGAGTTTGTGCAATGCCTTTTGCTACAAGCCTTGTCTTATACCTATTAATGGAACCATCAGAATTCTTCTTGAGTTTATAGACCCATCTTGAGCCTATTACCTTCATGGATGAAGTCTTAAGCACCAAATCCCAAGTATTGTTTTCCTCAAGTGCTTCAATCTCTTCCTTCATTGCATGCTTCCATTCTGTTTTTGCTTTGGTCTCTTCAAATGATGATGGCTCGTCTTGGTTTATGTCCTGTTCTATGTAGATAGAATGTTTAGTTACTAATGAGGTGTCAAACCCATACCTTTCTGGTTTTTTCTTTTCCCGCATAGATCTTCTTAGGCCATGATGTGATGATTCTGCCTCATGTCCAAGTTCCTGCAATTTTGCTTTACCTTTAGACTTCCATGCTTTGATCTTTTCCATCTGAGATTCTTCATCATCCTCTAAGGTGTCTTGTTCTTCAATCTTTGGTTGTTCTCTACCAAGCTTTGGAAAATCTTCTTCAAGATCATATGGTAAATTGACCTTCCTGCATGAATCTTCATACCATGAATTGTTTTCATCAAAAACTACATCTTTGCTTACCACGAATCCTTTGTTGGTAGGGTTGTATAACCTGTAGCCCTTTTGATTGTTGTCATATCCAATAAATACACACCTTTCTGCCTTTGGATCCATCTTGCCTCTAACCTGTGAAGGAACATGAGCAAAAGCAATACATCAAAAAATTTTACAATGATCTAAGCTTGGTCTTCTTCCATTCCAAGCCTCATATGGAGTCATCCCATCAAGGGATTTTGAAGGCAACCTGTTAATCAAGTAAGTGGCTGTAGATACAGCCTCAGCCCATAGATAATTAGGCAAATGCTTTTCATTCAACATGGACCTTGCAGCTTCAACAATTGTCCTATTCCTCCTTTCTGCCACTCCATTTTGCTGAGGAGTGTACCTTGTAGTTACCTCTCTTTTGATTCCTCTTTCTTGAAGAAAAGAATCAAACTCATGGGAGAAGTATTCTCCCCCTCCATCTGACCTTAGCCTTTTTAGTGATTTACCTGTTTGATTCTCCACAAGAGCCAAATATCTTTTGAAACATGAAAAAACTTAATCTTTGTGTTTCATAAAGAATATGATAGTCCATTTGCTGCAATCATCAATAAAGGAGACATAATACCTTGATCTACATATAGAAGCTTCCTTTCTAGGTCCCCATACCTCGTTATGAACCAACTACAAGAGATCTCCATGCATATAACCTTTCTTCATGAATGGTAACCTGTGAGACTTTCCAAATTGACACGAACTAAACTTATAAATCATATGTTGTTTCAAATTAGGGAGTCCAAGTACACTTTGGTCCCTACAAATTTGCTTTAATGACCTTTCACCAATATGTGCTAACCTTTTGTGCCATAGTTCCAATTCTGTGAGTGTTTGACTACCATAATTAATGAGAGCAATGTTTCTAGTGTCTTCTAATTCCAATGTGAACAATCTACTTGTCTTTTCACCTTTGCAATTCTTCTGAATCCTTGACTTGGATCTTCAACAAATGCTCCTGTTTTTGTGAACCTGACTTACAAGCCTTTCTCTACTATCTGCCCAACACTTATCAGATTCTTTGTAATGGTAGGGACATAGAGTACCTTACTGAGTAGGTTGATGTTTCCATCAGGTGCTTTGACATTGCCTATTTTCTCCACAAGATGTCTTGTATCATCTCTTGTTTGTACGTCATGCTTATTCCTTGGATCTTCTAAATCTGATAGGAGTGCCACATTTCCTGCCACATGATTTGAACAACCTGAATCTATGTAGAAAACATGCTCATCAGATTTACCTTTGGCATAGCCATGTTCATGATCAATAATGAATCCTCTTTGTTTGAGTCTTCTGTGTAGTTATTGAAGTCTCTCCTTCCTTTGTAGCCTCCTTGATAGTTTGAATGATTGTAGTTGTTGTAGTTTCCATGATAATTGTTGAACCTTCCTCTTGAGTAGCCATAACTCCCTCTATTTTATCCTCTGCCTCTTTGATTCTTGGAATTCCTAAAGAAATTTTTAGTTGTATGATTAGTTAATCCACAAATAGAGCATGAGTTGGAGTCTTGGGATCTCCCCCTGCCTTGTCTACCTCCTTTTCCTCTACCTCTGCCATGTCTTCCTCTACCTACATAGTTAGCTTGATATGTTCCTGCTTCATCATCCACTTTCTTTGCCTTTCCTTTGTTATCTTGGGACTTGCTTTTATCAGTGTATAAAGCTGAAGATTGATTACCTTTAGAGCTTTCTCCATTTTTGATAAGCTTTGCCTCTTGAGTAAGTAGTTGTCCAATGAGTGTATTGAAATCAGGTACATGCATGTCCATGTACAAATCCATAGCTGTGGTGAATGCTTCCCACTTGTCATCTGCCTTCAAGCCATTGATGACCTGCCTTACAATTTGCTCTTCATCTATTACCTCTCCAATGCTTCCCAACTGATCTGCTATGTCCTTGAGCTTTGTGACAAAATCAGTCACATTTTGTTTGGGAGCCTTCTTAAGAGTTGTGAAATCCAACCATAGTTGATGCTTCCTAGGTTTAGTACTTGAAGAGAAGAAGGCGTCAAGTGCATCCCACACTTCCTGAGATGTCTTACAACTTCTAATGTGAGGCAACAAAAAATATGAGATAGAGTTGAGGAGATAAGACCTTGCAAGTGCATCCTTGGAGCACCATGTGCTCAATCTTTCTTGCTCTTCTTGTGTTGGTTGACTTTTGTTCCTAAAACTTGGCATAACTTCATCTCCAACCACATAACCATATAAACTTCTACCTTGGAGATAATCTTCCATTCTTAATGACCAAGCTGAGTAGTTACCTCTGGCAATTTGTCAATTGATGAAGGAAATCCATCTTCCATGTTGTGCAACCTTGCTCTGATACCACTGTGAAGAGATGGATAGGTATGTGCTTGAAGATGAAGAGGTGTTGCAAAATCCTTGATCTACACCAGCCAAATGAACTCCAGGAGTATATGGTGGGCTCTTTTAGCTTTCCAATGGATGTATTAGACACCCTATGTACCTTGGAAGATCACTCTCAAAAAGATAGATCAAAACAGATAAGTTGGAGTTAGCTTAGAGGTGAAGAACTTGCTATTCTGGTTCATACACCTGTCTAGTGTTTTGCATAATTCTCTGAGCAGAGCATCAATTAGATTAATTTCTCTTAGGGAAGTCTAGTTAACGTAAAGAGCTAACTTTCAAGAGTAACCTCATAAAAAATAATGAACCACACACTGAGAATGATGTTTAACAAGTGATGACATCATCCCAATTTTCACGGGATGCTACAATAATGAGACCAATGAGGAGAACAATGGACATAACTCAAGATTTAAGAACCCAATGATTATGAAACTTTGTATTCTTATACTAGACAGTATGTGAATCCAACAAGCTTTAAATCATTGAATTTGGGTAAGTACACACTAAGAAACAGCTCTCACAAGATGAGTAAAAAAGTCGGGTACCTAACAGAGAAGTGAAAATGAACAGACAGGGTTGACTTCAACTGAATATAACTGAAGATTGAAACACCCAAATGAAATGAAAATTGGTGAGCGTATAGTAGACTTATAGATCTAACTTTACAAAGTTAAATCACTGAAAATAATCCACCAAGTTTAGAGAAATCATCTCTGCAATGTGACTGAGAAAACTAAGAGATATGGCAATGAGTAGTACACTTCACAAGAACATGGAAATATGAACTCAAATGATCATGAAAATGAAAGTACATTGATTGTACAATACAATGGACTTACGGATACATATGTGTGCCTTGGAATCGCACCATGATATGGCATAAAGCTCAGCTCTTGGAGGTCTTCACATAACCACGACTAAGACTACCATGTATTTATAGTTGATCTTGGGAGGCTAACTTCCCTCAATCACTCTCCAATCAACTAGTGATTGATTTGATTCTCTATCTACCACAAATCATGAATTCGTGGCTCCTCTTTCCCTTTTTGATCAATGGACTCAACCACTTAAGATTCTTCCACTTTTACTTTAAGTAAAATCTTCAAAAGTTACAAGAGGTAGTTCACAAGTGAACTTTACATTGTCTTCATTTTAAGGCTTCTTCTATGACTTTGTGGGACTCAAGCCAATACTTAGGCTTGTCATAGACTTGCTCCAACACCCCTCCTAGGCTTTGCCATCCTCGACAAAGCTAAGATGAGAGGATCATACATAGTTGAATGGGTCCAATCAGAGTCTTTGATTCTTCCAAGATTTGAAACTTCTTAAGCCTTCAAGGTGGTGGAGAGTCTTTAAGTGTTGAGGGACACAATCCTCCTAAGAGGTAGTCAGGCCAGCAACTCAAGGAGAAGCATGAAGTTGAGAAGAGGTCAAAGTTTGCATATCATCCAAACTTTGAAACTTCCAAGGTCTTCGAAGTGGTGAAGAGTCTTTAAGTGATGAGCAACACAATCCTCCTAAGAGGCAGTCATCCCAACAACTCAAAGAGAAACATGGGGTGCACCTTGTTTCCGATTGTGCATAGATCCCACTGAGTAGTTCTTTACAAGATTCTCTAACTCAAAAAACCTAAAAAAAATATGAAAACAAGTATTATCTTGATAAAAAACCAGTCCCAAGAGTAGCTCCAAGGTGAAGATAGATGATCCACTGACATTTTCGAGCCCATGAAACCTAAAAATTACACATGCAAAGCCGGTGGATAGTATTGATTGAAAAGATGCAAACAATAGACATGTATCCCTTAACAACAAATAGATACAACCTTGATTTGAAAATAAACAAAAACCCCTTTCTTGTACACATGATCCAAGGTATATCCGTCCTTTCAAAATTTTAGGGAAAGCCAAATTGCAGGCAACATTCGTGTAATCAACAAGAAAAAACATTTGCAAGAATGTGTTCATGAGCAAAACTTTCAAAAGGCATTAGCAGGATTCCTTGATCATATTCAACACACTTCCCCAAGTAGTAGAAGTATGGGCTCATTCCCTTTTAGGGTAATTGCTAACACTAAAATATCTCCAAATTTATGTCCTTAATTGGCTTTCACACCTGTAATGCTCAAGTCAATAATATTAGGTCCAATCCCACACAAGAGGTTCACAAGACCATTCATGGTAGTAATCATACACTAGCCAATGGAGTCACAATTGTATTCATAACAACTATGAACACTCAAAGGGTGCATTATGTTAAGTTCATGTTGAGAATGTATAAGGAACAAAGAAAAAAGGTAAATAGATCTACATTCAAATAATTTCCAAAGTCTAAATTGAACTGCCTTCAAACCTGTTATGTTAGCATGCAACACTCAATAGGATACTGAACATGATTCCTAAATCATATGTTGGGAGTATGCTTTGCCTGCTCTGTCCAAGATCCCTGATCAAAATTCTTGTATCCAAGGAGGTATGATTGCTCTTGGTAGGAAGCAAACCATCCAAGGCCTCAAGAGAAGCTTAGATGCTGAAATGATACCTGCAATAGTAGCACTAATACCACTGCTAAACAGCAAAAGACAGTAGGGCGATGGTGTTTCATTGTGTGCATTGTTAGTACTAAACACAAAGATTGGAATAAACTTTTTTTTAATATGTACTATTGTGAGGTATTAAGGAGATGCAACGCCTCATAAAGTGAGGCCACAAACCCCCTCTCTAGCTGCCATGGATATCAAAATAGTTGTTTAGCGAAGAGGTTCAGAAATGGAAGATGATTGACATGAAGTAGATGGAAATAAAAAACAGTGTTCCAAGCATGAACATGAAATTCCATGCAATTGTGATTACTAAGAGATCGAAAGAAGAGGAACATCAAGCCATATTGAAGACAATTTTCCTTATAGAACCTATCAAACATGAACCTTAACTCTATGAACAGTGAGTGGTAGACCCATCAATCATGATCATTTGCATCAGGTATCTAGGGCATCAATGTTTGCCACCATCACAAAACACATGTATGAATCAAAATTGTAGAATCAACAACCTTATTCAATGCACATCATTAGTATAACACACAATTTTAGTTCGCCCTTACATACGGAGAAATAATTTGGCACATATAATGTCAATCTTGGTCATGACATAGTAAAGATGGGCATAGTGAATATGTTTGATTTACTTCAAAACATGAAAACATGGCAAAGCTACATCCTTACAACAATATGTGGTAGGGAAATAGAAACATAGAGCTATGCTCGAATTATTGGGAATTCACAAAAACATGGAGTTGTGCTCAAGCTAATTGGTCATCAGTTTACCCTCTGAACACCATTTGCTATTCTCCATGTATGTGATGGGAAGGCCAAGTAATACCATAGCCAACAATCTTTTAAACTGTAGTAGATATTTGATTGGATCTTGCAATAGTAGATGGTAAGAGATATTGTAACCTTTAGCAAATAGAAATGGTGTTTGGACCGTGCTTGCACATCCCGAGCCAATTAGTCATGCACACACTTCCATTGCTACAAAGTAGAACCTTGTGATATCGGAGAACATTTCCATGCTCACAGTTGAGAAATTTACTTGATACAGAGCAGCACTCAATGTGTGAGAGAGTCTACAAGGGTTGAGGAGCAATGGATCAAGCTGAAGCACAAGAAAATGGAGCTATCTAGGGCAAGCTACAATAGATATGGCAGGGGGCATGAAGCTCCAACAAATGGCCAAGGTGAACATGCAATACAGCTTCCTCTAGGATGGATCACAAAGGCATTTTGAGTAAAGGGAGCACCCAACCAACCCATCTATGGAAAAATGTCACATGGGACAAGCATTGGAGCATGAGTCGAGTTTAAAATAATAGTGAAGATAGACAAAATGTATCCAAACTTCCCCACATGCACACTCAATTGGAATAGATGTTGGGAGAGCCAGAGATGGATTTTGGAGAAGAGATGGTGGACACACTCCAACGATGAGTCTGTTGTTGCAAAAACCTTCTCTACACCTACCAAAGTAACTTCAGAGATGCTAAGTAGGCACCTTCATTTTTCTAATGATGCATTAGTACCTTATTAGTACTTTGGAATATCAATCTCAAATTGATTCATCAAAACAGATGACTTGATACAAAACAGATGATAAAAAATTTACTATTTTGGGATGGAAAGCTTTCTAGAATTTCACTTGGAGCTCAGTGCGTGCTGCAAATTGATCATAGATACTTTGTACGCTTTCAATTAGAGATATGATAAATCTCAAAAAAAAAATTTGATGAATCTTAATAGACTATATTGAGAGAAATCAATTTAGGAACATTGGGATGTCATCTTGACTTTTCACGAATACTCTGCTTGCATACATAGGTCACTTCAAAAAGATGTAGATCATAGAATAATGAACAAAAAATGATGAAAATTGAGATGAATCAAATAGACTTATCACTTTACCTATGCCAATTTAAATTGCATCAAAAGAATAAGTACATACAGAGAAATCAATGTCCAAAGTTGATTGAAAATGAGATATGAACATGAGATAGCAGTTGAAGTAAACTCCAAAAATGATTTGAAAAATCAATTTATATTGAGCATATAATACATGAGGTGAGTGAACATGAAGTTTGAGGATAGAGAGCACTATGTGTGCTTCACCAATGGTACAAAATGTGACCCGAACCTCCTCTAAATGTAGCAAAAAAGTCTGCTCTAAATCGCGACTCTCTTCATGTGTATATATAAAGAAATTTGAATTCAAACTTTGGGGGGATTCCACCTAAAAGTTCATTCAACATAGGGGAATCTCATCTTATTGATTTCTCCAACTTTAGATGCGTGATTTGCACCTAACAAAGTTGCAAGATTCTCTTTGGCTTTTACTTTTAATGTAATTACTTTTCAAGTAGTCACTTTTACATGAGGTTGATCTTATGGCTTCTCTCATTGAGAGTATATGTATCAAAGTGATAAATGATCAAGCACTAGGCTTGGATAAAAATGCACCAACAGCCCCCCCTCAAGCATAGCATGCTTGAGTCTTCATTCTTCCTTGATTTCCATCAATCCAATCATGCCTTTGAACCTGTTTAGCTTGATACCATCCAATGGTTTACTCAACATGTTTGCACATTGAACATTAGTAGATACATAGGACAATTGAATGTCCTTGCTAATCAATTTTTCTCTTACATAATGATAATGTACTTCAATATGCTTTGTTCTAGCATGGTAAACAGGATTAGCTGCTAAGTGAAGTGAGCTAGTGTTATCACAAAAAACGTGAGGAGTTGAGGTGTGTAACCCTAAGTATGAGTACAAACATTTCAACCACATTGCTTCTTGTGTCACATTGGCCAATCCTCTGTATTCAGCCTCCATAGATGATAGAGCAATAGTTGATTGCTTCTTTGAAGACCATGAGATGAGTTTTGATCGTGCAAAAGACAAATATCTTGATGTAGTGTTCCTATCATCCTTTGATCCATCTGAATCTGAATCTGAGTAGAGTTTGAGATCAATTTCTGATGTGAAGGGGTAGAAAAGTCCTTCATTGATACTGCCCTTCAAGTATTTGAGCACTATCTTGGCTGCTTCCATATGTGGCTTCCTTGGCTTGTGCATGAATAGACAGATTATGCTAACACTTTAGCATATGTCCACCCTTGTGAGAGTTGCATAGTTCAAGCTTCCTACCAAGCTTTGATAGTTTATGATGTCTTCAATGACTTCTCCCTCATAAGCACTTAGCTTATGGTTCATCTCCATGGGTGTACTTGCACACTTAGTATTTTCCATTTTGAACTTAGAAAGCATGTCATGTACATACTTCCTTTGAGTAATGTAGATACCAAAATTTGTCTAAACAAGTTCAAGTCCAAGAAAATATGTGAGAGATCCAAGATCATTGATATTGAATTCATCCTTCATATGCATTTTTACCTGATTGATTCCATTGATATCATTTCCTATCATTATGATGTCATCAACATACACATAGAGATATATAACCTCTGATCCATTCCTTTTGATGAATAATGATGTATTTGCTTTGCTAGCCTTGAAGCCTTGGTCCTGCAAGTAGGTTACTAACCTGTGATTCCAAGCTCTTGGAGCTTGCTTCAAACCATACAAGGCCTTTTTCAATTTGCACACATAATTGAGATGATATGCATCTTCATAAAGAGGTGGTTGTGCCATATAGACTTCTTTTGAAATCCATCCATTGAGAAATGCATTTTTTACATCTAACTGATAGAGCTTCCAATTCCTAGATGCAGCAATGCTAACAAGTACTCTAATGGTAGGCATTTTGGCTACAGGTGAGAAAGCCTCTTCATAGTCTATTCCATGGGTTTGAGCAAACCCCTTGGCTACTAACCTTGCCTTATATTTGTTGATACTACCATTTGAATTCTTTTTTACTTTATAAATCCATCTTGATCCAATTACCTTCATTGATGATTTGCTAGGAACAAGTTCCCATGTGTCATCGTCCATGAAAGCTTCCATTTCTTCATCCATTGCTTCTCTCCACTCCTTGTTTTGGGCTTGTTCATAAGATGTAGGTTTTTCATGATGAGATCCTTAGCCATATAGATTGAATGTTTTTTGACCATGGATGTATCAAATCCATATCTTTCTGGCTTCTTCTTTTCCCTCATTGATCTTTTGATTGGTTCAAGAGAGCTTTCTGAACCTTGAGCTATGTCTTGCACCTTAGCTTGTCCTTTGTTCTTCCATAGCTTCAATTTCTCCAACTCTGTCATGTCATCTTTAGAATCACTATCTTCATGATGTTTTGGCTCCTTTTTTGTAAGAGATGGGATGTCTTCTTCCAAGTCATAGGGTAGCTTTAGTTTCCTATCATCATCAAACCAAGATTTATTTTCATCAAAGACTACATCCCTACTAAATAAGAAGCCTTTGTTAGTGGGATTATATAATCTGTAACCCTTTTGATTTTGATCATATCCAATAAAAACACACTTCTCTGCCTTGGGATCCAATTTCCCTCTTAATTGACAAGGAATGTGAGCATAGGCTAAACATCCAAAGATTTTTCAATGCTCTAGGCTTGGTCTTCTTCCGTTCCACACTTCATATGGAGTCATACAATCTAAAGATTTAGATGAAAGTCTATTTACAAGGTATGTGGCTGTTGATATAACTTCTGCCCAAAGAAAATTAGGTAAGTTTTTCTCATTTAGCATAGATCTAGCTGCTTCAACAATGTTCCTATTCCTTCTTTCAACTACTCCATTGAGTTCAGGTGTGTATCTGGTTGTTACCTCTCTTTTCATGCCCCTTTCTTGAAGGAAAGCATCAAATTCATTTGAGAAGTGTTCTCCACCATCATCTGATTTGAGTCTCTCAAGACATTTACTTGTTTGGTTCTCTACAAGTGCAAGATATCTTTTGAAACAATTGAAAACTTCATCTTTATGTTTCATAAAGTATAGGAATATCCACCTACTACAATCGTCAATAAAAGATATATAATATTTTGAACCTGAAATGGAAGGCTCTTTGCTTGGACCCCACACATCTGTGTGTACAAGATCAAATAGCTCTTGCTGAATATAGCCTTTCTTGTTGAAGGCTTGTCTATGTTCCTTGCCAAATTGACAAGCTCCACACTTGTAGATCATATGTTGCTTTGTGATGTTGGGCAATCCAAGTACAATTTGATCCTTGCATATTTGTTTCAATGTTCTTTCACCAATATGAGCAAGCCTTTTATGCCATACCTCTAATTCAAAGAGTGTTTGAGATCCATTGCTAAACAATGCTATGTTCTTGGTGTCTTCTACTTCAAAAGTGAAGAGTCTTCCTGTCTTATCTCCTTTAGCTATCCTTTTGAATCCTTGCTTGGGGTCTTCCACATATGCTCCATGTTTTGTGAATCTAACTTGCAATCATTTCTCCACAATTTTTCCAATACTTATCAAATTCTTGGTTATTGTAGGTACATATAATACCTTGCTTAGAAGATTCATATTCCCATCTGAAGTCTTGACATTACCTATCTTTTCCACTGAATGCCTTGTATCATCACCTATTTGCACTTCATGTTTGTTCTTAGGATCTTCTAAGTCAGAGAGCAATGCTACATTTCCTGATACATGATTGGATCATCTTGAGTCAATAAAAAAGACATGATCATCATCCTTACCCTCATTTTGTTGGAAAACAATCTTCTTATTGGTCCATTGTGTCCAGAATTTATAGCATAAATAGCTGTTCATGAAACTCTCTCTAACAACATGTGGCACGAACGTCGTGATTATCACAATTGTCTCCCATCCTAGCCACTCGGGTTCAATCCCCGATGTTTAAAGCATGTGGCAAATAAGATTTTTTGTTTATTAGCTTTTGGGAACAAACTAACCGACCATGGACGACTTCTCTTACGAATTGCGATGAAAGTTTTTAGGTTTTTGAAGATCGTAGCGATCGTAGCTTTTATGATCTTATTTCCAATAGTGCTTTATTATATGCTTTTGGATTGGCCTCTAATACTGTATAAGAACATGATTGGGGTCACTTCAAGATATCCTTCACCTAGTGTTCAACACAAGCCTTGGTGCTTGGACCTCAATAGAGGTGGTGTTTCTTCTAGCACATGGTGTAGCCATGGTGCTAAGTTGGAGCATGTTGAGGAGCGGCTATGAAGTTCTTCTTGGAGAAGAAGAGTGTGCTCACACTTTTGCCTATGGAGAGGCTATTAGCAGCTTGGTGGTGTGGATCGACCATCTACATGATGTATTTGAAGATTGTCTTCTACATGAAGATTTCGGTTTACTTCAAAGACATTGGATGGTGGTTAACATAAGATTTACATCTTATGTTAAGTATTCAGGTACATATTCTCTTTATGCACACAGGTACTACTTGAAGTTTATGGAGACAATAACGTCTATATCAGGAAGAGTCCTATTCAGCATAAGGTACAAGAGAATCAGTATGCATATGCTTTATGCATATTTGGATGAGGTGTTAGAGAAGAGATGTTCATATGAGTTTGAGGAATTCTGGCAGCAAACTTGTTAGCATTCTTTGCTACTTTTGTAAGTATGTAATCTTTTCACACACGTGTCTGAATTAGGGTCTTCCATAGCCTAAGGTTAGATGAGGGTTTGTTGATTATCAGTTTTAGATTGATCCTTCCTCTTTCGGTCACTCATATTCATTCTTCTACAACCTATCAGGTCACACATCTCATATATATTCAGATTTATGTTCATACATCTGAATATGTTTGTTATATTTGTATATTCACTCATCCATCTAATTTTGCTCACATAGAGTGGTTGAGAGTTTTGCTCCCACATTGTACATTGAACATTGGTATATATGATAGTGTGAGTAGCCTTGGCTTACGTAACACTTTACACGTTGTCTAGTCTCTCTCTATCTTTCTCTTATCATCTTTATGATTAAGTTGTGGTATGTTCATGTTTTGTCAATATTGGAAGATTGCTAGATTCTATGTTGTATATGTTGGACCTATGGAACCTTGGACTTGTGATATGAGCAATGGGCCTACCAAATTTCCAACATTTGGTATCAGAGCTTTAGGGCTTTGGCATGAGATCATTAAGGCTCATTCATATTCCTAGGTTTCCAGACTTCCAAGTTTACAACATATGATTTAAGGGCATCTTCTAATATTTGATATTTGACATACACACTTAATCTAGATGAGTAGAGATTTGAGAATTAGATAATTCAGTCACATGTGTATTCATCAGTGTGGAGTATGAAGTTGATGATCTGTTAGCAACCGAATATTTTTGGAAGAGTATGCAAATACTTTACAAAGGTATTCTTTGAAGACCAAGACTTGATGAAGAGAAGACTACTTCAAATTCAAGGAAGAACAATGGTTTAGAGAAGATGAATGAATCATATCAACATCAAATCACAGGTATCAGTTTCTACTATTAGATTATCATTTGCAGGTCATGTCTTAGAAGAGACGTTATGAAGATATTTGAAGGATTCAAGGAGTGCTTTTATACACTTTCATTGTTTGAAAGCTAAAAGCTACATCAAAACAAGTATCTAGAGGTTTTTCTAGAGAGTTTTGAGAGATCTTTTTCATGGTAAGAAAGCTCATCTAAGAAGAAAAATTTGGAGATGGGATAAGCTTTGTGTACAACCAATTTTTTGTTATAAGTTGGTTGAAAATCCAGGTACAAAATTTGATCTAGAGAGGTAACTCTAGAAAGGTAATTCATCATTTAGCCAAAAGGTTGGTGAATTTAGTCATTTCAGACATTTGAAGCAGAATTTTGATTCAGAGATATGAGGAAATGGTAAAACATGATTCTTTATTGACTTCCATTTGTATACCATGTTTGTTTTGTTTCTTACTCTTAGCTCTAGAGGAAGAGAAAAAGTTCATTTGATTAAGTTAAGAGTGCTTGCTACTTCAAAATGAAGAGAACAAAAGGTATGGAAGAGATGTTGACATCTTCATCAGGTGGAAGAAAGATGCAGAAGAAGAAAGTCCAATATTTCCAAAGACAAAGTAAGACTTCCTTTTCTCTCATATTTTCCATATACTTTTCCCATTTTATCCTCTACATCAAAAGACAATTCTATGAGAACATCTTCTGTGAAGATAGTCTAAAGAAGAAGTAGTTTCTTGCATGATACTTGGTCATGATTTAGTAGATTTGACAAAGAATTGCATTGAGAGAAAAGCAGCAGATACCTAAGTCAACTAATATGTTTTGACTCATATATGTATGATTTATGTTTTATGATTTATTTTTTAGTTGAAGCTTTTAAGCAGGCAGCTATATGTTCACTCAAAGAATTCTTGGAGTGTCCATTCAGAGCGACTTGGTATATGACAAGTTGCTGAGAAGTATATTTCTTCTTTATCTAACTCTTGAGGTAAAAGAGTTATTTGTAGCAGATGTTGGAGACTTAGGTTGAGGTTTTGTGCTTGGAAAAGCTACCTCATATTCAGTATTTTAAGAAAACTTCAGAAAATTTTGATTTTTTGATGTACTAGTCAGTGGAAGAATCTACTTTCTATGATTGTCTAGATTTTTGGATACATGCTTGTATTCAAAAAGGTGTTCCATCAGATCCTATCACTTGATTGAGAAGTGGAGTTAGCCAAAAGAAATTCACGCAGGTACTATCACATTTCACCCGAGTAGAATATGAAGATTTGAAGTATCAACTTGCAACTTTTGGAGTTCTCAAGGTGAGAAGTTTATCCACTTATGTTTCAAGTAGGAGTTGTAGATTCTTGGGAAGGATTTGTTTGAAGAAAATTTTTACAACTTTATGTGACAAGCATGGACACTTTGAGACATTCGGGTAATAAATCAAACATTCAATCATGAAGGTTTGATGAGAGCAGATTCTATTCAGGTATTTTGTTGGAGAGACCATTGATCTGTATGATCTTGGATGATCTTGAATGATCATGAAGATCTTGACTATTTATGAGTCAGTTTTCTATCCTTTGTTTGTGAAGATTCTTAGCATTGGAGGAAGTAAGTCAAAGATTCAGATTCTTTCAGATTTGTGTTGCAAAAGAATAGAAGAAGATACTTGTTATGTTGCAGAAGATTATGAATCCTAAATGCTTTCAAAAAGGTTTTTTATAGATCAGCTAACCTTATTCTACAATATGGGAAGTTGAAGACTTATAGTGAAAGCTATTAGCAACTGCAGTGCTAATAAAAAGGGTTTAGAAATTATTTGTTTCAGACACAGGTATTAATGTTATGAAAGATCAGATTTATGAAGGAAGATGTTCCAGATTTATGAAGGAAGACGTTCAAGATTTCATAAAGTCTGATATATTTGAAGAATTCTGGATACTAGTGTTAAGTCATCCGGGGGGCAATGAAACATGAAGACTTATTTTCAGCCATATATGAAAGAATGCAGATTCATACTTGGAGGTATTCCGATTTCAGGTATTCCTATATTTCCTTTGTCAGGTTCTCTTTATGTTACAACTTTGAAAGAAGAAGGAAGAAGGAGAATGTCTGGAGAAAGTTCCTGTTAGGTGTTCCCATTCAGGAGAAGGTTCCAGAGTTCTATTGAAGAGAAGCTTGATATTTCAGAGAGGTATGTTTCAGAAGTGCACACATTTATGTTTATACCAGGTTCTTAAGGAAAGAAGTATGAAGGATTTATAGATTGAACAAGGATGAAGACATGATGACATTATAGGTTTTTTCAGGAGACTCATGAGTTGATTTCAGTTGAGTTGACTTGACGTGACTTGAGTACAGTCAGAGATGAACCAATAGTGTTCATAATACACTAAGTTGTGAGTTGTCAGTCACAGGTTCCATGATTCAATTCTTGATTTTGTTTAGTGTATCTACATGACACAACAGAAGTACATTGAGAAACTGTTTTGGAAGGTAAATGCAAATATGTGGATCCTAGTGTATGTTTTCGGGTTTGAGAAGAAAGGAGATAGCACGTTCAGAGTTAATACTTGCATCATTTGTTGTCAAGCAGTGATTGCTTGATGTATACACTATTGGATATCTAGTTTGCATACTTTCTCAAGTATAATAGTTCATATTCAGTAAGTTCAGGATTTTTGAAGGAAAGTCAAATTTAGTTTTGAAGAAGACTTTTGAAGAAAAGGTTTGAAGGTCAATTTGGGGAATACAAGTTTGAAGATTATGAAGTTTGCAGATCCATCCTAGATTGAACCAATATGACATTGCAGGGGGGATTGTTGGAAAACAATGTTCCTATTGGTCCATTTTGTCCAAAATTTATAGCATAAATAGATGTTCATAAAACTCCCTCTAACAGCATGTGGCACGAACGCCATGGTTCTCACAATTGTCTCCCATCCCAGCCACCCGGGTTCAATCCCCCATGGCGGTAGCACATGGCAAATATGATTTTTTGTTTATTAGCTTTTGGGAACAAACTAACGGACAATGGACGGCTTCTCTTACGAATGGCGATGAATGTTTTTAGTTTTTTGAAGATCGTAGCGATCGTAGCTTTTACGATCTTATGCTTTTCAATAGTGCTTTGTTATATGCTTTTGGATTGGCCTCTAATACTATATAAGAACATGATTGGGGTCACTTCAAGATATCCTTCACCTAGTGTTCAACACAAGCCTTGGTGCTTGGACCTCAATAGAGGTGGTGTTTCTTCTCTCACATGGGGCAGCCATGGTGCTAACTTGGAGCATGTTGAGGAGCGGATATGAAGTTCTTCTTGGAGAAGAATAGTGTGCTCACACTCTTGCTTATGGAGAGGCTATTAGCAGCTTGGTGGTGTGGATCGGCCATCTACGTGATGTATTTGAAGATTGTCTTCCACATGAATATTTCGGTTTACTTCAAAGACATTGGATGGTGGTTAACATAAGATTTACATCTTATGTTAAGTATTCAGGTACATATTCTCTTTATGCACATAGGTACTACTTGAAGTTTATGGAGACAGTAACGTCTCTATCAGGAAGAGTCTTATTCGGCATAAGGTACAAGAGAATCAATACGCATATGCTTTATGCATATTTGGAGGAGGGGTTAGAGAAGATATATTCATATGAGTTTGAGGATTTCTGACAGCAAACATGTTAGCATTCTTTGTTACTTTTGTAAGTATGTGATCTTTTCACACACATGTCTGACTTAGGGTCTTCCATAGCCTAAGGTTAGATGAGGGTTTGTTGATTATCAGTTTTAGACTGATCCTTCCTCTTTTGGTCAGTCATATTCATTCTTCTACAACCTATCAGGTCACACATCTCATATATATTCAGATTTCTATTCATACATCTGAATATGTTTGTTACATTTGTATATTCACTCATCCATCTCTTTTTGCTCACATAGAGTGGTGGAGAGTTTTGCTCCCACATTGTACATTGAACATTGGTATATATGATAGTGTGAGTAAGCCTTGGCTTACGTAACACTTTACACATGTTGTCTAGTCTCTCTCTATCTTTGTCTCATCATCTGTATGATTAAGTTGTGGTATGTTCATGTTTTGTCAATATTCGAAGATTGCTAGATTCTATGTTGTATATGCTGGACCTATGGAACCTTGGACCTATGATATGAGCAATGGGCCTACTAAATTTCCAACATTTGGTGTCAAAGCTTTAGGGCTTTGGCATCACATCATTAAGGCTCATTCAGATTCCCAGGTTTCTCGACTTCCAAGTTTACAACATATGATTTAAGGGCATCTTCTAATATTTGATATTTGACATACACACTTAATCTAGATGAGTAGAGATTTGAGAATTAGATAATTTAGTCACATGTGTATTCATCAGTGTGGAGTATGAAGTTGATGATCTGTTAGCAACTGAATATTTTTGGAAGAGTATGCAAATACTTAACAAAAGTATTATTTGAAGACCAAGACTTGATGAAGAGAAGACTACTTCAAATTCAAGGAAGAACATTGGTTTAGATAAGATGAAGGAATTAGATCAACATCAAATCACAGGTATCAGTTTCTACTATAAGATTATCATTTGCAGGTCATGTCCTAGAAGAGAAGTTATGAAGAGATTTGAAAGATTCAAGGAGTGCTTTTATACATTTTCATTGTTTGAAAGTTAAAAGCTACATCAAAACAGGTATCTAGAGGTTTTTCTAGAGAGTTTTAAGAGATCTCTTTCATGGCAAGAAAGCTCATCTAAGAAGACAAATTTGGAGATGGGATGAGTTTTGTGTTCAGCCAATTTTCTGTTATAAATTGGTTGAAAATCCAGGTACAAAATTTGATCTAGAGAGGTAACTCTAGAAAGGTAATTCATCATTTAGCCAAAAGGTTGGTGAATTTAGTCATTTCAGACATTTGAAGCAAAATTCTGATTTAGAGATATGAGGAGATGGTAAAACATGATTCTATATTCACTTCCATTTGTATACCATGTTTGTTTTGCCTCTTACTCTTAGCTATAGAGGAAGAGAAAAAGTTCATTTGAAGAAGTTAAGAGTGCTTGCTACTTCAGGATGAAGAGAACAAAAGGTATGGAAGAGATGTTGACATCTTCATCAGGTGGAAGAAAGATGTAGAAGAAGAAAGTCCAATATTTCTAAAGAGAAAGTAAGACTTCCTTTTCTCTCATATTTTCCATATACTTTTCCTAGTTTATCCTCTACATCCAAAGAAACTTTTATGAGAACATCTTGTGTGAAGGTAGTCTAAAGAAGAAGCAGTTTCTTGCATGACACTTGGTCATGATTTAGTAGATTTCACTAAGAATTGCATTGAGAGAAAAGGAGTAGATACCTAAGTCAACTAATATGTTTTGACTCATATATGTATGAGTTATGTTTTGGTTGAAGCTTTTAAGTAGGCAGCTATATGTTCCCTCAAAGATTTCTTGGAGTGTCAATTCAGAGCTACTTGGTATATGACAAGTTGCAGAGAAGTATATTTCTTCTTTATCTAACTCTTGAGGTAAAAGAGTTATTTGTAGCAGATGTTGGAGACTTAGGTTGAGGTTTTGTGTTTGGAAAAGTTACATCATATTCAATATTTTAAGAAACCTTCAAAAAATTCTGATTTTTTGATGTACTAGTCAGTGGTCTATGATTCTCTAGATTTTTGGATACATGCTTGTATTCAAAAAGGTGTTCCATCAGATCCTATCACTTGATTGAGAAGTGGAGTTAGCCAAAAGAAAGTGAAGCAAGTAGTATCACATTTCACCCGAGTAGAATATGAAGATTTGAATTATCAACTTGCAACTTTTGGAGTTCTCAAGGTGAGAAGTTTGTCCACTTATGTTTCAAGTAGGAGTTGCAGATTCTTGGGAAGGATTTGTTTGACGAAAAGTTTTACAACTTTATATGACAAGCATGGACACTTTGAGACATTTAGGTAATAAATCAAACATTCAGTCATGAAGGTTTGATGAGAGCAGATTCTATTCAGGTATTTTGTTGGAGAGATCATTGATCTTGTATGATCTTGGATGATCTTGAATGATCATGAAGATCTTGAGTATTTATGAGTCAGTTGTCTATCCTTTGTTTGTGAAGATTCTTAGCATTGGAGGAAGTAAGTCAAAGATTCAGATTCTTTCATATTTGTGTTGCAGAAAAATAGAAGAAGATACTTGTTATGTTGCAAAAGATTATGAATCCTAACTGCTTTCAAAACGGTTTTTTATAGATCAGCTAACCTTATTCTACAATATGGGAAGCTGAAGACTTACAGTGAAAGCTATTAGCAACTACAGTGATAATAAAAAGGGTTTAAAGATTATTTGTTTCAGACACAGGTATTAATGTTATGAAAGATGAGATTTATGAAGGAAGACGTTCCAGATTTCATAAAGTCTGATATATTTGAAGAATTCTGGATACTAGTGTTAAGTCATCCGGGGGGGGCGATGAAACATGAAGACTTATTTTCAGCCATATATGAAAGAATGTAGATTCATACTTACAAGTATTCCTATTTCAGGTATTCCTATATTTCCTTTGTCAGGTTCTCTTTATGCTACACCTTTGAAAGAAGAAGGAAGAAGTAGAATGTCCGGAGAAAGTTCTTGTTAGGTGTTCCTGTTAAGGAGACGATTCCAAAGTTCTATTGAAGAGAAGCTTGATATTTCAGAGAGGTATGTTTCAGAAGTGCACACATTTATGTTTATACCAGGTTCTGAAGGAAAGAAGTATGAAGAATTTATAGATTGAACAAGGATGAAGACATGATGACATCATAGATTTTTTGATGAGACTCATGAGTTGATTTCAGTTGAGTTGACTTGACTTGACTTGAGCATAGTCAGAGATGAACCAACAATGTTCATAATACACTAAGTTGTGAGTTGTCAGTCACAGGTTCCAAGATTTAGTTCTTGATTTTGTTTAGTGTATCTACATGACACAACAGAAGTACATTGAGAAATTGTTTTGGAAGGTAAATGCAAATATGTGGATCCTAGTGTATGTTTCCAGGTTTGAGACGAAAGGAGATAGCAGGTTCAGAGTTAGTACTTGCTACATTTGTTGTCAAGCAGTGATTGCTTGATGTATACACTATTGGATATCTAGTTTGCATATTTTCTCAAGTATAATAGTTCATATTCAGTAAGTTCAGGATTTTTGACGGAAATTCGAATTCAATTTTGAAGAAGACTTTTGAAGAAAAGGTTTGAAGGTCAATTTGGGGAGTACAAGTTTGAAGCTTATGAAGTTTGCAGATCCAGTCCAGATTGAACCAATATGACATTGCAGGGGGGATTAATGGAGAACAATGTTCCTATTGGTCCATTTTGTCCTGAATTTATAGCATAAATAGTTGTTCATAAAACTCCCTCCAACAACATGTGGCATGAATGCCGTGGTTATCACAATTGTCTCTCATCCCAGCCACCCGGGTTCAATCCCCAATGGTGGCAGCGTGTGGCAACTAAGATTTTTTGTTTATTAGCTTTTGGGAACAAACTAACAGACAATGGATGGCTTCTCTTATGAATTGCGATGAATGTTTTTAGTTTTTTGACGATCGTAGTGATCGTAGCTTTTACGATCTTATGCTTTTCAATAGTGCTTTATTATATGCTTTTGGATTGGCATCTAATACTATATAAGAACATATTGGGGTCACTTCAAGATATCCTTCACCTAGTGTTCAACACAAGCCTTGGTGCTTGGACCTCAATAGAGGTGGTGTTTCTTCTAGCACATGGGGCAGCCATGGTGCTAACTTGGAGCATGTTGAGGAGCGGCTATGAAGTTCTTCTTGGAGAAGAAGAGTGCGCTCACACTCTTGCTTATGGAGAGGCTATTAGCAGCTTGGTGGTGTGGATTGGCCATCTACATGATGTATTTGAAGATTGTCTTCTACATGAAGATTTCGGTTTACTTCAAAGACATTGGATGGTGGTTAGCATAAGATTTACATCTTATGTTAAGTATTCAGGTACATATTCTCTTTATGCACACAGATACTACTTGAAGTTTATGGAGACAGTAACGTCTATATCAGGAAGAGTCCTATTCGGCATAAGGTACAAAAGAAAGAGTACGCATATGCTTTATGCATATTTGGATGAGGTGTTAGAGAAGATATGTTCATATGAGTTTGAGGATTTCTAGCAGCAAACATGTTAGAATTCTTTGCTACTTTTGTAAGTATGTGATCTTTTCACACACATGTCTGACTTAGGGTCTTCCATAGCCTAAGGTTAGATGAGGGTTTGTTGATTATCAGTTTTAGACTGACCTCTTTCGGTCACTCATATTCATTCTTATACAACCTATCAGGTCATACATCTCATATATATTCAGATTTCTATTCATACATCTCAATATGTTTGTTACATTTGTATATTCACTCATTCATCTATTTTTGCTCACATAGACTGGTTGAGAGTTTTGCTCCCACATTGTACATTGAAAATTGGTATATGTGATGGTGTGAGTAAGCCTTGGCTTACGTAACACTTTACACATGTTGTCTAGTCTCTCTCTATCTTTGTCTCATCATTTGTATGATTAACTTTTGGTATGTTCATGTTTTCAATATTGGAAGATTGCTTGATTCTATGTTGTATATGCTGGACGTATGGAACCTTGGACCTGTGATATGAGCAATGGGCCTACTAAATTTCCGACAGATTTAGTGATAGGTTCATGAGAAGAAGTGAGTCTTCTTCACTTTGATCCTGAGTATAATTGTTTTAATCCGTCCTTCCTTTATATCCACTTTAATAGTTGTTATTGTTGCTATCATAGTGGTTGTTGTATCCTTGATTGTCTACCTCTATTTGATCCATAGCCAGCTCTATTCAATCCTCTTCCTCTAGAATTTCTTGGGTTCCTGTAACACTCTTTAGTAGTGTGATTAGAATAACCACATATATTACAAGGTTGAGATGTTTGGGGTCTCCTCTTGCCTTACTTTCCTCCTCTGCCTCTACCTCTAGCTACCTCTACCTATGAAGTTGGCTTGGAAAGAGCTACCTTAATCTTCATTCTTCTTGGACTTTGACTTATCCTTAGCTTTAGCTTTATGAGAGTATAAGGTAGAAGATTTATTACCTCTTGAGGATTCACCATTTTTGTTTATCTTTGCTTCATGTGTGAAGAGTTGGCCCATTAGAGTGTTGAGATCAGGCACTTGCATGCCTATGTATAAATATATGGTAGTTGTGAAGGACTCCTACTTATCATCAGCTTTAATGACATTGATGATTCGCCTTATGATTTTCTCTTCTTCAATTAGCTCTCCAATGCTTCCTAATTGATCAGAGATTTCCTTCATCTTGGTGACATAGTCAGTCACACTTTGCTTGGGGCTTTTCTTCAAGGTAGTAAACTCCATCCATAGTTGATTCTTCCTTGCTCTAGTATTTGAAGAGAAGAAGGCAGCAAGTGCATTCTAGGTCTCCATTGAGGTCTTACATCCTTTTACATGAGGCAAGAGAAAATCAGAGATTGATTTTAGAATATCAGACCTTGCTAATGCATCCTTTGAACACCAAGTTGTAAGTATCTCTTGCTTCTCATTGCTGGCATGACTATGTATCCAAAGAGATTTCGTACTTGAAGGTAGGTCTCCATCATCAATGACCAGGCTGAGAATTTGTTCCTATCCAATTTATCAATAATAGAGGGAAAAACATCTCCCATGTTGATTCAACTAAGCTTTGATACCACTGTGAGAAGAGATGGTGGCCGACACACTCCAAGGATGAGTCTGGTGTTGCAAAAACCTGCTCTACACCTGCCAAAGTAACTTTAGAGATGCAAAGTAGAAACTTTGAGTTTGCTAATGATGCATTAGTACCTTCTTAATATTTTGGAATATCAGTCTCAAATTGATTCATCAAAATAGATGACTTGATACAAAACAGATGATCAAAAACTTGCTATTTTAGGATGGCAACCACTCTAGAATTTCACTCAGAGCTCATAGCCTGCCGAGAATCGATCAAAGATACTTTGCATACTTTCAATTAGATATATGATGAATCTAAAACAACAAATTTGATGAACTTTAATACACTATATTGAGAGAAATCAATTTAGGAACATTGGGGTGTCAACCCAACTTTTCAGGAATACTCTGCTTGCATACATAGGTCACTTCAAATAGATATTGCTCATAGAATGATGAAACAAATATTATGAAAATTGAGCTGAAGGAAACAGACTTATCACGTTACCTATACCAATTTAAATCTCATCAAAAGAATCAGTACACATAGAGAAATCAATGTCCAAAGTTGACTGAAAATGAGATATGAACTTGAGACAAGAGTTGAAGTAAACTCCAAAGATGATTTGAAAAATCAATCTCTATTGAGCATATATTACATGAGGTGAGTGAGCATGAAGCTTGAGGATAAATAACACTATGTGTGCTTCACCAATAGTACAAAACTTGGCAAGAACCTCCTCTGAATGTAGCACAAAGGTCTACTCTAAAGCGCGACTCTCTTCATGTGTATATATAGAGAAATTTGAACTCAAACTTTGGGGGGATTCCACCTAAAAGTTCCTTCAACATAGGGGGATCTGATCTAATTGATTTCTCCAAATTTAGATGCATGCTTTGCACCGAACAAAGTTGCAAGATTCTCTTTGGCTTTTACTTTTCAAGTAATCACTTTTACAAGAGGTTGAGCTTATGGCTTCTCGCATTGAGAGTATACGTATAAAGTGATAAATGATGAAGCACTAGGCTTGGATAAAAATGCACCAACAGGCTTGACCCCATTAGCCTCAAAAATCGAGAGGGGCTGGATGGAGGGCACAACTCAAACTCAGCCCTCATAGTATAAAGAAGCTTGAACTCACAACTTGTTACACAGAGGATGACTTGGAAAAGGGCCCAACTTGGCTTGTTGTGCACCACGAAGTCAAGGAGCCAAGCCCAAAGGAGAGTGAAAAGCTTCACAAACACGCCTTGGAAAGCTCTACCTACATGAAAGTAGTGATGCATGCACGTGGGGAGCAAGGAGCTCAACCCACCATGTCCATGAGTAGCATAGACAAAAGGTAGAGAACAAGGAATGCCTGATGCCAAAAATGGGGAAGAGGGAGTGGGACTTTGGAGGGAGAAGTAAATCATCCCACCACCAACTAACATGTACACATTCTAGTGTTAGGAAGAGAGAGAATGGGGTAGAAATTACTTCCCCCCACCCACCTATACAAGTTAGCACAAATTTGAATTCAAAGTTCTAAGGTTAATGAGCACGAAACTCAAAGCATCCAATGTAGGCATGAAAAAAAAGGATATCAAATTTGTGATTTTTGTAAAGAGTGAAGAGAGGGAGGGAAGAGAAAAGGACATCCATCCCACTACTTCTGGCAGTCACTCAAATAATAAGTGATAGGAGTGGAAAGTGATGCCACAATGAGGGTGTGGGAGTCTATATGCGTGTGAGTGTGATAGAGATAAGAGGGTTAGGGAGTGTTCTTGTACAACAAAAGAAAAAGAACTACAAAAATTAACAATTGAGGGGTACCCAAGGCCACAAGAAGGCCATACATACTCATCCTCCTTCAAGTGTCAAGGTGCATCTCACAAAGTATGGATGCACAAAACTTGGAAATGGGGAGCAACGATGCCAAATTGTTAAGAAATGGGGAGCAACGAACCCTAATTATCTCGCATGGAAGCGAGAAGCTTCCCCAAGTGGAGTTGCAAGAAGTGTAAGCAACACATACACACCCATGCTCATGAACAATGACACCATGACCAACATCAAAAGGAGCAAGGGAGGGCAATGCTCACACACAAGCCAGCTCCAAATGCCAAGCCCACACATAGATCATCACCTTGCACACAAGGAAGAAGGAGAATAACAAATGAAACCTTCTCTATTATTCATAGGGCCTAAGGTCATGGCCAAGGGACTTCCTTTTACAAATGACACTCTTCATCATATAGAGAAGGAGAGAGGGATATGTGAATAAAACATGTGGTCAAAAGACCACATGTGATAAATTAAAATGAGATCTTATATGGTAGTGGGATTTCCAAAAGAAAACTAACTAGAGAGAGAGGGGAAGTTTGCATGTATACAAAAAGTGCTTCAAATCTAGGAATATCCAAAAAAGAAAGGTTTTTAAAAAAATAATTATCCTAAAGTCAAAGAATGCGTTTTTATGTATTTTTTTGAAAAGATGGATAGGAGGAAGTTCCCATGAGGGAACTTACGCAACAATGGTAAAATTAAGTACTTCTTCATAAAGTCTTCAAGCCTTCGTGCCGCACCATGGCTCCACAACATTTGTGTAATTGATAAGTGTGATCTAGAGTAATTCGATTATTGCGATAGTGAGGAAATTCTATAATGCTTTTTTTGGTTAAAGAATATCCCATTTTGTAGACTGATCGCAAGTGATGTTGAACAATTTTTCTACTGTATTATGGTGTTATTTGTACATTGCACAATTTGATGGTGCAGATTACACTATATTGTGTACTTCGGTACTATGATCAATTTACCATAATCTGAGAGGAGAGAGATAGAGAGAGAGAGAGACGAGAAACTAAGAGACATAGAGAAATATAGGTCATCCAACCCAATAACCCATAGTTGACCTACTCCTATCCTTAAACGAAAATGGAGAGAAGAGGTTAACACTGGTGATCCTATTGGGAAGTGGTCCTTTGGTAACTACATACCAATAACACGATCTGATGAAACATACCCAGAGTATAAGAATGATAAGCAACATGTATGAGTGAACAGTGCATTAGGTGCACTGCATGGCAGGACTGAAAGAGCAAGAACACCAAATAAGAAAGTTGTAACTAATCATAGGGAACCAAGCAAGGATACATCGGAACATAGTATTAACCTCTCGTTCTAAACAATAAGGGAATGGGACAGGTCTACAGGGTTCTTGGGTGTCAGAATCTAGTAAATACGGGATCCTTGTATTTCTTCAAGGTGCTCAACACTAAATTACTTAAACAATTGTCAAATACGGCATTAAAACTTATATTCTACTCCAAACTTTATAGATATATAGAGAAGACTTGACGATCCACAGAATCACATATTACCAATACTTAGAGATAAACAGAATAATTATTCACTACACTATATCAATAATCAAATACTTTAATCACAATGAGTCAATTAACAAAGTAGTCTTCTACGATGTTGAAGAGTACCAGTCTAACATATTTGGTACCTGTGTCTTGCTCTACCTACCCGAAGATAGAGAGGTATTGTATTCATCTGAATGTTATATCAATCCACCACTTTAGCAAGACATTTCATTAGGTTATTATTTACAAGGCTACTAATATTCTGACATCCAACATCCATAGCACTACACTGTAGCTATAATCATATACTTTAATCATAGTGAATCAATTAACAAAGTACTCTTCTATGATGCCCCAAACTGATAGTCTGGCATATCCGGTACCTATCTCTTGCTTTGGGTACCCCGAGATAGAGAGGTATTTTATTAATCTGAACAGTTACATCAATCCACTGCTTCAACAAGACATTTCATCAGGTTATTATTTATAGGGCTACTAGTAGTCCAGCATCTGGTGGCCCTAACACTAGCATGCATGGAGGACCTCAACCCAAAAAGATCAACTACAAAAAGATGAACATTACTCAGCATATTCTGGTTCTTCATCAAATGGAGCGAAAACATCAAATTTAAAAGAATCTCATGCTTCTTGATATGTAGCCTAAATCTTTTTAGTAATAGTTTTAAGTAATCCATGGACCTTATCCAGTTGCAAGGTAATAGTACCATCAAGGGTGGCATTGGATGTTGAAGCCGAGGAGAAAATGGCTTTGAGCATCTTGGAATTGCAGGACAAATTCCTCTTGAAGATAAAAATCTTGTTGAAAAATGTGTTTGGATCATTGCATTTCAATATGAGCAATCTTCAGAGCTTTCTCCTTGAGTTGCTTTTCTTGACGTTCCATACTTTTTTGTAAGGCAAAAATCTGTTGTTGCATAAAAAGCACATGTTGTTCTTGCTGATCCACCTTAGCAGACAATTGCTCATTAGTTTCCTTCAGGGTAGCTGCAGTCTTTTGAAGGAGTTCATAATCTTGAGCCTACTCTTGTAGGTGAAACTTCAGCTCATTGATTGTTACATCTTGGACCATTCTTTCTTTTTCAAGTTCCTATATCTATAGGAGATGGTGGGCATTTGCTTCCTGAAAATTGGTCACTTTCTTCTTATACTTTGTTTCTCACTGTTGGAGTTAGACGTCTGCGGAAGCACATGAACAACACAAGGAAGAAGAAGAAGCTTGGAGCACAACACACAATACTGAATGTATTACTAGAGAATGTACAAAGATAAGTAGCTCATTAGGGCAATAGGCGTATATACAAGCAGGGGGAAAAAACCCTCCTAAAGAGGGAAAAAAGTGCCCCGACGGTCCTAGAGTGTTCACACACATCACTACCTAAATATATCAACAAATCCCCCCTGCAAGTGATGCGGTGAACAAGTAGCTGGCACTCATGTATAAGGAAGTGCCAAGCTATGTGGAAATCACTCCACAAAAGGAAGTAAGCCCAAAGCTTTGCGGAAAGCTTCAAACTTCTCCCTAGGCAGAGCCTTCGTGAAAAGGTTTATAATGTTCTCCTGCGTGTGCACATATGCCAAGCTGATCTCCCCAGCGGAGAACCTCTCCCTGAAATAATGATAATGCACCTCATGTGCTTAGTGCGAGCATGGAACACAGGGTTCTTCGCAACTGCCAATGCGCTCTGAATGTCAGTGAAGATGGTGGTGGCAGAAGATTGACCAACACCCAAATCAGCCATAAGGCGTCTAAGCCACACACACTCAACAGTCACTGTGAAAGCTGCCCTATACTCGGCCTCACAACTGGAAGTGGCCACAGTAGGCTGCTTCTTGCTCAACCAAGATATACACGAGCTACCAAGCATGAAGCAAAAGACACTAGTGGACACATGAGTGTCATAGCAACCAGCCCAATCGGAGTCAGAAAAAGCATGCAAATCTGGCGGTAGTGATCCCCCCTTGGGATAAAACAACCCAAGTAGCCGAGTATCACTCAAGTAGCAAAAGATGCACTTAACCGCCTGCCAATGCTTGACTCTTGGGCAATGCATAAACCTGGTCATCTGTGAGACAGCAAACTGAATATCTGGCCGAGTAATGCATAAGTAAATCAAGCATCCAACAGCCTGCTAATAGAGAACAGCATCAAATGCATCTCCAGCATCATGAAGACTCAATCGTAAACATGTCTCCATAGGAGTGACAATAGGCTTACAGTCTTCAAGGCCAAAACGCTACAATAATATGTCAATATATTTCGTTTGAAACAAAGCCATTCCACCATCAACATGCATAAATTGAATGCCCAAATAATGATGCAAATGCTCCAAATCAGACATCTCAAATGAGTCATGCAAATCAGCCTTAAAATCAGCAATATGCCTCTCATGAGGACCAGTGAGAGCCATGTCATCAACATAAACCATAATGATCAGAATTACATCATTAGCACGCTTAACATATAAGGTGCTTTCAGTTGGACTATTCTCAAAACCATGTGCAATCAGATAGGCATGTATCTTTTCATACCAAGCACATGGTGCTTGCTTTAAACCATATAATGCCTTCTTTAACCTACACACCTGGTTCTCATGCCCTTTCTGCACAAAGCCACGGGGCTGAAAAACATACACTTCTTCATGCAAGTCACCATTCAGAAATGTTGTTTTAATGTCCAACTGATGTACATTCCAACCATGCTGGGCTGCAAGTGCACAAATGCTTCGAACAGTAGTCATACGGCATGTAGGTGCAAAGGTCTCATCAAAATCAATGCCTCTTTCCTGTGCATAACCCTTTGCAACAAGCGTAGCCTTATACCTATCAACTGTACCATCAGGTTTACGCTTTAGCTTGTATACCCACTTAGTGCCAATGGCCTTCTTGCCATGAGGCAAGTCACATAACGACCATGTGCCATTCTTCATTATAGCATCATATTCATATTGCATAGCAGCCATCCAATTTTCTGAGTTTTGTACTTCATCAAAAGAAACAACCTCATTCTCATCACAAAGACTACATGCAGCCATAGCATAGCAATCTGATGCAAAGGAGGCACTATGAGAGCCTGAACGAGTACAATATGACAAAGGTGCATCTAATTTGCTATCACACAAAGTCTGCACCAGCCATTTTGGCATAGTTTTTGACTGCTCAATATCAGCTCTCTCATCAACAAGTGCATCATGTAAATGTGCATCAGAAATGGAATGATCTGCATCATCATATGAAACCTGCAAAGGCTGAAAAGTTGTTTCATTAGGACCAGCACTAGACTGAACACTTGTAAAAAGAGGCATCAAAGTATCGTACATGTCTTTGGAGCTAACAGATGTCTCCTTAGTACATGAAAGCAATGGCTGAATAGCATCCTCCACAAAGACATCACGGCTAACCAGAATGCATTTAGTCTATGGATGATACAGACGATAGCCTTTACTTTCAGAACTGTACCTAACAAAAATACATTTTACTGCCTTATCCTCCAATTTTCTACGATGTTGTTCAGGCACTAGTGCATATGCCAAACAACCAAAAACACGCAGATGAGCAACAGATGGCTTGCGGTCATGCCAAGCCTCATATGGAGTGATAGGCTGCAGCGCTTTAGTGGGACACTTGTTCAGTACATATGTTGCACACATGACAACCTCAAGCTGAAAACTATGTGGTAAAGCCTGACTCTTGACCATGTACCTCACCATCTCCATGAGTGACCTGTTCTTTCGTTCAGCAACTCCATTCTGTTGAGGTGTATACGGCACTATACACTGATGTTTTATCCCACATTCAGCCAGAAATGCATTAAAATCAGAAGACATATATTCCCCCCCTCGATCAGAACGAAGGGTGCCCATTTTACATGCTGACAGATTTTTAGCCAAAACCAAAAATTTTTTAAAGCGCATGAACACTTCAGACTTTGCTTTAAGTGGATATACCCATGCATGCCTGGAAAAATTATCAATGAAAGTCACGAAGTAAAGGTAATTTCCAAAAGCGAATGTCTACATAGGACCACAAACATCACTATGTACAAGCTGCAATTTCTGTGTAGCCCGAACTGAACCATCTTTTGGAAAGGAGGAATGCTGCATTTTGCCCAAAATACAGCCTTCACAAACATGTTTTCCAGGTGCCTCAAGTTTGGGCAAAGAGGACACCATTTCAGATTTTTGCAGGCGTAGCAAACTAGCAAAATTCAGATGACCAAAGCGTGCATGCCAAAGCTTTGCATCTGACATAGCCTGAGAATCATTTACTGCACATGCCAAATCATTTCCAGATCTTTCATAGTCTATGAGCTTATATAGCCCATGACATAAAATGCCAGAAGCAATAATAACATTGCCATTTGACAGATCATGAACCGTACATTAGTCATCAACAAATTTCACAACCAAGCCAATCTTGGCTAATGCAGGAACTGATAACAAATTCTTCTTGATCCCTGGCACAAATAAAGCATATGACAAAGTGAAAGAACTACCATCAGTAGTAGTCAAAATGATCTTACCAACTCCCATAACAGGATAAGAGGAGTTGTTGGCGCATGTAATAGTATTCCCTGTAGGGGCAGGCTCGAGTGAAGAGAAGAAACTGCGCTACGAGGTAATATGTTTGGTCGCCCCACTATCAAAGTACCAAACATCTGAGTCTACTGCAGTCATGCACTGCTCATGAGAAGATGGGTCAAAACTGCAAACAGTAGTGAACACCCATTCTTCTTCCTGCACAAGATTAGCAGACTCGGTTTTTGGTGTAGAGGCTTCTACAACAACTATTCCAGCCTCTTTCTTCTTTGCCTCTTTTGTAGCCAGTTTTGGACAGTTCTTTATGATATGATCATTCCCTTTACAGTACTTACAAAACAATTTCTACTTTTCTGATTTTTTCTCATCTTTGTCTTGATTCTTTGAATGTGCAGCATTTGCAGATTTCTGCTTACTAGTAGAAGAGCTCCATTTTCCTTTGCCCTTCTGACTAGCCAGTGTTGATATATTTAGGTAGTGATGTGTGTTAACACACTAGGACCGCCGGGGCACTTTTTTCCCTCTTTAGGAGGTTTTTTCCCCCGGCTTGTATATACGTCTATTGCCCTAATGGGCTACTTATCTTTGTACATTCTCTAGTAATACATTCAGTATTGTGTGTTGTGCTCCAAGCTTCTTCTTCTTCCTTGTGCTGTTCGCGTGCTTCGGCAGATGTCTAACTCCAACAATTGGTATCAGAGCAGGTCGTTGCTTCATCTAGGGCACCATCGACACTCCTCCGTTTGCAGTCTCAGAATCGCACGAATTTTGGTGAGCATACTCAGCGTGTTTCCGAGATCAAAACTGCTTTGCTTTGTGGTGCCGAAATCGCGATCTAAGCTCGTTTCGGCCTCCGAACGCACTATCGTAGCACTTGTGCAGGCTATTTTGTCTTTTTGTGCCAAAGGTATATACCAGTTTCTATTCGCCAGTTTAAGCGTCTCGAAGTCTGCTATAGGTCTAGTAGAACTCGTCTGGGCAATTCTGTTCAACTTTTTGAGATACAGTCAATTTTTTGCATCAAGGTATTTTAGTCACCGGCCATGGCTGAAAGCAGTGATGTATTCCGTATGTTGGCTGTTGAGGATAAGTTGGATGGTACCAACTACCCATTATGGGCTTATATGATGCGACATGTTTTGGTTGCAAAAGGAATGTGGAACATTGTGCGGGGTGTTGAAAGATGTCTTGTTACACCTGTAACGACAGGTACTACAAATACAGGTGCTGGAGCTGATGAAGATGGTGTCGAAGATGATATTGTGCAGATTCCTGTTCGTGTTGCTGTTTCTGTTGCACCTACTGCACAGCAGATTCGTTGGGATGGCAGAGATGCCCAGGCACATGCATTGATAGCTCATGTTGCTTACCTCCGATAACAGTTGGAGAGTGAGCACATGAATGAAGGTGATTCTATGGACAATTTCCTAACGAAGATCAAAGATTTGAAGGAACAATTGATTTCTGCTGATGAGGTTATACCAGATAGCTCACTTGTGCAGACCGTTCTGAATGGTCTTCCTGATTCATATCAAAGTTTTGCTTCTACTCTTCGGTTGATAGATCAAGCTTTCTTGGCTAGTTAGAAGGGCAAAGGAAAATGGAGCTCTTCTACTAGTAAGCAGAAATCTGCAAATGCTGCACATTCGAAGAACCATGATAGAGATGAGAAGAAATCAGAAAAGCAGAAATTGTTTTGCAAGTACTGTAAAGGGAATGATCATATCATAAAGAACTGTCCAAAACTGGCTGCAAAAGAGGCAAAGAAAAAGGAGGCTGGAATGGTTGTTGCAGAAGCCTCTACACCAAAAACAGAGTCTGCTAATCTTGTGTAGGAAGAAGAATGGGCGTTTACTACTTTTTGCAGTTTTGACCCATCTTCTCATGAGCAGTGCATGTCTGCAGTGGACTCAGATGTTTGGTACTTTGACAGTGGGGCGACCAAACATATTACCTCGCAGCGCAATTTCTTCTCTTCACTCGAGCCTGCCCCTACAGGGAATACTGTCACATGCGCCAACAACTCGTCTTATCCTGTTATGGGAGTTGGTAAGATCATTCTGACTACTGCTGATGGTAGTTCTTTCACCTTGTCATATGCTTTATTTGTGCTAGGGATCAAGAAGAATCTATTATCAGTTTTTGCATTAGCCAAGATTGGCTTGGTTGTGAAATTTGTTGATGACAGATGTACAGTTCATGATCTGTCAAATGGCGATGTTATTATTGCTTCTGGCATTTTATGTCGTGGGCTGTATAAGCTCATAGACTATGAAAGATCTGTGAATGATTGGGCATGTGCAGTTCATGATTCTCAGGCTATGTCAGATGCAAAGCTTTGGCATGCACGCTTTGGTCATCTGAATTTTGCTAGTTTGCTACGCCTGCAGAAATCTGATATGGTGTCTTCTTTGCCCAAGCTTGAGGCACCTGGAAAACATGTATGTGAAGGCTGTATTTTCGGCAAAATGCAGTGTTCCTCCTTTCCAAAAGATGGTTCAATTCCGGCTACGCAGAAATTGCAGCTTGTACATAGTGATGTCTGTGGTCCTATGCAAACACCCTCTTTTGGGAATCACCTTTACTTCGTGACTTTCATTGATGATTTTTCCAGGCATGCATGGGTATATCCACTCAAAGCAAAGTCCGAAGTGTTCATGTGCTTTAAACAGTTTTTTGTTTTGGCTGAAAATCTATTAGCATGTAAAATGGGCACCCTCCGGTCTGATTGAGGGGGGGAATATATGTCTTCTGATTTTAATGCATTTCTGGCTGAACGTGGGATAAAACACCAGTGTACAGTGCCGTATACACCTCAACAGAATGGAGTTGCTAAACGGAAGAACAGGTCACTCATGGAGATGGCGAGGTATATGGTGAAGAGTCAGGCTTTACCACATAGTTTTTGGCTTGAGGCTATCATGTGTGCAGCATATGTACTTAACAGGTGTCCCACTAAAGCGCTGCAGTCTATCACTCCATATGAGGCTTGGCATGACCACAAGCCATCTGTTGCTCATCTGCGTGTTTTTGGTTGTTTGGCATATGCATTAGTGCCTGAACAACATCGCAGAAAATTGGATGATAAGGCACTAAAATGTATTTTTGTTGGGTACAGTTCTGAAAGTAAAGACTATCGTCTGTATCATCCACAGACTAAACGCATTCTGGTTAGCCATGATGTTGTCTTTGTGGAAGATGCTATTCAGCCATTGCTTTCATATACTAAGGAGACATCTGTTAGCTCCAAAGACATGTATGATACCTTCATGCCTCTTTTTACAGGTGGACAGTCTAGTGTTGGTCCTAATGAGGCAACTTCTCAGCCTTTGCAAGTTTCATATGATGATGCAGATCATTCTATTTCTGATGTAGATTTACATGATGCACTTGTTGATGAGAGAGCTGATATTGAGCAGGCAAAAACTATGCCAAAATGGCTGGTGCAAACTTTGCGTGACAGCAAATTAGATGCACCTTTGTCATATCATACTCGTTCAGGCTCTCATAGTGCCTCCTTTGCATCAGATTGCTATGCTATGGCTACGTCTAGTCTCTGTGATGAGAATGAGCCAGTTTCTTTTGATGAAGCACAGAATTCAGAAAATTGGATGGCTGCCATGCAATCTGAATATGATGCTATAATGAAGAATGGTACATGGTCTTTATGTGACCTGCCTCCTGGCAAGAAGGCCATTGGCACTAAGTGGGTATACAAGGTGAAGCATAAACCTGATGGTACAGTTGACAGGTATAAGGCTAGGCTTGTTGCAAAGGGTTATGCGTAGGAAAGAGGCATTGATTTTGATGAGACCTTTGCACCTACATGCTGTATGACTACTGTTCGGAGCATTTGTGCACTTGCAGCCCATCATGGTTGGAATGTACATCAGTTGGACATTAAAACGGCATTTCTAAATGGTGACTTGCATGAAGAAGTGTATGTTTTTCAGCCCCGAGGCTTTGTGCAGAAAGGGCATGAAAACCAGGTGTGCAGGTTAAAGAAGGCATTATATGGTTTAAAGCAAGCACCACGTGCTTGGTATGAGAAGATACATGCCTATCTGGTTGCACATGGTTTTGTGAACAGTCCAACTGAAAGCACCTTATATGTTAAGCGTGCTCATGATGTGCTTCTGATCATTGTTGTCTATGTTGATGACATGCTGCTCACTGGTCCTATTGAGAAGCATATTGCTGATTTCAAGGCTGATTTGCATGCCTCATTTGAGATGTCTGATTTGGGGCATTTGCATCACTATTTGGGCATTCAGTTTATGCAAGTTGATGGTGGAATGGCTTTGTGTCAAACACAATATAGTGATACATTATTGCAGCGTTTTGGCCTTGAAGATTGTAAGCCTATTGCCACTCCTATGGAGACAGGTTTACGATTGAGTCTTCATGATGTTGGAGATGCATTTGATGCTGTTCTCTATCAGCAGGCTGTTGGCTGCTTGATTTACTTATGCATTACTCAGCCAGATATTCAGTTTGCTGTCTCACACATGAGCAGGTTTATGCATTGCCCAGGAGTCACGCATTGGAAGGCGGTTAAGCACATCTTTTGCTAGTTGAGTGGTACTCGGCTACTTGGGTTGTTTTATCTAAAGGGGGGATCACTACCGCCAGATTTGCATGCTTTTTCTCACTCTGATTGGGCTGGTTGCTATGACACTCGTATCTCCACCATTGGTTTTTGCTTCATGCTTGGTAGCTCATGTATATCTTGGTTGAGCAAGAAGCAACCTACTATGGCCACTTCCAGTTGTGAGGCTGAGTATAGGGCAGCTTTCACAGCGACTGTTGAGTGTGTGTGGCTCAGACGCCTTATGGCTGATTTGGGTGTTGGCGAGTCTTCTGCCACCACCATCTTCACTGACAGTCAGAGCGCATTGGCAGTTGCGAGGAACCCTGTGTTCCATGCTCGCACTAAGCACATTGAGATGCATTATCACTATGTCAGGGAGAGGTTCTCTGATGGGGAGATCAGCTTGGCATATGTGCCCACGCAGGAGAACATTGTAGACCTTTTCACGAAGGCTCTGCCTAGGGAGAAGTTTGAAGCTTTCCGCAAAGCTTTGGGCTTACTTCCCTTTGTGGAGTGATTTCCACATAGCTTGGTACTTCCTTATACATGAGTGCCAGCTCCTTGTTCACCGCATCACTCCCAGGGGGGATTTGTTGATATATTTAGGTAGTGATGTGTGTGAACACACTAGGACCGCCGGGGTACTTTTTTCCCTCTTTAGGAGGTTTTTTCCCCCGGCTTGTATATACGTCTATTGCCCTAATGGGCTACTTATCTTTGTACATTCTCTAGTAATACATTCAGTATTGTGTGTTGTGCTCCAAGCTTCTTCTTCTTCCTTGTGGTGTTCGCGTGCTTCGGCAAACGTCTAACTCCAACAGCCAGGAAAGCTTGATCTACAACACACATAATGGACCTGTTCTGCGTGGACTAATCTTCCTGCAACAGAACAGAGACTAACTCCTCAAATGACAAGGCATTTGGTTTGCCTTTCATCATCAATCGAAGAGTAGAAGCAAAACTCTGATATGAATCAGGAAGACCATTCAGAACGGTCTGCACATGTGAGCTATCTAGTATAACCTCATCAACAGAAATCAACTGTTCCTTCAAGTCTTTGATCTTTGTTAGGAAACTGTCCATAGAATCACCTTCATTCATGTGCTCACTCTCCAATTGTTTTCGGCGGTAAGCAACACGAGCCTCATTCCTAGCTTGGTACAATGTGGTAAGTGTATCCCAAGCATCCTTAGCTGTTTTGCAAGAGCGAATGTGAGGAATAATGGCACATTTGACAGACAAAGCTATCAATGCATGTGCTTGGGCATCTCTGCCATCCCAACGAATCTGCTCTGCAGTAGGTGCAGCAAAAACAGCAGCACGAACAGGAATGTAGCAGAGATAGAATGATACATTTGAATGAGTATTTGATTGAATTTTGAATTGAAATTTTGTGAGACCAAAATAGTTAAGGTCATCTAGATTTTCCACACAAAGAAAATGAAATTTGGAGTTTGTTTGATCAGTTTAAGGGCTTCAAGAAGATGACCCTGTACATTTTCAGAGTTGGTTGCAAAATGTTCAACCCTCCGAGTAAAATGCGGCATCATTGTTGCTCCTACTTGTGTGCCACCTACTCCTGTTGATGAACCTCCTTGGCCCCCAGTTGTAGATGATGACGCACCGCTTGACATCTCTCTTTTGTTATTCAGACCTCTGCAACCTCTGCGTTTCTGCTTCTGCACCACTCAGAGCCTCCTGAGCTCTGATACCATGTAAGAAAAAATAACAGCACGGCGGAATAGACCTGTAGACAGAGTTGAGAGAAAAATGCAGACAAAGATAGATGCAGACTGAGAGATAGAGAACTCAAATTCTCAAATTGCCGAGTGTAATGCAATTACAATGATGGTGTTGTCCACCTGTGCGCTCCCACTGTGGAGCTTAGATGGCGATCTAGACAGACTCTAGATGAAGGGCTTACTAGTGTGCAATGCTATGTAAAGCTCAACCTGGGCCGTGCTTATATAGCTTTTACAAGGTGGTTTGGTATAGTTAAATGTAGTCGGGAGATACAAAATAGTCGGTAAAATATATGATCCGATAATATCTCCACGACCAGAAGTCCTACCGTCTCGGCCCTACGGGCTGTTAAAAATAAAGAAGTAAGCTCGTATATATTTTTGCAAAAAGGATTTTCTTCAAGTAGAAGAAAAATATAAAAATGAAAAATAGAAGCATTTACTTCAGCAATTAGTGGAGGCCAAAAGAGAATCATTCAAAAGAGAATCAAATCCAAAAACTGAACTATAAGAGGAGTGGTTGTCCAAAGTAGTGGAGAAATGATGGAGAAGAGCTCTCAAACTCATCATCAGAGTTTTTGGTCACTTGGCTATAAAAGAGGCAAGGGAAGACACTCAAGAATAGAGGAAGAAGGCGTGGAAGCCCCCTTGTAGCTACTTCAATTGTTTTGAGTCATTTCGTTCAGTTTACTCTCATAGAGTATGTCCAGCCGCACACCCATTTTTGGGTAGTCTACTTGTAAGAGTCATATCTCTCAATATATGTATCCAATTTTAGTCTTTAAACATTATTTGGAAAGCTTATCTCAAGTACTTCCTCTGTCTAGAATAGTTTTATGAAATTCTTTATGCTCTATGAGTTATTCAGGTTTTAGTGAAGTCTAGTTTTCAGCATAACTGAGTGGACAGGTAGTCTGTTTTGAATCAAATAGTTGCCAATCCAAATCTACTCCAAATTGAGTGTTTGATATCTCATTTGAAAGCTCTAGGTGTCTAGTTTGAGTGACCAAAGTTTCAAGTTCATTGGATATTTCAGTTGGTACCAGCTTTCATTTGAATGTTCTATTGTTGGCAAGAGTCTTGATCTTGAGAAGGTCTTCTACACTTTCCGCTGCGATTAGGAGAGGAATTCTCCAACAATTGGTATCAGAGCATTGGAGTTTGAAGATTCAAAGCATTGGAACTGAATTGAAGCAAAGGAGAAGCTACAAATCAAGGGGGAGCTTCGCGAAGTCAAGAAAGAGCGCCACACTATACTTGAGGTAAACTTCAATCTTGGAAGTTTTCAATGGCTGATTTAGGACAACAAGTTGAGAAGTTAGACAAAGATAATTATCAATCTTGGAGGTATAGAATGATAAATTACCTTAAAGGTAAAGGTTTATGGAGTCTAGTTAGTGGAGACGATCCACAACCGGTGGACCTTGAAGATCCCAACATTACTCCGGCACAAAGGAGACAATTCGCTGATTGGGAAGAGAGGAATCGAAGGGTGATGTTCCTCATCTCACAAGTTATTTATAACACTATGATTGGTCATGTGCAAAGCTTAGAAACAACCAAGGAAGTTTGGGAAGCATTGGAGAAGGTGTATGCTACCTCAACAAGGTCTCGGAGGATGCAACTCAAGAACGAGCTCAACAACATGAGGAAAAGCTCAAACCAAAGCATTGGTGAGTATACATTGAGGATCAAAGAGCTTCGAGATCATCTAGCATCAGTTGGATGCAAGATAGAAGAGGGAGACATCTTCCAAACAACCCTCAGTGGCTTGAGAAGTGAAGAAAAGTGGAAGCCCCTCATCACAAACATCCTTTATAGAGATCCTCTACCAACATTCGACGAGATTATACCAAATCTTGTGGCTGAAGAGGTTGCTCAACAAGGAGAAGGCAACAAAGGTAAGGACAGCCATAGCCAAATGTTGTATGCAGGAAGAGGTAGAGGAAGGAACTCAAGAGGAGGCTCGAGAGGAAGAGGAAGAAGCTACAACAACACAAATTTCAGCCAACACAACTCGGAGGACAACAAGGACAACTCAAATGACAACACACATGGAAGAGGTCGAGGAAGAAATAGAGGAAGAGGTCGAGGTTCATACAATCCTCATAAAGGTATAACATGTTATCATTGTGGTAAACTAGAACATTATGCAAATGATTGTTGGCAAAAGAATGGAAGGCTGAATGGAGGCAACCAAAGGAGTCAAAATAACTATGCGAGTACATCAAGTGAAGGAGACAAGCAAACCATGCTTGCCATGAATCATGACTACAACAACTCGAGAAGTGATGACCAAAAAGGTTCATAGATTCAGGTTGCAGCAACCATATGACATGCCAAGGAGATTTGTTCACAAAGCTACAAGCTCCAAGTGGAAAAGGATGTGTGGAGACCGGCGATGAAACTCAACACGCAATTGAGCATGTTGGAGATATCAAGCTTGGAGACAAGAAGGTATTGGCTGATGTTCTTCATGTTCCTACTATTGCAAATAATTTGATTTCAGTAGGACAAATGGCAGAGAAAGGATATCATGTTATCTTCAATGAAAAAGGCTGCTTTATAAAGAATCCAAAAGAAGGATTCAAGGTCATTGCTCAAGGAAGGAAAGGAGGAAGGATGTTCACTTTGGACATTCAACAACCGCATGGAAATGTGATGTATATTTAGTTTGGAAACAAGAGGATTGCTGAAATCGATTTGTGGCACAAAAGGTTTGGACATATCAACATTCCCAAGCTCAAGGACATGAGCAACCATGAAGTGGTAAGAGGTCTTCCAAGATTCAATGATGCCGGACTACATGAGTGAAGCATGCCAACTAGGAAAGCAAACTCGACAACCATTCAAGAAAAGCAACTATGTGGCAAGGAATGTCCTCGACTTGACACACACGGATGTATGGGGACCATCACAACAACCATCAGTGGCTGGTAATAGATATTTTGTCACTTTTATTGATGATCATTCAAGGAAAGTATGGATGTTTTGCATAAAACAAAAATCAGATGTGTTCTCCATGTTCAAGAGATTTAAAGCACAAGTAGAAAAGGAAACAGGAAGCTACATAAAGACCTTGAGGTCCGATGGGGGAGGAGAATATTTCTCCAAAGAATTTTCAGATTTTCTTTATGAAAATGGCATCAAGAGACAATTTACATGTAGGTACACACCTCAACAAAATGGAATAGCTGAAAGGAAAAATCGACATATCACAGAAGTTGCAAGATGCATGCTCAACGAGATGAAGATGCCACTAAACTATTGGGCTGAAGCAACTAGTACGGCCGTTTATTTGATGAAAAAGTGCACAACGGCTAGAGTGCATAATCTAACTCCCGAGGAGGTTTATTCCGGTAAGAAGTCTGACCTTACACATCTCAAAGTTTTTGGATGTGTGTGTTATGTTCGCATCCCTCAAGAACTAAGGACAAAGATGGAGGCAAAGTCCAAAAAATGTATTTTTATTGGATATTCATCGGAGCAAAAGGGATATAGGTGCTACAATCCGGTAACAAAGGAGCTACGAGTCTCACGAGATGTGGTATTTGATGAGCTAAGACCATGGTTTGGAGACAAAGGGAAAGAGAAGATTCTTGAAGAAGCTTGCGAAGATGATGGAGGTGCTGTCCAAGAAGAATTTCAACAAACAAGCACTCAAATGTCAGGTCCAGAAGCTTCTACATCACTTGGAGAAAGCTCAACATGGAAGGGGAGGCTAAGGAGTCATTCCTCATCACCAACATCAGCTTATGAAAGATCTAAAGCTGAAAGTGCTGCCCAAAATAGTGATTCAAATGCAAGTGAAGAAGAGTATGAAGAGGTGATCACACCAAAGGTAAAGTTGAACCGGTTGAAGAAGCAATGTTCAAAAGGAAATGAAAGGAGGTCTTCAATAGCACGGTATCCAATTGAAAGGCTGAGCTATGATAGTTTTATTGCAAAGCATTTTGCATATATGACACAGGTGGTCAAAGACAAAGAACCGGATGCATATGAAGAAGCATGTACACAAAAAGAATGGCAAGAAGCTATGCAAGAAGAGATGAAAGCTCTCAAGGACAATCACACATGGGAGCTAGTTCCAAAGGCTGAAGGTATGAAGATTGTTCCAAATAAATGGGTGTTTAAAATAAAGAGAAATGATGATGGTTCTCTAGCAAGGCATAAAGCTAGACTAGTAGCAAAAGGATTCAAGCAAACTCACGGCATCGATTATGAAGAGACTTTCAGCCCGGTTGCAAAGATGGGAACAATTAGAACCATGATTGCAGTGAGTGCAGCAAGGAGATGGCCATTGTACCAACTTGACATAAAAAATGCTTTTCTCAATGGTGAACTTCAAGAAGAGGTATACATGAGTCAACCGATTGGATTTGAAGACAAAAAGCATCCAAATTTTGTTTGTAGATTGAAGAAAGCTTTGTATGGGCTGAAGCAAGCACCACGTGCTTGGAATCAAAGATTGGTCGAGTACCTCACAAGGTGTGGGTATAGTCCAAGTAATGCAGATCCCTCTCTCTACATGAAGAAAGAAGAAGGCAAGCAGGTATATATTTGCATATACGTTGATGATCTCATCATAACAGGAAGTAATGTTACAGGAATACAAGAGATCAAAAGGAAACTCAATAAGGAGTTTAAAGTTTCAGATCTTGGTGAGCTGAAATACTTTTTAGGCATTGAGATAGTCTATGGGAAAGATGGCATTTACTTGATGCAAAGAAAGTATCTATTGGATGTTCTTTTCAGATTCGGAATGAGTGAATGCAAACCACTCACTCAACCTATGGACACAAATGTGAAGCTATGCTCAAATGATGGAGAGAAGTTACATGATGTAACTACATACAGGAGTATTATAGGTTCATTGATCTATGCTATGATCACAAGACCAGATTTGTGTTATATTGTTGGAGTTCTTTCTCAATTTATGCAAGATCCAACAATTGAACATTTAAATTCAGCCAAACGAGTGCTAAGATATGTGAAGCACACAGTCAATCATGCTCTATTTTATGGATATGATGAAGAATTGCAGGTAAAAGGCTTCAATGATGCTGATTGGGCTGGTTCGAAGGAAGACAGAAGATCCACTTCAGGTTATGTGTTCATGATAGGTAGCAAACCTATCACATGGAGCTCAAAGAAGCAACCTATTGTTGCACTATCATCTACAGAAGTTGAATATAGAGGTTTAGCCTTTGCAACTTGTGAAGCTATGTGGATTAAGAAGCTCTTGGCTGATCTTGATATGCAGGTAAAGACCATTCCAATTTATGGTGACAACATGTCAAGCATTTACTTGACAAACAATCCAATGTTTCATGCACGAATCAAGCACATAGAAGTGCATTATCATTATGTTCGAGAAAAAGTTTTGAGCAAGGATGTGGATATAAAGTTCATTGGAAATAATGACCAGGTTGTAGACATGCTTACAAAGTCCCTAGATGCTTCTAAGCTAAAGAGGTTCAAGGACGACATCAACTTACAGGATATGGCTGAAGGTGCAAGCTCACATGTGAGCTTGAGAGGGAGTGTTAAAAATAAAGAAGTAAGCTCGTATATATTTTTGCAAAAAGGATTTTCTTCAAGTAGAAGAAAAATACAAAATTGAAAAATAGAAGCATTTACTTCAGCAATTAGTGGAGGCCAAAAGAGAATCATTCAAAAGAGAATCAAATCCAAAAACTGAACTGTAAGAGGAGTGGTTGTCCAAAGTAGTGGAGAAATGATGGAGAAGAGCTCTCAAACTCATCGTGAGAGTTTTTGGTCACTTGGCTATAAAAGAGGCAAGGGAGGACACTCAAGAATAGAGGAAGAAGGCATGGAAGCCCCCTTGTAGCTACTTCAATTGTTTTGAGTCATTTCGTTCAGTTTACTCTCATAGAGTATGTCCAACCGCACACCCATTTTTGGGTAGTCTACTTGTAAGAGTCATATCTCTCAATATATGTATCCAATTATAGTCTTTAAACATTTGTTGGAAAGCTTATCTCAAGTACTCCTCTGCCTAAAACAGTTTTATGAAATTCTTTATGCTCTGTGAGTTATTCAGGTTTTAGTGAAGTCCATTTTTTAGCCTAACTGAGTGGACAGGTAGTCTGTTTTGAATCAAATAGTTGCCAACCCAAATCTACTCCAAATTGAGTGTTTGATATCTCATTTGAAAGCTCTAAGTGTCTAGTTTGAGTGACCAAAGTTTCAAGTTCATTGGATATTTCAGTTGGTACCAGCTTTCATTTGAATGTTCTACTGTTGGCAAGAATCTTGATCCTGAGAAGGTCTTCTACACTTTCCGCTGCGATTAGGAGAGGAATTCTCCAACAATGGCCGGGGGTGCACTCCCCCCATTAAGGTTCTATGGGGAAACCGCGCGATGCCACAGGGCCTTTATTTTCACCTTAAATGGTAACCCAATGGCCTAGAAGTTTATGTCCTACCTAACCTAATGGCTAGGCTCACAAAGATCATCTATAACCATCAACGGTCACAGATAGACCTCATCTAACTTGGAAGTTAGGGTTCCACAAATGTTCGGGCTCTCATAATGGCTTCTCCTCATAATGGGGGCCTTACAACTTAGAGCACCATGGATCATTTGTGGTCACATGAGGGTGGAGTATTGAGCATATCGAACACCAACTACCCGTTATGGGCTTATATGATGCGACATGTGTTGGTTGCAAAAGGATTGTGGAACATTGTGCAGGGTGTTGAAAGACGTCTTGTTACTCTGACTACAGGTACTGCAAATACAGGTGCTGGACTTGATGAAGATGGTGTCGAAGATGATATTCCGCAGAGGTGAGTGTAAAAACAATGTTGTCGCACCTTTAAAATATCTTGTAACTATGAAGATAAATTCCAGAATCTTTGAATTTCATGTATATCATAGGGCCTAGTATGCAGTAGCTTGTCCAATAAAAAGTTTTGAAATTGGAGCTTCCAATATGAAACAACCATGTGTTTACTAGACACATGTACCACTCTTTGGCAAATCCTCGCCAGCAATTGTTCTAGGAAGAATAGGTGATATCCAATTCATTTGAAATTTTCATGGAATATAGCTACTAATATCTACTTTTATTGAGATAAATTTGATATTATTGGGACATTTGAGGCTTTCACAATGACCAAAATACTAAGCCTCTATACCTGCAATATTTTGAAAATCTGCAGAGGCTAACTTTTACTCTTTTCTATATATCTCCTAAATGGAGAAACATTTCATCTTGAAATTTTGTACACATCTTATGAAGGAGTCTAGATAATGTTAGAAACAAAAATAATCCAATTTGAGTAAATGAGCTAAGAGAACCAAGCACCTCTATGTGACATGATCTTTGATAATTTCATAAATTCCAGAGGCTACACTTTGATATGCAAAGATTATTTGACCTATCAAATGATCTCTAAAAATAATGAAAATTGATATCCAAAAATTGAATCTATTACGCTTTCATCTACAATAAAAATCATACAATTTGTATATACCAATGAAGAGAAATGTCCTTTGCAATAGGCCTATGTCATTTGTTTCAGGCCTCTACCTCTATTAGCAGCACTTCTAGTGCAGAGGTCATTTGAACTTTGCAGAAGTATCCAAATTACTTGAAACTTTGTGAGTTTAAAGAAAATTCTATGAGCTAAATGCCCTCCAAATTGCAATAAATTTGGGCATTCCCTCAAAGAGCAGCATCCAAATCTCTATGAGGCTGCTACCTCATGAACTATTTGCTCAATTATTTTTCAAATCTAAAAAATGATGAGACATGTTAATCCTTGTGATTAGACATACTAATTCATTCTCTTGAATCGATTATGACATGGAGACATATCCATGCATATAATGATCGTCTAGATCAATGCAAATCAATTAACCATCCAAATCGTCTCGTTGAAAAATATACTCTTTACATAGTATCCACCTTCCAGTGAAAGTGAATATTTATGGATGTCATTCTATTCATTGTGCTTCTTGCACATTCATTAACCTCATCACAGCCAATCATATACAAGCACTTATCACTTATATTGATGATCATAATCATGGCACTCTTGTGTCGACTCGGGATAAACTTCTATATCAAGTACATAGACTCGCATGAAGAATAATTCTTGTGCTCATGCGTTACTAGATGAAAACACATCTTAGTTGTACTTGATGCATATACCCTGTCATTTACTTTCCAAAGGCACAATTAGCCGACGCATGGTACCTCTATTACATACCTCATGCTCACCCTCACTCATCGTGGTGATACATAAAAGTGATCTTCTATAAATAGAAAATGCATCATGCACTTCCACTTTCTAGCAATCATATCATCTATGTATGCATGCATCCACTCATGCATCTTCTTCTCTACTTCAATCAATTTATATGCTTTTAGTTATGCACACATAAGACTTCCTCTCTCGTACAACACATCACTCTAGTTCTCACCTGGCATATAATGCCATGTGGCTACAAAAATTTCGGCAACACTTCCCCAGGAAAATGAAGGCTGAACAAATAATAACCATGATACAATGATAGGCATCAACCTAGTGGTTGGCAAATCACTTTCTTTACTACAGAGGCCTACAAATAAGAAAATTTTCCAAAATGTGTTATTTTGCACTACACGCCCTACAAATAAGAAACTTTTCCAAAATGTGTTATTTTGCACTACACGCCCTCATTACAATGTCTTTTTCTACCTTCAATACTTGCAAAAGATTCTAAAACACACAAACAAGATCTGCACATGCTTTTATGAATCAACATAAGTTAGTGTGACTTCATGTGCATATATAGATTCACATAAGAATGAGCTTTCATGCACATTCCAATGTTGATTTCATAAAATTGGAAGAGAATACAATACAAAATTGTAAACTTTGATGGGAAAAGTATTCAAACGACTATATTTGAGAGAAAAAATATGATGCAAATGTATGAAAATAACTTCATTCCTATCCAAAATGGTTCAAAATATGATTCGAAATTCCTAATTATCATAACTAGACACTCAAATCACTCAAAAAGAGTTTCTTGCCAATCAACAACCATCTAAAAGGTTGTGTAGAGATGGCTTGAAATGGTCAAAATATGGCATGTAACCAGTCAAAAGAAAGGCCTTGAAGTCTTGAATCATATCAATTTGAATTTCTTGATTTTGATATTCTATGAGGAAGTTATGGCCAAAACAAAGGAGCTACGTAAGTGGGCAGCACACCTCTTTGAAGAAGTATGTAGAGAATTAAATACTCTCTGCATGTAATTTCTAATTATCCAATCATAGGTTCCAGGAAGGCATTGGAAAGATCTTGGAGCCTACTTTCTATCCCAAGTGGAATCATCCCATTTGGATTTCATATGAGAGAGTTATGCCCAATTTAGTCAATGTAGGTATGCCCAATTTAGTCAATGTAGGTATGCCCCATTTAGTCATTCTCTCTCTATTCTTCACTTTATCTCGCTTAGGATCTCCCCCTTCTCTCTTTATCTTCTTTCATCCTTTCTCTTTCTCCTTCACTTTCTTTTCTTCCTCTCTAACTCTCTCTTTATTTATTTATATCTTAGATATGTCTAGATGTATAATCAAATGCATAAGTACATTCATAATTAGATTATGATCTTTCCTCTTTCTTTCTTTAAATTCGAAGGAATGTGTTGTAGAATTTCTAGAAGTAGTATCTCTTTAACCATCAAAGCTCACCCCCGCGTTGTCGCATATCAAAATGTGCGAAATGAAACGTTCTACATGGAAACATGGACAAATCTACAAAAACAACAAGAAACAAAGAGAAAATAGGCTTCGAAAGTTTGGCAGAAACATACTTACCTCACACCAGATCTCACCACGTGCATATGAAGCCATTGATGCATGGAAAAATGAAAACAGGCTTCGAAAGTTTGGCAGAAACATACTTACCTCACATGGGAGCTCACCATGCGCGTATGAAGCCATTGATGCATGGAAAAATGCTCTCAATGTCTGCATACCCCCTTAGGACACTCATTCCTCACCATATCCATGCCCATGAAGCCAAGAGAAGGAAGAAAAATGCCTCACAAAAGAGAGTTACGAGATTTCCCAAAACCTCTCTCTATGCTCTGATACCAAATGTGAGAAGTGGAGAATGACATGCCTGGGACTCACCTCCCAGCCTATTTATAGCCCTTGCCTAGTCACCATCTAGAGTTCTCTCTAAGGTTCCTCTATTGATATGGCCATCGTGAGTAGGTACCTCGTATGAACTCTCTCGCTTTTGACCTTGGCTATCCCTCGAGCAAGGAACTTCTCGTTCCTCCAAGCATGTACATCTCCGGAATATAACAGGGACACAACCAAGCCAAGGTCTTGATGGATCAGCATGGTACAATTGTCTCACAATGACACGAAAATGTCGGCTACTGTTGGAACTCAAGGTCAAGCACAAAGCATGGAAGCAAATCAGAAAAGTGGACACATAAGAAGAAGGAACAAGTAGGGAGCTCCAAGAAGTGTATGTCAAATTTTCAGAAGAATCCCCTACAAAAATAGTGATTTCGATCACTCAAACCATTGTAAATGTCATTTCACCTTTTTGTAACTCCATTTTTTTCAAGCCGAGGAGTCCTTAAGCTTGAGGAGCATTAGAAGTATCATCCTACCAATTTTCATAATTTTTAGACTCCGTTTGAGCCCTCAAATAAGTCTTGGAACCTAATTTTTAACTAGGCCGGACACTAGGTCTGGACAGGGCCAAAACTAGTCCAAAAACTATAAAAAGGGCTAAAGAGCTCATTTTTGGGGTTAGCTTGTTGTAGATTTCAGCTTTGTAATAGATTTCTTTTGTAATCAAAATCCTTCCATTGTTCCTCTCTTTGATCTTGCCTTGTGTGCGTGTGTGTGTGTGCGTGCATGTATGTGCTTGTCACTCACATTTGCTCACCACAATTTCTCACGATCTTCATATCGGTCCTCACGTCTCTGTGGATTGACAAGTAAAGGAGGTGGTGCTTACGCTTGAGCTACACCACCGATATGAAGATCGTGAGCAATTGTGGTGAGCAAATGTGAGTGACAAGCACATACATGCACGCACACACACACACGCATACAAGGCAAAATCAAAGAGAGGAACAATGGAAGGACTTTGATTACAAAAGAAGTCTATTACAAAGCTGAAATCTACAACAAGCTAACCCCAAAAATGAGTTCTCTAGCCCTTTTTATAGTTTTTGGACTAGTTTTAGCCATGTCCAGACCTAGTGTCCAGCATAGTTAAACATTAGGTTCCAAGACTTATTTGAGGGATCAAACGGAGTCTAAAAGTTATGAAAGTTGGTAGGATGATACTTCTAATGCTCCTCAAGCTCAAGGACTCCTCGGCCTGAACAAAATAGAGTTATGAAAAGGTGAAATTATATTTACAATGGTTTGAGTGATCAAAATCACTATTTTTGTAGGGGATTCTTCTGAAAATTTGACATACACTTCTTGGAGCTCCCTACTTGCTCCTTCTTCTTATGTGTCCACTTTCTTGATGTGCTTCCATGCTTTGTGCTTGACCTTGATTTCCAACACTCCCCCCCCTCTTGAGTCTGTCGTCCCTGACAGACCCTTGTTGTAATGGTTGTTCCATGTAGTGCTTTGAGAGGTAGAGTCCATCCTAGAGCCATCTATCTTCGAATTGTAGCAGGTTCTATTGTCGGGTTTCTCATTTGTCATTGCGAGCTTGTGCCAGTTGTAGTCCCTTTGTATGTGCTTCTTCCTTGGATTCCATCACAAATGTGTCATTGTGGCCCTCCATTGATGTTCTCTAGATCTTCCAAAGATGATGTTCATATGTAACTCATATCAAGTACTCGTAACCCATAATGATTGATGGGTAAGTGTGTTAGTGCATGGGTTGAAGAAATTATGTGCCTTGTGCACAGCCTTGTAAGGTGGCCCTATGCATGCATACTTGGAAAATGCATTGGAAGAAATATGGTGCAAGAATTGGAGGTCTTGAGCGAAGTGCTCAAGGGTATGCTGACGAAGAGGTTTCCTAATCTATCAAGGTTATGATGTTGCCAAAGTAAGGATTCTTACCATGATGAATGGTTGATCGATTTTTATTTCTTCGTGTTGTACACCTAGCATTGTGATGGACCATCAACGAGTCTTTTGTTGTCGATGAATATCAGTGTTGATGGTCCACTGATGAAATTCTTTGAGTGCCTAGTCTTGTCTCCTCTCTTCAAAGCAATGTTTGCCAAATACTGAGAATTGAATTTCTTTATATTCCTTGACAAACAACATTGGGTAACTACACCAAGCTTAGTTTCACATATTCTCATTAGCTCACCATAAGCATGAGTCTTCTCACCCAGTATACATACAAGGATTTGCAGTGTACCTGAACTACCTCTTGCAGATATCTCCGTAGATGCTCTCGTACATACAGTGCTTAAGCATCTCTCAAGTTGTGGACCTTCAATTTCTTCCTTCTTACCATGGTAAGGGGAAACAATAGTTGTGGATGCCATGTTCATGCCAAGTGCTTGACATCTACCCGATAGGGCAACAATAATATCATCTGCTAGCCGAGACACACTTCTTTCCAAACTGATAAATGCCCAGGAATCAACAGTTCCATTTTTCAACTAAGCATGACTCATTCATGTTCCATGAGCCAAACCTGGGAACAAGTTCTTTCTCTCTCTTTTTTTTCTTCCCTTCTTTTTTTTTTGGCGGAACAATGTCACAAAATAAGAAGACAAAGGTTAGTATCAAAAAATGGTTTACATGTGTCAATGTGCTCTTGTGCATGGGACTCTCAATTGTGTCTATGCACGGCCATGTAATGTGGTCCTATATTAATGCATACTTTGGAAATGCATGACCTGAATGGTGCAAAAGACAGCATTGTGCAAGGAGCACATGGTTGTCACTCGTCGAGGCTTGATGTCACTTGCAGATGTTGATGCCATCTTTGTTGGAGGTATCCATTGTATCTCGAGATGAAAATTGATCATTCCTCCTTATAGGGATCCATTTCAGAATGGTCTGCGACTGGGTAGTGATCACCTTTGGCCGCTTCATGTTTGAATGATTTCTTGAGGGTTTGATCCATCGTGGTTGGCTCTTTGCTTTGATGGATGCTATCGGTGCTTTCGCCTTCCAAACCCATATCTTTGCAGAAGAGGTTCTTTGATCTTTTTTTGGAGCTCTGTGCTTGATTCAGCCCTTTACCTCACCTTGGTGTCTTTGTTGTGCAGGTTGTTGCCTTGAAGTCCTCCCCTGGATTTTTTCTGAGTTTAGGCTTGATTGCTTTGGGTCCTTTGATTAGAAATATTCTTTCTTGAGGATAAGTCATGGTAGGCCTAGACAATATATTTTGAAGTCTAGTGTGAGGGGGCTGATTTTGTACAAGGGCTTTCTTTGGTACCCATATCATAGTGCGATTTGGTTGGGCTCTAAGTAATTTCTTGGCCACCCAAATTTGCTTGACATTACCAAGAAAATGTGATTTCTGTTTCTTGATGTAAGGGTCTTTTGGGCCTTCTATGTGAGTTTTTTGAGAAAACTCACCTTTACATGGGGAATTCAAAAAAGGTTGATCTTGTATACATACATCAGGCTTATGCAAGGGATCAATGGGTTGTGTGGTTTGAGATTGATCTAGAGATTCATTGAGACATTTATCCTTATTACACATAGAATCTCTAGGTGTACAAATGGGTGATGGATTGTCATGATTCACCCTAGAGTCAACATAATTTTTCACATCAGTTATACAAAGTATTTGTTGATCATCTCCTTCTTGATGATATGAGTGTAGATCATCTCTGCTTATGGTTTCAGGAGGGTGTTAAAATGTGCAGTTACACTACAGGCATTTTAAGTTCTTTCGGGTTCTTGGGAGTGGTAGGGGTCTAATAAATCAGAGGCCCTGTAACTTGATTTTCCCAATTAGTTTATCCAAGTCGTAGTACGTTAATGTTCCAAACTTCAGATTTCACGAATACTGCACTACGGCGTCTCCACAGACCGCAATCGCCCAAACAGATAGTCTGGTGATACTGCTCGTCATTGCCGGAGAGTCACCGCAATGTCTTTTCATTAATTGATAAGCAGATACATCTCTTCGCAACGACCTTTCGGTTCGTGCGGGATAGGCAAATAAGAATTATGAAAATACAGAATGCCAATCCGGTGCCTTACACTGGCACGCACGGTGGACTTGAACCCGCAATGAAAACAAAATTTAGGGCTCATCTACGATACCCTGTATGTACATGGTGCGAGCTAATTTAAAAGTTCTAGAAATCTTCTGCTTCAAAGAATCCAGCATCAGTTTTAAGGTTTCTGGTTCGACTAACTGGGCGTCAGTACGAACAGAGCTTGTGGCAATTTGACTCATTAAAATATCAGCCTGTGTCTGCAAAAATGCCTCTTGTAGGTAGAAATCATTTGCAAGGGTTGCGTCACGGCTCAATTTCATATCTTCAATCTGTTTATCTATTCTGGATAGACGTTCTACTTGATACCCGAGCTGCTTTTCTCTTCTCTCCAGTTCTTCAGACTGAAACTGCATGGTTTTGTAATAGGTTGTGATTTCCTTCTGCACTCCTTCAAATTCCTTCTTCAATTTGAGATATCTGCCAAGCTCTTCCTGTAACTCCTGATCACACTTGAACAGGGTTTCGGTAGTCTTATGCAGCTCTGTTTCAGCTTTAAGTACATTGGTGGCCAGAGATTGAGAGGCTTCTTCTAATATGCTATATGCTTCTTGCATGCTATGCAGTTCATTGCCTATGGCAGTCATTGCATCTGTTTTATCAATGATTTCTTGCTTCATCGTGCTGATTTCTGTATCCTTTTGACACAGCAAAGCATCTTTCTATGCTAGCTGATCTTGAAGCTGTTGAATTTGTAAGTGTAAGCCATGATTTTCTGCCTTAATTGCATCGACTTCTTCCTATAGTGGAGTAATATCTGCTTCTAAGATATCAACCTTATGCTGCAATTCTTGACGAATAGTATCAATGACCATTCTGAGTTGCATGGGGAGCTGCTGTGAGAATTGGATTAGCATTCGACCCATGAATTCTAATTCTGTAAACATGAGAATCGGAGGAAGAAGAGGAGGAGGAAGTGGTTGGGATGAAGAGGCTGACAAGAGGTGATTGGAGGATGGTGGAGAATAATTAGGCGAAGAGAATGAGGAATCTGATGCTTCAGGGACAATAGGTTGAACGGGGACAATGGGCTCGACCGGAGGCGTTGGTGGAGGAGTGGGTATAAGAGTGTTGGGCACCAACACTATTCTGGGATTCTGCTGCGTGGTCGCTTCAATTTTGTTAATTGTCGTATCAACCAAAGCGATCAATTCATCGAGAATTTCCGCAATAATAACTCGTACATCTTCAGGGGTTTGCTGCTGAGAATGCTCCCGAGAAGAACTGGCTTCGGAATCAGCAGTAGACATGCTTTGTTCTTGTTGTCGGATGGGAGAAGAGTGGTCAGAAGAATCAAGGTGGATTGACGTTGCAGTGTCATGGAAGATCTCTTCTTCATTGGCTGCGGTGGAACCTTACACTTGACTTTCAGACGGGCTTATGCGACGGCGTTTTCGGCGAAGGAGTTGAAACAAATCGGCATCATCATCCTTGTCTTCATCTTCAAGCATCCTAGTGCATTCTTCATGCAATAAGAACGGTGCATTGGGTGGAGGTTGCACGGCTTGAATGGTGGGGAAAAGGAACGTAAGGATGTGGGGAAGGCATGATCGTGGAAGATCACCTTTGTTAATGTGCTTAATAACCGTAATGCATTCACGGTGAATGCGTCGGAAATAGAACGAGGCGAAACTAACAGGCTCACTAGAAGCCATGTCAATCATCGAATAAAATGGGCGTAAAATCCCGTAAAGACGCTTCTGTAAATTAAGGATAGCTACTAAGAATTGTAATGCAGTGCGTTTAGGGTCAGAGCGACACAAAATGGCATACTCATTCAATGGGTGCCGAGGAAATAATTCTACCATAGTAGCAAAAGGAAGGAGAGGACCATTATCTACTCCTTCTATGGGCAAACGGAATGCGTCGGCAAAAGAGTTTAAATTAATTACTACACGTGATGGTAAACAAGTAATCGGCCAAGATTGCTCTATGGCAGGTGTGGCGGCGATGGCAGCAATAATCTGCGCATAATAAGGGTGACATTCCACTGAATGCCAAGGCAATTCAGCGAAGTTTAATAACAGGCCGCAGATACGCAAGAACTCACTCACGTCATGAGGGAGTCCGTCACGGAAGGTAGCGAAATTGGCTAACGCTTCCATGATGCGCACGCGAAGGCACAAGAACACGAATACACGGCAAACACAAGAAACACAACGCACAGAACACACAGACACAATAGCAATTAACAGGAAAAGAAGATGATTAAGTAGACACTCGATAACGAGAAGCGATCAAAAACCCTTAATCATCGCGCGGTGTTGAGATGATAACCTTCATAATTACGGCGTGCATGCATGAGCAGAATCAATAACACAAGGTGGCGATTAATCATGATTATGTATCAAAACGAGGAGTTTTACGGTCTTATTCAACTAACACACAAAAATAAAAAAAATGTGTGACACGCAAAAAAAACGAAGAACACGTCAGCGAGAATCGGGCGCTTGGTGATACGGCCGCAACTTTGAACCATTGATCACTTTAGGAAGAGGCACTCCGGTCAAGGTAGTCAATCGAAAAGTAGCTGGTCCCACTTGTTCACTAATTCGGTAAGGACCGAACCACTGTAATTTAAATTTCCCAGCAGCACGATTTGACTTAGCATTATAAAACAACACAAGTTGGCCCACCGAAAAAACTGGAGTCTTGAGAAACCGATCATGAGTCCGGGCTTGCTGCAACTGAACTTCTTGAAGAGTCAGAAAACTTTCCCAGCGATGTTCATCCAAGGCTCTGAGTGTGTCTGACCGAAATGGCAAAGAGTCTTCGGGTAACAGTTTCTGAGTTATGGCCACACGTAAGCTTAGCACGACAATCTCCATCGGCATGATTGCTTCCAACCCATAAGCAAGCTTGAAAGGAGTCAGTCCGGTTGCAACTTTGTATGTAGTCCGGTATGCCCATAAGACTGCAGGTAGTAACTGATCCCATCTTTCTGGTGATTCCACGATCAATTTGCGAAGCATACCCAACAGCGTCTTATTGGTACTTTCCGCTAAGCCATTAGCACGAGGATAGTACGGTGAACTGAATTTATGTAGAATTTGAAAAGTGTGCATTAGTACTTGCATTAAATTGTTAGCAAAGTGTGCTCCTTGATCTGTCACAAGTTCCAGAGGTAATCCATAACGCGGGAATACGTCCTTCATCATGCATTTTGCCACCAAAACAGCTGTAGCGGACCGTAAGGCCCAAGCTTCTGCCCACCTGGCAGCGTAATTTGTGCAAGTCAGAATGTAGCAATTGTTGCTAAGGGTCGTTGGAGGTGTGATTGGTCCAATAAAATCAAGACCCCACTTTTGGAAAGGTTCCAAAGGTAATACAGGTTGCAAAGGAAAGAAGTGGCATTGTGATGGCTGGCCAGATCACTGACAAGTGTCACACTGCTGCACAAACTGAACTACATCTTTGTACATGGTAGGCCACCAAAGCCCACTTTGCAGAATTTTTTGGCGCGTAAGATCTGCTGCAAAATGTCCACCGGAGGGTATTGAATGTGCCATAGCCATAACCGAGTGTACTTCATGGGGCGGAATACAGCAAAGTAAGACACCAGTATGATCTATGTAGTACAACTATCCTATAATCAACCAGAATCTGCGACTGTAAACTGCAATTTTCCACCGCATAGCAGGAGAAGTGTGAGGGGGAAGACATCTGTCAATAAGGAAAGTTAATAACTGATCATAGTAGGTAGGTGGCACAAGGGGGTCTGCAGATTCATCACGAGCCATTTCAGTAACGTAAATTGCTGGTATGGTGTCATCAACGCCCATCGGAGCTTCACCAGAATCCAACCGAGAGAGAAAAATCTACTAATGCATGTGTGGTGTCGGGTCGATGAATCACTTCATAATCAAACTCCTGTAGTAATAAAATCCAACCTCGTCCAAGCGACCTCCTAAATGTTGCTGCCGGACCAGATATACAAGTGTGGCATGATCCACGTGAAAGGTGAATTTTTCGGCCTAGCAAATAATGCCGGAATTTCTTCACAGAGTACACCAATCCGAGACATTCTCTTTCGGTCACGGAATAATTCTTTTCAGCCGAAGCTAGTCGAGGACTAGCGTAATAGACAGGCCGGAACCACTTATCAGTTTGCTGCATTAAAACACTTCCAATGGCTATATCCGATGCATCGACAAAGACATGGAACGGGCGTTCCCAATCCCGGGGTTGCAAAATAGGGGCCTGAGTCAATAATCCGTTTAAATGATCAAAGGTAGTTTGGCATTCTGGAGTCCATTCAAACTGGCATGGAGTACTTGTCATTAGCCGATTAAGTGGTGTTGCTAAATGGGCTAACCACCGTAGATGCCTGCCATGCCACCAGATTTGACCCAGGAAGCGCATAACTTCTTTCGGCGTTGTAGGGACAGGTGCTTCCAACACAGCTGTAACTTTATCTGGATCGACTTGGATACCTTGTGCAGATATAATATGTCCAAGGAGTTTACCACAAGAAACCGCAAAAATAGATTTTGTCGGGTTCAGGCAGAGTCGGTATTCATGGCATTTCTCAAGACAGCACCGTAAATGATACAGGTGCGCCGCAATCTTGCCAAATAAGGAGAAGTCATCTAAATAGACTTGCATAAAGGTAGTCAGGTAGAGTGAAAAGACTTCCTGCATGCACCGTTGAAATGTGTTGGGAGCATTCCTTAACCCAAACCACATGACCATACAAGCAAAAACACCCCAGTTCGTAATGAAAGCTGTTTTCAGTATGTCTTGTTCAACCATTTTGACCTGGTTATAACCACTGTAGCCGTCCAGAAAGGAGTACATCTCGTATCCAGCTACTCTGTCAAGCATTGTGTCAAGAAAGGGGAGAGGAAATGGATCAGGTACTATGGCAGCATTCAATTTCCGGTAATCCACACAGATTTGGAGCTGTTTATTTTTCTTTGGAACAATCACGATCGGAGAGATCCATTCAGCGTGTTCGATTGGTACAATGAATCCCACCTTCAACAACCGATCGAGTTCTGCTTTGACCTGTGCTGCATAATTGGGGTTCATTCGGTAACTGGATTGTTTGATTGGCTTTGCCTCTGGTTTGAGCACGACCCAATGTTGATAGATCTGCGGGTCCAGACCTTTCATATCCAGATAGTCCCACGGAAAAACATCAGAAAACTCACGTAGGAGTCGGATCAAATCTTCTTGAAATGCCTCAGACAACCCCGCCTTAATCTTAACAGGACGCGGGTTGCTTTCATCACCCAAATTATAGGTTACTAACTGGTCTTCCGGGACATAGAATTGACGAGGTTTTCCCAGATCGTTAGCTGACTGTAAAAGTTGTTGCAGAGTAGCTTCATCCATAGCAACATTATCATCTACATCTGTGTCTCCGGTCACAGGAACAACCGTACAGGCTGCCGGACTCCAGTTATCTGCGACAGATTGCAGATCTATACTACCTAAGGAAATCAGATCTTTATTGTTCTTCAAAAATGCTTCTTCTTCGTCATCAGATAAGCCATCCAACATGTGGACTGGTTCTGCTACATATGGTCTGGCATGAAGTTCGCAGGGCTGAATGGCATCCAGTTTGACAACATATTTACGGTGATTGTCTTTGAAAGTCAGTTCCTGCGCTGACCAATCCTGTATAACTTTGGCCTGTTTCAAGCATGGTTGACCGAAAAGAAGATTGTAATCGAGGCTGGATTCTGGTAGTTCTAAGACTACAAAAGTCATTTTGAACGTGGTACCCTGCAGAGTAATCGGGATATTCCTTACGAGTCCCACCAGATGAACTCGGGATTGATCTGCCATTCTGACAAAGAATTGAACGGGCTCGATTTGGGTCCACCCTAACTTCTTGCAGAGAGCTGCAATTGCTATGTTCACACCGGAACCACCATCATTTAGCACTTGCATACTCTTGTGATTTTTATGCTAGACAGTGATTAAGGGGACAGAATGATCCATCGTAGAATCAGTTTCCGGTTGTATTGTTGCGGTCGCCTGAGTACCAGGAGATCCGGGACTAACCTGTTGTTGAAACTACTGCCTAACTCTGGGCACCAAGGCGAGTAGCTACCCCAACGGGAGTGTAATTGAAGCCTTAGAGAGAATATCCCATACCTGCTCTGTTTGAGTTGTACTCTTCACCGATTCTGATGATGATTCTCCTATTACTGGAGTACAGTCTTGTTCATGTGCTCTCACCTTTGGCAGGGGAACCTGTGTCACCGGGATTGGATCGGGGAACACGGTAGGCTCTTTGGTGGTCCATTGGCTAGCCTTGGCATACATTCGATGCTGTTCACGGATGCCAGGTTCAAACACCTCAGCCACGGGTTGCAACTGCTTACCGGATCTTGTCTGGACCACTGCTGCTTGCAATTCCACTGGTGAGATATAGACCATGTTGGTCATCGGGTTTTGACGCTCTTTCTTTCTTTTATCATATTCGGCTGCATCCTTGCAGAATCTCCGGATGTGGCCAAGCTCACCACAAAAATGACATCGAGGTGGTGGCAGAGAAGTACCTTCCAATGATGTACCTGTCTGCCATCGATTTGTATTGAAGTTAGTACTCCGCTGTCCCCGGTAATTTCTGTATCCTTGCGACTGATTGTTACGCATCTGCGGTGGCACGTAGTGAGTTGCTGGCTGTCCTCGTTCCTGTATAATGGCATTTACAGCTGCTCGTCCCTGCACTTTGGCATTATATGCACAATTTTTGGTTGAGTGTCCGGTGATATTACAAATGGTGCAATACATCTGATTAAGGGCACATGTGGCACTGGTGTGCCCGAGATTTTTGCACTTAGTGCAATACATCTGTTTAGCCGGATCATCTATAACATTTTTACTGGCCTTCAGCCACTCCAAGTCTTTGGTGAATCCTCCAACCTTATGCTCTAGTTACAGGGCCATCGTGATAACAGCATCCAATGTCATAGCTCCCACACAGCGGATGATCATAATTTGTCGTAGCTGTGGGGTCAAACCGTTAATGAACCACTGGGTTATGACATCATCCGGTAAATTAGCATGTGCCAGGGGCAATTGTCTTAAATGAGTTCTAAATAATGTGGCATATTCCTGAACAGTCTGGTGCGGCTTCTTCCTATTGTTCTTCAAGTAATCGAAGATTTTGGTAGGATTTTTCTTCAACCAAAACCTCTGTAAAAACGCATCCCTTATCACCTCATAGGTAACGAAATGATTGAAATCATACTCTGTTAACCATCATGCTGCTTCATTGACTAATGTTGACTGAAACATGATGGCCTTGTATGCCGGATCGGGTGGATGGTTTAGCACTGCATAACTTATTTCAAAGGTGCGTACATGGGCATCAGGATTGTCACCTGGAAATCCTCCGAACTTTGTGTAAGTTACCCCTGTTGGAATTGGTTGAAGTGGAAGGGGTTGTTGCTGTTGCTGCTGTTGTTGTTGTTGCTGTTTCTGCTGACCACTCATGGTGCTAGCCGTGGTACCGTTGCTATCTCCTGAGTTCTGAGGTGGTGTTTCTTGACCTTCAGAGTCTGTATGGTCAGATTGCTCACCTTCCGGCTTGAAAATAGCATTCAGTCTCTTACGGATCTCCAAATCAAAGATCCTATCCTCCGCTTGGATATTCCAGGTAGGCAGATTTGCCCCAAACAGTGGTGTCCAAAATGAAGATTCACCAGGAAATATCACACTGTCACCGGAAAACTGTAAATTCCCTGCAATTTGGACCGAACGGTCACCGAAATTTGTCGAACTTTCCCCAAAAAAGAGTATTCTGTCACCATCAATGATCTCTCTGGGTAACACAACTTTATCCTCAGAAAGATTCGAATCCTGACCGGATGGTGTCGGATCAACTGCGCACTGCGTCCCTATACACTCCGAGGTTACTATACCTTCTGCACTTTGTACCAAAATTTCACCAGAATCTATCGGAATTTCCTCGTGTGGTACCGGAATGGTACCAGAATCACTGCTAATTGGTTCCGATCCTTTGGCAACTATGCTTAACGGGCCTACTCTTCTGGCTCCTGGGGGTGTCCCTAGAAAATTTGGTACTGTCGAGGGGTGCTGGTCTCTCCTGTACTTCGGATACGACTCGCCGGACCGAGTAACCGGCATATATCACCTCTGCACCACTTGCGTACTGCTCCACCTTATTGATTATTCACAATCTGTGCCACCTTCTAGCTCTTGGGGGTGTCCCTAGCAAATTTGGTACAGTCCAGGGGTGTTGGTCTCTCCTGTACTTCGGATACGAATTGCCGGACCGAGTAATCGGCATATATCACCTCTGCACCACTTGCGTACTGCTCCACCTTACTGATTATTCACAATCTGTGCCACCTTCCCACAGACGGCGCCAGTGTTAAAATGCGCAGTTACACTACAGGCATTTTAAGTTCTTTCGGGTTCTTGGGAGTGGTAGGGGTCTGATAAATCAAAGGCCCTGTAACTTGATCTTCCCAATTAGTTTATCCAAGTCGTAGTACGTTAATGTTCCAAACTTCAAATTTCACGAATACTGCACTACGGCGTCTCCACAGACCACAATCGCCCAGACAAACAGTCTGGCGATACTGCTCGTCATTGCCAGAGAGTCACCGCAATGTCTTTTCATTAATTGATAAGCAGATACATCTCTTTGCAACGACCTTTCAGTTCGTGCAGGATAGGCAAATAAGAATTATGAAAATACAGAATGCCAATCCGGCGCCTTACAAGGGGAATCCAAATTTACAGGAAGAGAGGGTCCTTCCACATCCCCTAAACACTTGGAGTCCTCCATTTCTCCATTCTCCAAGGTTTCCTGTGATTTACTCAAAGAGGATTAGATTCTAAACCATGAGTAGAAAGAAAATTTTGTGCATGAAAAGCATAATCTTTGAAAAGATGATTTTGTCCCCAATTATCACAAGGAGGGTAGTCGTTAGGATTTTCAATAGATATATATGTAGAAGCGCACGTAATAGGTGGAGAAGACACCTCAAATTCTTGATAATTTTGTGTAATGAATATTTGGGTGCCAATGATCAAGTCTTCATCTATAGCATCCATGATAAAGAATGTTTCAAAAAATTGCATGTCATCCACCATAACAAGCAACACAACTTGACCCATGCAGTCATAATGTTCACCATCCATGAGGATAGAAGAATGTGTTGCTGGTTGAATGTTCTCAAAAATAATCGTTACTAGGTCAATATGAATTAAATTCCACTCACAATTAGGATTGATATAAACACTCAACCTTCTATGGTCATATCCTATTCTTATATGCACAAAAGTATTGTTATATTCTCTTGTTGCAAATAAGGATCCTGCCCCCTTAGATATTTTCCCCGTTTCCTTGACTCCTTGCAATTTTTCTCTAGATGTTTCACCCTTATATGAGATTATTTCATGCATTTTATGTTTATCTCCCTCCTCTTTTTCAATCTTAGCCCCCTTTCTTCTCTCTTTTGCTTTTTCCTTTCCCATGAAACAATTTTTCTAACCCTTGGCTTCCCAACCCCACTTGAAGGTCAACTTCAAATTACTCTATCTGAAAATCCATGCATTATTCTTACAAAAACGGTTGAGGACGTGTGGGAATCGAAACGAGCTTTCCAATGAACTATAGTGCTCAAAAAATGCACTTTTGATGAAAAAGTTATGTCAAATCAGGCTCCTCGGGGTCAAAACAGAGAAACGGGCACTTATAGAAAAATCACCGTTTTGTGTGAAAATCGCGATTTTGGGGGTCTGAAAATCGCGATGCTGAGCTCTAATGAAAATCGCGATTTTGAGGGATCATGAAAATTGTGATGCTGAGCAACCACAAAAATCACGATTTTGTGAAATGATGAAAATCGTGATGCTGAGCATTAATGAAAATCGCGATTTTGAGGGATGATGAAAATCCTATGCTGAGCAACCGCAAAAATCACGATTTTGTGAAATCATGAAAATTGTGATGCTGAGCACTAATGAAAATCATGATTCTGAACAACCCCAAAAAAGGTGATTTTGAATAAAAATCGTGAAAAACGCGATTTTGAGTGAGAATCGTGAAAAATACGATTTTGAGTGAGAATCGTGAAAAACGCGATTTTGAGTGAAAATCGTGAAAAACGCGATTTTGAGTGAGAATCGTGAAAAATGCGATTTTGAGTGAAAATCGTGAAAAACGCGATTTTGAGTGAAAATTATGAAAAACACGATTCTGACGAAAAATCGTGTTTTTGGTCTGAAAATCGCGATTTTGATAATGAGCAAAAATTCGTGATTTTGATTGAAAATTGTGTTCTTGAAAATCGTGTCCTGAAAATCGCGATTTTGGATGAAAATCGTGTTTTTTTTTTATCGCGATTTTGAGCCAACTGAAAATCATGTTTTCTGAAAATCGTGAAAATCGTAATTTTGGATGAAAATCATCTTTTTGGCCCAAAAATCGCGATTTTGGAGCCACAAAGAAGCGTGTTTACACAAAATCCTATTTTTGGCTGAAAATCGTGATTTGTGAAAATCGCGATTTTGAGCCCACTAAAAATTGTGTCTTCTCAGAATCATGTTTTTGAGAAATTTAGAGAATCACGATTTTGAGCATAACCAGAGAATCACGATTCTGAGTATGACCCCAGAATCGTGTTCTTTTCAAAAAGCTTTTAGGCAGGAAATAGAAAATCGTATTTTTCTTTTTTAATTTGATTTTTATGAAAATCACGATTTTCAGTCAGAATCATGTTTTTTGGCGGGAAATTCAAATTTTTGAGCGCCGAGCAATGGCGAGCTCCGTATGTGCAGAAAATCATGAAAAAACACAGGCGGTTGCTCTCCCTTGCACTTGCTAACTCCTTCTCACACAATAATGCATGAAAAGTGGTATGGAAATGGTGAAAATGCACTAAAAAACAAGAAATTTATATGAAGAAGAAGATGGAAGAAGATGGAGATGGTGATGATGATGAAGATGAAGAGGAAAAATCAGAAAATGAAGAAAATGACAGTTTTTTTTTACCTTCCAACGTCGCAAATCTACGATCTTACCATCACAACGCTTGTCCTCAAAGCTCTCTCCCCAGCAACGGCGCCAAAATTTGGTGTAGCTCAAGCGTAAGCACCCCCTCCTTTACTTGTGAATCCGCGAATCAGAGATGGTAGTTGATGTTTGATCAGTGACTAATGGTGAACCTTGCAGAAGTTGGAAACTTAGTTGTTCAACGGGTTCTAATTCTTCTAGCTATGATACCTTCCTACTACTCCAAAATCTTAGAAATGTTGTCGTGATGCACCATTCAATCAGCATTCTCAACCCTTCTTTGATATTGACTAGCTTCAAGACCAATTCTTCTACAATCTTTATGATGTCCACTATGATTTCTGATGGAGATTCGATTTGCACAAATTGAGTGTTCTGCATCTTTTCATTCATAATCGCAACCTTGGGGGCATCCAAAGTATCATTGAGCATTGAACTTTCACCGATCATCGGACTCGCACTGAACTCTCAGTAGCTATCGGATATAGAAATATCACTAAAAGCCGCCGAAGATTTTTTTGATGCTTCCTGCTGTTGGAGTTAGACATGTGTGGAAGCACCTGAACAATAGAAGGAAGAAGAAGCTTGGAGCACAACACACAATACTGAATGTATTACCACTAGAATGTACAAAGATAAGTAGCCCGTTAGGGCAATAGGCATATATACAAGCCGGGGGAAAAAAGCCTCCTAAAGAGGGAAAAAAGTGTCCCAATAGTCCTAGAGTGTTCACACACATCACTACCTAAATATATCAACAAATCCCCCCTGGGAGTGTTGCGGTGAACAAGGAGCTGGCACTCATGCATAAGGAAGTGCCAAGCTATGTGGAATCAATTCACAAATGGAAGTAAGCCCAAAGCTTTGGCGAAAGCTTCAAACTTCTCCCTAGGCAGAGCCTTCATGAAAAGGTCTGCAATGTTCTCCTGTGTGGGCACATATGCCAAGCTGATCTCCCTAGCAGAGAAGCTCTCCCTGACATAATGATAATGCACCTCAATGTGCTTAGTCCAAGCATGGAACATAGGGTTCCTCACAAATGCTAATGTGCTCTGACTGTTAGTGAAGATGGTCGTGACAGAAGACTGACTGTTGCAGAGCAAAGAAGAGCCGAGATGCAGAGAAAAAGAAGGGCCCCAAAATTTTTCCGATTTGGATACTTTATTGTTGTCACATAGCCACTTTGTAATATATTTTTCGATGTAAATGCACTAGAGGAGTCCTCTAGATGCATATCCATAGATATCCATATCATTACCCTTGTAAACTAGTAGGAAGTTAGTCTTTTAGTCAATAAAGTGTTGGTCTCTTGTGTACTGAAAGGACCATTTTTTAGGGCACATGTATATAAGTCATTTTGTGGCTCGTTGTGGGGACTTTTTGCCATTGTGAGAATGAATAACATAGAATTTTGAATTTGTGTTTTGTCCTCTCTGTATCTTCTTCCTTGTGAGCTTGCATGCATGTTTGTGGCTGGAAAAGAGTGCTTTGAAGTGTTATTTATCCATGGTAGTGCTTGTTTCTTGTTGGTAATGTGTGTGCGAAGTGTAGGAAGTGTTGAAGTGTAGGTAGGTCATTCTCGTGGCTATGTATTTTGCTCATAACTTGAAGTAGAAGTGTCAAAATCAAGTGTGACCATTGGATGTGTTTTCTCGAGAGCTTCGAAAAGAACCCGCTATTCACTACATTCCGAGTTCGAAGATCAGAGAAAAGTTTGATTTATTGTTGGCTACTGCTCTAGGTGTTGCGACACCTTAGTCGACCATGAAAGCTTTGAATGTGATAGTTTACACCTGTTTGCACCTTTGTTAGTTCACATTTGCATTGATTATCATATGAATGCATGTCCTCATACACTCGGCTAGGTTATGATACTTCTTGGATTGATAATAAAAGTGTGAATCCCCACTATATGCACTTGTAGGGGATTGATGTATAGTCTCTTTCTCCTCAAGTCCCTAAGTCGATACTTAGGTACACACATTTTTTGGTGCCATTGTCGGGGAGTGTCAAATCAAACCGGGGCATTCGGGTGATGGTGAAAGCTCTTAGCATTGAAGTGAGTACAGGAGTTGTGAATCTCTCTTCTTTGGTAAGTCACTTTCATCTGCACTTACTACTTTTCACTTTTGGAGTGTGTGTAGTGAGTTGTTAGTTTAGGGAAGTGAGCTAGGGAGGGAAGTTAGAGTAGGTAGTAGGAAGGAAGAGAGTTAGGATAGGTAGGTAGGTTCGATTCTCAAGTACTTTTTCCCTTCAGTATCTTTCAGCCTTTGTATACTTCAGAGGCTTAAAAAACAAAAAAGAACCACTTTTGAGATCACTTGTTTTTTAGCAAGTGTCATGAGAGCGCATACGACAGGTACTGCTGAGCTGATACCGAGGCTTTTGGAGCTAGACAGAGCAAGTGTTGGTTGAAGAGAGCCTGAGGGTAGCTTGGTGAGGTGAGCTGACCAATTCATTGTTCTAAAATTTCAATTTAAATCACGAGAAATAGAGAGATGACCTGTGACCAATGTCGTGCAGGAGATATCGAGGGTTGGAGTGAGGATTTATGTGATTCCGGCACTTACAGAAGGGGAGATAGGCACTAAGAGCACATACATTAATCTGGTTTGTTGAAATAATTGCTTTTGTGTGAGAGAAGTCAAGTGTCGTGACCTCCCAAGGTCACGTGTCACGACATGCAAGTGTCATGATCTCCTAAGGTTGAGTGCCATGACATCCAAATATCGTGTGACCTTGTGCCAAGTGTCGTGATATCTACGATATCCAAGTGTCACGATATCTACGATATCCAAGTGTCACGATATTGGAAATATCCAAGTGTCGTGATATCTGCGATATCCAAGTGTCGCGATATCTGCGATATCCGAGTGTCGCGATACCTGCGATATCCAAGTGTCGTGATATCTGCAATATCCAAGTGTGACAATATCTACGATCTCCAAGTGTCGCAATACCTATGGTCAGTCCAAGTGTCGCGAAACTTGTGGTCAGTCCAAGTGTCACGATACTTAGGTGTCACATGTCCAAGTATCGTGTGTCATGGAGGCCAGATATCATGGGGATCTAGGTATCGAGTGTCGTCTGAAGGTAAGTGTCATGTGTCATGTAATAGAAATTTCAATGATATCTCATCAAGGAGACTCTAGATTAAGAAAAAATACATACATATCTATAGAGTCTGAAGAGAGTCGTGGAGCCAAAGGTCTGTCCAGGCTTAAATAGAGCCATTAGTGAATGAACTTCAGATCGGGAAGAGTCCTTGGAAGCCAAAGGAGAGTGGTATCATCTGTAGGAAGTGTAGCTGACACTAGTATTCATTCACATTATTCTAAGACCTCGAGTGAGTCTAAAGAAGAAACCACTATGGCCTCAAAGGACATGCACAGCTCTGTACCCATAGCAGGCTTAATGTCCATCATTGAGGGAGAGTACAGAACCTCCTTAGAATACGTGAACACCAACCAACATGACCTACCCATCTACATAGATGGATTGAATAGATCAGTGGCCAGATTGAAGAAAGCAAGGGATGCTCACATAATACCTAGACCAGCAGTCAAGTACATGGGAGGATTCTATATGGATAAAAGGGGGATTATGTATACAGTCACGGAGCACCCAGAGAGCATCAATGAGCAAAGAGAAGAAGATAATGCCCAAAACCCTAATGAAGAGGGCAAGAAGAACATGTGTCAACCCCTAGAGGGAAGTCCATTGTAATTAGGGTTTGGAGAGGAGATCTAATTCCCCAAGACGACTCCTTAATGGATGTCTACATGGTGAATGGACTGGATCATTTACTTAAAACCAACTCTTCGTTGGGGGGAGAAGTGACAAATCCAGCCACCATCTATGAGTTACAGGATCTTGAAAACCCCTCTCATATTACTTACTTAGACAAGAATCAGAGAAGATACTGGCTCATGACTGAATTAGAGAGAACCAGGCTGAGATATCTAAACATTTCTGTATTCCCGCCTAGGGATCAAGTCACTACTCAAAATCCCCAAGGAACTCACCAAAATTCATCCTATCAGCATTCAAGCCAAACACGACAACAGAGCATTCCTGTTAGACCTCAAGTTCATTTTGCTACACCAGGTGTTAATCCCAACTATCAACCTCTTGCAAATGCAAAACCAATAATTAGGATCCCTGTTCCTGAGAGACCACAAGTAGGAAGAGATGCAGGTATACGTGTAGGACATCTAGTTTTCCCTGTAATGCCAAGACCGCCTGAATCTGGAAGAAGACTAACACCAATTCAAGTTTCCAAATGCATGAGAAGTCACTATGATGGTTCTGGTGAGCCATACAATCACATTGCTGAATCCAAGCAAGTGAAACAAGTAGAAGAGTTCTTGATCCAGTATGAATCATTTGGCCTAACCCTCATAGACACGGCCTTAGCATGGTTCCAGCCCTTAGATCCTAATAATTTTCAAAACATGGAACAAGTATATTAGGAATTGATTGAATTCACCAAGATGGGAATTAAAAAACAACTCTTCATCGTTAATCCATAGCTTCAAGCAGTCCCCTACGGAATCAGTGAGGTTAGCAGCAAGACGATTCAACCAATATGTGGATAGATGTCCTGTAGAAGAGAGATCCACCCAAAATAAAATGGTCTCACTATTCCATGTGGATTAAAGCATATCAAGCACGAATAAAGACACACCCGACCATTGAGCAACACGAAAGAGAATACCCAAGAGGTGACTTAGAGAAAGAAAGATTGGAGATATGTAAAAAGTTAATTGAAGTGGATCAACAAACCTTAGAAAAACCTATTCAGTTGTTACCAAGCACAAGGATCCCTGAAAAGGAATTTCAAGAATACATAGCCCCTAGTCACCCTAAGGAAGGAATGCTAGATGAGAACTATGAAGAAAAATGCTAGCAAAGTAAAGAAGAAGGACCCGTAATCCCTGAAGTAGACGTGAAATGGCCTAGAGACTTATGGGCGAGAGTCCAAGAAGATAGACGGAATAAAGTAGAAGGAATTGATCCACCTTTTGAGGAGTTAGAAGCTATAGGCGAGCTTGAATTGTCAATCCCTGAATTAAACCTAGAAAGATCATCTCAACTGGATGACAAGAAAGATGAGAAAGGCAGTGTGAATGCATTACCAAACTATATGGGGGAGTATGAACATAACTCTGAATTATATCGCGTTCCATCAATGAGGAGAAATGAGCAGAACCCATCAATCCAAACCTCTGACATAATACAACACCTTAAAAAAATTAAAAATACCATGTACTCTGACTTTGGAAGAACTCTTGAAAGTAAAGCCTCAATTAAGAGAGAAAATCACCAGCCAACTGGAAATAAAGTCAGACAAAAGCAAGATGACGGATGAAGTAGCTACTGTTAAAATCCAAGTTGATAAGGTTGGAGATTTTAGTGAGGGAGATGAAGGAAATACATGCCTCCCTATCACTTATAGAGGATATACCACGAAAACAATATTAGATTCGGGAGCAGGAGTAGCAATTGCTACCAAAGAAATATGGGAGAAATGCGGAAATCCAGCTCTATGACCTACCAGAATGAAGATTCAAATGGCAATTGGAAACACGGAACGACCCTTAGGATTATTGGAAAATGTAGTATTTACCACTTGTGGAGTCGAATTTGAGCACACCTTAGAAATATGTCAATTCGAAAAGGCTAGCAATTATTAGATGATACTTGGAAGGCCTTTCATGAGATAGCTCAAGGTAGTGCAAGATTGGGGAAAAGATGCAGTATACTTGCAGCATAGAGGAATGAAAACTAGGATAAACATGCATACTTATACTTATCAAGATGTCCCTCATCTGCAATGGAACCTGATAAACGAGGAAGACGACAATTTATCCATTCATAGTGTAGGATCGAGTAGTCAAACATGGATGAACAAAGATATTTACCTATGGATGTGTAAGGCAGCCAAAAGGGAAGAAGAAAGGAGACAAAGATGGTAGACAGGACAAGGAGTGTCTAGACCTGTAGAAGATCCTGCTTACATGCCTCAAATATTCTTAGATGAAGAATTCGAACCCCACGGTTGGATGGAGATTTTAGCCACTCTTGACGTATGCATAAATGAAGAAGTAATAACTATGAATGAATGCATAGATGAGGAAGGATATGATGTAAATCTTTACATGGTTGTTCTCCAAGAAGCAGATGAAAGAGAGTTAATTAAAAAAGAATGGACTGAAGATTATCAGAGCATAGAAATGGAACTGGAACCTATTGAGGAAGAAAGGAAAAGGAAGGAAGAGATTGAAACTAGTCTAGATTTGACTCAAGACGCGCGACAACCCGTAATAGATGAACCAAACATGGAGAAAGAAAGAGAAGATAGCACACCTCAAGATCAATTCGAGGTACCTTAGCATTTCAAGAAATATGAGGTAGAGGAGAGAAAGAGTGCTATTTAGATGTCAAAACGAGAAGCACAACCCGGGATAGCATACGACAATAAAGAGCAGACCAAGAAGATTGTAGTAGCTATTGAAGAAGGAGAAGAGAGATGCACCTTCATAGGACAAGATGTCTCACCTGAGGAAGAACAAGAATTAATACACCTTATAAGAGAGAATTGAGATGTCTTTGCATGGACTTATAAGGATTTAAAAGGTGTAGATCCTTCTATTTGTGCTCATAGAATCCCTATGACAACAGAAGCCAAGCCCTCCAAACAAAGAACATACACCTATAATGATGTGTATTCGGCAAAGATTAAGGAGGAGATAGATAAATTATTGGATGCGGGCTTCATTTATGAAATTGAGCACATGGAATGGGTATCGCCATTAGTGGTAGTGCCAAAAAAGAATGGAAAACTAAGGGTGTGCATTAACCTTAAAAAGGTGAATGCCTCCACCATACGTGATAGTTACCCATTACCCATCATGGATCATCTATTGGAAAGGGTTGCATGTAAGGGTGTCTATAGCTTCCTTGAGGGCTTTTCAAGATATAATCAGGTGGCCATTGCTCCTAAAGACCAACATAAGGCAACCTTTGCAACCGAATGGGGAGTCTATGCTTTTAGGGTTATGCCATTTGGTCTAACTAATGCCCCAGGAACCTTCCAAAGACTAATGTGCCATGTGTTCAAGGAATTTTTTAGGACGAGTATGGAGGTATACGTGGATGATTTATGTACCTATTCAGCTATAAGATCAGAGCACATCCTAGAACTAAGAAAACTATTTGCCAAATGTCGACAGTATAGAGTATGCCTTAATCCAGAAAAATGTGTCTTCATGGTTCGACAAGGAAAGATCTTAGGACACAATGTCTCTAAGAATGGAATTTCCACTGATGAAGACAAAATCAAAGTGATTCTGGATTTGCCAAGACCAAAGACCGCTAAAGAAGTGCAAGCATTTATGGAACATTGTGGATATTATCGTAGATTCATTCACATGTATGCCATAACTGTGAGGCCTCTTTATGGATTGTTGACTCAACTTACCTGGACAGAATAATGTGAAAAGGAGTTCAACAAATTAAAGAATCGTTTGAGTTCAACACCGATTTTGAAAGTACCAGACTGGAATAAACCATTTCATATTCATGTGGATGCCTCCAAGTTTGCCATTGGTTGCATCTTAGCACAGCCGGCAGATACAAGAAAGCTATACCACCCTATCGCGTATGCTAGTAGACAATTTAATCAAGCAGAGCCTAATTATACCACGACAGAACAAGAAGGCTTAGGAATGGTATACGCAATGAAGAAATTTAGATACTAATTATTGGCAAACAAATTCAAATTCTTCATTGATCATCAAGCTCTATTGTATCTAGTCAATAAGCCTTGTAATACTGGATGAATAGTACGATGGTTCCTATTACTAATGGAATTTGATTTTGAAGTAGTAGTCAAAACAGGAAATACACACATCCGCGTTGATCACCTATCAACAATGACACATGGAGAACCTCCTACAGGAGTGCTAGATGATTTGTCGGATACTTATCTTTTCAACCTGGAAGTATGTCCACAATGGGCCAAAAAATTGATTCCCATACTCATGCATGTACCTCAACACAGGATCAGTTTAAACAGGAGCCAGGAATTATGGAAAACTAAAAATCTCCATATCATAGCTGAAAGCTTATATCACCAAGAGTCAAATGGATTACTTTTGAGATGTGTAGAGGAAGACGAGCAAGAATTGTGGCTTCAAAAGGCACATGTGAATAAATGGAAATCTCATCAAAGTGTGAATGGGACTTGACAAGAGCTTAGGAGATTAGGAGTGTATTGGCCATATATGCAGAAAGCTGCACATGTTTATGTCTCAGCATGTCCCATTTGTCAAGAAAGAACACTTGAAGAGAACTCTACCTTATGTTACTCTACAAAAGCACCGATGTGGGGTATGCCTCTAGTAAAATTCTTGAGAACACAAGAGTACCCAGAAGGAGTGAGTCTGGCGAGAAAACGTGCCCTTGAGGAACAAAGCAAAGATTATGTACTCATAGGCAAACAACTTTTCAAGAGAGGAAGGGAAACCAATTAAGAATGTGCATCCATGAAGATGAGTACGTTTCTGTTTTGGAGATGGCTCACACGAGAGCCGCAAGAGGACATTTTTCTACAGATAAAACTGCAAAAATGATTCTCTTTATTGGATTGTGGTGGCCAACTCTATATCAAGATGCAACCACATATGTCCAAAGATGTTATACTTGTCAGCGAACAAAGTATCCTATTAGACGAGATGAAATGCCATTATGACCTATGATAAGCTCCAGAGCATTTACCAAATGGGGAATAGATTTTGTACGACCTATTAGCCCACCAGCAAAAGGTTCCGATGCAGAATACATAATTGTAGCAACAGACTATTTGACCAAATGGGTAGAAGCCAAGGCAACTAAGAAGAACGATGCAAGGACCATGGCTAAGTTTCTCTTTGAGAACATACTCACTCGATTTGGATTTCCAATAGAAATTTTAAGTGATAGAGGCACACACTTCATCAATGAAGTAATAGAAGCCTTGATGAATGAATTCTTGGTGATTCACAAGAAATCAGCTCCCTATCACCCACAAGCCAATGGACAGGCTGAAAGTTCAAACAAGATCTTGTGTATAGTGCTTATGAAGATTGTTAATAATGGAAGATCTGATTGGGAAAATAGTTATATCATGCTTTATGGGCATTCCGAGTAGCGTACAAGACAGCTATAGGAACTACTCCTTTTAATCTAATGTATGGTCAGAATGCCATCTTACCGATTGATTTCCTAGTTCCAACTCTTAGAGTAGCATCGAACTATGAATGGACTGGACATGAGTTATCCAATCAATTGGATCAAATCAAGAAGCTACATGAAAGTAGATTACAAGCGGTAGTAAGCATTTATGCTGCAAAAAGGTGACAAAAAGCATATGTTGATGCTCATATCAAAGACAAAGGTTTGAAAGAAGGAGATTTAGTCCTAGTATATACATTAAAGCAACATGCAAAGAAGCTACAAAAAAGAGGATATGGTAACTTGGTGATCAATCGTATATCACTAACTGTTAGCTCCGAAATTGGTTGATTTTTATGCGCTAATGTGGTTCTATTTGGCAGGAAAATGCATTTGATTTCAGGTACTTGAAGAGTGGATTTGATGATGGAGGAGAAGTATTTGGAGTGTGTAGAGCTCTCCTACGGACATGAGGCCTGGAGCAAATGGAGTTAGAAAAGATTTCTTTGGATGTAATTAGTTTTGTTGATGTTTTGAAGGTGTGTGGCAATGCAGGGGCTGTAGGGGATACACTTGGTTCTGTTATTTATGTGCCTTGTGAAATCATCAAACAAAGAATGCAGATTCAGGGGTCACTGCAACATTGGGAAGTATGCGTTCGCACTCTGAGCTCAACTCAGAGTTGCGAACGGAATCTTTGACGAGCTTCTTCAATACTAGAAATGGCGGGTTCGCACAATGGTCCAATTCCATTTGTTCGAGCTGAAGCATGGCGAGAGTTTGTATGCGGGGGAATCGCATCGGCTTTGGGAGAGAGCTTAATGCATCCTGCTGATACTGTCAAAACTAGAATGCAAAATGGAGGCTCGTTTCTTTCTAACATACAGGAGAGTACAAAATTGTCCGAAGTTTTGAAGGTGGTGCTAAAGCACGATGGATACAGGGGTCTGTATAGAGGTCTTCTAGCTAGAATGGCAAGATCTTTTGCAACTGGGGCTACGTACTTCGGATTAATTGAACCCACAAAAGCTTAGATAACTGAAACGTGCCTAGACCTTTCTGGTCCCGTTTCTCACTTTTGTGCAGGGGTTTGGGTGATTCTTGGAGATCCAGTTTTGTTTTGTGGAGTAAAAGTGCCAGTGAGGAGTCTTTCTCACGAATATAATCTGAAGGTTAGGTCTATCAAGGAATACGGAAGGCACACGAGTTCTATTTCTCAAGAAGATGGTGGACCCCGGAAAATTAAAAGCATTCGCTATCATGGCTGCCATGAAATTGTCAAAGCTACAAAGCTTCAAGTGATTGAACGTACTCCTTATGAGCTTCCTAAGTGTAATCCTGTTCCATATGGTGTCTTGGATATTCGCATGAGAACTATCAGAAAGAAGTGTGATGCCCACTATGCAACTTGTCATGGGACACTCACAACATGCCCATGCCATTTTGGATATCTGAAGCTCGAGCTACCCGTATATCACATCGGTTATTTCAAGACTAGAGTGAAAATTCTTCAGTGCATCTGCAAGGCATGTGCCTCAATATTACTATCAGAAAAGGACATAGGGCTCCTAGAAAAAGCATTAGGTGTCATCCATGAGATGTAGGCCCTTTCCCTTTTTTTCCAGACAAGGGGGGTAGGCCGTTTTTTTTGGCAGCTCTGACGAAAAAACCAGAAAAAAGCAAGGGGGGTGTTCATTGCTCTGAGGATTCTGGGGGAGCCTCTCGCTTTTTGTCCTTCTTGTGGGCTATGTGCAGCCGCGTGAAAAGCCCTGTGGAGAGCATTCGAGGGGACGTTTTTTTGGGGAGACTCTTCTCGTGCAGGTCGGAGGGCTCTGAAGGGGAAGTCTTCGACAGCACCAAGGGGTGTGCAGTTTCACTGTCGACGAGGAAGAGAAGGAGGGGGACTCTACGCGAGGGCAGAGGACTATGTGGTGTTGCTCGTCCGCAGCTCAAAAGGGGGGTGTGGAAGGGACGACGGGGGAGAAGCTCTGAGTAAGAAGGAGAAAGGCCGGCAACAATCGACAGGAAGGAGGAAAGGGCACGCAGATCATCAGAGAGGGGGGAGCTGATTATCCAATTCTGAAAGGCGGCACTTAGTTCGTCTCCCTCTTTGACAAAAAGGATTCTGGGTCAGATACCGGGGAACATCTGGGGAATGGTCTTCCTGCAAGTACGTACGAGAGAGAGAGAGAGGAAGAGAGAGGGGAGAGGCACAGAGAGAGAGAGATTTGCAGACGTGATCTGAGGAGAGAAGCGAGGCAAATCGGATTCATCCAACGTCTAAAGCTCTGAAGAACTATAGCGCTCATTCCGTGTTGATCAAATCTGATGCCGTAAGATGAATGGAAACCTGATCTGACGATGGGCGGAGTTCTGTGAACTGATGCAATGACAGAAACAAGTGAGGGAGAGATGCAGTCATCACCAGAGAAAAGCTTGATCTGGCGAAGAAGGTTTTGAATATATCACATCTGTTGCGCTGAGGCTGTGTGTCGGCCAATCAACCATCTACAAAACTTCAATCACTAAGTCCAGAAAGGAACAAATATTGTATGCCGATGATGACCTTGATCAAAGGAATGACTCCTCCGGCTATGAAGGCAAACAATCAGAGATGGATGCTCATGTTATAACGCTGTAAGGTTTTTTTTATATACTGCAGAACATTTGTTTTATGAATTTGCGAAACATAAGGTTCACATTAGTGCCTCAGTATCTTCCTATGAGTTCCTCTCTCTATTCTTGAGAACTGTACGAATACAAATTATATTTCAGGAAACCATACTTCAAACCCCAACGTATGTTTTGCTTCTTTTGTGTACTTACTTTATAATGTTTTTTTTAAGTAAAAAAATTGACAGGGTTTTGGGAGTGCATGTGTTAGGGTATGCGTGTGAGCATCTATAAGTGAATGTGTGTGCGAGCGTGTGCATGTTTGGGAGTAAGTGTGCAAAAGGGTGGCAGAGAGTAAGTGAGAAAAGGGTGGAGGAAGGAGGGAATTGTGTGTAGGTGTGCATATGTGAATATGAGGAAGTGTGTGTGAGTAGAGGTGGGAAAGAAAGAAAAGGGAAAAGTGGGTGTGGCATGAGTGGAAGAGATTGAGTATACGGATGCCGGAGTGTGGGTGTGAGCATAGGGGTGTGCGTAAGTGCATACGTGAATTGAGATTAAGTGAAGGGAAGTGAGAAAGGGGCCGCATATACTCGTGAGTAAAGGGAAATGGAGGAGTGTATATATATATAGGTGTGAGTGATTGAATGTGATTTAGTGGAAAGAAGGGTGTTAGTACTTGAGGGTCAATGAGTGTGAATGTACGAAAAAAGACTACGTGGATGAGAGTGTGAAGCTCCCAATTTGAGGTATAAACTAGGGTTTTCAAGCAATACGGGTTGACAAATTCCGAGGAAATTGAGCAAAACAAGTGCGTACAGGGCACTTTCCCTTGGACTAGGAGATTAAACATTTTGGGGCGTCTGCCGGGATCCATATGAGCTAGTGCATAGCCATAAGAAGAATCCATTGCGAGATAATTGTGGACTCCAGGTAATCCAAATGGACCGATTCCGAGGGATTTAAACCAAATAAAGTCTCATATAATCGTTTGTTCTGTGGACCACAAGAGCGTATCATTTTGGTGCGTTTGCCGGGAATTAGCTTGGTACGTCTCTATAAGAGAGTGCCATAGGTTTGCCTAGCGCCACAGGTTGGCCGAGCTTGCGGACCCAAGATCTAGTACATGAGCGAGGGGAGCTCATCGTCAGGAGCAACACAAACTCAAAGAGAGGAACGCTCCCAGAGAAGAGCCCTTGAAAGAGAAAGGAGAAGGTGGGAACCGCCAGGTGAGTGGACCTCGATTGGTTCGAAGAAATCAGTCAAAAACGTGTACTCCCGTAGGAGAGTCGCGAGTCAAGTACGGAAGTTTGAAGGAGGGATCTTGAGGCCACGTGCATTAAATTTCTGGGATCGGAGTGATATCGACATCACACCTCTGTTCGAAATGGCTCAACGGATTTCAGTTCACTTGGGGGACTTCACCAAGTTTTCAGGTACTTGGGACGAAGATCCGGATAGTTTTATCCAGTTGTTTGAGGTTACTTGTGAGGCCAATGACGTAGTTGATCAGGATCAAAGGTTGAGAATTTTTCCGGCTATTCTCCGTGATGAGGCAGCCAATTGGTATGGGAATCTGACACCACAAGAGCGTGGAACTTATCAGATGCTCAAGGAAGCCTTCTTGGCAAAGTTTTGACGACAAGGCTTCCAAGACAGATTGGCCCAACAAATGGATTACTTGCGACAAGGAGTAAACGAGAGCATCGATAACTACATTCAGAGAATGGAAACATTAGTAAGAAAGATGGGCGTGAATGCCCCGAATGATGAGACATTGAAACGTAGATTCATTTCAGGATTGCGAGATCCTACGGCACAGCAGCATATCAGCCTGACAAGACCTGCGACCTTAATGGATGCTAAAGAGCAAGCGAGGCTTTGGGAGGAAGTACAATTATGCCAACAAAGGAAGATGGAGCTCTTATATGAGCCTATGGGAGGCCCAGGAAACATACCGATGAAAGATCCTGGCCAAGGAAGTCCCGCATTGACGACCCCAGCTTTTGTAGCCGCCACTAGCACGCCAGTCGAGGTAAAACCTGCGCTAACTGAAGAACGAATATTGGAGTTGGTCACACAAGCTATAAAAGCTGCCACAATAACCCAGGAAACATACACAGTAAAACCAGAGGTAACTACGAACCCGAATCAAGTGTTTCGATCAAATACATGGTGTGGAAAGTGCCATGGTTATGGCCATTTGGCTTCAGAATGCCCTACAGTCTCGAGAGTATTCACAGATAGATCACCACCTAGGATGCGTTGTACTTTTTGTGGAAGAACAAATCACACTGAGGACCGATGTTACAACAAGAGAGCCTATGAAGAAAGAACCATGAAATCAGGAGATACAAGAGAAAGACCTTACACGGGATTGCCCGCTCAAAGTGTACCACCTACATCTCGTTGGGAAAACAGACCGACTTATGGATATGGTGCTCAGGGTCAAGGAGGAGACTATCCAAGAGGAGCCGCGCGTGATCAAAGAAGAGATGGTCCAATCCAGTGTTGGAGATGTCATGGCTTTGGCCATACTCAATCTAGATGTCCAAACGAAAAGAAACCAATTGATTATACCCCACTATGTACGTACTGTAGTGGAGAGGGCCATTTTGATGAAGATTGTCCAAAACGAAGAGTTGCCGCCGGCAAGGAAAAAGGACCAGTAGGGTCCTCGAATTATGTTGATACTCAAATGCATTCCACATCGAGAGTTCAAGAGCACGTTCCTACGATCGGAGTAGTGTTCAATACACCGAACCCTCAAGAAGGCTCTAGCTCATCAATGCACTTTGTGGATGCTTACGAGGCCAAGAAACTACACAAAGATCCAACTGTAGCAGTAGTCACAAGGACTCAAGAGTATTCGAAGAAGAATCCAAGAGGCGAAGGTGAAGGAGGGAGTCAAGAGAAGATAGCCGAACCCGAAGAAGTAGAAAACCAAGTTGGAGGATTTGTTGAGCAGCAAGAGTTTGAGGATGGGGAAGAGGTTGAGATTCTTCCACCAGTGACTAAGGAGTTTGTACCGGGCATAGCACCATTCCCTGAAAGATTGAAAGCCCCTAAGATTAGAAAGGAAGGACAAAGTTCGGAAGGAGTAGATATTGTAAAGTTGCTCGCTGACACGGAAGTCACGCTGGACATGGGCACATTGCTAAAATGTTCACCTGTTTATAGGAAACAATTCTACAACGAATATATTAAGAAGCCGAGGAAAGCTCGAGATAAAAATAGACAAGATAAGGATGTCCAAGGAATCATTCAAAGTATTACGACGCAAATTGATTCAAATGCTCCAGCTGTGACGGTCGAGATTAAAGGATATGCAGTCCCTGGTGCTCAGTTAGATAGTGGAGCCGCAGTCAACTTAATGACTGAGTTCATGATGAAAGCTTTGGGCCTCAACCACATGGAAGAGACGCCGATGTCCTTGAGAATGGCGGATCAAACACAAGTGAAGCCTGCGGGTCTTTTGAAGAATGTAAGTACAGTTGTGGGCGGTCTAGAGTTTAAGGTTGATTATCTGATAGTAAGACCAAGGACTTCAGAGGCTACCTTCTCGATCTTGCTTGGATGGCCATGGCTGGTGCAAGCCGAATGTGTGCACGACTGGCGCACAGGTTTTATTTCAATAGGGCCAAAGTCTGATCGGATTCAGATACAAGTATCCCCACCCTCGAACAACAAGAAAAAGACAATAATAGTCGATGAGATGGAAAAGAAAGAGAAGGAGAAAGCAAGGCGCGAGATTGCACGAGCTAGGTTTTCTTTGAACACAGACAACTACAAGAATCTACTTCAAGACGGGTTCAACTTGCAGCTCTTTAAGAATCAAGACACGAAGATGGGAGAGTATAAAAATCCATTGCTCTATAACGACGATTCCGACCAGGAGTTGCTGGGATGGTTGACACATACAAGTGAATTTGAGTGCTACATGTTGAGTATAGACACAAGTAAAAACAAAGCTACTCAATCCCTGGAGAAGGGAACTTCAAAAGAAGAGTTGAAACTAGAGTTAGCTCCGACGATGGAGGTGCAACAGTTGAGAGAAAGAGTTAGAATGCTAGAAGCAGAGATTCTAAAGAGAAGTTGAGAATCGGAAAAAGAAGCGAAGAGTAAGACTAAAGTGTCGGAAGCCATTGCAAAAGCTGAATTAAAGAAATTAGGTTCAATTGAAACAGAACAAAACAATGATTTACTGGCCAACCATGCACGCATGATCGGAGAGCACATTCCAATCACAGTGTCATCGAGAAATAAGGATTATTCGCGAGAAGCTCAGTTGGAAAAATGGGAAGTTTTTCCAGAAAAGTTCTTGAGTGTAGGGTCAGAGCTACCAGATGGAGTACGAGATTGTATTAAAACGACACTCAAAAATTTCAGCAAGGCCTTTGCATGGTCATACAATGATTTGAGAGGAATTGATCCCCGAATCTGCCAACATTATATAGACTTGGAAGAAGGCACACGACCAATATGTCAACGACTCAGGCGAACGAATCCAGTCTACTCGGAATTGATCAAGTTGGAATTGACCAAATTGTTGGAAGCAGGATTCATATATCCCATCACATCCAGCGAATGAGTATCACCAATTGTAATTGTTCCGAAGAAAAATAAGAAGATCCGTATTTGCATAGATTATCGTAAGTTGAACGAGCGCACAAAGAAGGATCATTTCCCCTTGCCATTCACTGATCAAATCTTGGATAGAGTGGCTGGCCATAAGTTGTACTCATTTTTGGATGGTTTCAGTGGGTACAACCAGATCCAAATTCATGAAGAGGATCAATCCAAAACTACTTTCACGACAGAATGGGGTACGTATGCATATCGTGTGATGCCATTTGGATTATGTAATGCACCGGCCATATTCCAGAGAGCAATGATAGCTGCATATCAAGATTACTTGCAGGATTGGATGGAGATATTTCTCGATGATTTTGCAATCAGAGGCGACGATGAAAACATGATGGAGAGGATCGAAGCGATTTTAAGAAGAAGCATTGAAAAAGGCATCGCATTAAATCCTGAAAAGTGTACATTTGGAGTACGAAGAGGATTGCTTTTGGGACATGTTATTTCCGAAAAAGGGATCGCGGTTGACGAGGATAAAGTGGAAAAGATTGGACAACTTCCACCTCCGCAAAATTTGCGACAACTCAGAGGATTTTTGGGCCATGCAAATTACTATCGACGTTTTATATTAAATTTTGCATCCATAGCGGCACCACTGACGAATCTTTTGAGGAAAGACCAACAATACCAATGGACTGAAGAGTGTCAAGTTGCATTCGACTCGATCAAGGAGAGATTGATAAATGCACCGATCTTGGTAGCACCCGACTGGACGAAAGAATTCCATGTACATACCGACGCTTCTCATACTGCGGTTGGAGCAGTACTATGCCAAGCCGACGAAAAGAAGTTGGACCATCCTATTTACTATGCAAGTCGCAATTTGAATAGCACTGAGAGGAACTACACGACTACCGAGAAGGAATGCCTATCGATGATCTTTGCGGTGAACAAGTATCGGCACTACTTGATGGGAAAGCATTTCACTTTTTATGTGGATCATGAAGCCCTTAAGTATATCATTAATAAACCAAAACTATCAGGGCGACTGATGAGGTGGATGCTACTTCTCCAAGAATTTCAGTTCACAGTGGTAACCAGACCAGGCAAAGCACATATATTGGCTGACCATTTATCTCGAATTGTTAATGAGGAGCCAATATCTGGTGTGCCCGACGATGCTCCTGATGGGCACCTATTCCAGGTTGAAGCTAAAGTACCTTGGTATGCCGACTTGGTGAATTTCTTGTGCACTACTAAATATCCGCCAGGAGCAAGCAAGAGAGAAAAACAAAAACTGTTAGCATTGGCGAAGCACCATAGCATCATTGGGGGGCAACTCTATCGATATTTTGTTCATGAGAGCATTTATCGGAGGTGTCTCGAGGAAGAAGAAGCAAATCTAGTGTTAAGGGCTTTGCATGACGAACCTTGTGGTGGGCATTTTGCTGGTGAACTGACGGCAAGAAAGATTTTATTAGCTGGGTATTGGTGGCCAACGCTGTTCAAAGACTCACATAAATACTGTAAGAAATGTGACAAATGCCAACGAATGGGAAAACCCACATTATCACATGCTGCTCCTCTTACGTCGGTGTTGGCTCTTAAGCCGTTTGAGAAATGGGGAATTGATTTTGTGGGGCCTATTGATCCTCCCTCACGACGAAGATCCAATAGGTATATCTTGGTCTGTACTGACTATGTTACCAAGTGGGTGGAAGCCAAAGCTCTGAAGACTGATCGAGCTGTTGATGTAGCTAAATTTCTGTATGAGCAAATTATCACTCGATTCGGATGCCCGTTGGAGATAGTGAGTGATAGAGGGACACATTTTGTCAACGAACTGATCGAAGAATTAATGGAATTATATAAGATCAAACATAGAAAAAGCACTCCATATTATCCAAGGGCAAATGGACAAGTGGAGGTCACCAACAAAATTCTTGAACAGATTCTGACAAAGACAGTAGCGGTGCATAGGAGAGACTGGGATGAGAGACTTTTGGAAGCCTTGTGGGCATATCGAACATCTTACCGAGTGACGACAAAGAGCACTCCGTTCTCCCTAGTATATGGTGAGGAAGCCATCTTTCCCATCGAAAAAGAAGTTCCGACATTAAGAGTGGCCATCGAAGCCAGGTTGGGCGAGGAAGAGTCATTAAAAGAGAGGTATATACAATTGGTCAAGCTGGAAGAAAAGAGACTCATCGCACAACAAAGTTTGGAAGCTATTCAGAAGAGACGTAAAGAGAGGCATGATAAGAATCTCAAAACCTATGTGATTCAAGAAGGGGATTTGGTGCTAGTTTACGATAGTAAATATTATAAATTCTCGAGGAAGCTACAGACAAGATGGGCAGGACCGTTTAAGGTGGTGGAACTCAATTCCAATGGTTCCATGCAAATTCAAGATTTAGGAGAAGAATATTCTCCCGTGAAGGTTAACGCGCTTCGAGTTAAACCATATTTCAAGTGATATTAGAACGGGAGGAGCTAGACGATATCCAAGCAGGACGGAGTAGATTCCTTGTACATACATGTATAGATATATATATATATATATGCGCATATGTAAGCTATGATTTGTGTGTCAAAAATATTCTTCCTTGTTAGCTCAAGAACCTTGGACTTCTAATTATTTTTCTTATGTTGCGCAGAGACTGTTAGGATCTAAGTAACAAAATGGCAGATCAGATAACGCAACTCTACTTGTACGAGCTAAGGATATATTTCTCGGACCAAACGTTCGCTCGCATGGACATAGATGTCGACGACTTTGAGACGGAATACGATGTTGAGGAAGCGCATTGGCTGGTATGCTTTATAAACCAGCGTTTGGGGGTTGCATTTTACATTGAGTGTTTCGAGGAATACCTAGCTCGACATGTAGGATGGGCGGGAGATCGATACTACTATTTTGATCCTTCTAGGGAAATGCCTAACGAGGAAAACGATATCACGTGGGCTTGGGCAGATGTGCTAACGCTAGGGAGTGATGACGGAGCTCCTGAAGTTGAGCCTGACTCGCCTTAGAGAAGTTGTCGGGATGCGAGTACGATGTGAGACTACATGAGACATCCCAGAGACTCACATTCTAGGACACCTAGGGATAGGTATACGAGGGACTAAGGCATAGCTGGTTGTAGTTACCAAGTGAAAAGTGGAATCGATGAATACATATGTAGTGTCTGTAATTGAGAGAATGGAGTGAAGAGGTGGTTGATCTGTCAAAAGCTAGTGTGTATATGTTTGCATGTCTGTGTGGGAAAAGTGGGAAAGTCCCTTTCTTCCTCTCCCTAATTCTCAGGACTTGGGTGAACTAATTAACTATGAAAAGAAAAACGAAGAAAAGAAAAGAAAGAAAAAATATCGTGTTGTTGTAATCGTACGGATGCGCTATGGTGGGCTAGTAGGTGGGTGGATTTATCCTCGCCGGGTGGTTAGGACCATGAGCCGCAGCTAGTTTCGCCATAGGCTTGGGATGTATGTGATTGTGTCTTAGCTACGCGCCATAACGGGTTGGTAGGCAGGTGGAGCCATCGTGGATGGGTAGTCACGACCACGAGCCGTATCCAGCTTCGTTATGGGCTAGCTGATATATGTTATGTGTCATCATTGTGTGTTTGGGTGTTGTGCGCTGCATTGCGTTGGTAGATGGGTGGAATCAACCTGATCGGGTGGTCAGGTCCACGAATCGCATCCAGTGTCAATGTAGGCCAACGTGTGATTAAAATAAAATTTTCATATGAAGTTATTCCCCACTCCTGAGGGGGAGAGAGAGAGAGGAGAGGGCGATGATCGCCTGGAAGGGAATGTTAGTTGCTTGTGTGATTGGTATGTGTTGGCTCGCGACAGATCAGCTCACTTTGAATCAACATTCTTGAAGGCACGGAGACTCTATATGTACTTATGGATGAGGCTTTAGCGAGGTAATGCAACTGTCTTGCTTTATAACTTGTGTGCTCTATCTCAGGGTTTTTTTAGTGTGTGGGACACTCCAGGGTTCTGATGTATGTCTTGACTTGCACTCGAGTTTCGACGGCTTTTGTAGGACGACGATGGGGATTCTTCGAAAGTGTCTAGTCACGGAATAATTGTACATAGCAGATAGTAGGTGCAATAATGGGGTATGCATTTTGGGTATTTTTGCATGTCCTGTTGGATTCATTTCAGTTGTCGTTGTTCATTTCGGTATTTTCTTTTCTGTTTTCCGCAATGGTAGTTGCATGTGTAAAACATGGAAAGGTGTGCATGTGTTATTTTGGTTGAGACCATTTTTCCTAATGGAATGTATGAGCAAATTGATGCATGGCTGAAATGGAATTGCATATATGTGCATGTTCTTGAATCATTTTGGAAATGATTGATTTGTATGTATTCATGAGTGATTTTTTAGCATTAATAGCTTCGATGAGTGCAGGTTCAGTGGAAGTGACGGCTCGATGAAAAGGTATGTGAACCAATTGGAAATTGACATGTTCATGGTTGTTTGGATTTTATTGCAGCAAGAGTGACTCGTCGAGGACGACTTCGCAAATAAGAAGAGGGAAGTATGTTAGCTCCGAAATTGGTTGATTTTTATGCGCTAATGTGGTTCTATTTGGCAGGAAAATGCGTTTGATTTCAGGTACTTGAAGAGTGGATTTGATGATGGAGGAGAAGTATTTGGAGTGTGTAGAGCTCTCCTACGGACATGAGGCCTGGAGCAAATGGAGTTAGAAAAGATTTCTTTGGATGTAATTAGTTTTGTTGATGTTTTGAAGGTGTGTGGCAATGCAGGGGCTGTAGGGGATACACTTGGTTCTGTTATTTATGTGCCTTGTGAAATCATCAAACAAAGAATGCAGATTCAGGGGTCACTGCAACATTGGGAAGTATGCGTTCGCACTCTGAGCTCAACTCAGAGTTGCGAACGGAATCTCTGACGAGCTTCTTCAATACTAGAAATGGCGGGTTCGCACAATGGTCCAATTCCATTTGTTCGAGCTGAAGCATGGCGAGAGTTTGTATGCGGGGGAATCGCATCGGCTTTGGGAGAGAGCTTAATGCATCCTGCTGATACTGTCAAAACTAGAATGCAAAATGGAGGCTCGTTTCTTTCTAACATACACGAGAGTACAAAATTGTCCGAAGTTTTGAAGGTGGTGCTAAAGCACGATGGATACAGGGGTCTGTATAGAGGTCTTCCAGCTGGAATGGCAAGATCTTTTGCAACTGGGGCTACGTACTTCGGATTAATTGAACCCACAAAAGCTTAGATAACTGAAACGTGCCCAGACCTTTCTGGTCCCGTTTCTCACTTTTGTGCAGGGGTTTGGGTGATTCTTGGAGATGCAGTTTTGTTTTGTGGAGTAAAAGTGCCAATGAGGAGTCTTTCTCACGAATATAGTCTGAAGGTTAGGTCTATCAAGGAATACGGAAGGCACACGAGTTCTATTTCTCAAGAAGATGGTGGACCCCGGAAAATTAAAAGCATTCGCTACTATGGCTGCCATGAAATTGTCAAAGCTACAAAGCTTCAAGTGATTGAACGTACTCCTTATGAGCTTCCTGAGTGTAATCCTGTTCCATATGGTGTCTTGGATATTCACATGAGAACTATCAGAAAGAAGTGTGATGCCCACTATGCAACTTGTCATGGGACACTCACAACATGCCCATGCCATTTTGGATATCTGAAGCTCGAGCTACCCGTATATCACATCGGTTATTTCAAGACTAGAGTGAAAATTCTTCAGTGCATCTGCAAGGCATGTGCCTCAATATTACTATCAGAAAAGGACATAGGGCTCCTAGAAAAAGCATTAGGTGTCATCCATGAGATGCAGGCCCTTTCCGTTTTTTGCCAGACAAGGGGGGTAGGCCGTTTTTTTTGGCAGCTCTGACAAAAAAACCAGAAAAAAGGAAGGGGGTGTTCATTGCTCTGAGGATTCTGGGGGAGCCTCTCGCTTTCTGTCCTTCTTGTGGGCTATGTGCAGCCGCGTGAAAAGCCCTATGGAGAGCATTCGAGGGGACGTTTTTTTGGGGAGACTCTTCTCGTGCAGGTCGGAGGGCTCTGAAGGGGAAGTCTTCGACAGCACCAAGGGGTGTGCAGTTTCATTGTCGACAAGGAAGAGAAGGAGGGGGACTCTACGCGAGGGCAGAGGACTATGTGGTGTTGCTCGTCCGCAGCTCAAAAGGGGGGTGTGGAAGGGACGGCGGGGGAGAAGCTCTGAGTAAGAAGGAGAAAGGCCGGCAACAATCGACAGGAAGGAGGAAAGGGCACACAGATCATCAGAGAGGGGGGAGCTGATTATCCAATTCTGAAAGGCGGCACTTAGTTCGTCTCCCTCTTTGACAAAAAGGATTCTGGGTCAGATACCGGGGAACATCTGGGGAATGGTCTTCCTGCAAGTACGTACGAGAGAGAGAGAGGAAGAGAGAGGGGAGAGGCGCAGAGAGAGAGAGAGAGAGAGAGATTTGCAGACGTGATCTGAGGAGAGAAGCGAGGCAACTCGGATTCATCCAACATCTAAAGCTCTGAAGAACTATAGCGCTCATTCCGTGTTGATCAAATCTGATGCCGTAAGATGAATGGAAACCTGATCTGACGATGGGCGGAGTTCTGTGAACTGATGCAACGACAGAAACAAGTGAGGGAGAGATGCAGTCATCACCAGAGAAAAGCTTGATCTGGCGAAGAAGGTTTTGAATATATCACATCTGTTGCACTGAGGCTGTGTGTCGGCCAATCAACCATCTACAAAACTTCAATCACTAAGTCCAGAAAGGAACAAATATTGTATGCCGATGATGACCTTGATCAAAGGAATGACTCCTCCGGCTATGAAGGCAAACAATCAGAGATGGATGCTCATGTTATAACGCTGTAAGGTTTTTTTTATATACTGCAGAACATTTGTTTTATGAATTTGCGAAACATAAGGTTCACATTAGTGCCTCAGTATCTTCCTATGAGTTCCTCTCTCTATTCTTGAGAACTGTACGAATACAAATTATATTTCAGGAAACCATACTTCAAACCCCAACGTATGTTTTGCTTCTTTTGTGTACTTACTTTATAATGTTTTTTTTAAGTAAAAAAATTGACAGGGTTTTGGGAGTGCATGTGTTAGGGTATGCATGTGAGCATCTATAAGTGAATGTGTGTGCGAGCGTGTGCATGTTTGGGAGTAAGTGTGCAAAAGGGTGGCAGAGAGTAAGTGAGAAAAGGGTGGAGGAAGGAGGGAATTTTGTATAGGTGTGCATATGTGAATATGAGGAAGTGTGTGTGAGTAGAGGTGGGAAAGAAAGAAAAGGGAAAAGTGGGTGTGGCATGAGTGGAAGAGATTGAGTATATGGATGCCGGAGTGTGGGTGTGAGCATAGGGGTGTGCGTAAGTGCATACGTGAATTGAGATTAAGTGAAGGGAAGTGAGAAAGGGGCCGCATATACTCGTGAGTAAAGGGAAATGGAGGAGTGTATATATATATAGGTGTCAGTGATTGAATGTGATTTAGTGGAAAGAAGGGTGTTAGTACTTGAGGGTCAATGAGTGTGAATGTACGAGAAAAGACTACGTGGATGAGAGTGTCAAGCTCCCAATTTGAGGTATAAACTAGGGTTTTCAAGCAATACGGGTTGACAAATTTCGAGGAAATTGAGCAAAACAAGTGCGTACGGGGCACTTTCCCTTGGACTAGGAGATTAAACATTTTGGGGCGTTTGCCGGGATCCATATGAGCTAGTGCATAGCCATAAGAAGAATCCATTGCGAGATAATTGTGGACTCCAGGTAATCCAAATGGACCGATTCCGAGGGATTTAAACCAAATAAAGTCTCATATAATCGTTTGTTCCGTGGACCACAAGAGCGTATCACTAACGGAGCCATCAATCTAGCGACCCTAGATGAAGAAGTACTTCCGAACTATATAAGTGGTTGTCGAGTGAAAAAGTATTTAGAGCCATTAAAAGAGGAGATGTTGTCAAGACTTCTAGCAACAAGGAATAGACGAGAAGAAGACAAAAAAATAAGCGAGGAAGCACGACAGGAAGCCCAAGAATGAATAAGGAAACGAAAAGCGTGGATGAGAGAAAGGGATGAGAGATATCGCCAAGGTGAAGAGCCCATCCCAATGGCTAATTTTAGAGCCTCAAAAACCCTAGGGCATCAAGTGAGACAACCATATTTGAACTTAGGAGTGGAAATAGAGGAGTACCAATTGGTGGATGTCCTCATTGACATAGGAGCAGCTCTAAGCTACATTAGATTTTTTTTGGCCCATCAACTTAAGATCCACATGCAACCCACCAAAGCACATCTAATTGGAATAGGAGGCAATGTTGTTGAATGCATAGGTGAGATTACCTTATCATTGCACCTAGGAAATAACACGATGCAACAAAAACTATTGGTGTGTCATGATCAAGATCTATTGGAAGAACTAGTGTTAGGTCAAGATTGGATATATGAATATGAGGTAACCATCCAACTAGCGTTAGGCTACATCTCAACCAAGATAAGACATCGCGAAGTATTTAGTTTGTTAGAAGGATGACTTGTCGAGGCCACTTGTCTAGCTCTGAGAGATCAATTAAGCATGCATGAAGGTGATTGCACATCTACCTCTACTGTGGAACCCACACCTCCAAGTACTTCACCTGTGTTTACACCATCTATTAATCTCACAGCTCCTCATCATCCATTGAACCTTTCAACTAACATCATTTCCATTGAGAGCCCTAGTGAGGATTTGAGCCCAAGAGCGACTAGTCAGAGTAATCAACCCAAAACTTCCCACATTAGAATATACCCCATTCAAGGAACTAAACAGGCATGGATTCGGAAAGATCAAGTAGTAGCATATCATCAAAAACAAGACCATCAGCTACAAAGGAACCAAAAATAGGTTAAGACTACAAGCCAAGCTCGATCACTAGGTCTACAAAAGATTATTCAATTATGAATCGCAAAGAAACTGATGACTGCTCAACCCTCAAGAACGCAAATATGGATTCCCAAATCAACTATGCCAACGAAGAAAACTAAACTGAAGACACCACTACAAAGGAAGGATCCATCCAAAATGAAGTCAAAGGAGCAAGAAAGATGTGATAACCCAAAGTTGCAAAAATAGGAGTACTCAAAGAAATCAACTCAAGGATATGTATGGCGAGCAAAGAAGAATCACAATACGACAACTACACAAAGCACAAGTAGAGATAAAGTTGTAGTCAAGAGCAACAAAATAAAGCTGATTTGGATACCCAAATCTCAATCGCCATCTACAAACCTGCCAGCAACTTCTTCTTGCACACATCTTGAGTTCCATACACCTCGAATGTGCATGATAGGGCCACGTTACAAGGCCATGCATTCGGCACATAATTCTTCTTCTACTTATTAGTGATGCACATTTCCCTCCCAAGGAATAGGAGAGCACTTGTACAATAACCTCAAGGAAAATAATTAAAAATAAAATAAAGCTTTAGCTATTCACTAACATTTTTGTTTTCTTTCAGCAAAAATAAGAAAATTTATATGAAAAAAAAAATCCCAGGTATTGTGTTCCTTACACCCATGGGGTTGGACGACAAAAGTCACTCGGAGAACTGTTTGATTGATTGCAACTAAGTGGAAGATAAGTGATGCAACCACTTTTACACCGATTGTGGCGTGCTTTAAGTGTAGATGGCATCATCTGATTTGGAAGCTATGCATGAGGAAGAAGTCCTAGTTCTTCCTTTGGAGTCAATACGAAAGCAAGAGGTCATTGATTCCGTGAAGAGCAACCGGTGGCATACCTTGTCTTCTTGGCCACAATCAAGATTATGGACAAAGACAATAAATTTCCATTGGTGTTACAAGATTTCCAAACTCTACAACATCGATTACCAAGCATTACGAATGTATGGACCAGGGCAGGAATTGATGCATTCTTATGCTTCCCGATTTATCTACCAGATTTTCAATGATGTACCCAGGTGATGAACACGCTACAGAAAGCAGTGGATATGCCCTTAGTGCCAGAAGCAACAGTTCTTAACAAACTCAGAGAATGGAAACATATTTGATTTACGCATGTGCTCATCAACAAAGCTTTTGGATGGAATCAAGATGGTCTAACAAATCTCAAAAATGAATGTCACGACGCTAAAAAGAAGACTTTTATGGAAATCAACCAGATGGATATTGAAGAGTCAATTTGTTTGGTGCATAAACATTTCTATTTCCCAAGCGTGAACAGATATACAACTCCTCAAAAGATTGTAGTTCAACTGCTATCTCATGCTATGAGACAAATTGGGAACAAAGTCAACTTTATGCCATACATATAGGAACATTTATTCAAAGCGAAGAAGAAATGGGACCATAAGAAATTTTTGAATGGGAGCTCTGCCTTGACCCTCTTGATCTACGAAGCACTAGAAATGAAGGAATACTTATGATTAATGCCAACCCTTAGTGAAATGGCAAGATATGTGAAGTCTGCAACAATTCCAAAAAAGAAGAAAGCATCTGTATCACGAGAAGAAGTGGGAACAAGTTCAAGAACTACGATGTGTGGAGCCAAGCGGACTAGAGAAGAAGAAGCATAGGAAATCCCCCAATCTAAATGAACACATCTACTACCACGGGTCTCGCTAACCCAACCTCCAATAACACAAAGGGATTTATCAGCCGCTTTAGAAGAAACACATACTTACATGCGTGGCTAGGTAAATCTTACTATCCAAGGACATCAATACAAGCAGTCCAGACGTTTGCAGTCCAGCCCATCCCAAGCCACCAGATACAAGGAATTGGGGCTTGATGATTCAAGTTCCAATGATGAATCTAGCCATGAACACGATACGTTGGACACATATATAAGAACAGAGATGGATAATGAAGATTGGACAGAGCTTCATAAAGTCCAAACCACCCCCAAAAATCAAAATTCACAAGTACAAAACTAGGAAGCACCATCTGAAGCAAGGCACACCATTCAGTTGAATACCCATTCCAAGATCAGTGTAAAAGAAGCATCTCCACCAAAACAAATGTGGTACCATAAAAATGAATTGTAAAGGAACCTAGAAAAAAAGGTACTATCACAACAAACTCCGATGAGAACTGTCATTGAAATTCCGGATGACATGCCACAAGGGAAGGGAGTAACTAAAGAGGTTGAGCCTACGATACAACTACATATTCGGCAGCCCCACCAAACCACACTACATGTAGCATAAGGAAAGGGCATTACTGCAAAGAACCTAGTATCCCCAAAACATGGTTAAATGTGAATGTAGCTCAATTAAAGCCGGTGGTGAAACAAATGATACAAACCACTATGGACACGCAACAGCGAATGCGAGAAACAGATGCAGACTATGACAAAGCTATGAGAGAGAGAGGCCAATTCTAGGCTATGAGTGAAAACTTGTTTGCACAATTAATTCAAGTTCAACAAGCACTCTCAACCAAGGAATCAGAAGCCAAAGAAGCCAAGGAACAATGCACCGTGCTAACATAGGAGAATCAAAAGTTCCAAGAACAAATCACAGAGCTACAAAGTAAATATGAAGCAAGTGAAGCCGAAAAAACAAGAATGAATGCTAGAAGTAAGCTGCTCGAAACTCAAATCAAAGTATATATGGAGGAGGAAGACAATTTAAGAAATAGAAATAAAGAACTTATGAATGCCATTCAACCAACCCATAGAAGCACAAGCAGCAATGGCAAGTGACACAAAGGTAGTAGAAGATCAAATTGTGAAGTATGAAGATCAACTGAAATAAAGGGCAAGCCATCAGAGAAGAATGGGAAAGAAATTATACGCATGACACTAACAAACTCAAAAAGCGATGGAAATCGACTGAAGAAAAACTTGTTGTGGTCTATAATGAAGACGCTGATCAAATAGCCGCCATACAAAATGAACTTTTGACTGCCAAAGAAGCATTAACAAAGGCTACCAATGAAATCAAAGAAAAGGATGAACTCATTGCACAATTAGAAGCTCAAATAAAACAACATGCAACAATCGGGACACCAATAGAGCCATACCAAGGGAATCCTACTAACGAGGTAGAGGTACGTCCTCTATCTCCCCCGATCTATCATTCACCAATAAGAGAGCAGGCGGCAGAACCTAGTGATGATCATCCAATGTCATATACTGCAGAACTAGGTCAGAAGGAACGTGCACTATTGGTGTCCTGGTTGATAGATAATTTCAAAAATGAAGTAGTCAAAGCAATGAAAGAAGCAAAAATTAAAGGCAAAGACTTGGAACAGATAATAAAGCCGTTGAACATACCTTATGGGCTATTGAAAGAGCGGATGTGCCATTATATATAATAGATTATGCAAAAATATCTAGATGATTAGTTGAACTTCCACTCAAAAACATTCACGTACCATATTTATTGTAGGTGAGTCCTTATTTTTGCTCAGAGCCACGTTGACGTGATGTAAAGGAATTTTTGGATTTACGAAGTGTTAAAAGTCAAGCTTCAAGCTACAAATTCATGGGGAATCTTTTATGGACATGTGGAGCAATCAAAGGAAGCCAAAAGCCACGAGATTCCATCAAGAAAAGTCACTCAACCACTCCCCAATTCATCTCAACTAAATCCTCCAAGTTAGGAGGCTGATTTGGAAAGGTAGTTCCTAGATTTTAGGGGCACACTTCTCACTATAAAAGGAGCATGTATCCCGACTTCTTTTGGGCCATCTTCTTGGAGTTTTAGCTCATGTAAAGTGATCACTAAGTGCTGGAGTTGTGATAAGCAAGCCCCTTGCTTAAGCTAGCCCCTTGCTTGCTTGTTTGTTTTCTTTTAGTAGGCATATCTATCTGTGTGCGCAGGCAGTGTTGCAACTCTCTACCCCTGAGTTGTTAGCATTGGTTCTCCCTCATAATGTATCTATTTGATGTAATTCTTGTCTCATTGGATAGCTATTAGAGTCTATTTTATTCCCACAAAATCTCTGGAGCATTCTCTGAGTAATCTGGGAGCAACATTCATTTTAGTGAAGTTGTGTGATTGATATCTCTCTTGGTGTGTAGGTTTGGAAATATTCTGCTCTCTGTTGTAAGGGCTGGTTCTCCTTCTCTATTCATCCATTTGCTATGATTTTGGTGTCATCCGGAAGGTTGAGATTCATTCTCTATATAATCTCTGAGAAAAGCTTGCTGGAGTGAAGTGAGGTCTCTGCTTGACTAGCAGTTGTGAGCATTCAACTAGCTCATGTTGTAGACATTGTTTCTCTTTGTGTAAGCATCCATTTGAAGTGAAATTTGTTTTCTTAGAAAGCTCTTGGTGTCTACTACAAGTCTACAAAAGCTCACTGGCGTTCTCTGCATAAGCTCTGAGTATGAGCATTTTTGGTGTGCAGAGCTCAAAGAAGTATACCTATGGAGGTCATTCGCGCTTCGTCATTGCTTAGGGGTTAAAACACTTCCCCCATCAATGGTATCAGAGCATTTGGGCATCTTGGAGGCATCACATACAAGCAAGAAGACCTCTTGGAGTTGTTGGTTGAAGATTTGCATCAACAAAAGCTTCTTGAAGGTAGCTCACATCAAGGGGGAGCTATTCTACTCAAAGTTTCAAGAGCACAAGGTGTCCATCTACGGAAAGATTTGGATTGAGGTAACCTCAGAGCCTCATTTTCATTTTACACACATTGGAGCATTAGCCAAGGGCTAGGTCAAGTATCAAAGACTAGATATGGGAGACTTCAACACTCAAATTGAAAAGCTAGACAAAGGGAACTATCAACCATGGAGATTTAGGGTCTCCAACTATCTTATGGGCAAGGGCCTTTGGGGGTTGATTAGTGGAAGTGAACCAAGACCTAGGTTGGATGAGAATCCAACCAATGACCAGAGAAGGGCCTTTAGGGAATGGAATGAAAGAGACAAGAGGGTTATCTTTATCCTTTCCCAACACATTAGCAATAGCATGATCGGCCATATCCAAGACTTGGATTCAAGCATGAAGGTATGGGAGACACTTGAAAGGCTTTATTCAACAAGCACCAAAGCAAGGAAGATCCAACTCAAGAATGAGCTCAACAACCTTAGGAAGAGCTCAGGGAGTAGCATAAATGACTACATACTTAAGGTCAAGGAGTTATCAGATGCATTGGGATCCATTGGAAGCCACGTAGACGATGACGATCTTGTGGCTTATACTCTCAATGGTTTGAGAGATGATGAGAAGTGGAAACCCTTTACCACTTCAGTATATGTAAGGGATAATCTTCCCGATTTTGAGCAATTGGTTGCTCTCATGGTCACCGAAGAAATGAACATAGGTGGAAGTTCAACTAAAAGCAAGGATGCACAAGTTTTCTATGCAGGTAATCAAAGGGGCAAAGGAAGACGAGGACAAGGAAGGGGCAAAGGAAGGTTTGGAGGAAGGCAAGGCCACTCAAGCAATCAAGGACATGACCAAGGCACCTCATCACAAAGAGGGAGAGGAAGAACAAGAGGAAGAGGAGGACAACATCAACAAAACAGGAATCAAGATGGCGAAGGATGTTACATATGTGGCAAGTTTGGCCACTATGCTAGAGATTGCTACCAAGGAGGAAACCAAAGGAGCTACAATCAAGGTTCTTCATACAAAGGCCAAGGTAATTATGCTTCTACAAGTTCAGAAAATGACAATCTCTTGATGATGCACATGAATGGGAATTCAAGCAAAGTAGATAACACTTGGTATATTGATAGTGGATGTAGCAACCATATGAGTTGCAATTCTTCTTGGTTTACTAATCTACATGTTCCCAAAGGTAAAGGACATGTAGAAATAGGTGATGATACAGCCCATGAGATCTCCCATGTTGGAGATGTAGCTTTGGATGACAAGGAGGAAGCAAGATGTCTCAAGGATGTCTTGCATGTACCTACCATCACAAAGAACTTGGTGTCCGTTGGGCAAATGGTTGAAAGAGGCTATCAAGTAAGGTTCAACAAAGGTGGATGCTTTGTGGAGAACCCTAAGCAAGGTTACAAGGTCATAGCAAGAGGAAAGAAGCAAGGGAGACTCTTCACTTTGGAGGTAAATTCTCATTCCACTCAACATGTCTACTTCACATATGGAAACAAGAGGATTTCGGAGTTGGACTTGTGGCACAAGAGGATAGGTCACATCAACATACAAAGAATGAAGGAAATGCAATTCAAGAGGCTGGTTGAAGGTCTTCCCAACTTCCAAGGACAAGGTATGAAGCATTTATGTGAATCTTGTCAACTAGGGAAGCAAGCGAGACTTCCATTCAAGAAGAGTGGCTACATAAGCCAACATCCATTGGAGTTGATACATACAGATGTGTGGCGGCCAACCAAAGAGCAATCCATTGGAGGTAACAAGTACTTTGTCACTTTTATAGATGATTGCACAAGGATGGTTTGGGTTTATTTCATCAAAAACAAATCAGATGTGTTTGCATGTTTCAAAGCATTCAAGGCAATGGTAGAAAAGGAAACAGCTACATATATCAAGAAGCTAAGGTCCGATGGAGGGGGAGAATATTTCTCCAATGAGTTTTCTGATTTTTTAATGGATCAAGGCATCAAGAGGCAAGTAACATACACGTACACACCCCAACAAAATGGAGTAGCAGAGAGAAAGAATAGATACATTGTCGAGATCGCTAGAGCAATGCTTAATGAGATGAATGTACCTAACATGTTTTGGAGTGATGCAGCAAATACCGTCGTGTATCTTATGAATAGGGCTCCTACCTCAGGGATCCATGGCTTGACACCATATCAAGTCTATTATGGTAAGAAACCTGATCTTTCCCACTTGAAGATATTTGGATGTACTTGTTATGTACATGTGCCAAGTGAATTGAGGCAGAAGCTACAACCAAAGGCAGAAAAGTGTGTGTTTCTAGGATATTCAAATGATCATAAAGGTTACAGGTGCTTCAACCCAAACACAAAGGAGTTGAGGATATCAAGGGATGTAGCATTTGATGAGCTACTCCCTTGGTATAAGAAGTATGATTGTATGCAGGACTATGAAGAAGAAAAGCATGGACATGATGAAGAACAAATCGACCTAGAGCTAAGCGGCCCAAGAAGTTCCATCAATGAAGATAGTTCAAGCATGAACTCACCATGGAGGGGGAGATCTTCATCAAGCTATGAAGCACAATCAATCAACAAAGGCAAAGCAACATTGGTGGAGTTGGATGAAGAAGGTAATGAAGTTGAAGATGATGAAGGACACATGATGGAGAAAGAAGCCATGTCAAAGAAAGAGATCAAGTTCCCAAGGCAAAGGAGGTTTATTCCTCCAAAAGGTGAAGAAAGGAAGTCTTCTAGAGTTAAGTATCCAACTCAAAGGTTTAGTTATGATTCATACATGGCAACACATTATGCATATATGAACAAAGTAGTAGAATATCATGAGCCCGATTGCTATGAAGATGCAAGCAGGTACACCGAATGGAAAGAGGCAATGCAAGAAGAGATCGACGCACTTGAGGAAAATCAAACATGGACTCTAGTGCCCAAGAAGGAGAACATGAAGGTAATAGGTAATAAGTGGGTGTATAAAGTAAAGAGGAATTCAGATGGATCTATTTCTAGGTTCAAAGCAAGATTGGTGGCCAAGGGTTTTGCACAAACCTATGGAGTAGACTTTGAAGAGACATTCAGCCCCGTGGCAAAGATGAGCACCATAAGGACACTCATTGCAATGGCTGATAACAAAGGATGGAAGCTTTTCCAATTGGATATCAAGAATGCCTTTCTCAATGGAGACTTGGAAGAAGAGGTATACATGGAGCAACCACTAGGTTTTGTTCATAAAGAGTTTCCACATCATGTTTGTAGGTTGAAGAAGGCACTTTATGGCCTAAAGCAAGCTCCAAGGGCTTGGAACCAAAGATTGGTGGACTATTTGATCAAATGTGGTTACAATCAATGCAAGGCGGATCCATCTCTCTTCATCAAACAAAGAGGAGAACTTGTAGTCTACATGTGTGTGTATGTAGATGATCTTATCATTACAGGTAATGATACAAAGGGCATTGAGGAGATCAAGGCAAAGCTTGGAAAGGATTTTCGGATATCTGATCTTGGAGATCTTAGGTATTTTCTTGGCATTGAATTTGTATACAAAGAAGAAGGTATTATGCTCATACAAAGGAAGTATATTCTAGACCTACTTGAGAGGTTTGGGATGCTACATTGCAAGCCTATTTCAAATCCCATGAAAGTTAATGTAAAGCTAAGCTCCATTGATGGAGAGCCATTACAGGATGTAACTTTTTATCGCTCTATTGTAGGCTCTTTCAATTATGCCACAATAACTAGGCCTGACATAGCATATGGAGTTGGAGTGTTATCACAATTTATGCATAGTCCAAGGACTACACACTTGCAAGCTGCAAGAAGAATGTTAGGATATCTCAAGGCCACTATAAATGAAGGATTGTTCTATTCATTTGATGATGATATGCAGGTCAAAGCTTATTCTGATGCAGATTGGGCCGGGTCCAAGGAGGATAGAAGAAGTACAAGTGGTTACCTAGTCATGCTAGGTAGGAAGATCATCTCATGGATTTCAAAGAAGCAACCCACGGTGGCATTATCTTCCACCGAGGCTGAGTATAGAGCTTTGGCTCAAGTCACATGTGAGCTAATGTGGATTAAGAAGTTATTTATGGAGCTTAATTTGCAGGTTGACACATATCCAATTTTTTGTGACAATATGAGTAGCATTCATCTAGCATCGAATCATGTCTATCATGCTAGAACCAAGCATATTGAAGTGCACTATCCCTTCATAAGGGAAAAGGTCATATCCAAGGAAGTTTCAGTACATCATATTTGTACCAAGGACAAAGTTGCCGACATGTTTACAAAGGCTTTGGATGGAATAAAGATTTCAAAATTCAAGCAAAGCATCAACATGAAGGAGCTTGGATGAGGATGAAGAATTGAAGCTTGAGGGGGAGTGTTAAAAGTCAAGCTTCAAGCCACAAATTCATGGGGAATCTTTTATGGACATGTGGAGCAATCAAAGCCAAAAGCCACCAGATTCCATCAAGAAAGGTCACTCAACCACTCCCCAATTTGGAAAGGTAGTTCCTAGATTTTAGGGGCATACTTCTCACTATAAAAGGAGCATGTATCCCGACTTCTTTTGGGCCATCTTCTTGGAGTTTTAGCTCATGTAAAGTGAGCACTAAGTGCTGGAGTTGTGATAAGCAAGCCCCTTGCTTAAGCTAGCCCCTTGCTTGCTTGTTTGTTTTCTTTTACTACGCATATCTATGTATGTGCGCAGGCAATGTTGCAACTCTCTACCCCTGAGTTGTTAGCATTGGTTCTCCCTCATATTGTATCCATTTGATGTAATTCTTGTCTCATTGGATAGCTATTAGAGTCTATTTTATTCTCCCAAATTCTCTGGAGCATTCTCTAAGTAATCTGGGAGCAACATTCATTTTAGTGAAGTTGTGTGATTGATATCTCTCTTGGTGTGTAGGCTCTGTTGGAAATATTTTGCTCTCTGTTGTAAGGGCTGGTTCTCCTTCTCTATTCATCCATTTGCTATGATTTTGGTGTCATTGGGTAGCTATTAGAGTGGTCTAAAGTTGACCAAAGCTTGAGATTCATTCTCTATATAATCTCGGAGAAACGCTTGCTGGAGTGAAGTGAGGTCTCTACTTGACTAGCAGTTGTGAGCATTCAACTAGCTCATGTTGTAGACATTGTTTCTCTTTGTGTAAGCATCCATTTGAAGTGAAATTTGTTTTGTTGGAAAGCTCATGGTGTCTACTACAAGTTTACAAAAGCTCACAAGAGTTCTCTGCATAAGCTCTGAGTACGAGCATTTTGGTGTGCAGAGGTCAAAGAAGTATACTTGTGGAGGTCATTCGCGCTTCGTCATTGCTTAGGGGTTGAGACACTTCCCCCATCAGTGGTATCAGAGCATTTGGGCATCTTAGAGGCATCACATACAAGCAAGAAGATCTCTTGGAGTTGGTGGTTGAAGATTTGCATCAACAAAAGCTTCTTGAAGGTAGCTCACATCAAGGGGGAGATATTTTACTCAAAGTTTCAAGAGCACAAGGTGTCCATCTACAGAAAGTTTTGGATTGAGGTAACCTCAGAGCCTCATTTTCATTTTACACACATTGGAGCATTAGCCAAGGGCTAGGTCAAGTATCAAAGACTGGATATGGGAGACTTCAACACTCAAATTGAAAAGCTAGACAAAGGGAACTATCAACCATGGAGATTTAGGGTTTCCAACTATCTTATGGGCAAGGGCCTTTGGGGGTTGATTAGTGGAAGTGAACCAAGACCTAGGTTGGATGAGAATCCAACCAATGACCAGAGAAGGGCCTTTAAGGAATGGAATGAAAGAGACAAGAGGGTTATCTTTATCCTTTCCCAACACATTAGCAATAGCATGATCGGCCATATCCAAGACTTGGATTCAAGCATGAAGGTATGGGAGACACTTGAAAGGCTTTATTCAACAAGCACCAAAGCAAGGAAGATCCAACTCAAGAATGAGCTCAACAACCTTAGGAAGAGCTCAGGGAGTAGCATAAATGACTACATACTTAAGGTCAAGGAGTTATCAGATGCATTGGGATCCATTGGAAGCCACGTAGACGATGACGATCTTGTGGCTTATACTCTCAATGGTTTGAGAGATGATGAGAAGTGGAAACCCTTTACCACTTCAGTATATGTAAGGGATAATCTTCCCGATTTTGAGCAATTGGTTGCTCTCATGGTCACCGAAGAAATGAACATAGGTGGAAGTTCAACCAAAAGCAAGGATGCACAAGTTTTCTATGCAGGTAATCAAAGGGGCAAAGGAAGATGAGGACAAGGAAGGGGCAAAGGAAGGTTTGGAGGAAGGCAAGGCCACTCAAGCAATCAAGGACATGACCAAGGCACCTCATCACAAAGAGGGAGAGGAAGAACAAGAGGAAGAGGAGGACAACATCAACAAAATAGGAATCAAGATGGCGAAGGATGTTACATATGTGGCAAGTTTGGCCACTATGCTAGAGATTGCTACCAAGGAGGAAACCAAAGGAGCTACAATCAAGGTTCTTCATACAAAGGCCAAGGTAGTTATGCTTCTACAAGTTCAGAAAATGAGAATTTCTTGATGATGCACATGAATGGGAATTCAAGCAAAGTAGATAACACTTGGTATATTGATAGTGGATGTAGCAACCATATGAGTTGCAATTCTTCTTGGTTTACTAATCTACATGTTCCCAAAGGTAAAGGACATGTAGAAACAGGTGATGATACAGCCCATGAGATCTCCCATGTTGGAGATGTAGCTTTGGATGACAAGGAGGAAGCAAGATGTCTCAAGGATGTCTTGCATGTACCTACCATCACAAAGAACTTGGTGTCCGTTGGGCAAATGGTTGAAAGAGGCTATCAAGTAAGGTTCAACAAAGGTGGATGCTTTGTGGAGAACCCTAAGCAAGGTTACAAGGTCATAGCAAGAGGAAAGAAGCAAGGGAGACTCTTCACTTTGGAGGTAAGTTCTCATTCCACTCAACATGTCTACTTCACATATGGAAACAAGAGGATTTCGGAGTTGGACTTGTGGCACAAGAGGATAGGTCACATCAACATACAAAGAATGAAGGAAATGCAATTCAAGAGGCTGGTTGAAGGTCTTCCCAACTTCCAAGGACAAGGTATGAAGCATTTATGTGAATCTTGTCAATTAGGGAAGCAAGCGAGACTTCCATTCAAGAAGAGTGGCTACATAAGCCAACATCCATTGGAGTTGATACATACAGATGTGTGGCGGCCAACCAAAGAGCAATCCATTGGAGTAACAAGTACTTTGTCACTTTTATAGATGATTGCACAAGGATGGTTTGGGTTTATTTCATAAAAAACAAATCAGATGTGTTTGCATGTTTCAAAGCATTCAAGGCAATGGTAGAAAAGGAAACAGCTACATATATCAAGAAGCTAAGGTCCGATGGAGGGGGAGAATATTTCTCCAATGAGTTTTCTGATTTTTTAATGGATCAAGGCATCAAGAGGCAAGTAACATACAGGTATATGCCCCAACAAAATGGAGTAGCAGAGAGAAAGAATAGATACATTGCCGAGATCGCTAGAGCAATGCTTAATGAGATGAATGTACCTAACATGTTTTGGAGTGATGCAGCAAATACCGCCGTGTATCTTATGAATAGGGCTCCTACCTCAGGGATCCATGGCTTGACACCATATCAAGCCTATTATGGTAAGAAACCTGATCTTTCCCACTTGAAGATATTTGGATGTACTTGTTATGTACATGTGCCAAGTGAATTGAGGCAGAAGCTACAACCAAAGGCAAAAAAGTGTGTGGTTCTAGGATATTCAAATGATCATAAAGGTTACAGGTGCTTCAACCCAAACACAAAGGACTTGAGGATATCAAGGGATGTAGCATTTGATGAGCTACTCCCTTGGTATAAGAAGTATGATTGTATGCAGGACTATGAAGAAGAAAAGCATGGACATGATGAAGAACAAATCGACCTAGAGCTAAGCGGCCCAAGGTGTTCCATCAATGAAGATAGTTCAAGCATGAACTCACCATGGAGGGGGAGATCTTCATCAAGCTATGAAGCACAATCAATCAACAAAGGCAAAGCAACATTGGTGGAGTTGGATGAAGAAGGTAATGAAGTTGAAGATGATGAAGGACACATGATGGAGAAAGAAGCCACGTCAAAGAAAGAGATCAAGTTCCCAAGGCAAAGGAGGTTTATTCCTCCAAAAGGTGAAGAAAGGAAGTCTTCTAGAGTTAATTATCCAACTCAAAGGTTTACTTATGATTCATACATGGCAACACATTATGCATATATGAACAAAGTAGTAGAAGATCATGAGCCCGATTGCTATGAAGATGCAAGCAGGTACACCGAATGGAAAGAGGCAATGCAAGAAGAGATCGACGCACTTGAGGAAAATCAAACATGGACTCTAGTGCCCAAGAAGGAGAACATGAAGGTAATAGGTAATAAGTGGGTGTATAAAGTAAAGAGCAATTCAGATGGATCTATTTCTAGGTTCAAAGCAAGATTGATGGCCAAGGGTTTTGCACAAACCTATGGAGTGGACTTTGAAGAGACATTCAGCCCCGTGGCAAAGATGAGCACCATAAGGACACTCATTGCAATGGCTGCTAGCAAAGGATGGAAGCTTTTCCAGTTGGATATCAAGAATGCCTTTCTCAATGGAGACTTGGAAGAAGAGGTATACATGGAGCAACCACTAGGTTTTGTTCATAAAGAGTTTCCACATCATGTTTGTAGGTTGAAGAAGGCACTTTATGGCCTAAAGCAAGCTCCAAGGGCTTGGAACCAAAGATTGGTGGACTATTTGATCAAATGTGGTTACAATCAATGCAAGGCGGATCCATCTCTCTTCATCAAACAAAGAGGAGAACTTGTAGTCTACATGTGTGTGTATGTAGATGATATTATCATTACAGGTAATGATACAAAGGGCATTGAGGAGATCAAGGCAAAGCTTGGAAAGGAGTTTAGGATATTTGATCTTGGAGATCTTAGGTATTTTCTTGGCATTGAATTTGTATACAAAGAAGAAGGTATTATGCTCATACAAAGGAAGTATATTCTAGACCTACTTGAGAGGTTTGGGATGCTACATTGCAAGCCTATTTCAAATCCCATGGAAGTTAATGTAAAGCTAAGCTCCATTGATGGAGAGCCATTAGAGGATGTAACTTTTTATCGCTCTATTGTAGGCTCTTTCAATTATGCCACAATAACTAGGCCTGACATAGCATATGGAGTTGGAGTGTTATCACAATTTATGCATAGTCCAAGGACTACACACTTGCAAGCTGCAAGAAGAATGTTAGGATATCTCAAGGCCACTATAAATGAAGGATTGTTCTATTCATTTGATGATGATATGCAGGTCAAAGCTTATTTTGATGCAGATTGGGCCGGTTCCTAGGAGGATAGAAGAAGTACAAGTGGTTACCTAGTCATGCTAGGTAGCAAGATCATCTCATGGATTTCAAAGAAGCAACCCACGGTGGCATTATCTTCCACCGAGGCTGAGTATAGAGCTTTGGCTCAAGTCACATGTGAGCTAATGTGGATTAAGAAGTTATTTATGGAGCTTAATTTGCAGGTTGACACATATCCAATTTTTTGTGACAATATGAGTAGCATTCATCTATCATCGAATCCTGTCTATCATGCTAGAACCAAGCATATTGAAGTGCACTATTACTTCATAAGGGAAAAGGTGATATCCAAGGAAGTTTCAGTACATCATATTTGTACCAAGGACCAAGTTGCCGACATGTTTACAAAGGCTTTGGATGGAATAATTTCAAAATTCAAGCAAAGCATCAACATGAAGGAGCTTGGATGAGGATGAAGAATTGAAGCTTGAGGGGGAGTGTTAAAAGTCAAGCTTCAAGCTACAAATTCGTGGGGAATCTTTTATGGACATGTGGAGCAATCAAAGGAAGCCAAAAGCCACGAGATTCCATCAAGAAAAGTCACTCAACCACTCACCAATTCATCTCAACTAAATCTTCCAAGTTAGGAGGCTGATTTGGAAAGGTAGTTCCTAGATTTTAGGGGCACACTTCTCACTATAAAAGGAGCATGTATCCCGACTTCTTTTGGGCCATCTTCTTGGAGTTTTAGCTAATGTAAAGTGAGCACTAAATTCTGGAGTTGTGATAAGCAAGCCCCTTGCTTGCTTGTTTGTTTTCTTTTAGTAGGCATATCTATGTGTGAGCGCAGGCAGTGTTGCAACTCTCTACCCCTGAGTTGTTAGCATTGGTTCTCCCTCATATTGTATCCATTTGATGTAATTCTTGTCTCATTGGATAGCTATTAGAGTCTATTTTATTCTCACAAATTCTCTGGAGCATTCTCTGAGTAATCTGGGAGCAACATTCATTTTAGTGAAGTTGTGTGATTGATATCTCTCTTGGTGTGTAGGCTCTGCTGGAAATATTTTGCTCTCTATTGTAAGGGCTGTTTCTCCTTCTCTATTCATCCATTTGCTATTATTTTGATGTCATTGGGTAGCTATTAGAGTGCTCTAAAGTTGACCAAAGTTTGAGATTCATTCTGTGTATAATCTCTGAGAAAATCTTGCTGGAGTGAAGTGAGGTCTCTGCTTGACTAGCAGTTGTGAGCATTCAACTAGCTCATGTTGTAGACATTGTTTCTCTTTGTGTAAGCATCCATTTGAAGTGAAATTTGTTTTTTTGGAAAGATCTTGGTGTCTACTACAGGTTTACAAAAGCTCACTAGAGTTCTCTGCAAAAGTTTGAGTATGAGCATTTTTGGTGTGCACAGGTCAAAGAAGTATACCTGTGGAGGTCATTCACGCTTCGTCGTTGCTTAGGTGTTGAGACACTTCCCCCATCATGAAGAACTAGTAAGCTCAATAAGCAAGGGTTGAACTACCCTTTACTTCCAAGTCCGCCGCACAACTATTTATCAACTGAAGAGTATATGGTGAGATCCATCGAGTTTTGGCTAAATCATTATGCGATAGTACCTAATCTCATAATAAAGATGACCAATGAAATCCTCAATATGATACTCATAGTACTCAAAGTTTTTAAGCATGCAGAATATACATTTTTGAATTTCATCGGCATTAACCAAGGCATAGATATCCTTATTTTTAATCTATTTGTTATGCCTAGTCGCCCTACAATTATGGCATATTAGTCCAAACTCATGTTTTTGTCGAGCCCATACATGCATACTTTTGAGGAAGCATTTTTTACAGGATATTTTGAGATTGACTCGAAAATTTTCCTGAAGGTGTCAACTAATCTGTGGCATATGAATTAAGCTTCTTTGCAGACCATAGACAGGTACCACATGATGGTGTAAAAGTAGAACAATGGAAGCAACTCATGATATGTGAAGCTAATCTGCTTAATGAAACAGAGCAAAAGTTATATAGGACGTACTCCCGTCAACATCCAAAGCCTGTCAGGGATGACAGAGTTCAGGAGGGGGTGGTGTTGAAGTAGATTCAAGAAAAAAGAAAAGAAGAAGAAAACCAAGAAAGAAGCTTCTCTTAATAGAATATATCTGAAGAGATATCTCTGTAGGAAGCCCCGCAGGGGCACACGACATCCATCTCTGCATAGAGCCCTACAGGGGCACACAACAAGAGGAAGTACACAATAGGCAAGGATGGATCAAGGCCAGCAATTACCCATGAAGAAGTGCAAGAAGATGTCCGACAGATCTTGAGCCCCGGAAGGTGCTTCAACCTCTTGATCTTCGGGAGGTCTAGATCGAAGGTTGCAAATCGAGACCTTCATAACTTCCACTAGTTGCATGCGTGGTAGCCCGACTTAACACACCAACCCAGATTTAAAGAGGTTATTGGTGAGCTAGACTACAAATCTATCATAGTCCATGTTTGTTGTTAATCTTTGGAGTTGTCGTCTCCAATCATTTAGCATAAAGAATCAACAATACATCTTATTTTTGTCAATCCTAGAAGTATACAAGAGACCACAGCCCCTTCTAGATGATAGAATCCAAGAAATAAGAGAAAAATGGCTGGATTTCTGAGAAATAGTGAAAATGAAGAGGAATTTCTAGGGTTTGGATTATCTTGAGCAAATCTCCATCATTTTCCACAATCTTGGTGTCTAAAACATGTTATTTTCTCAGCAAAATACAATCATAAAGTCAAAACTAAAAAATGATACCTGCAACCTTTAGACGAGACAATTGCGATTCTGTGAAAACAGACGATTTTCATCTCTAGCACCATTCTTCATCAATTTATCACTCAACATGTCAGTAATCAACTCTCTTCATACACAATCATCAGGAACACACAATAGAAGCTCACAAATCTCCATGGATACACATAGAATAGACTCAACAAATCAAAGAAATCACACAAAAGGAAGAAACATGATTTTCTGCAAGAAACTTCTCTCTTCACTTGGATAGCATCAATTACAAATAACCAACCCTCTCATAATAGAGGAAATTGTCTTTTATACATTTTCAAGTGTCCCTTTTCACACTTGAATTTTGGTCCTTTTCTCTTTTATTCTAAAAATATGCTATCTAGGAGTTTCCAAAAATTCTAGAAAAATTACATAGGATTCTACTCTACATAAGGAAGACTCTTCCTTATTTTTACATCAGTTGCATAAATATTTTTACAAGTTTTTGGCATTTTACAATTATTTTCCATCAAAAGTACTTCAAAAAATTACTTCTTCCAACATTCTTCCCCTCCTAGACCTTTTGGCTCCTCACAAAAGACATTCCTGCTCATATACGCTGAATGCTCCCTTTATTTCTTCTTTCTCTGATAAATTTGTGACAGTAGGTCATGGCTTCTCCTTTCAGTAACATTCAAGTTGTTTACCATCTCAAACAATGCTTTCCTCCACTGCACAGCAGCCTCCGGTTTATCAATTACATCCTTTTTCAAGTACTCTGTGTAGGCAGCTTCATATGCAGTGAGTCGAGACTTTGTGACTACAGACAAGTTTCCAAATATCTCTATTTCCCTTTCAAAGAACCCATAATCAAATGCATCTTCAGAAATTTGGAGATAATGGCTGCCCAAAAATATTATTCTGCTATAATAAGCCATCAGACATATTCTGTCAGGTGTTTCACTGAGATCAAATAATAAGGCATCAGCAGGAGAATTGAAGCCAATGTAATTTAGAATTCTGACATCTGTATCTGTGTAAATCTCTATACATGCCAAAATGAGTCTCATTACTCTGATTAGTAAAATACATGCTGGGTCATTAACATCCTTGTATGTGGCTAAGACAGATTCAGCTGTATCCACCATATACTTTTTTGTAGGCCATGTTCTTGCCTTTGGTCTTGCTATCTTTGGAAAGTTCAACCATTTGGATGGAATTTGTCCTTCTTTCCTTCTTTCCCAGAAAACTGTCCACTCTCTTCTCCTTGCTACTGGGCAGTATGCTGGATTAATTTTCAGCTGAATAGGTGCTTCCTTCCATATTTTTCTGCACTTCTTATTTGCATCCAACCATCTATTCCTCCATTTGGGGTTAGCTTTTTCAAATAGCTCCTTTGCCACATTGATATCTTCCTCATATTCTAAATATTTTGGAGGTAATCCCACCCTTGCCAATTGATAGTTTTTAATACTCTCCATAATCATGCACAAGGGTATGCCTAGTCCATCTGCAGCCCAATGATGTTGATCAGGATTTATCCCTTTATTTAAAGCAAATGTAACAATCTGGTCCTCATACTCATCATGCATTTTTCTAATGAAATCCATTCTGGATTCTCTGTTTGTCAAAAGTTTCTGGACAAATTCCTCTGAATACTCACCTTTTGATTGTTTATTTTCTGGTTCACTACCATGTTGAGTTCTGTCATCATTTCCTACTTCATAATCTTCTGTATGTGTAGTCTCTATCTGTTCTTCATCCTGAGCCTGTGGCTTTTCCAGCTTTTTCTATAGCTCTTCTATGGTTATCATCAAACTTCTATTTTTAGATGCCTATATCTCTCTTTCTGCTATCCAATTACTTCTTTCCTTTTCTATGCTTGACTGCCAATCACTCCTTTCTCTATGTCCATATGTAATTTGTTGTAACCCCTCATTGAGGTAGCAGCATGTGTACTAGCCTGTTTCTCCAGCTCCTTGGCTTCTTTCAACTCTGTTTGCAATCTCATAATTTCTTTGTGCAAATCTTCCTTCTCTTCTTGTGTCACCTGAACAATTTTGCTTTCTTCCTTCAACTGGCCTTCTTCCATTAATAGTCTGTTGATCTCATCATTTGCTTTGACCATGATTTGATATGAACTTTGTAAAGTTCTGTATCTGCCTTCAATTTTCTTTAGCTCCATCTCCAGTTTACTACTCTGCTCTGTTTGTTTTGCACACTTCTCTTCAAGATATTGGATTTTATTTTGTTGTTGTACCTCTAATTCCTTCAAAGCAATTATCCTATATGTTAATTCCTCATTTTTCTCCTTTACAATCCTCAATTGTTCTGTCAATTGTTCTTTTTCTTTCTTGTGCTCCTTAATGATACTACTGCCTTTTTCAAACTCAGATTCAGCTACCATACCTAATATAATCATGTTTCTGCTGGATGGTCTGAATTGCTCTATGTTGCTCATAATGATCTTGCAAGCAGATCTTATATTTTTAGGTATCCTTTCCAACCCAACTTCTATTTCCATTTGTTTGACTTCTATCTGCATATTTTCTTTACACTCATTCTCCTATTCATCTTCTTCCTCATACTCTAGGACCTGAGTCTTTTGTTCTTCAAGACTTTTATCTGCTTCCATTTTTTCTTGATCTGCAACCTCTTCTTCATCTTCCAATATCTGATCATCCTTATTCTCCTGTTCTTATATATCTTTAGTTGTCTTTGTTTCTTCTACCTTCTTGTTTTCCATCACTTGTTCCTCTTCAAAGAATCGTCTTTCTTTTACTTGTACTTCTTCTTCCTGAATTATGGTTGAATTAGTTTCCTCAGCAAGTTTTGTCTGATCATTACTTGTCTGCTCTTTCTGTCCCTCCTCTTGCTCATCTATATCCATGAGATCTAAGCCTTCCTCTTGCTCTTGATCTTCTGTAGTTGTGAATTCTTCATTATGATTCAAATCATTCAGGATTTCTTTTATGCTTTGGTTGATCTCTTTCTCTGTAATCCCCTCTTCTACTTCTTGAGCATTCTCTTTTTCTACTATTTCCTCTTCTGTTTCCTTGGCTTGAGTTGTATCTTTTTGTTTATTAGCTGGACTGCATAACTGAACTTCCTTTTCTTCTTCTACTTTTCCTTCATGCACTTCGAAATTGATTTGTTATGAAGGTTTTGTCCATATTGACTTTAATCCTGAATCTATTAATCCACAGCTAAACTCCTTTCTTACTTCACTCTCCTCTTCCCTCATCACTGCTTTTCCTTTTAGTCTATTTTTTTTCACCTTTGAAACTGAACCTTCATTTTGTTCCTTAGTTGTTTCTTGTTGTTTAGCTTGTGCCCTTGTTATAGCATTTACATTCACTTGGTCAATGTCACTCAATTCTTCTTGCTCCATGATGTTGACTGTTTTCAGTGGTATGTTACTAGATGTGTTTTGTTGTTTTTGAGGATTTCTTGGACAATCCTTTATTAAATGTTCCCTGCCACAATCCTTACAATAAGCTCCCTCTATCCTTAATGTAGGAGGTTGTGGACAGTCTCTAATGAAATGTTCTCCCCCACATCTATAACAACTTATCTTTTGTCCCCCTTTGAACTGAGGTTTCTGATTGGACATATAATTATTGGTTATATACATGAATGTGGTTGTATCCATCTCAGTTCTCCCATTTCCCAAATCTAGGGCTTGTAGTTCTGGTTCTCTCAATTCATATCCTTCCCATTCTTCTTGATATCCTTCATTCCATTGATAATCTTCCTTGTATGGTGATCTTATTCTTGAGTTTCCCTCCTCTGTTGGTGTGTATTTAACTGGTACCACATTTGTTGGTAATGGAGGTTGTTGCCCAAGTACAGGTCTTGGTTGCTCAATATATCCAGATTCTCTTTGACTTGCATAATCTCTCTCCTTAATGGGTTGTTTATTGTAGAAACATTCCTCTCTGGTATGGTTTGTCCATTTTCTCTCTAGTGTACAGTATTTGAGTGTTTTTCTATCTTGCAAATGTTGTGGTTTTTGATATGGACATTGTTGTACCAAATGATTTTCTCCACAATTATAGAATTTTTTATTTGTTGTTATCTTGGTATTTATCAAATTGGTTTTAGTGCTGACTTCTAGGGCTTTAGCAATGGCTTGAGCCAATTCTTCTGTTGGTGGAATTTTATCTTCATTTGTTCTAGGTTGATCAAATGCTAACAGGTCTTGGCCTCTGTTATCTTCCAAATCTATTGCCTCTTTCACACATGCTCCTAGGTCAGGGCATCTCCTATAATACACTAGGGTTCTTAATTGGGCACTTCTTAATCCTTCTATGAATAGGGATACCTGTCTTGCCATGGAAGGTACTTTCTCTCTGGGACATCTGTAAATGTACTGCTTGAATCTCCTAGCTGCCTCTCTGACATTTTCATCTTTTTGCTGTTTAAAGCTATGTATCAATGTAGCTGTGCTATGTTTTATTCCAGTCTTTGAGAATTCCCCAATGAAGGCTTCTAAGAAGGATTCAATATCTAAATACATTTCCTTTCTTAAGGGAATGAATCAAGATAATGCAGGTCCTGTTAGGGTTAGACCAAATGCTTCAAATTGAACTTTGTAATCCTCTACTTCTTCAGCTCTAATTAATTGTCTAAATTCTGCAGCATGAGCATGAGGATCAGAATATCCTTCATATTGATTTTTCATGCATTTGGCTACTTGGTAGGGTCTAAGCATTCTCCCTTATTTTGCCAATGATTTCTTCTTTTTAAAGGAAAATCATTAAATCCTTCTGGTTCCTTTTCAAAAGGATTTGGGGAAGTATGTGTTCTCCTACCTTGTTGTTGTTCACCATTATTGTGAATTTCATGTGGTCTTGGCAAGTCTGATTGTCCTAGGTTCTGTTCCCAAGGTCTCTTGTCTGCACATTGCCCTAAGTCATTAGAAATTTCTGGGTCTTGTGAGAAGATGTATACACATCCCTGCCTATCCTCATATCTACCATCTTTGAATTGAGCTACTGGTGTTATATTCAAGGGAACTTCTAAGTTTCTCAATCTAATGAGAAACTTATGCATTCCATCGTGATATACATAGGTTCCAAACCTATTTGTATACATGTATTTGAGGATGTTTCTATAGTCCCCAGTTTCAGGAGATTCGTTTATTTCATTTAAATTTTCCATATTGATTTCTTGCCCTAAATCTCTTTCTTGCAATTCCCCTAACACTGGTTCTACTTCCTTCCTTCCCAGTTCTTGCTTGGAATGTGAGTACAATTTATTACCAGACCTAAGGATCATTCAATTAATCTTACAATTTTGTGGTGAGAATCGTGATTTTCACGATTTTCTAGTGAGAATCGTGTTTTTCACGATTCTGTGAAGAGAATCGTGATTTTCACGATTCTGTGGTGAAAATCGTGTTTCTCACGATTTTGTGGTGAAAATCGTGATTTTCACGATTTTCAGGTGAGAATCGTGTTTTTCATGATTCTGTGAAGAGAATCGTGATTTTCACGATTCTGTGGTGAAAATAATGTTTCTCACGATTCTGTGGTGAGAATTGTGATTTTCACGATTTTCAGGTGAGAATCGTGTTCTTCACGATTCTGTGAAGAGAATCATGATTTTCACGATTCTGTGGTGAAAATCGTGTTTCTCACGATTCTGTGGTGAGAATTGTGATTTTCACGATTTTCAGGTGAGAATCGTGTTCTTCACGATTCTGTGAAGAGAATCGTGATTTTCACGATTGTGTGGTGAAAATCGTGTTTCTCACGATTCTAAGGTGGAAATCGTGTTTCTCACGATTTTGTGTTGAGAATCGTGTTTTTCACGATTTTCTGGTGAGAATCGTGATTTTCACGATTTTTTGGTGGGAATCGTGTTTTTCACGATTCTGTGAAGAGAATCGTGATTTTCATGATTCTGTAGTGAAAATCATGTTTCTCACGATTTTGTGGTGAAAATCGTGATTTTCACGATTTTCAGGTGAGAATCACGTTTTTCACGATTCTGTGAAGAGAATCGTGATTTTCACGATTCTGTGGTGAAAATCGTGTTTCTCACGATTCTGTGGTGAGAATTGTGATTTTCACGATTTTCAGGTGAGAATCGTGTTCTTCACGATTCTGTGAAGAGAATCGTGATTTTCACGATTCTGTGGTGAAAATCGTGATTCTCACGATTTTGTTCTCAGACAATTGTGATTGCTCACAATCGTAAAAAACACGATTTTCTTATGAAAATCGTGCTCTAGGAATCGCAATTTTGTGCTCTAATTCAGAGAATCGCGATTTTGTGTTTGACTACAGAATCACGATTCTGATCAGTTTTTGGAAAAAATTTGAAGGTATGGATTTTCAAAGTTTTGTTTCTATAATAGAATCGCCTTAACTATTTTTCAACATGCAATGAAAGAGTTTACTCAAATTAATATTTTTTTCCACAGAAAATTCAAAAATTCAAAACATCGCGATTCCGTGTTTTTGGTTATTTTGTGCTTATTTGTGCTTAATGGTCATGTAAATTTAAAGAAATACAAAGAAATTGTATTGAGGACTCCTTACCTTGCTTGCTTGATTCCAGAAATCTCCAAGACTTATATCTACAGACAATCGCGATCTTGATCCTGCTCTCTCTCCCTCTCTCTCTCACTCAAAATGAGTTTTTTCTGAGATTTCAGAGTTTTATAGTGTCCTCACAATCGCGATACTGTGCAATTTCCTCCGTTTTTTTTTTCACTTTTTTACTTATCCAATTTTATTCTTCAACAGTTTTATGATTTTGATTCTCACTTCCTAACTTTTCATCATTAGTCATCATTAGTCACTTCCATCATAATACTGGAGAAAATCGTGATTTTGTACTTGTTTTCCACTTCTCCTTTCGGATACTCAATCCTCACTGAGTTTCTGGAATTTGAATTCCTTCACTTATTCAATCTTGATGAAATCTATTACAATTAACTGTCCCAAAACCCAATATGCTTAAAATTCCAAAAATTTTCCTAAACCCTAAACCCTAAACCCTAAACCCTAAATTGATGAAGAATGGTGATGGAGATGAAAATCGTCTGTTTTCACAGAATCGCGATTGTCTCGTCTAAAGGTTGCAAGTATCATTTTTTAGTTTTGACTTTATGATTGTATTCTACTGAGAAAATAACATGTTTTAGACACCAAGATTGTGGAAAATGATGGAGATTTGCTCAAGATAATCCAAACCCTAGAAATTCCTCTTCATTTTCACTATTTCTCAGAAATCCAGCCATTTTTCTCTTATTTCTTGGATTCTATCATCTAGAAGGGGCTGTGGTCTCTTGTATACTTCCAGGATTGACAAAAATAAGATGTATTGTTGATTCTTTATGCTAAATGATTGGAGAGGACAACTCCAAAGATTAACAACAAACATTTTTTGGCGCCGTTGCCGGTGAGTATATCAAAAGCTTCATTGAAGTTGGACCTTGCTGGATCTTCTATTGATGATGGTCTTGAACACATTGAACAGGTAATACTCTTTAATCAAGAAATGTAAACATGAAAAGGTGGATTTCTTTGTTTGTCTCTTGGGGAAAGAAAGCAATAGATAATCTTTTGAGAATAAGAAGTGTTGATAGCCAAAGCATAAGAGAGTATAACCAATCAAAGAACACAACAAATCAAAGAAATCACACAAAAGGAAGAAACATGATTTTCTGCAAGAAACTTCTCTCTTCACTTAGATAGCATCAATTACAAATAACCAACCCTCTCATAATAGAGGAAATTGTCTTTTATACATTTTCAAGTGTCCCTTTTCACACTTGAATTTTGGTCCTTTCCTCTTTTATTCTAAAAATATGCTATCTAGGAGTTTCCAAAAATTCTAGAAAAATTACATAGGATTCTACTCTATATAAGGAAGACTCTTCCTTATTTTTACATCAGTTGCATAAATATTTTTACAAGTTTTTGGCATTTTACAATTATTTTCCATCAAAAGTACTTCAAAAAAATTACTTCTTCTAACAGTCCATCTCCACGGGTTGCATGCAGTAAAAAGAAAAGAAGAGGCCAAAACCAATGCAATAGGTCCCGAGTTATGATCACTTTCTTTACCAGTGGTAAAAGTATATCATTACGACTTCCATAGAGCTGACAATGGTCAACTATAAAGAGGCTATCAGTTAATAAAAAACCAGATCGGCTATAGGAGCAAAACTAGAGACAAAAAACAAAGCCTATCAAGGGACAACAGAGACAAGGAGGGGGAGAGTGTTGCAGAGCAAAGAAGAGCAGAGATGCAGAGAAAAAGAAGGGCCTCAAAATTTTTCTGATTTGGACACTTTATTGTTGTAACATAGCCACTTTGTAATATATTTTCTGATGTAAATGCACTAGAGGAGTCATCTAGATGCATATCCATAGATATCTATATCATTACCCTTGTAAACTAGTAGGAAGTTAGTCTTTTAGTCAATAAAGTGCCGATCTCTTGTGTGAAAGGACCATTTTTTAGGGCACATGTATATAAGTCATTTTGTGACTCGTTGTAGGGACTTTTTGCCATTCTGAGAATCAAGAACACAGAATTTCGAATTTGTGTTTTCTCCTCTCTGTATCTTCTTCCTTGTGATCTTGCATGCATGTATGTGGCTAGAAAAGAGTGTTTTGAAGTGTTATCTATCCATGGTAGTGCTTGTTTGCTATCGCTAATGTGTGTGTGAAGTGCAGGAAGTGCTAAAGTGTAGGTAGATCATTCCCATGGCTCAATATTTTGCTCATAACTTGAAGAAAAAGTGTCAAAATCAAGTGAGATGGTGACCATTGGATGCGATGCATCTTCTTGAGAGCTTTGAAATGAACCAACTATTCACTACATTCCGAGTTTGGAGTTGATAAAAAAGCTCAATTTACTGTTGGCTACTACTCTAGGTGTCATGACACCTTAGCCGACCATGAAAGCTTTGAATGTGATAGTTTATACATGTTTGCACCTTTGTTAGTTCACATTTGCATTGACCATCATATGAATGCATGTCCTCATATAGTCGGCTAGGTTATGATACTTCTTGGATTGATAATAAAAGTGTGAATACCCACTATATGCACTTGTAGGGATTGAGGTATAGTCTCTTTCTCTTCAAGTCCCTAAGTCGATACCTATGTACACACTGACCAACACCCAAATCCGCCATAAGGCATCTAAGCCACACACACTCAACACTCGCTGTGAAAGCTTCCCTATACTCAACCTCACAACTGGAAGTGGCCACAATAGGCTGCTTTTTGCTCAACCAAGATATACATGAGCTACCAAGCATGAAGCAAAAACCACTATGCACACATGAGTGTCATAGCAACCAACCCAATCACTATCAGAAAAAGCATGCAAATCTAGTGGTATTGATCCCCCCCTTGGGATAAAACAACCCAAGTAGTCGGGTACCACTCAAGTAGCGAAAGATGCGCTCAACTGCCTACCAATGCTTGACACCTGGGCAATGCATAAACCTGCTCATCTGTGAGACAACAAACTGAATATCTGGTCGAGTAATGCATAAGTAAATCAAGCATCCAACAACCTACTGACAGAGAACAGCATCAAATGCATCTCCAACATCATGAAGACTCAATCATAAACCTGTCTCCATAGGAGTGGCAATAGGCTTATAGTCTTCAAGGCCAAAACATTGCAATAATGTGTCAACATATTTTGTTTGACACAAAGCCATTCCACCATCAACTTGCATAAACTGAATGCCCAAATAGTGATGCAAATGCCCCAAATCATACATCTCAAATGAGGCATGCAAATCAGCAATAAGCATGTCATGAGGACCAGTGACTAGCATGTCATCAACATGTACCACAATGATCAGAAGCACATCATTAGCACGCTTAACATATAAGGTGCTTTCAGTTGGACTATTCTCAAAACCATGTGCAATCAGATAGGCATGGATCTTTTCATACCAAGCACATGGTGCTTGCTTTAAACCATATAATGCCTTCTTTAACCTGCACATCTAGTTCTCATGCCCTTTCTACACAAAGCCACGGGGCTGGAAAACATGCACTTCTTCATGCAAGTCACCATTCAAAAATGTTGTTTTAATGTCCAACTGATGTCCATTCCAACCATGATGAGCTGCAAGTGCACAGATGCTACGAACAATAGTCATTCGGCAAGTAGGAGCAAAGGTTTCATCAAAATCAATGCCTCTTTCCTATGCATAACCCTTTGCAACAAGCCAAGCCTTATACCAGTCAGTTGTTCCATCAGGTTTACGCTTTACCTTGTATACCCACTTTGAGCCAATGTCTTTCTTGCCAGGAGGCAAGTCACATAAAGATCAGGTACCATTCTTCATTATAGCATCATATTTAGATTGCATAGTAGCCATCCAAATTTCTCAATTTTGTGCTTCTTCAAATGAAACAAGCTCATTCTCATCACAAAGACTAGATGCAACCATAGCATAGTAATCTGATGCAAGAGAGGCACTATGAGAGCCTGATCAAGTACGATATGACAGAGGTGCATCTAATTTGCTATGAAACAAAGTATGCACCAGCCATTTTGGCATAGTTTTTTACTGCTCAATATCAGCTCTCTCATCAACAAATGCAGCATGTAAATCTATATAAAAAATGTAATGATTTGCATCATCACATGAAACTTGCAAAGGCTGAGAAGTTGCCTCATTACGATCAGCTTTAGATTATGCACATATAAAAAGAGGCAAAAAAGTATCATACATGTCTTTGGAGCTAACAGATGTCTCGTTAGTACATGAAAATAAGGGTTGAATAGCATCTTCCAGAAAAAAACATCAGGCTAACTAGAATGCATTTAGTCTGTGGATGATACAAACGATAGCCTTTACTTTCAGAACTGTAACCAACAAAAATACATTTTACTACTTTATCATCCAATTTTCTATGATGTAGTTCAGGCACTAATGCATATGCCAAACAACCAAAAACACACAGATGAGCAATAGATGGCTTGCGACCATGCCAAGCCTCATATGGAGTGATAGACTACAGCGCTTTTGTGGGACACATATTAAGTACATATGCTGCACACATGACAACCTCAAGCCAGAAACTATGTGGTAAAGCCTGACTCTTGACCATACACCTCGCCATCTCCATGAGTGACATGTTCTTTCATTCAACAACCCCATTCTATTGAGGTGTCTACAGTAGTATACACTGATGTTTTATCCCATGTTCAACCAAAAATGCATTAAAGTCAGAAGACATATACCCCCCCCCCGATCAGAACAGAGGGTGCCCATTTTACATGCTGGCAGATTTTCAGCCAAAACGAGAAAGTGTTTGAAGCACATAAACACTTCAAACTTTGCCTTCAATGGATATAACCATGCATGCCTGGAAAAATCATCAATGAAAGTCACGAAGTAAAGATAGTTCCCAAAAGAAGGTGTCTGCATAGGACCACAGACATCACTATGTACAAGCTGCGATTTCTGAGTAGCCCGAATGAGCCATCCTTTGGAAAGGAGGAATGCTGCATTTTGCCCAAAATCTAGACTTCACAAACATGTTTTCTAGGTGCCTCAAGTTTGGGCAAAGAGGACACCATCTCAGATTTCTGCAGGCAAACTAGCAAAATTCAGATGACCAAAGTGTGCATGCCAAAGCTTTGCATCTAACATAGCCTGAGAATCATGCACTACACATGCCAAATCATTTATAGATCTTTCATAGTCTATGAGCTTATATAACCTGGGATAGAAAATGCCAAATCAATAATCACATCACCATTTGACAAATCATGAACTGTACATCTGTCATCAACAAATTTCATAACCAAGCCAATCTTGGCTAATGTAGAAACTAATAACAAACTTTTCTTGATCCCAGGCACAAAAAAAGCATCTGACAAAGCGAAAGAACTACCATCATCAGTAGTCAAAATGATCTTACAAACTCCCATAACAAGATAGGAGGATTTGTTGGCGCATGTAATTGTATTCCCTGTAGGGGCAGGCTCGAGTGAAGAGAAGAAACTGTGCTGCGAGGTAATATGTTTGGTCGTCCCACTATCAAAGTACCAAACATCTGAGTCTACTGCAGACATGCACTCCTCATGAGAAGATGGGTCAAAAGTGCAAACAGCAGTAAACACCCATTCTTCATCATGCACAAGATTAGCAGACTCTATTTTTAGTGTAGAGGCCTCTACAACAACCATTCTGGCCTCTTTCTTCTTTGCCTCTTTAGCAGCCAGTTTTGGACTTAATGACATGATCATTTGCTTTACAGTATTTGCAAAACAATTTCTAATTTTATGATTTCTTCTCATCTTTGTCTTCCTTCTTTGAGAGTGCAGCATTTGCAGATTTCTGCTTATTAGTAGAAGAACTCCATTTTCCTTTGCCCTTCTGACTAGCCAGGAAAGCTTGATCTGCAACACGCATAATAGACCTGCTCTACCTAGACTGATCTTCCTACAACATAACAGAGACTGACTCCTCAAATGACAAGGCATTTGGATTTCCTTTCATCATCAAATGAAGAGTAGACGCAAAACTCTGATATGAGTTAGGGACACCATTTAGAACAGTCTACACAAGTGAGCTATCTGGTATAACTTCATCAGCAGAAATCAACTATTCTTTCAAATCCTTGATCTTTGTGAGAAAATTGTCCATAGAATAACCTTCATTCATGTGCTCACTCTCCAATTGTTTTCGAAGGTAAGCAACACAAGCCTCATTCCTAGACTAGTACAATGTGGTAAGTGTATCCCAAGCATCCTTAGTTATTCTGTAGGAGAAAATGTGAGGAATAATGGCATGTTTGACAGAAAAAGCTATCAATGCATATGCCTGAGTATCTCTACCATCCCAATGAATTTGCTCTGTAGTAGGTGCAACAAAAACAACAGCACAAACAGGAATCTATAGAATATCATCATCTTCGATACCATCTCCATCAGCTCCAGCGCCTATATTTGTAGTACTTGTATTCGTAGGTGTAACAGGACGTCTTTCAACACCCTGCACAATATTCCATAGTCCTTTTGTGACCAATACATGATGCATCGTATAATCCCACAATGGGTAAGCCATACCATCCAACGTATCCTCAACAACCAACATATGAAATACATCACTGCTTTCAGCCATGGCCACTGACTAAATACCCTGATGCAAAAAAATGATTGCATCTAAAAAAGATGACCATAACTAGCCAAAGGAGTTCTTCTAGACCTATAGCAGACTTTGAGACGCTTATACTAGTGAACCAAAATTGGTATATATCTTTGGCACAAAAAGACAAAATAACTTGCACAAGCGCTATGATAGTGCATTCGGAGGCCAAAACGAGCTCAAAAACACCTTGGGTATGCTTACCAAATTTTGTGCAATTATGAGACTGCAACCGAAGAGGTGTAGACAATGCCCTAAATGAAGCAACGACCTACTCTGATACCAATTGTTGGAGTTAGATGTCTAAAGAAGCACACAAAGAGCACAAGGAAGAAGAAGAAGCTTGGAGCACAACACACAATACTAAATGTATTACCACTAGAATGTACAAAGATAAGTAGCCCATTAGGGCAATAGGCGTATATACAAGCCGAGGGAAAAAAACCTCCTAAAGAGGGAAAAACGTTCCCCGACGGTCCTAGAGTGTTCACATACATCACTATCTAAATATATCAACACCCTCAAACCCAAAAAAAGAAAATACTATGGTGTCGAACTGCTACTTGTTGCACCCTTTTCTTTAGGTATCACACCTTTGTTGAATTTACACTATGGTTTACCCTATGCACTATTCACTTGAACAAGATGCTTGTCACTTCTATACTTTGGGTAGGCCTCACCACAACATGTTACTAGCATGTAGATAATAAAAACCACTCCCCAACAAGATCACCATGTGTGCCAATGTTAGGGCTATCGGATGTCAGACTATTAGTAGCCCTATAAATAATAACCTAGTGAAACATCTTGCCAAAGTGGAAAATGGATGTAAATGTTCAGATTAATACAATACCTCTCTATCTCGGCGTACATAGAGCAAGAGATAGGTATCCGATATATCGAGCTATCATTCTATGGTGTCGTAGAAGAGTACTTTGTTAATTGATTCACTATGATTAAAGTATCTGATTATCGATATAGTGTTTTCTCTATATATCTATAAAGTTTGGTGCATAATATAAGTTTTGATGTTGTATTTGATAATTGTTTAAGTAATTCAATGTTGAGTACCTTGGAGAAATATAGGGATCCAATATTTACTGGATTCTGCTACCCAAGACCCCTCTAGACCTGTCTTGTTCCATTATCAAAGTGGACCAGAGGTTAGCAAGACACATTTTTTAGTTTTTGTATTGTAGGGAATACCGAAAAGCTCTCCAACACCTTTGGTAAATTTTTGGTGACCGAGAAAGTTTGATTGCCTCGAAAACAACTATAGATTGAGAAAAGAAGCGAGACAATCAACCCGTTTAGATGGAATTTTGGCAAGAAATAGTTGTGGATATCTCAAAAATTACAGACAATCCTCTTCCAAAACCAACTAGTACTAGTGAAGGGTGGAGGACGCCAATCAAAAGGCAAATTGCTACATCCTTTTCAAGATTTTGGAGCAACAAAAAAAATACTTTTGTCCAGTGAACCAAAACCCCTTTAATAGTTGAATTCTAAACTTTTAGGAAAAGGATCATAGCATGTAGGACAAGTATCATCCACAAGTTCAGACTCTAAAGAAGTAGTAGATATGGTAGAAGAATTTAGCCCTAGACCTATGGTAGACACATAATTACTCCAGAGAAGGAAGTATCCAACTGGTCTGACCTACTTCAAATTTGGTGGATTTCCTAGTGATGACCCAAATGTGCATGCTTGTGACTTCAAAATTAATTACACTGTATAAGATAACCTAGATGGCAATGCATATAAAGCCCAAGTATTTCAGTCAAACATAGTTAATGAAGCTACAAGATGGTTGAACAATTTGATCTCGATCATTTCCAACAATACGATACAGTATGTGATGTCTTTTTGCTAAGATTTTGGTTAAAGAAAAACATAGCATAGATTTTTTATTTCATATAGAACAACATGAAAAATGCAAACACAGGAGTACAACAATATGCAACCATTTTTAGGATGCATTTATGAAAATTACCAACAGCAAATGCAACCTTTCCAACATACATGATTACTCAGTGGTTTATAAATGGACTAAATCCCCAAATACACCAAATTATGATCATCAAATGTATTAGAGGAATGACTTTGGATGTTGTAATAGAAATGGCTATAATTAGAACATAAAATTGGAGGCTTTGTTGAAGATTGAGATTGGATAAAACTAGAAAGAACAAATCCAAAGAACCATTGAAGCAAGTCTTATGTGTTAAATGCAAGAATCTCAACCATTTTTCTACCAATTGTGCCATGAGCAAATCTATTGTGCCATATGTGAAAGTACCACTAATTCCACACATAGTTGTCCATATAATGCAAAAAACACAAAATCAGTTGGTAGTGAATTTTGCAGTCTTTAAGGCCAAAACGCCACAATAATGTGTCAATATATTTTGTTTGACGCAAAGCTATTCCACCATCAACTTGCATAAAGTGAATGCCCAAATAATGATGCAATGCCCCAAATCTAACATCTCAAATGCGACATGCAAATCAGTAGTATACATCTCATTAGGACCAATGAGAAACATGTCATCAACATAGACAACAATGATTAGAAGCACATCATTTGCACGCTTAACATATAAGATGCTCTTAATTGGACTGTTCTCAAAACCATGTGCAATCAAGTAGGCATGTATCTTTTCATACCAAGCACATGGTGCTTGCTTCAAATCATATAATGCCTTTTTCAAACTACACACTTTGTTTTCATGCCCTTTCTACACAAAACCATGGGGCTTAAAAACATACACTTATTCATGTAAATAACCATTCATAAATGAAATCTTAGTGTCCAACTAATGTACATTCCGACCATGATGAGCTGCAAGTGCACAGTTGCTATGAACAGTAGTCATTTGGCATGTGGGAGCGAAGGTCTCATCAAAATCAATGCCTTTTTCTTAAGCATAACCTTTTGCAACAAGTCTAGCCTTATACTTATCAGTTGCGCCATCAGGATTACACTTCATCTTGTATACCCACTTAGTGCCAATGGCCTTCTTGCTAGGAGGCAAATCACATAAAGAACAGGTACCATTCTTCTTAATAACATTGTATTCTGATTGCATAGCAGCCATCCAATTTTTTTTATTTTCTGCTTCATCAAACAAAACAGGATCATTTTCATCACAAAGACTAGAGGCAGCCATAGCAAAGCAATCTGATGCAAAAGAAGCACTATGAGAGCCTAAATGAGTACGATATGATAGAGATGCGTCTAATTTTCTATCTTGCAAAGTCTATACTAGTCATTTTGGCATAAGTTTGGCCTCTTCTATATCAATCGTCTCATCAACAAGTGCATCATGTAAATCTGCATTAGAAATGGAATGGTCTTTATTATCACATGAAACCTATAAAGTCTAAGAAATTGTCTCATTTGGACAAGCACTTGATTGTCCACCTGTAAAAAGAGGAAGCAAAGTGTCATACACATCTCTTGAACTAACATAAGTCTCCTTGGTACATGAAATTAATGGTTGAATTGCATCTTTCTATGAACAAGCTACAATTTCTGAGTAGCTTAGATTAAACCATCTTTTGGGAATGAGGAATGCTACATTATGCCCAAAATATAGCCTTCACAAACATGTTTACTAGGTGCCTCAATTTTGGGCAGAGAGGACATCATTTCATATTTTTGCAGGCATAGTAAACTAGCAAAATTTAGATGACCAAAGCATGCATGCCAAGGATTTGCATATGAGATCACATGAGAATCATGTACTACACAAACTGAATCATTCATAGTTTTTGCATAGTCTATGGGCTTATACAACCCATGACCTAATATGATAGAAGCAATAATAACACCACCATTTGAGAGATCATGGATTGTACATCTGTCATCAGCAAATTTGACAACCAAGCCAATCTTGGCTAATGATGAAACTGACAACAAATTTTTCTTGATCCTTAGTACAAACAAAGCATCTAACAATGTAGAAGAACTACCATCAATAGTAGTCAAAATGATGTTACCAACTCCCATAACAGGATAAGAGGAGTTCTTGGTGCATGTGATAGTATTCCATGTAGGAAAAAACTCAAGTGAAGTGAAGAAACTGTGCTGCAAGGTAATATGTGTCACGAGGAAGGAGATAAGAAGAGAGCTCACACACACACGCTCACAATCAAAGAGGAGCACAAACACAGATTTAGGCAAGGAAGAATAATCGTCTTCTTCTTCTTCTTCTTCTTCTTCTTCTTCTTCTTCTATGACAGAAAATGAATGTACAGGAATGACCTAAAAACAAGAATAAAACAAGTGCCATATATAAAGAACAGTACATGAGGAAAATCCTAATGTCCACGAATGAGTGAGCTGGCAAGAAACAAGTGTGCCATCACTCTTGATAGATAAATCTAGTAAAGCTCAATGAAGTATCCTTGGCATATACCATCATGACCACTATACGTGTTAGAGAAATGAAAAACTCATATGTGTCATCCTAGATTATCACATGTCTAGCTTGATATCTCAACACTCCCCCTCAAGCTCAATGTCATATCCTCTAATCCAAGCATCTTTCGAAATTTCTTTAGCTTCTCGACTCCAAGTGCTTTAGTGAAAATATCAGCAACCTGCTCATTTGTTCTCACATAAACAAGATCAATATCACTTGTTCTCTTTGATGAAGTGATAATGTACCTCGATATTCTTTGTTCTAGCATGAAAAATAGGATTTTGTGCTAACTATATGCTTCTAAGATTATCACAATAGATAGTGATAGGCTTTTGCACTTCCACACCTAAATCTGCAAGTAGCATCTCTAGCCATGATGCCTCCATCTCTAGCCATGATGCCTCACATGCTGCCATTGCAGCTCCTCTATACTCAAACTCTATACTTGACAAAGCAACAGTGCATTACTTCTTACTGCTCCATGTAATAGCTACACTCCCAAGTGAGAATAGAAAACCACTAGTAGACCTTCTATCTAGAATGCCATCAGCCCAATCTGCATTGGTGTATCCATGAACCTGGAAATTTACACCAGCTTCATAAAACAATGCATACTCCAAAGTAGCACTCACATAAGATGAAGTGTGCCTCAAAGCATCCAAATGTGGCTTCCTAGGAACCTACATAAATTGACTTTCAAGTCCAATAGTGTAGCTTAGACCAGGCCTTGTAATTGTGAGATATATCAAGCTTCCCACAATTTTCCTGTACATAGTAGCATTTTCCAATGCTTTGCCTGATATAGTACTCAATATCAAATTCTGATCAATGGCATAAAAATCAACTTACAATCAACCATACCATACTTTTGCAGCATATTCAAAGCATATTGTCTTTGTGACATCCATATATTTGATCTGTATGTATAAACTCAATGCCCAAGAAATAGCGTAGCACACCAAGATCTTTCATGTCAAATTCCTGCATAAGGAGTTGCTTTACCTCTTTAATTTTTGCTTCATTGTCACCTTCTACAATCAAGTCATCAACATAAATAGCCACAATTATGATGCCGTCATCACCTTTCTTTGCATATAATGAATGATCTACATCACACATAGAAAACCCAATGGTGGTTAAGTAATCACCAATCCTTGCATGCCATGCATGAGGAGCTTGCTTAAGTCCATACAAAGTCTTTTGCAACCTGCAAACAGATTCTGGGTGCTTTGAATCTTCATATCCTTGTGGTTGATCCATATATACTTCTTCCTGTAACTCACCATGTTAGGAAAGTATTCTCCACATCCATCTGATGTAAAGTCCATCCTTTTGATGTAGCTAATGCAATAAGCATTCTGATAGTAGATATTTTAGCTATGGTTGAACGTTTCCTCATAATCAATGCCATATGTTTGTGCATATCCTTTTGCTAAAAATCGTGCTTTGTACCTACTTAACCTACCATGAGCTTTACCTTGAAAACCCACTTGCAGCCTATGGGTTTCTTTCCTTGTGGCAATGGAACTAGGTTCCATGTTTTGTTTCCATAAAGTGGAGCCATCTCCTCATCCATTTCTTTTTCCCAATCTGCATTTCCAATTGCATCTTCAAAACAAGAAGGTTCAGTATCTTGTATTTGTCATGTAGGCACAATGACGAGCCATATAAATATCATACATCAATCGTTGCACTGAATTCTGTTGTTGGAAGTATGTCGACACTCGGTTGGTGGATCAAGTCAACCGCCAAATCCAACGGTGCACTCCAGGTGCTTGGAGCAAACTCGGGTATTGTTTCAGAACTTGGAAGCAAACGTTTTTCACAATAGTGGTTATATCAATGTCATAAATAAATGGAACTTACTTTTAATGATCAGTAAAAACCCTTGAAGTCCAAAGTAGCTTGTTCATACGAGAGAATGAAATATCTTTGATTATGGTAGTATAAAAAAAAATGAATTCTCAATTTAAGTCGCAATACGTGAAGCTATGTGTTATGTATACATCATCGTCCTAAACACCAAATTGAATTTGCGTTATAGATTACTTCCCTTAACCGAATATTGAAGAAGAGCTTAGTTTCAATGTCTACAATCAATGTTTCTTGGAACAAAAACTTAACAATGTTCTGTTAGCATCGAGCGCTCACAAGAATGGATATGATTTCATTTGACAAGTCAAACTTTAACAATCCAAAGATGAAAAAGAATATCTGACGAAGTAAGTGATTCCTATCATGTTTTACTTTCTTTAGATTATAATTATCAAGATATCAATAACATCCTTCAACTTAAACTTAAGATACGTATCTAGTGGTAGTTGAGATATAGATTTTATGTACCGCAATACTAGAAATGCTCAGAGTTATGTTAGGCAGTGAATTGTGCTTGCATCGCAGGTAGAGAACTCCATGTCGAAACAAGTAGGTGATATCGACCATCACAAAAGTTCAATGCATACGCATCCAGTTCTATCGCGCATCAGTGGAATACGTTAGACACTCGTGAAGTATGGATAGTTTTTCAACTCCAGATCAGATAGTGCATTCGTGCGTTAGAGAATCGATGGTGATAAAGAATTTATTGCACATCAGATGGTGTTCAATGATTGAAAGCACTAGAGATGATGGCATGATGAAACATTATGGTCAGAGTTAGCGCAAAAGCTGATGGACGTTAGAGGCAATTTTCAAAATGAGAGTATGATATCCATCAGATTAAGTTCGTATGTGCATAGAGCGATGATCGAGAGCGTAGTCAAAAGTAGTCAAATACCAGCTGTAGATCAAAGTCTTGTGGGTGAGTGTCGGCGCAATCACAACCACAATGTAGAGGATGTCGGATATGTAGAGAAGAAAGCTACCGTCATTGCCTAATCACTGTCAAAAAGAGATCTTCTTCATCCCACAGCGCCCACATAATCATTAATTTGGTCAGAGCATCGTTGGATGGCGCAGCTGAATGGATATCAGAACAGTTCGGGCAGAAGTTGTCGCATACGGTGAGATATGACGTTGATGAATCACAGAGCATAATACAAACGAGCAATGACAGAGCTTTTACGGATCTTCACCTTCAAGAATAGCAAAGCTTAGCACAATTAGGAAAACTTCAGGAAGCGATGATGATAGAATTGCCCGCATCTTTAGAACCTTTCCCCCCCTTTCTGACAGCATTGCTGGCTGGATTTATCTCCAGAACCCTCCTGCATGCGACCACGTACAATTTCTCAATTCTCACGGCATAATTTCCAGATCAATTCGTATATTGGCCTCCCTCTCGATTGCGGCTGCTGTCCTCTTTATGTCCAAAAAATCTCTAATTTTAGAGACATGCAAAAGTTCGAGTGAACGCCTGTTTCAGCTATAAATAGAATCACTTTACTTAAAGTCAAAAGACTTTATCAACTTTTCAAAAAAAACATACGCGCCTGATATTTCTGAAGTTTTTTTTTTTTTTTTTAAATGGAGGTTCGGCCAAGGCCTATTCCCCTGGACTTTAACTTTGAAATTGCAACTGTACAAGGAAGGGCATAGTACCCATGGGACTCCCCTTATCCCACAAGAACAGGGGTTTACAAGACTGAGGTTCTACCATATATTGGAACCTTACAAGATATTTCTGAAGTTCTACCATATACTGGAACCTTCCTTTATTGAATTTCTTGATTGAATTTCTTGGACAAAGACACACATCCAAGACGTCTTTCCCATGAATAAGCGTCTCACTACCTTCCATTTGTTTTTTAGTTTTGTCTACACCACATGTTCCTTCACGTGTGCACTCCAGTTGCTTCTAGTAATCAATGCTCCAAATATGGATGATGTCCATCAATATTTCTTTCATCCTTTAATTATCACCAAGAGTTTGGTCAAGACATAAGAGTAGAGATGAATATCTCTACGACACCGCATACTCCTAGATCTTCTTGGTCTTGGGTCACTTCTTTTTGTATCATCTACATGTGCCTTTCTTACTCTTGGAGTCTTCACAGAGGGCAATCCAAGTTCCTCATCAAGAATCCTTTCTGAACTGCTTGAATGTCCATCAATATCTTCAAAACCTGCATATGTTTTACTACCACGAGAAAGCTTTTCTTTACCTTTCTTGGATGTATTTGATGAATTTGTTGGACTGAAATTTCCACACAATCTTCCACTCCATGGATTTCAATTGGAACTATTGCTTGGTGATGCATCTGATCCACTCAAAACTTGAGATTTTGCACTTGATTTTTCAGCATTTTCTTTGCCATTTGGTTCAAGATTCAGTCCTTCTTTGGCATCTACATAGAAGCTTGACATTTATCAAATACCACATCTCTGCTTACCTTCACCTATCGTGTGAGTGGGCTATAACATTTATACCCTTTTTGTGCAAGGGAGTACCCAATGAAGATACATTTTTCTACTTCTGGATCAAGATTTATCTTCAACTCATCTGGAACATGTGCGTATGCAATACAACCAAATACTTTCATATGTGATAAGTTTGGCCTTTTACTTGTAAACTTCTCTTCAGGTGTAACTTGATGTACAACAGCAGTGAGAGTTATGTTCATGATCTATACAACAATATGCACAGCTTCTGCCGAATAACAATGAGGCATATTCTTCTCAACCATCAAAGCTCTTGCTAATTCTGCAATATGTCTATTTTTGCATTCATCAACGCTATTCTGTTGTGGTGTGTACTTGCATGAAAATTGACATCGAATTCCATGATTTCTAAGAAAGTTGTTGAACTCATTTGACATGTATTCACATCAGCAAGATGTTTTACCTTTCCATCATCCATAAACAGTGCTATGTTTCTTGTATGGTTGATAGGGTGTGATGTGTTCTCACCTGTTTCAACATATCCAGGAACTAGCAATTTTTGCAAAGTACTAAACCATTTTGCATGATTGGTCATGTGATTTGAAGCACCGGAATCAACATACCAAACATTACCATTCAAATTTGAAGCATCAATAGACATCGTATTCATCATGTGATGTTGAACCATGAATAGCTTCTCCGAATCATCTTCACTTGTGGATGCATAGTTGTTTTGTTGCCTTCTGTTAATTTGATTCTTCAACATGCAATAACATTCAAAGTGTCAGGTTTACCACAATTCCAACATCCTTTACTGTCATTACATGAATCCTTTCTTTGGAAACTTTTGTGGCCTCTTTGGCTCCCCCTGCCTGGAAACTGTCCTCTACCTCTTGCATGATTCTATTGTTGACTTTGGTCTTGGTTATTGTGTCCTCTTCCACTTCTAAAGCCTCTATCTCTGCTTCTTCCTCTGCCAGAGTAGAATACCTATTCAAAACTAGGTTTTCCTTGGGATTTTGAGTCCTCACCAAGATTCTTTTCTTCAATAATCAACATGGATACCAAATCAGCAAAATACAAAATATTTTCCCTCATCATAATAGATGTTCTGAACTGCTTATATGTAGCTCCTAAACCATGAAGGCATACTTCCACCTTATCATCATCATCTACATTTACGTCATTAGATGCAAGTGACTCACATATGCTTTTGATTTTTAGGGTGTAGTCACTTACCAACATCCCTTTTTTCTCCAATGTATGCAGCTCGTTCTTGAGTTTCAATTTTTGTGCCTTTGTATTGGTCTCATACAATGTGACCAAACTATTCCAAACCTCTTTTGGAGTCTTGGCATCATGTATGTGCCCAATCATGCTAGTGTATATGCGAAAAGATAGCCAATACATTACCTTTCTTACTCCTTGATCCATTCTTTATACGCTCTTAAATGGTCTGCAGTCTGATTCCTTCTAGTAATTGCAGAGCCTTTTTGTTCTCTCCTTCGATGTACTTCTAGTAGCCTTTTCCCATCAGGAAATTCATCATTCTCAATATCCAAGCATGGAAGTTATTCTTGTCCAACTTATCACTCATAATCTGACTCATTCCATCTGCATTTTCCATTTCTACAACAATTCACAACACTACAAAACACTACAAGCAGCACTTCTACTTGAACACTGTTGCACTATGACGTGACAGTTTGATCTCAGAAAAACATAGTTTTTGTGTATCAACAATACACAAAATTGCTTAAAATTTTGGATCTAGAATATATGAGTGTTTTCAAACAGGATGCAAGTTACAGTTTTTCAAATTGACCTAGTTTTTTTGTGGGCCCTACCTTGTGGTCTTGAAATGGAGGTCAAGATGGCCGTCTACCTTCATGCCAATTTTCGTAGCAATCTGAGGTCATTTTTTAATCATGCTTTTGCCACACTTTCTTGCGTACTCTTCATTGTCGGCCTTCTCCACGAGCTCTTTATAGACACACTGGCTTCGATACCATGTCACGAGGAAGGAGACAAGAAGAGAGCTCACGCACACACTCTCACAATCAAAGAGCACAAACACTGATTGAGGCAAGGAAGAATAATCTTCTTCTTCTTCTTCTATTACATAAAATGAATGTACAAGAATGATCTAAAAACAACAATACAACAAGTGCCATATATAAAGAAAAATACATGAGGAAAATCATAATGTCCGTGAATGAGTGAGCTAGCAAGAAACAAATGTGCCAATAGATAAATCTAGTAAAGCTCAATGAAGTATTCCTTGTTGGAGAATTCCTCTCCTAATCGCAGTGGAAAGTGTAGAAGACCTTCTCAGGATCAAGACTCTTGCCAACAACAGAACCTTCAAATGAAAACTGGTACCAATTGAAATATCCAATGAACTTGAAACTTTGGTCCCTCAAACTACACACCTAGAGCTTTCAATTGAGATATCAAAAACTCAATTTGGAGTAGATTTGAGTTGGCAACTATTTGATTCAAAACAGACTACCTGTCCACTTAGTTATGCTGAAAACTGGACTTCACTAAAACTTGAATAACTCACAGATCATAAAGAATTTCATAAAATTGTTCTAGATAGAGAAAGTACTCAAGATAAGCTTTCCAACTAATGTTTAAACACTAAAATTGGATACATATATTGAGAGATATGACTCTTACAAGGAGACTACCCAAAAATGGGTGTGCGGCTGGACATACTCTATGAGAGTAAACTGAACGAAATGACTCAAAACAATTGAAGTAGCTACAAGGGGGCTTCCACGCCTTCTTCCTCTATCCTTGAGTGTCCTCCCTTGCCTCTTTTATAGCCAAGTGACCAAAAACTCTCATGATGAGTTTGAGAGCTCTTCTCCATCATTTCTCCACTACTTTGGACAGCCACTCCTCTTACCGTTCAGTTTTTGGATTTGATTCTCTTTTGAATGATTCTCTTTTGGTCTCCACTACTTGCTGAAGTAAATGCTTCTATTTTTCATTTTTGTATTTTTCTTCTACTTGAAGAAAATCCTTTTTGCAAAAATATATACGAGCTTACTTCTTTATTTTTAACACTCCCCCTCGAGCTCACATGTGAGCTTGCACCTTCAGCCATCTCTTGCAAGTTGATGTCGTCCTTGAACCTCTTCAGCTTAGAAGCATCTAGGGACTTTGTAAGCATGTCTGCAACCTGGTCATTAGTTCCAATGAACTTTATATCCACATCCTTGCTCAAAACCTTTTCTCGGACATAATGATAATGCACTTCTATGTGCTTGCTTCGTGCATGAAACATTGGATTGTTTGTCAAGTGAATGCTTGACATGTTGTCACCATAAATTGGAATGGTCTCCACCTGCACATCAAGATCAGCCAAGAGCTTCTTAATCCACATAGCTTCACAAGTTGCAAAGGCTAAACCTCTATATTCAGCTTCTGTAGATGATAGTGCAACAGTAGGTTGCTTCTTTGAGCTCCATGTGATAGGTTTGCTACCTATCATGAACACATAACCTGAAGTGGATCTTCTGTCTTCCTTCGAACCAGCCCAATCAGCATCACTGAAGCCTTTTACCTGCAATTCTTCATCATATCCATAAAAGAGAGCATGATTGACTGTGTGCTTCACATATCTTAGCACTCGTTTGGCTGAATTTAAATGTTCACTTGTTGGAGCTTGCATAAATTGAGAAAGAACTCCAACAATATAACACAAATCTGGTCTTGTGATCGTAGCATAGATCAATGAACCTATAATACTCCTGTATGTAGTTACATCATGTAACTTCTCTCCATCATTTGAGCATAGCTTCACATTTGTGTCCATAGGTTGAGTGAGTGGTTTGCATTCACTCATTCCAAATCTGAAAAGAACATCCAATAGGTACTTTCTTTGCATTAAGTAAATGCCATCTTTCCCATAGACTATCTCAATGCCTAAAAAGTATTTCAGCTCACAAAAGATCTGAAATTTTAAACTCCTTATCGAGTTTCCTTTTGATCTCTTGTATTCCTGTAACATTACTTCCTGTTATGATGAGATCATCAACGTATATGCAAATATATACCTGCTTGCCTTCTTCTTTCTTCATGTAGAGAGAGGGATCTGCATTACTTGGACTATACCCACACCTTGTGAGGTACTCGACCAATCTTTGATTCCAAGCACGTGGTGCTTGCTTCAGCCCATACAAAGCTTTCTTCAATCTACAAACAAAATTTGGATGCTTTTTGTCTTCAAATCCAATCGGTTGACTCATGTATACCTCTTCTTGAAGTTCACCATTGAGAAAAGCATTTTTTATGTCAAGTTGGTACAATGGCCATCTCCTTGCTGCACTCACTGCAATCAAGGTTCTAATAGTTCCCATCTTTGCAACCGGGCTGAAAGTTTCTTCATAATCGATTCCGTGAGTTTGCTTGAATCCTTTTGCTACTAGTCTAGCTTTATGCCTTGCTAGAGAACCATCAGCATTTCTCTTTATTTTAAACACCCATTTATTTGGAACAATCTTCATACCTTCAGCCTTTGGAACTAGCTCCCATGTGTGATTGTCCTTGAGAGCTTTCATCTCTTCTTGCATAGCTTCTTGCCATTCTTTTTGTGTACATGCTTCTTCATATGCATCCGGTTATTTGTCTTTGACCACCTGTGTCATATATGCAAAATGCTTTGCAATAAAACTATCATAGATCAGCCTTTCAACTGGATACCTTGCTCTTGAAGACCTCCTTTCATTTCCTTTTGAACATTGCTTCTTCAACCGGTTCAACTTTACCTTCGGTGTGATCACCTCTTCATACTCTTCTTCACTTGCATTTGAATCACTATTTTGGGCAGCACTTTCAGCTTTAGATCTTTCATAAGCTGATGTTGATGATGAGGAATGACTCCTTAGCCTCCCCTTCCATGTTGAGCTTTCTCCAAGTGATGTAGAAGCTTCTGGACCTAACATTTGAGTGCTTGTTTGCTGAAATTCTTCTTGGACAGCACCTCCATCATCTTCGCAATCTTCTTCAAGAATCTTCTCTTTCCCTTTGTCTCCAAACCATGGTCTTAGCTCATCAAATACCACATCTCGTGAGACTCGTAGCTCCTTTGTCACCGGATTGTAGCACCTATATCCCTTTTGCTCCGATGAATATCCAATAAAAATACATTTTCCGGACTTTGCCTCCATCTTTGTCGTTAGTTCTTGAGGGATGTGAACATAACACACACATCCAAAAACTTTGAGATGTGTAAGGTCAGGTTTCTTACCGATATAAACCTCCTCGAGAGTTAGATTATGCACTCCAGCCGTTGTGCACTTGTTCATCAAATAAACGGTTGTACTAGTTGCTTCAGCCCAATAGTTTAGTGGCACCTTCATCTCGTTGAGCATGCATCTTGCAACTTCTGTGATATGTCTATTTTTCCTTTCAGCTATTCCATTTTGTTGAGGTGTGTACCTACATGTAAATTGTCTCTTGATGCCATTTTCATAAAGAAAATCTGAAAATTCTTTGGAGAAATATTCTCCTCCTCCATCGGACCTCAAGGTCTTTATGTAGCATCCTGTTTCCTTTTCTACCTGTGCTTTAAATCTTTTGAACATGGAGAACACATCTGATTTTTGTTTTATGCAAAACATCCATACTTTTCTTGAATGATCATCGATAAAAGTAACAAAATATCTATTACCAGCCACTGATGGTTGTTGTGATGGTCCCCATACATCCGTGTGTATCAAGTCGAGGACATTCCTTGCCACGTAGTTGCTTTTCTTGAATGGTTGTCGAGTTTGCTTTCCTAGTTGGCATGCTTCACAAAACTCATGTAGTCAGGCATCATTGAATCTTGGAAGACCTCTTACCACTTCATGGTTGCTCATGTCCTTGAGATTGGGAATGTTGATATGTCCAAACCTTTTGTGCCACAAATCGATTTCAGCAATCCTCTTGTTTCCAAACTGAATATACATCACCTTTCCATGCGGTTGTTGAATGTCCAAAGTGAACATCCTTCCTTTTTTCCTTCCTTGAGCAATGACCTTGAATCCTTCTTTTGGATTCTTTATAAAGAAGCCTTTTTCATTGAAGATAACATGATATCCTTTCTGTACCATTTGTCCTACTGAAATCAAATTCTTTGCAATAGTAGGAACATGAAGAACATCAGCCAATACCTTCTTGTCTCCAAGCTTGATATCTCCAACATGCTCAATTGCGTGTTGAGTTTCATCGCCCGTCTCCACACATCCTTTTCCACTTGGAGCTTGTAGCTTTGTGAACAAATCTCCTTGGCATGTCATATGGTTGCTGCAACCTGAATCTATGAACCATTTTTGGTCATCACTTCTCAAGTTGTTGTGGTCATGCTTCATGGCAAGCATGGTTTGCTTGTCTCCTTCACTTGATGTACTCGCATAGTTATTTTGGCTCCTCTGGTTGCCTCCATTCAGCCTTCCATTCTTTTGCCAACAATCATTTGCATAATGTTCTAGTTTACCACAATGATAACATGTTATACCTTTATGAGGATTGTATGAACCTCGACCTCTTCCTCTATTTCTTCCTCGCCCTCTTCCATGTGTGTTGTCATTTGAGTTGTCCTTGTTGTCCTTCGAGTTGTGTTGGCTGAAATTTGTGTTGTTGTAGCTTCTTCCTCTTCCTCTCGAGCCTCCACTTGAGTTCCTTCCTCTACCTCTTCCTGCATATAACATTTGACTATGGCTGTCCTTACCTTTGTTGCCTTCTCCTTGTTGAGCAACCTCTTCAGCCACAAGATTTGGTATAATCTCGTCAAATGTTGGTAGAGGATCTCTATAAAGGATGTTTGTGATGAGGGGCTTCCACTTTTCTTCACTTCTCAAGCCATTGAGGGTTGTTTGGACGATGTCTTCCTCTTCTATCTTGCATCCTACTGATGCTAGCTGATCTCGAAGCTCCTTGATCCTCAATGTATACTCACTAATGCTTTGGTTTGAGCTTTTCTTCATGTTGTTGAGCTCGTTCTTGAGTTGCATCCTCTGAGACCTTGTTGAGGTAGCATACACCTTCTCCAATGCTTCCCAAACCTCCTTGGCTGTTTCTAAGATTTGCACATGATCAATCATAGTGTTAGAAATAACTTGTGAGATGAGGAACATCACCCTTCGATTCCTCTCTTCCCAATCAGCAAATTGTCTCCTTTGTGCCGGAGTAATGTTGGGATCTTCAATGTCCACCGGTTGTGGATCGTCTCCACTAACTAGACTCCATAAACCTTTACCTTTAAGGTAATTTATCATTCTATGCCTCCAAGACTAATAATTATCTTTGTCTAACTTCTCAACTTGTTGTCCTAAATCAGCCATTGAAAACTTCCAAGATTGAAGTTTACCTCAAGTATTGTGTGGCGCTCTTCCTTGACTTTAAGCTCCCCCTTGATTTGTAGCTTCTCCTTTGCTTCACTTCAATTCCAATGCTTTGCCTCTTCAAAATCCAATGCTCTGATACCAAATTGTTGGAGAATTCCTCTCCTAATCGCAGCAGAAAGTGTAGAAGACCTTCTCAGGATCAAGACTCTTGCCAATAGCAGAACCTTCAAATGAAAACTGGTACCAACTGAAATATCCAATGAACTTGAAAGTTTGGTCACTCAAACTATACACCTAGAGCTTTCAATTGAGATATCAAAAACTCAATTTGGAGTAGATTTGAGTTGGCAACTATTTGATTCAAAATAGACTACCTGTCCACTTAGTTAGGCTGAAATCTGGACTTCACTAAAACCTAAATAACTCACAGAGCATAAAGAATTTCATAAAATTGTTCTAAAAAGAGAAAGTACTCAAGATAAGCTTTACAACGAATGTTTAAACACTAAAATTGGATACATATATTGAGAGATATGACTTTTACAAGGAGACTACCCAAAAATGGGTGTGTGGCTGGACATACTCTATGAGAGTAAACTGAACGAAATGACTCAAAACAATTGAAGTAGCTACAAGGGGGCTTCCACGCCTTCTTCCTCTATCCTTGAGTGTCCTCCCTTGCCTCTTTTATAGCCAAGTGACCAAAAACTCTCATGATGAGTTTGAGAGCTCTTCTCCATCATTTCTCCACTACTTTGGACAACCACTCCTCTTACAGTTCAGTTTTTGGATTTGATTCTCTTTTGAATGATTCTCTTTTGGTCTCCACTACTTGCTGAAGTAAATGCTTCTATTTTTCATTTTTGTATTTTTCTTCTACTTGAAGAAAATCCTTTTTGCAAAAATATATATGAGCTTACTTCTTTATTTTTAACATTCCTGACATATACCGACATGACCACTATACTGCAGACATACATTGCTCATGAGAAGATGGGTCAAAACTACAAATAGTAGTAAACACCCATCCTTCATTTTGCACAAGATTAGCAGACTCTATTATAGGTGTAGAGGCCTCTACAACCACCATTCTAGTCTCTTTCTTCTTTGCCTCTTTTACAGCTAGTTTTGAAGAACTCTTTATGCCATGATCATTTCCTTTACGGTACTTGCAAACAATTTTTGCTTTTCTGATTTCTTCGCATCTTTTTTCTTCCTTCTTTGATTGTGCAACATTAGTAGATTTCTGCTTGCAAGTAGATGAGCTCCATTTTCCCTTGCCCTTCTGACTATCGAAGAAAGCTTAACCTACAACACTCATGATCGATATGTTCTATCTAGAATAATCTTTTTGCAATAAAAAACTTACTAACTCCTCTCTTATTAAAACATTTGGATTGCCTTTTATCATCAACCAAAGAGTTGAAGAAAAAAACTCTGATATGAATATGAAACACCATTAGGGATAGTCTGCACAAGTGAACTATCACGTAAGACTTCATCATCAAAAATCAACTACTCCCTCAAATCTTTGATCTTGGTTAAAAGGTATCCCAAGCATCCTTTGTTAAAAGTTATAAAGTGGTAAGGTACCCCATGCATCCTTTATTGTTTTTCAAGAGTGAATGTAAGGAATAATGGCATGTTTGATAGACAAAGCTATCAATGCATGTGCTTGAGCATCTCTACCATCCCAACATTGCTTTGCAATAGGTGCAACAAGAACTACAACAAGAACAAGAATTTGAAGATCCTCATCTTAAATGCCATTCAATAACTATATTTGGAGGTGTAATAGGATGTGTTTCAACACCCTGCACAATATTCCACAGTTCGTTTGCAACCAAAACATGATGCATCATATATGCCCATAATGGGTAATTAGTATCATCCAATTTATCCTCAATAGCCAACATACGAAATACATCATCGCTTTTAGCCATGGCCGCTGATTAAAATATCTTGATGTAGAAAAATGACTATATCTCAAAAAGTTGAACAAAACTATCCTGTTGGGCTCTGCTAGATCTATAGTAGATGTTGAGCTGCTTGTATTAGCGAACCAAAACTTGCATACATGTTTGGCACAAAAGGGCAAAATTGCCCACACAAGCATTGTGATAGTGCATTCTGAGGCCAAAATGAGCTGAGATTGTGATTTTGACACATAGACCAGAGTAGTTTTGAACTTATTATTGCCCTTATTATGCTCATGAACTTTCATGAGATTCTAAGACTATGACCGAAGGGGTTTTGATGATGCCCTAGATGAACCGGTGACATGGTGTGATACCAATTGTTGGAGTTTGAGGTATGTGGAAGCACCCGAATAGCACAAGGAAGAAGAAGAAGTTGTTGATGTATGAAACATTACAAAAAATAAAATAATGTGACACCAAACAACCTCTATGGTCACCATTAACTCAATGCTTCTCCAAACTTTGAGTAATAATAGCCAAACTGAGAACTTTACTTCTTCAAAAATTTCTAGTCATTGAAATAACATATCTTCACTCTTTTGCTTATTTCTCTTAGCACAAATATTATTTTGTGAAGATCTTCTCACCCATATAAGTAGAAGAGAAGAGCTTTCCAATAAGATATTTTTTGCTAAAAACTCTACACTACTTCAAGTGGAGTTGAAGCTTCTCTGCAATTTTCCATACCAAACTTCTTCAACACGTTTAGAAGATACCTTTCTTGTGATAAATATATGCCATGATCTGTATAAGTGACTTCCATTCCAAGAAAATATGATAACTTTCCTAGGTCACTGATCTTGAATTCTTTCTCAAGTAATCTCTTTACCTCCTTAATTCCTTCATCTGAAGTACCTGTGATTATAATGTCATCTACATAAATACAAATGTAGATTGCACCTTCCTCTATTTTTTTTTATGAGTAGACTTGGATATGCTTTTGAACTTTGATATCCAAGATCACTGAGATACTTCACCAATCTATAGTTCCATGCTCTTAGAGCTTGCTTCAATCCATATAGTGCTCTTCTTAATCTGCAGACAAAATTTGGATACCTAGAATCCATAAACCCTTGAGGTTGTTCCATGTATACCTCATATGATATGTATCCATTCAAGAATGCATTCTTTATATCTAGTTGACTCAGAGTCCATCCTTTTAAAGTTGAAATAGCAATGATTGTCCTTATAGTTGACATCTTAGCTATAGGATTGAATGTCTCATCATAATCTATGCCATAAGCTTCGGCATAGCCTTTCACCACCAGTCTAGCTTTGTATCTGGATATACTTCCACCCGTAAGCTTCTTCACTTTATAAAGCCATTTATTTCCAATTACCTTATTACCATTTGGTTTAGAAACAAGTTCCCAAGTCTTGTTCTCCTCTAGTGCATTGAATTCTTCCTCATTGCTTCTTCTCATCACTTCTTACCTTTTGCTTCATCATAGTTCTGAGGTTCTTCATCATCTTTGACCATATATACATAGTTCATCTGAGTTATGTAAGAAGTATCATAAGAATACCTTTCTGGTTGCCTTCTTGTCCTACTTAACCTCCTTGCTTCACATTCTTCATGTGTTTCTGGATACACCTCTTCATCAAATATAGGAACTTCTTCATTTCTTCTTGTTAATACACTTTTGGATGTGTGTGCTTGCATATACTCCATCTCCATTCACCTGCACATTTGCTTTTCCTTTCTCACATCTGCTTACCTCTTCTTCAGATTCTTCAATTGTATGACTTTGATCTACAAACCAACTTTTCTGTTCATCAAATGTAACATCTCTAGAAACAAGAAACTGTTTGGTTAGAGGATTCCACAACTTGTAACCCATCTGGTTTTCATCATAACCAATGAATACATATTTGTTTGCCTTTGGTTCAAGTTTATGTCTAAGTTGTGATGGCACATAAGCATATGCAATTGATCCAAACACCTTACAATGATCTAGTGTTGGTTTCTTACCCCACCCAACTTCATATGGAGTCATTCCATTTAGAGTTGTACATGATAATCTATTCACAAGATATGTAGTTGTATTTACAACCTCAGCCCAAAGATAATTTGGATAATTTTTCTCCTTCAACATATCTTTAGAAAACTCAACCAAAGTCATGTTTCTTCTTTCTGCTACACCATTTTGTTGTGGTGTATACCTATAGGTTATTTCTCTCTTAATACCTACATTCCAAAGATATTCATTGAACTCTTGGGAGCAGTATTATCCCCCTCCATCAAACCTCAGTTTCTTAAGCTTTTAACCTGTGACTCTCTCTGCATATGCATGAAAATGCTTGAAAGCTCCAAACAAATTTGATCTTTCCTTCAAAACATACAAAGTTATCCATCTTGTAGCATCATCTATGAAAAGAACATAATAACTTGAGCCACTGATATATCCTTCTTTTTTTGGTCCCCATACATCTATATGAATGAGCTCCAATACTCCATCATGTTTGAATCCTTTCTTCTGAAATGGTAACGTGTGTGCTTTTCCCATCTAGCATGCTTCACATTTATAAATCATATGTTGACTGTGCACATTTGGTAATCCTAGTACAGACTGATTTGCAACCATAGCTTAAATTCCTCTTTCATTGAAATGACCTAATCTCTTATGTCAGAGATCAAGTTCTGTGATCACTCCTTCACCATGTGTTAGAAAACCTTGACAAATGTTCCCTTGCACCCTTAAAGTAAAGATTATACCTTCTTTCTTACCACAAACAATTTGATTATATCCATTCTCTAGATCTTCAACAAATACTCCTTCATTTGTAAACCTGACATAGGCATCAAGTTTCTTGGAAACTTGAACTATTGAGATCATTACACAGTAGGAAAAGTATGGAGATGGAGGAGAGAGTCTCATACATAGAACTTTCTGTTGATATATTTAGGTAGTGATGTGTGTGAACACTCTAGGACCGCCGAGGCACTTTTTTCCCTCTTTAGGAGGTTTTTTTCCCCCGGCTTGTATATACGCCTATTACCCTAATGGGCTACTTATCTTTGTACATTCTCTAGTAATACATTCAGTCTTGTGTGTTGTGCTCCAAGCTTCTTCTTCTTCCTTGTGCTGTTCGCGTGCTTCCGCAGACGTCTAACTCCAACAATTGGTATCAGAGCAGGTCGTCGCTTCATCTAGGGCGCCGTCGACACTCCTCTGTTTGCAGTCTCAGAATCGCACGAATTTTGGTGAGCATACTCAACGTGTTTTCGAGATCAAAACAGCTTTGATATGTGGTGCCGAAATCGCGATCTGAGCTCGTTTTGGCCTCCAAACGCACTATCGCAGCGTTTGTGCAGGCTATTTCATCTTTTTGTGCCAAAGGTATATACCAGTTTCTGTTCACCAGTTTAAGCATCTCGAAGTCTGCTACAGGTCTAGCAGAACTCGTCTGGGCAGTTCCGTTCAACTTTTTGAGATACAGTCGATTTTCTGCATCAAGGTATTTTAGTCACCGGCCATGGCTGAAAGCAGTGATGTATTCCGTATGTTGGCTGTTGAGGATAAGTTGGATGGTACCAACTACCCATTATGGGCTTATATGATGCGACATGTATTGGTTGCAAAAGGACTGTGGAACATTGTGCAGGGTGTTGAAAGACGTCCTGTTACACCTGCAACTACAGGTACTGCAAATACAGGTGCTGGAGCTGATGAAGATGGTGTTGAAGATGATATTGTGCAGATTACTGTTCGTGCTATTGTTTCTGTTGCACCTACTGTAGAGCAGATTCGTTGGGATGGCAAAGATGCCCAGGCACATGCATTGATAGCTTTTTCTGTCAAACGTGCCATTATTCCTCATATTCGCTCTTGCAGAACAGCTAAGGATGCTTGGGATACACTTACCACATTGTACCAAGCTAGGAATGAGGCTCGTGTTGCTTACCTCCGAAAACAGTTGGAGAGTGAGCACATGAATGAAGGTGATTCTATGGACAATTTCCTAACGAAGATCAAAGACTTGAAGGAACAGTTGATTTCTGCTGATGAGATTATACCAGATAGCTCACTTATGCAGACCGTTCTGAATGGTCTTCCTGATTCATATCAGAGTTTTGCTTCTACTCTTCGGTTGATGATGAAAGGCAATCCAAATGCCTTATCATTTGAGGAGTTAGTCTCTGTTCTGTTGCAGGAAGATCAATCCAGGCAAAACAGGTCCATTATGCGAGTTGCAGATCAAGCTTTCCTGGCTAGTTAGAAGGGCAAAGGAAAATGGAGCTCTTCTACTAGTAAGCAAAAATCTACAAATGCTGCACAATCGAAGAACCAAGATAAAGATGAGAAGAAATCAGAAAATTCTGCAAGTACTGTAAAGGAAATGATCATATCATAAAGAACTGCCCAAAACTGGCTGCAAAAGAGGCAAAGAAGAAAGAGGCTGGAATGGTTGTTGCAGAAGCCTCTACATCAAAAACAGAGTCTACTAATCTTGTGCAGGAAGAAGAATGGGCGTTTACTACTGTTTGCAGTTTTGACCCATCTTCTCATGAGCAGTGCATGTTTGGAGTGGACTCAGATGTTTGGTACTTTGACAGTGGGGCGAGCAAACATATTACCTCGCAGCGCAATTTCTTCTCTTCACTCGAGCCTGCCCCTACAGGGAATACTATCACATGCGCCAACAACTCCTCTTATCCTGTTATGGGAGTTGGTAAGATCATTCTGACTACTGCTGATGGTAGTTCTTTCACCTTGTCAGATGCTTTATTTATGCCAGGGATCAAAAAGAACCTGTTATCAGTTTCTGCATTAGCCAAGATTGGTTTGGTTGTGAAATTTGTTGATGACAGGTGTACAGTTCATGATCTTTCAAATGGCGATGTGATTATTGCTTCTGGCATTTTATGTCGTGGGCTGTATAAGCTCATAGACTATGAAAGATCTGTGAATGATTCGGCATGTGCAGTTCATGATTCTCAGGCTATGTCAGATACAAAGCTTTGGCATGCACGCTTTGGTCATCTGAATTTTGCTAGTTTGCTACGCCTGCAGAAATCTGATATGGTGTCTTCTTTGCCCAAGCTTGAGGCACCCGGAAAACATGTATGTGAAGGCTGTATTTTGGGCAAAATGCAGCATTCCTCCTTTCCAAAAGATGGTTCAGTTCGGGCTACGCAGAAATTGCAGCTTGTACATAGTGATGTCTGTGGTCCTATGTAGACACCCTCTTTTGGAAATTACCTTTACTTCGTGACTTTCATTGATGATTTTTCCAGGCATGCATGGGTATATCCATTGAAGGCAAAGTCCGAAGTGTTCATGTGCTTTAAATAGTTTTTGGTTTTGGCTGAAAATCTGTCAGCATGTAAAATGGGCACCCTCCGTTCTGATCGAGGGGGGGAATATATGTCTTTTGATTTTAATGCATTTCTGGCTGAACATGGGATAAAACACTAGTGTACAGTGCCATATACACCTCAACAGAATGGAGTTGCTGAACGAAAGAACAGGTCACTCATGGAGATGGCGAGGTGCATGGTCAAAAGTCAGGCTTTGCGACATAGTTTCTGGCTTGAGTCTGTCATGTGTGCAGCATATGTACTGAACAGGTGTCCCACTAAAGCGTTGCAGTCTATCACTCCATATGAGGCTTGGCATGACCACAAGCCATCTGTTGCTCATCTACGTGTTTTTGGTTGTTTGGCATATGCATTAGTGTCTGAACAACATCGCAGAAAATTGGATGATAAGGCAGTAAAATGTATTTTTGTTGGGTACAGTTCTGAAAGTAAAGGCTATCGTCTCTATCATCCACAGGCTATACGCATTCTGGTTAGCCGTGATGTTGTCTTTGTGGAAGATGCTATTCAGCCATTGCTTTCATGTACTAAGGAGACATTTGTTAGCTCTAAAGACATGTATGATACGTTGATGCCTCTTTTTACAGGTGGACAGTCTAGTGTTGGTCCTAATGAGGCAACTTCTCAGTTTTGCAGGTTTCATATGATGATGCAGATCATTCTATTTCTGATGCAAATTTACATGATGCACTTGTTGATGAGAGAGCTGATATTGAGCAGGCAAAAACTATGCCAAAATGGCTGGTGCAGACTTTGCGTGATAGCAAATTAGATGCACCTTTGTCATATCGTACTCGTTCAGGCTCTCATAGTGCCTCCTTTGCATCAGATTGCTATGCTATGGCTGCGTCTAGTCTCTATGATGAGAATGAGCCTGTTTCTTTTGATGAAGCACAGAATTCAAAAAATTGGATGGTTGCCATGCAATCTGAATATGATGCTATAATGAAGAATGGTACATGGTCTTTATGTGACTTGCCTCCTGGCAAGAAGGCCATTGGCACTAAGTGGGTATACAAGCTGAAGCGTAAGCCTGATGGTACAGTTGACAGGTATAAGGCTAGGCTTGTTGCAAAGGGTTATGCGCAGGAAAGAGGCATTGATTTTGATGAGACCTTTGCACCTACATGTCGTATGACTACTGTTCGGAGCATTTGTGCACTTGCATCCCATCATGGTTGGAATGTACATCAGTTGGACATTAAAACAGCATTTCTGAATGGTGACTTGCATGAAGAAGTGTATGTTTTTCAGCCCCGTGGCTTTGTGCAGAAAGGGCATGAAAACCAGGTGTGCAGGTTAAAGAAGGCATTATATGGTTTAAAGCAAGCACCACGTGCTTGGTATGAGAAGATACATGCCTATCTGGTTGCACATGGTTTTGTGAACAGTCCAACTGAAAGCACCTTATATGTTAAGCGTGCTAATGATGTGCTTCTGATCATTGTTGTCTATGTTGATGACATGCTGCTCACTGATCCTATTGAGAAGCATATTGTTGATTTCAATGTTGATTTGCATGCCTCATTTGAGATGTCTGATTTGGGGCACTTGCATCACTATTTGGGCATTCAGTTTATGCAAGTTGATGGTGGAATGGCTTTGTGTCAAATGAAATATATTGACACATTATTGCAGCATTTTGGCCTTGAAGACTATAAGCCTATTGCCACTCCTATGGAGACAGGTTTATGATTGAGTCTTCATGATGCTGGAGATGCATTTGATATTGTTCTCTATCAGCAGGCTCTTGGATGCTTGATTTACTTATGCATTACTCGGCCAAATATTCAGTTTGCTGTCTCACAGATGAGCAGGTTTATGCATTGCCCAGGAGTCACACATTGGAAGGCGGTTAAGCGCATCTTTCGCTACTTGAGTGGTACTCAGCTACTTGGGTTGTTTTATCCCAAGGGGGGATCACTACCGCCAGATTTGCATGCTTTTTCCGACTCAGATTGGGCTGGTTGCTATGACACTCGTGTGTCCACCAGTGGTTTTTGCTTCATGCTTGGTAGCTCATGTATATCTTGGTTGAGCAAGAAGCAGCCTACTGTGGCACTTCCAGTTGTGAGGCTGAGTATAGGGCAGCTTTCACAGCGACTGTTGAGTGTCTGTGGCTCAGACGCCTTATGGCTGATTTGGGTGTTGGTCAATCTTCTGCCATCACCATCTTCACTGACAGTCAGAGCGCATTGGCAGTTGCGAGGAACCCTGTGTTCCATGCTCGCACTAAGCACATTGAGGTGCATTATCACTATGTCAGGGAGAGGTTCTCTGCTAGGGAGATCAGCTTGGCATATGTGCCCACGCAGGTGAACATTGCAGACCTTTTTACGAAGGCTCTGCCTAGGGAGAAGTTTGAAGCTTTCCGCAAAGCTTTGGGCTTACTTCCTTTTGTGGAGTGATTTCCACATAGCTTGGCACTTCCTTATACATGAGTGCCAGCTCCTTGTTCACCGCATCACTCCCAGGGGGGATTTGTTGATATATTTAGGTAGTGATGTGTGTGAACACTCTAGGACCGCCGGGGCACTTTTTTCCCTCTTTAGGACATTTTTTTCCCCCGGCTTGTATATACGCCTATTGCCCTAATGGGCTACTTATCTTTGTACATTCTCTATTAATACATTCAGTCTTGTGTGTTGTGCTCCAAGCTTCTTCGTCTTCCTTGTGTTGTTCGCGTGCTTCCGCAGACGTCTAACTCCAACACTTTCATTAGTTCTTCTCATAGCTATGAAAAACTCATAAATTTAAAGGTGCTTTCTTACTCCGAGAAGCCAAACTATACTGAGTCATACGAAATCTTTCTCTCTCTCTCTCACTTTCTTTTTCTTCTTTTTTTCTTCCCATCTATTGATACAAACTTGTTTATATAGATTTTCTCAATCTCGTGATTTTTGAAAATTCTAGAACTAAAGTTAAGTCTAACTTTACAAATATGGTACATAAGTGAGATTGTCCCTACACATAGGCATGTGCTTTTATTTTTAGACTTTGACCTTCAACTTTATGTCCAATTTGTGATTGATTCTTCAATAGAAGTTTAGAGCACAACACACAATACTGGATGTATTACCAAGAGAATGTACAAAGATCAGGGATGCATTAGGGTTATAGGCATATTTTTAGCTGAAAAGTTTGTAATTTTCATGCACTAACATGTTCCATTTTGGGAAGTATTTGTTTAAATATAGGTGTTTTGCAAGGAGAATTGAGGGCTGGTGGTGATAAGATCCACTCAAATGTGGATACAGGGATCGAGAGCAGTGTAGGTGTTCTCAAGGCTTGTTGTGCCATGAAAAGCCACATCTATTGGGGGAAGGGAAAATATGCTTCGACGTGTTGCATTTATTTATCTCATCATTATGACATGGAGTTTGGAAAATGAGAGGTGGCGAAGTAAAAAGGGATTGAGGCTTTCCTTGGCATTGTAATTTTAGGATGCCGCAACGATAGCATGCTTCATTAGTGGTATTATTCATAATAATTTTGTTATGATGAGGCATCATTCATAAGCTACAAAATCTTGTCCCTATCAATAGTGGAAAAGGTGGTTCAATTGCACAAGGGATGACTCTGTCACAAGAAGCATCGAGTTTTGTTGCAAGATAAACCAATAATTCAGCCAAAAGTCCATGTCTTCCCAAATTCATCACATGTCGTTGCCATCGCAGTGGCCCTTGTCAGGAAAAAAAAAAAGGGGCAGATCTGCTGCAGCAAACGGATTTTTTTTCAGAGACCATAATCAAGGTTGTTGTGAATTCAGAGAAAAAAAAACGGTTTTTGGAGGGACTGAAGTATTGCTGGCTGCGAATTGAAGGGCCCTTTTGATCCACTGGATTTTTAGGCCTTCTTCTGTCGTCTGTGAAAAAGAAAAAAAGGGGGAGAAGAGCTATCCATCAGGGGGTTTTTTCCTATTATCTATTGTTGATGGGGGGGGGGGGCTTCCTGTTTTTGGGTTGGTTGTTGTCGATTGGGGGCGGTGTTCGTCTGTACATGTGGTGTTCGTCTCTATAGGTGTAGAAGAAGGGAGATTTGGGGCATATTATCGGACCTGTGGGAAGAAGGGCATTTGTATTGGGAGGGGCGGCTTGCTTACTCGGAGAAGGTGTCGAGGAAGGAGGGAAAGAGTTTCGAAGTTTTGGTTCTCTTTTTTTGTCGGCTTCAGCTTCGTTCGGGGGTGGCTTCCGGTGGCTAAGAGGAATATAAACCAACAGAGCAGAGGGGAGTCGAGTGTGGGATCCCTGCCAGTTACGAGGGCAGATAGCCCTCTGCGCTAGCAGCTGCTTGGGGGGAAGGCGTGGAAAAGAAGAGGATTGACATTGAAGGAGATAGAGCATTGGAGGAGAGAGTTAACACAAGGACCTGGTGAGCTCTGCAGACGTGGAGGCGTCTTGTCTCTCAAATCCACACAGAACCTTTGAAAGATCAAGAGTCATTAACAGAGTATGTTTTTCGGTAAATCAATTCCAATTATTTTGCTATAGAGAGCCGTAAAGAAAAGTTGATTCTGGGTATTAATGAGATAGATAAGTGTGTGATAAGCATATCACTTCTGCAATATTTTATCTGGCTGCAATAGTGACCTGCGACATCGTGAATTCCCACAGTTGATATAGAATGTCTATAGTCACAGTATAACAATCAATACAAATTGGGGAGTTTAAGGACTGTTGTTTCTTTTATTTGGACATATGGTGCAGACATCTTGTACAAAATGCTAATATGCTTTCCACAATTGAAGTGTTTTGTTTCGTTACTATGCACTGCTGGAATAGATTAAGTTCATAAAATGAACATCCGCTGTTAAGAGCTCCGATGGTAGCGGATGGAATTATGTCATAAAGTACCCAATGTATGATACAATGTCAAACCTTTCGAACTGTGTAAAATCTTCATTGTCCCATATTGAATGTGGGTTCAGGAGTGTTCCCTTGCCTAATTCGGTGCTCCTCCATTGGGTCAGTCTCCGATGATTTAAAAGAAACACATACTATAGCAAGACTGCCCTGAATCTCTCAGTGAAAACTTATTGTTCCACTACCCGGGGCCCGAAGTTTCTTATTTCCCTCCTCATCTCCACTACGCAAAGGAAACTTTGGTGCTCCATATGCTCTCTTGCTTTATGCCAACAAATGGTCAAATTTGCGAGGGTGCCGAGCTACATGCCGCACGATAGATCCGATATGGAAGGTAGCATAGCCAACTTAAGGTGATCTGGCACTTTATGGTTGAATCCATGTATAGCAGTGCAAGCGGTCTAATTTTGTCTACATAGGAACGCTCTCGTCAAAAGCTTGAGTGTGTGGGGGTATTCACATATAAGTGAACGAAGAGGAAAGGCTATATTACTTCCAACATTGGCAGTGATCAGTCACAGCGGCATCGTCCCTGTTTTACATTACACTCTACCTGTGTTGATATTAGTTCTCTCCAGGAGACTACTACTCGAGGTGGAGCAACCATTCCTCAGCGAAGTCGGCAGCACAAATAGAAAAGAATATATATACGACACCTTTATTTCAGTAAATCTGAAGGCTATGATGAACATTGCCACCTTTGATTGAGAATTTAACTGAAAGGAGAAAGTTACATTTCAAACCCAACTCCCAATAATTGTAGGTAGTAAACACCATCCTGTTGTGCAGTTTTCTCATTTCCTTGTTGCAGAGGTATCGCACTTGTGTGGAAGAAAGGATCTCGCATTTAGCACTGGGGGTGGCCCTTCCGTGTGTGAAGAAACCACGTCTGAGCCCCCATCAATCATATGTCAACAATGCTAACAAGGTGTTGAACTAGGAATATGATGCTCCTCCATCTGCAAGAACCCATCTTTTGTTTGCGAATAGTACCATGTATCCGAAGGTATATGACAATATTTATTTTTTATGGGAATGTCACGACCAAATTTGCTCACACTATGCTGCACTTCGGTCATCCCAAGAATGTCTAATGCGTAAGTTTGTACACTAATCTTTAACTGCAAGAATACTCATCATTCGAACATTTTCATTGAGTATGGAAACAACGTTTCCTTGTTAAGATTTGAGCTTCCGAAGCTCTATTTAGGGTCTCATGTTCTTCTTTGGTTAGCCACCATCCAAATTCCTCTCTCCCTTCCACAAGACTCGATGACAGCGTGTGTGGGTATTTGTGCATAAGAGTGGGTGTTCTTGGAAGTAGTTTGGGAGTGAGCAGAGAGAGGGAGAGGTCCCAAGAGGTAACCACTAGAGTTGGTTTCCCCTTGGTGCATGTGTTTTCCCGTTTCCTCCATCAATACTTTGGAGTGAAATTATGGACTTAGGAGACCAAAAGCTGAGCTAGCATTAGAAAGTCTAGGCAAAATATCAGTAAGTATATGCAATCTCCCTTGGACGAAGAGGACCAACACATATATACAATCCGAGGGCAAAAAACTCATAAAGAAGGAAAAAATAACCCCACCGGTCCTAGTTTGTTCACACACATTTCTACCGAAATATATCAACAAATTTGTCCCTAACAAACTGCTGAAGTTAGATGTCTGTGGAAGCACGCGAACAGCACAAGGAAGAAGAAGAAGCTTGGAGCACAACACACAATACTGAATGTATTACCACTAGAATGTACAAAGATAAGTAGCCCATTAGGGCCGTATATACAAGCCAGGGGAAAAAAACCTCCTAAAGAGGGAAAAAATGCCCCAACAATCCTAGTGTGTTCACACACATCACTACCTAAATATATCAACAAATCCCCCCTAGGAGTGATGCGGTGAACAAAGAGCTGGCACTCATGTATAAGGAAGTGCCAAGCTATGTGGAATCAATCAACAAAAGGAAGTATGCCCAAAGCTTTGCGAAAAGCTTCAAACTTCTCCCTAGGCAGAGCCTTCGTGAAAAGGTCTGCAATGTTCTCTTGTGTGGGCACATATGCAAAGCTGATCTCCCCAGCAGAGAACCTCTCCCTGACATAATGATAATGCACCTCAATGTGCTTAGTGCGAGCATGGAACATAGGGTTCCTCGCAACTGCCAATGCGCTCTCACTGTCAGTGAAGATGGTGGTGGTACAAGACTAATCAACACCCAAATCAACCATAAGGTGCCTGAGCCACACACACTCAACAGTTGCTATGAAAGCTACCCTATACTTAGCCTCACAACTAGAAGTGGCCACAGTAGGCTGCTTCTTGCTCAACCAGGATATGCATGAGCTACCAAGCATGAAGTAAAAACCACTAGTGGACATACGAGTGTCATAGCAACGAGCCCATTCATTATCAGAAAAAGCATGCAAAACTAGCGGTATTGATTCCCCCTTGGGATAAACAACCCAAGTAGCCAGGTGCCACTTAAGTAGCAAAAGATGCACTTAATCGTCTACCAATGCTTGAAACTTGGGCAATGCATAAACTTGCTCATTTGTGAGATAGAAATTTGAATATCTGGCCGAGTAATGCATAAGTAAATCAGGCATCCAACATCTTGCTAATAGAGAACAACATCAAATGCATCTCCAGCATCATGAAGACTCAATTGTAAACCTATCGCCATATGAGCGGCAATAGGTTTATAGTCTTCAAAAAACGTTGCAATAATGTGTTAATATATTTCATTTGACACAAAGCCATTCCACCATCAACTTGCATAAACTGAATGCCCAAATAGTGATGCAAACTCAAATAAGGCATGCAAATCAGCCTTAAAATCAGCAATATGCATGTCATGAGGAATAGTGAGCAACATGTCATCAACATACACCACAATGATCAGAAGCACATCATTAGCACGCTTAACATATAAGGTGCTTTGAGTTGGATTGTTCTCAAAACCATGTGCAATTAGATAGACATGTATCTTTTCATACCAAGCACGTGGTGCTTGATTTCAACCATATAATGCCTTCTTTAACCTGCACACTTGGTTTTCATGCCCTTTCTACACAAACCCATAGGGCTGAAAAATATACACTTCTTCATGCAAGTCACCATTCAGAAATGCAGTTTTAATGTCCAACTGATGTACATTCCAACCATGATGAGCTGCAAGTGCACAGATGTTATGAACAATATTCATTCGGCAAGTAGGTGCAAAGGTCTCATCAAAATCAATGCCTCTTTCTTGTGCATAACCCTTTGCAACAAGCCTAGCCTTATACATGTCAACTATACCATCAGGCTTACGCTTCAGCTTGTATACCCACTTAGTACCAATGGCCTTCTTGCCAGGAGGCAAGTCACATAAAGATCAAGTACCGTTCTTCATTATAGCATCATATTCAGATTGCATAGCAGCCATCCAATTTTCTGAATTTTGTGCTTCATCAAATGAAATAGGCTCATTCTCATCACAGAGACTAGATGTAGCCATAGCATAGCAATCTAATGCAAAAGAGGCACAATGAGAGCCTGGACGAGTACGATATGAGAGAGGTGCATCTAATTTGCTGTCACGCAAAGTCTGCACCAGCCATTTTGGCATAGTTTTTGCCTCCTCAATATCAGCTCTCTCATCAACAAGTGCATCATGTAAATCTCCATCAGAATTGGGATGACCTGCATCATCACATGAAACCTGCAAAGGCTGAGAACTTGCCTCATTAGGACCAGCACTAGACTATCCACCTATAAAAAGAGGCAACAAAGTATCATACATGTCTTTGGAGCTAACATATGTCTCCTTAGTACATGAAAGCAATGGCTGAATAGCATCTTCCACAAAAACAACATCACGGCTAACCAGAATGCTTTTAGTCTGTGGATGATACAGATGATAGCCTTTACTTTCAGAACTATACCCAACAAAAATACATTTTATTGCTTTATCATCCAATTTTCTGTGATGTTGTTCAAGCACTAATGCATAGGCCAAACAACCAAAAACACGTAGAAGAGCAACAGATGGTTTGCAATCATGTCAAGCCTCATATGGAGTGATAGACTGTAGTGCTTTAGTGGGACACCTGTTAAGTACATATGCTGCACACATGATAACCTCAAGCCAGAAACTATTTGGTAGAGCCCGACTCTTGACCATACACCTCGCCATCTCCATGAGTGACATGTTCTTTCGTTCAGCAAATCCATTCTGTTGAGGTGTATACGGCACTATACACTCATGTTTTATCCCATGTTCAGCCAGAAATGCATTAAAATCAAGACATATATTCCCCCCCTCGATCAAAATGGAGGGTGCCCATTTTACATGCTGACAGATTTTCAACCAAAACCAAAAACTGTTTGAAGCACGTGAACACTTCGGACTTTGCATTCTTCATCCTACACAAGATTAGCAGACTCTGTTTTTGGTGTAGAGGCCTCTGCAACAACCATTCTAGCCTTCTTTTTCTTTGCCTCTTTTGCAGCTAGTTTTGGACAGTTCTTTATGATATGATCATTTCCTTTATAGTACTTGCAAAGCAATTTCCATTTTTCTGATTTCTTCTCATCTTTATCTTCCTTCTTTGAATGTGCAGCTATGCTTACTAGTAGATGAGCTCCATTTACCTTTGCCCTTTTGACTAGCCAGGGAAGCTTGATCTGCAACACACATAATAGTGTTGGTGCAAAGTTCAAGCCCACACATTTGGCTTGAAGTTCATGAACATATGAAGCTCCATGGAAACCATTGCTAGGAAGATATTTTATCTTTACTATTTGTAAAAAAACATTCTTTGACTTGAGAGAATATTTGTAATCACCTACAAAAAACTCTTGGACTTGTTAGATAGAAACGTAACTACTTCATTAAGGGAATATTTCCTAGATTGAAGGATTACTTCTAGAGAGAGCCAAAATTTGAATTCAAATTCAAATTTGAATGTAACACTTATATAAAGTGACTTGAAAAAGTCGCGAGAAGAACTCTCAATCCCCGAGCTCTCCATTGCCATTATGTAAGAGTGTGAGGACTAAATTGTAGCCTACAGTACTCACCATCATTAGGCTATGATTATCAAGCCTATGATCTTGTACAACATTGTTCATTAATACAATACATCTACATTGTTCATCTATGATCTCTTTGTTATAGTCATTTACAACTATCAAATTGTGCTACTCATATCTTAGTCAATTCTCCACCATTTTCAATGTTCTATAGCTTGTTGGAATCAGCTCCAAGTTATCTACATGATCACAAATTTTTAAGGAATCCTATTCAGCCAATTTGGAGAAAAGCACGTCGAAGCACTCACTGGTTAAACTTTGCAGAGGTCCTAAAGAATCAGGGGTCCTACATAGAGGAATCGATTGCTAAATTGATTCCTCTATGTAGAGTGAATCATTTTAAGTGATTTGACTTGGAACCATTAGATTACTAAGCTAATTATATAACTCTAAAAGGAATTTAACTAATTCCTACTGTACTGGTAGCACTAAACATAACAAGCAGCAGGTGTGTGATAAAAAATAGGTTTTCTTTGATCCTTCTATTTGGAAGTAGTCTGTTTTGATTCAATCTTTTCTCACATCATTTCCAAAGTACATAGGCACTTGTATAGTGTCATTGGAAAGCTAAGAGGGCCCACAAATCAACTCTGAAGCTACAAAGGGCTGGTACTAAGCAGGATTTGGCAGTACCTACTCATTTCTTGGAGTGTCCATCCATCTATCCCAATAGTGGTATCAGAGCAAAGCTAGGGTAAAATGGGAGATGGTTTTCCTTCTTTCATTGATAAATTGGACATGAACAACTATCAAGCATGGTCTTTGGGGATGAGACATACTTGCAAGGAAGAAGACTTTATGGATACATCTGAGGAGATGAGGAGATGCCCATATTCAAAAGCAAAGGACAACCCACAAGAGAGGAGCATGAAAGACTCAACACATGGTGTGCCAAGGATGCATTAGGAAGGTCTAACTTACTTAACTCAATCTCTGATTTTCTTCTTCCATATTAGGAACTGTAAGACATCCCAAGAGACTTGGGAAACATTGTCTTCATATTTCTCTTTCAAGACAAGGGCTAGGAAGAACCAATTGTGGATTGAGTTTACCACTCAAAGAAACCAACCCAAGCAAGGCATCTCAGGGTATGTGACCAAAGTCAAAGATGTAGCAGATCAATTAGCAAGCATAGGAGAAGAAATTGAAGAGTATCATATTGTAAGTCAAGTGATCAATGCCATTAAAGCTGATGACAAATGGGAGAGCTTCACAACTACCATGGACTTGTACATGGACATGCAGATTCCAGATCTTACCACACTCATGGGGCAACTATTTACCCATGAAGCCAAGCTCAACAAGAATGGAGATTCATCAAGAGGTAATAGCTCTTCTGCCTTGTACACTAATAAAAGTAAATCCAAAGAGAAAGGGAAGAACAAAAAGGTTGGAGATGAAGGAACTACCTCCCAAGCAAACTATGTAGGGAGAGGTAGGACATCAAGAGGAAGGGGCAGAGGAGGTAAGCAAGGTAGAGGGAGACCCTATAACTCCTCACCATGTAATATTTGTGGATTGTCAAATCATACTATAGATGAGTGTTACAGGAACTTCAAGAATCAGAGAGGAAGAGGATATCAAAGAGCTGGATATACACAGTCAAAAGGAAGGTTCAATCATCATCAAGGATACAATAACAACTACAACAACAACTACAATAGAAACTACCAAGGAGGCTACAAATCAAGGAAGTATTACAACAACTACATAGAGGAGAAAGAAGATTCTCTTCTGATTATGAACATGACTTCAAAACCAGGTATAAATGATGACCATCTCTTCTACATTGATTCAGGTTGCTCAAATCATGTGGCAGGCAATGTAGCCCTTCTCTCTGACCTTGAGGAACCAAAGGGTAAACATCAGATACAAACAGGTGATGACACCTAGCACTCAGTGATTAAAGTAGGGAATGTTAAGACCTTTGATGGAAACAAGAATCTGTTGAGCAGGGTTTGATATGTACCTATAATTACCAAGAACTTGATGAGTGTTGGACAGATTGTGGAAAAGGGTTTGCAGGTCAGGTTCAACCAATATGGAGCATTTATGGAGGATCCCCAGCATGGGTTCAAAAGAATAGCCAAAGGAGAAAAGACAGGTAGATTATTTACTTTTGAACTTGAAGATACAAGGAATATTGCACTCTATAGCTACAAAGATCAAACACTTTCAGAAATTGAAATTTGGCACAAGAGATTAGGGCATGTTGGTGAAAGAACTTTAAAACAAATATGTAGAGACCAATGTTTGCTTGGGATACCTAATGTATCCAAGCAACACATGATTTATAAATGTGGTGCTTGTCAATTTGGAAAATCTCACAGGTTACCCTTCTCAAGGAAAGGCTACATGCATGAGGACTACCTAGAGCTTGTCCATATAGATGTATGGGGACAAAGTAAGGATCCCTCAATCTCTGGATCAAGTTATTATGTATCTTTCATTGATGATTACAGTAGGTGGACTGTATTGTACTTTATGAAGCACAAAGATGAAGTATTCAGTTGCTTTAAAAAGTATCTTGCACTTGTTGAAAACCAAACAGGGAGAAACATAAAGAGGCTAAGGTCAGATGGAGGAGGTGAGTACTTCTCAAATGATTTTGATGCATTCTTGCAAGATAGAGGAATCAAGAGAGAAATCACAAGGTATACCCCTGAGCAAAATGGGGTGACAGAGAGGAGAAATAGATTAATTGTTGAAACAACTAGGTCTATGCTAAATGAGAAAAAATTACCTAACTACTTATGGGTAGAGAGTGTACCTACTGCCACTTATCTTGTAAACAGGTTGCCATCCAAATCTCTTGATGGGATGACCCCATATGAAGCATGGCATGGTAGAAGACCTTCACTTGATCATTGCAAGATCTTTGGATGTGTAGCTTATGTGTATATCCCTTCTTAGATAAGAGGTAAGCTAGACCCTAAGGCAGAGAAGTGCATCTTTATAGGGTATGACTTGAAAGAAAGGATATAGGTTCTGCAACCCTTCAAACAAAGGATTCATGGTCAGTAGAGATGTTGTATTTGATGAGAATGACTCTTGGTTTGATAATGAATGCAGGAAAGTAAAACTACCTTATGACTTGGAAGAGGAGTTTCCAAGCTTCACTAAGGAGGAGCCTACTCAAAATGGAGATATCAATTCTGATGATGACAACATCATCAACCTAGAAGAGTTCAAGGCATGGAAGTCCAAAGGCAAAGTCAAGATGAAGAAGTTGGAGGATATACCAGAATCATCCAACCAAGCAATCAGAAGATCACAAAGGGAGAACAAGAAAATCAGATATGGGTATGACACTTCCCTAGTGACTAAACACTATGTTTATCTTGCAAAAGACTTATCATTTGAAGAGTCATCATCATATGAAGAAGCAAAGACCAAGGCAAAATGGAAGGAAGCAATGGATGAGGAGATTGAAGCATTCAAGGAGAGTGGTACTTGGGAACTAGTACCAAAAAAGGATTCTATGAAGGTAATTGGTTCTAGATGGATCTATAAGCTCAAAAGGAATTCTGATGGATCAATAAGCAGGTACAAAGCTGGACTTGTGGCTAAGGGTTTTGCACAAACCGAAGGAGTTGATTATGAAGAAACCTTCTCACCTGTGGCCAAGATGCCAACCATCAAGGTATTAGTAAGTGTGGCTGCATCAAAAAATTGGAACATGTATCAGTTGGATGTAAAAAATGCATTTCTAAATGGTTGGATTTCAGAGGAGGTGTACATGTCACAACCTCTTGGCTATGAGGATCCAAATAAGGTAACATATGTATGTAAATTGAACAAAGCTCTTTATGGATTGAAGCAAGCACCTAGGGCATGGAACCATAGGCTCACTACATATGTTCAGGATCAAGGTTTTATCATGAGTAAAGCAGATACTTCCTTGTTCATCAAAAGAAGTGGTTCAGAGGTAATATACCTATGTGTATATGTTGATGATATCATATGTTACCGTTAGTGTCCATGTGAAAGGCCAAATGGCCACCGGACACTTCTTTGTATATGTTCTTTAATAAAACATATAGTGGCCTGGTCAGTCACAGACTGTAAGTTCGACCGCATTTGTAAAACCTAAGAAGTCTGTCTTCGTGCTCCCTGTGTACTGCGTTTTCTGCGTATTCTACAACATCTGTGCGTAGTACTGTGTGTGGCGACCAGAGCTCGGTTTTCTACTTTGAGCATATCGTCGTGGAGCTCTCGAGAAGGAGAGTCCAGTGTGGTGCACGCCATCGAATTACTTCACTGGTATCAGAGCAGTTGGAGGCAAAAAGCTTTGTACCTTTTGTGCGAGCGAAGCGAGAACCCCCCCCCCCAGGTTTTCTCTAAGGCGGTGACCAAGGCATAGACCTTGGCATACCTTGTCATCCGAGTCACCGAAGTCACCGTTGGCGCCGTTGGCTGCGCGCGAGGGAGGACCTCAACGATCAAGGAATATAGAGGTTCCCGGTACTTCCCGGGAGGTCACCCATCCCAGTACTGTTCCCCCCAGAGCTCGCTTAACCGCGGCAATCTCTTGCCACTAAGCTACACTCTTGTGGTGTTTGAAGAAGGGGAAAGACTAAGGTTGGCATTACCTTGAACAAGTTTTGGTCCCTCAAAGCTTCATTTTTGCTTTTAAAGCCTATTTCTGAAGCAATTTTGGGGTGTTTTTGGAGCCATTTTGGAGTACTTTCGCACGTAGTTCTCTTCACACAGGTCCAAGAACATCAAGAAGAGTGTTCCTTGTACTTCTCAGACAATAAATATCAACCTTTGGGGCTGTATTTTCAGCCACACTCGTAAAACTACAGGTTTCTCGAGGGGTTTTCAGTTTTGGTGGGAGCAGTCGCTGCAAATTTATGCAGGTTTTTAAAGCCTAAAACATCAGAGTTGACAGACACTTGCAGGTGTTATTGGCTAGTTTTTTGGGCTGTGTATTCAGCCTTTCAGTGTCATTTTACTGCATATATTGAGCACATACACACCATGTACGCTTCTGTGGATACCGCTTATGTACGTCCATGTGGGCATTGATATAGCGGTTACGTTCTTTGCATAAAGCCTTTTACGTTTGATAAAGAGGGTCGTGGTGAGGTTTTCTTAACTGGGAGACACCCAGATGTCGGGGTCTCTTCGGTGATGCAGGTGGAAGACTTACCCAGCCTCGCCATAGGAGATGTATGATAGTTGTTCATAGGTGCTCGATAAGCCTAGTTGGCTTCTATTGGGTAACTGATTATATGCAGTGGAGTCAGTGATTCACTATGCAGGCAGACATGTTAGTACTTGCAGTTTTATGATACTTTGACACTGGTCATATGCTAATTTTGCAGAGGATACTCTGGCAAAATTTTTCCAGATTTCTGGTTTAGTCAACTATATAGTGGTCGATTTACTCCTTGATACACTTATTTGTTGGTGTTTGGACTCTTCTAGCTCCATTATCATTCTATTCAGTTCTCTACGATCATGGCATCAGAGGTCTCAGGCACATCCGGTGGATCAGGGTCTAGTGCTAGCGTTCCGAGGAGGAGCTATAACTTGCAGGGCAAAGACCATTTTGAGATCCGAAAATTTGATGGCACAAACTTTGCTCTATGGAAGAATCAGATTAAAGATGTGCTGATTCAAAGAAGGCAATGGAAGCCAGTAAATGGGATTTCAAAGAAGCCTGCTGACATGGATGAAGATGATTGGGATGAGTTAGATGAAATGGCCAGGTCTACCATTTGCTTGCACCTAGCAGATAATGTTTACTTTACAGTATTAGACTGTGAAAGTGCAGAGGAGCTTTGGAAGAAGTTATGCAATACATATGAAAAAGAGACGGCATCAAATAAAGTATATCTGATGAGAAAATTATACGACCTTCGTATGAAGGACACAGATAGTGTTGCTGCTCATCTAAATGAGTTTGATGCCATATTCTCCCAGTTACAGGCTCAGAAAATGGATATGGACAATGAAATGAAAGCAGTATTGCTGTTATGCACCCTGCCATCATCATGGGATACATTTTGCACAGCTATTAGCAATAGTGCACCAGGTGGTAAACTCGTCTATGATGACATATGTGGAGCACTCTTGAGTGAGGAGATTCGTAGAAAATCTATGGTTGGCACTCAGAGTGGAGATGCATATAATGTTTGTGATTCTTACCAAGGAAAGAATCAACAACGTGGCAGGAGCAAGAACAAGGAAAAGAATGGTCAACGGAATAAGAGCAGAAGTAAATCAAGGAAGAGGGATATTGAATGCCATTATTGTCATAAGAAAGGACACATGAAGAAAGACTGTTATGCATTAAAGAATGCTAAAGGTAAAGGACAGAATGTTGATGGGCATGTTAAACAGTTACCTGCACCATCTACTTCGACTGTGAAGATTGAAGAAATTAATGCTATTTCTGATGATGCTGATGTGTTGACACTTGATAGTACTGTGCCATCTGAGGCACTTATGGCTGATTCTCTTTCCCACACCTGGCTGCTAGATTCTGGTGCTTCTTTCCATGTGACACCACATAGAGAATGGTTCTCTAATTATGCAGCAAAGTCTCTTGGTACCGTGAGACTTGGTGACTCTTACCAGTGTGATGTTGTGGGGATTGGAGATGTGGTTGTGCAGTTCATTGACGGTTCAAAATTTACTATGCATAATGTACGCCATGTACCTCAGTTATCACGCAGTTTGATGTCAGTTGGTCAACTTGATGACCTTGGTTATGCTCAGTCCTTTCGTATATCAAAGGGCAATATGGTTATTGCAAAAGGAAGGAAAGTTGGCTCACTTTACCCTTTATTTGTATCACAGAAAGAACACTTGTTAGCTGTTACTGAACAGCCTATGGCTTGTATTTGGCATGGTCGTTTGGGCCATATATCTCGTAGTGGAATGGAAAATCTTTCTCGTTCTGGCTACTTACCTGTGTTATCTTTCTCTGATTTTTCATTTTGTGAGCATTGTCAATATGGAAAGCAAACCAGAAATGTGCATAAAACGCACATTGACTCTTCAATTCAGCCTTTAGATCTTGTTCATACAGATGTGTGTGGTCCTATGCCCACTAGGTCCTTAGGTGGTTCTCTTTACTTTGTTACTTTCATAGATGATGCTACTAGAAAAGTCTGGGTATATCCTATCAAATCGAAGGATGATGTATTCCCTACTTTCAGAAAATGGCTTGCTTCAGTTGAGACTGAAAAAGGAACTAAGCTTAAGGCTTTACGTTCAGATAATGGGGGTGAGTATACCTCACATGAATTCAGCCTTTTCTGTCAGTGTAGAGGGATTCGTAGAGAGTTTACAGCTCCTTATACCCCAGTACAGAATGGTGTAGCTGAGAGGATGAATAGAACTATTCAAGATAGAGTAGTCTCTATGTTGCATCATGCAAACCTCTCACAAGGTTTTTGGGCAGAAGCAGTATTGACTGCAGTTCATGTGATTAACCTTTCACCTAGTACTGCCAAAGGTCTGAAAGTGGCACAAGAGTTATGGACAGGGAAACCACCATATTATGATCATCTTCGAGTTTTTGGGTGTGAAGCATATGTTCATATACCCAAGAATCTTAGACAGAAGTTGGACCATAAGTCAAAGAAATGCATTTTTCTTGGATATGGTCGAGAAGGACAATTTGGATATCGCTTATGGGATCCTGAAACACAGTCAGTGATCAGAAGTAGTGATGTCATTTTTAATGAGTCTAAGATGCATAAACAGCCGATTAAGGAGGTTGAAGTGAGAAGAGTGGTGTTTGAGGATACTAGTCCTCCGGTTAGCATGCATAAAAATGCTGCACATAGGGATGTTCAAGAGAATGTCCATTCAGATCAGTCTGCACATGTTCCTGTTCAGCAACCATTGAGACGTTCTGCACGTGTCTCATATCCACCTGATAGATATGTTCCAGGTTTAGATTTTGTTATGCTAACAGATGCCGGTGAGCCCTCTTGCTACAAAGAGGCTATGTAGACAGAGGATCATGTCAAGTGGGAGCGTGCCATGAAGAGTGAGTTGGATTCTATTCACAAGAATGGTACTTGGGACTTAGTACCTTTGCCAAAGGGAAGGAAAGCTTTACCATGTAAATGGGTATATAAGCTGAAATTCACATCAGATAGTGCTTCTCCAAAATATAAAGCACGACTTGTTGCAAAGGGTTTTAAGCAACAACATGGTGTTGATTTTGAGGAAATCTTCTCCCCAGTGGTCAAGATGACTACTTTGCGCATGTTGCTTGGATTCGTTGCAATGGAGGACTTAGAGCTAGTCCAAATGGATGTGAAAACAGCTTTCTTGCATGGAGATCTTACAGATGAGATCTATATGGAACAACCAGAGGGTTATGTAGTTCCTGGCAAGGAAAGTCTAGTTTGTAAGCTCAAGAAGAGCTTGTATGGACTTAAACAGTCTCCTAGACAATGGTACCAAAAGTTTGATGCTTTTATGAAGTCCCAAGGCTATTCTCGGAGCAATGAGGATCATTGTCTCTACACAAAGAGATGTTCTGATGGCAGCTTGATATGCTTGATACTTTACGTCGATGATATGTTGATTGCTGGGAAGTCCTCTTATGATTTGTCAATTCTCAAAAAGAAGTTGAGTCAGACATTTGATATGAAGGATTTGGGGGATGCCAAACATATTCTTGGCATGCGCATTACTCGTGATAGGAGTAAAAGATGCATATACTTGTCTCAAAGTGAGTACATATCCAAAGTACTTCATCGATTCAATATGCAGGGTGGAAAGGCATTGAGTACACCTGTACCCACATATGTGAAATTGAGCAAGGATGACTGCCCCAAATCAGATGAGGAAAAGGAATTCATGACCAAAATTCCCTATCAGTCTGCTGTTGGTAGTCTCATGTATGCTATGGTAGCTACGAGACCAGACATTGCATTTGCAGTGGGAGTTGTGAGCAGATATATGTCTAATCCTGGCAAGAAACATTGGGAAGCGGTCAAAATGATTTTGAGATATCTGAGTGGCACTAAGGACAAGTGTCTATGCTTAGGTAGAGGGAAAGCATCCATTATTGGTTACACAGATTCTGACTATGCTGGTTGTGTAGACAATCGTAAGTCTACATCAGGGTACATTTTTCATTTTGCTGGAGGTGCTATCTCTTGGAGATCTCGTCTTCAAGAATGTACAGCTGTTTCCACCACAGAAGCAGAGTATGTTGCAGCAAGTGAGGCATGTAAGGAAGCATTGTGGCTTTCTCGTCTTGCTTGTGATATGGGTTTGCCTCAGCATGTACCTCACTTGCTCAGTGATAGTCAGAGTGCCATTGCTTTGGCTAAGAATCCGGTCTATCATGCAAAGACCAAGCACATTGAGGTGAGGTATCACTTCATTAGAGATTGCTTAGCCACTGAGAGCATTATTCTTGAGAAGGTTCACACTCGAGATAATGCTGCAGATGCTTTGACTAAAGCTCTACCACAGGATAGCTTTCGACACTGTTGTCACTTGATGGGGGTTACTTGATTCTTGATCTTACACAGTCACTTGTATACTGTGTAACATGCCCATCAGGTGGGAGGTATAGTTTGTATACTTACACTCAGGTATTCTTTATCATTCTTTCTTTTTTCTCCCATAGTTACTCTGGCCATATTGGCCTTTAGTGGGAGATTGTTACCGTTAGTGTCCATGTGAAAGGCCAAATGGCCACCGGACACTTCTTTGTATATGTTCTTTAATAAAACATATAGTGGCCTGGTCAGTCACAGACTGTAAGTTCGACCGCATTTGTAAAACCTAAGAAGTCTGTCTTCGTGCTCCCTGTGTACTGCGTTTTCTGCGTATTCTACAACACCTGTGCGTAGTACTGTGTGTGGCGACCAGAGCTCGGTTTTCTACTTTGAGCATATCGTCATGGAGCTCTCGAGAAGGAGAGTCCAGTGTGGTGCACGCCATCGAATTACTTCATCATACTCACAGGTAATGATGATAATGGCATCAAACAGATTAAGAATCAAATGATGCAGGATGTAGGAATTCAAGATTAGTGACCTTGGATCTTTCTTGGACTTGAGTTATTCTACACTAAGTCTAGAATTTATATTACTCAAAGAAAGTATATACAGGAAATGTTGAAGAAATTTCATTTGCAAGATGCCAAAGTTGCAAGTACTCCAATGGAGGTAAACTTAAAATTAAGTGCTCATGAAGGTGATGTGCTTGAGAATATTGCAAGTTACCAAAGCATACTCGGAAGCTTGAACTATGCTACTGTTGGAGTTAGATATCTGCTAAAGCATGCGAACAGCACAAGGAAGAAGAAGAAGCTTGGAGCACAACACACAATACTGAATGTATTACTAGAGAATGTACAAAGATAAGTATCCCATTAGGGCAATAGGCATATATACAAGCCGGGGGAAAAAAACCTCCTAAAGAGGGAAAAAATGCCCCGGCGGTCCTAGAGTGTTCACACACATCACTACCTAAATATATCAACAAATCCCCCCTGGGAGTGATGCGGTGAACGAGTAGCTGGCACTCATGTATAAGGAAGTGCCAAGCTATGTGGAAATCACTCGACAAAAGGAAGTAAGCCCAAAGCTTTGCAGAAAGCTTCAAACTTCTCCCTAGGCAGAGCCTTCGTTAAAAGGTCTGCAATGTTCTCTTACATGGGTACATATGCCAAGCTGATCTCCCCAGCAGATAACCTCTCCCTGACATAGTGATAATGCACCTCAATGTGCTTAGTGCGAGCATGGAACACAGGGTTCCTCGCAACTGCCAATGCACTCTGACTGTCAGTGAAGATGGTGGTGGCAGAAGTCTGACCAACACCCAAATTAGCCATAAGGTGTCTGATCCACACACACTCAACAATCGTTGTGAAAGTTGCCCTATACTCAGGCTCACAACTGGAAGTGGCCACAATAGGCTGCTTCTTGCTCAACCAAGATATACATGAGCTACCAAGCATGAAGCAAAAGCCACTAGTGGACACACGAGTGTCATAGTAACCATCCCAATCAGAGTCAGAAAAAGCATGCAAATATGGCGGTAGTGATCCCCCCTTGGGATAAAACAACCCAAGTAGCCGAGTACCACTCAAGTAGCGAAAGATGCACTTAACCGCCTGCCAATGCTTGACTCCTGGGCAATGCATAAACCTGCTCATCTGTGAGAAAGCAAACTGAATATCTGGCCAAGTAATGCATAAGTAAATCAAGCATCCAACAGCGTGCTGATAGCGAACATCATCAAATGCATCTCGAGCATCATGAAGACTCAATCGTAAACCTGTCTCCATAAGAGTGGCAATAGGCTTACAGTCTTCAAGGCCAAAACGCTACAATAATGTGTCAATATATTTTGTTTGACACAAAGCCATTCCACCATCACCTTGCATAAATTGAATGCCCAAATGGTGATGCAAATGCCCCAAAATCAGACATCTCAAATGAGGCATGCAAATCAGCCTTAAAATCAGCAATATGCTTCTCAATAGGACCAGTGAGTAGCATGTCGTCGACATAGACAACAATGATCAGAAGCACATCATTAGCACGCTTAACAAATAAGGTGCTTTCAGTTGGACTCTTCTCAAAACCATGTGCAATCAGATAGGCATGTATCTTCTCATACCAAGCACGTGGTGCTTGCTTTAAACCATATAATGCCTTCTTTAACCTGCACACATGGTTTTCATGCCCTTTCTGCACAAATCCATGGGGTTGAAAAACATACACTTCTTCATGCAAGTCACCATTCAAAAATCTTGTTTTAATGTCTAGCTGATGTACATTCCAACCATGATGAGCTACAAGTGCACGAGATGCTCCGAACAATAGTCATACGGCATGTAGGTGCAAAGGTCTCATCAAAATCAATGCCTCTTTCCTGTACATAACCCTTTGCAACAAGCCTAGCCTTATATCTATCAACTGTACCATCCGGTTTACGCTTTAGCTTGTATAACCACTTAGTGCCAATGGCCTTCTTGCCTAGAGGCAAGTCACATAAAGAACAAGTACCATTCTTCATTATAGCATCATATTCAGATTGCATAGAAGCCATCCAATTTTTTGAATTTTGTGTTTCATCAAAGGAAACAGGTTCATTCTCATCACAGAGACTAGATGCAGCCATAGCATAGCAATTTGTTGCAAAAGAGGCACTATGAGAACCTAAACGAGTACGATATAATAGAGGTTCATCTAATTTGTTGTCACGCAAAGTCTGCACCAGCCATTTTGGCATAGTTTTTGCCTCGTCAATATCAGCTCTCTCATCAACTAGTGCATCATGTAAATCTGCATCAGAAATGGAATGATCTACATCATCACATGAAAGCTACAAAGGCTAAGAAGTTGCCTCATTAGGACCAACACTAGACTGTCCACCTGTAAAACAAGGCAGCAACGTATCATACATGTCTTTGGAGCTAACAAATGTCTCCTTAGTACATGAAAGCAATGGCTGAATAGCATCTTCCACAAAAACAACATCACAGCTAACTAGAATGCGTTTAGTCTGTGGATGATACAGACGATAGCCTTTACTTTCAGAATTGTACCCAACAAAAATACATTTTACTGCTTTATCATCCAATTTTTTGCGATGTTGTTCAAGCACTAATGCATATGTCAAACAACCAAAAACACGCAGATGAGAAATAGATGGCTTGCAATCATGCCAAGCCTCATATGGAGTGATAGACTACAGCGCTTTAGTGGGATACCTATTCAGTACATATGCTACACACATGACAGCCTTGAGCCAGAAACTATGTGTTAAAGCCTGACTCTTGACCATACACCTCGCCGTCTCCATGAGTGACCTGTTCTTTCGTTCATCAACTCCGTTCGGTTGAGGTGTATACAGCACTGTAAACTGGTGGTTTATCCCACGTTTAGCCAGAAATGCATTAAAATCAGAAGACATATATTCCCCCCCCTCGAGCTGAACGGAGGGTGCCCATTTTACATGCTGATAGATTTTCAGCCAAAACCAAAAATTGTTTGAAGCACATGAACACTTCGGACTTTGCCTTCAATGGATATACCCATGCATGCCTAGAAAAAACATCAATGAAAGTCATGAAGTAAAGATAATTTCCAAACAAAGGTGTCTGCATAGGACCACAAACATCACTATGTACAAGCTGCAATTTTTGAGTAGCCCGAACTGAACCATCTTTTGGAAATGAGGAATTCTGCATTTTGCCCAAAATATAGCTTTCACAAACATGTTTTCCAGGTGCCTCAAGTTTGGGCAAAGAGGACACCATTTCAGATTTCTGCAGGTGTAGCAAACTAGCAAAATTCAGATGACCAAAGCGTGCATGCCAAAGCTTTGTATCTTAGATAGCCTAAGAATCATGTACTGTCACATGCCGAATCATTCACAGATCTTTCATAGTATATGAGCTTATACAGCCCACGACATAAAATGCCAGAAACAATAATCACATCGCTATTTGACAGATCATGAATTGTACACCTGTCATCAATAAATTTCACAACCAAGCCAATCTTGGCTAATGCAGAAACTGATAGCAGGTTCTTCTTGATCCCTAGCACAAATAAAGCATCTGGCAAAGTAAAAGAACTACCATCAGCAGTAATCAAAATGATCTTACCAACTCCCATAACAGGATAAGAGGAGTTGTTGGCACATGTAACAGTATTCCTTGTAGGGGCAGGCACGAGTGAAGAGAAGAAACTATGTTGCGAGGTAATATGTTTGGTCGCCCCACTGTCAAAGTACCAAACATCTGAGTCTACTGTAGACATGCACTACTCATGAGAAGATGGGTCAAAAGTGCAAACAGTAGTAAACGCCCATTCTTCTTCCTGCACAAGATTAGCAGACTCCGTTTTTGGTGTAGAGGCTTCTGCAACAACCATTCCAGCCTCTTTCTTCTTTGCCTCTTTTGCACCCAGTTTTGGATAGTTCTTTATGATATGATCATTCCCTTTACAGTACTTACAAAACAATTTCTGCTTTTTTTATTTTTTCTCATCTTTGTCTTGGTTCTTCGAATGTGTAGCATTTGTAGATTTCTGCTTACTAGTATAAGAGCTCCATTTTCCTTTGCCCTGACTAGCCAGGAAAGCTTGATCTGCAACACGCATAATGGACGTGTTCTGCCTGGACTCATCTTCCTGCAATAAAACAGAGACTAACTCTTCAAATGACAAGGCATTTGGATTGCCTTTCATCATCAACCGAAGAGTAGAAGCAAAACTCTGATATGAATCAGGAAGACCATTCAGAATGGTCTGCACAAGTGAGCTATCTAGTATAACCTCATCAGCAGAAATCAATTGTTCCTTCAAGTCTTTGATCTTCGTTAGGAAACTATCCATAGAATCACCTTCATTCATGTGCTCACTCTCCAACTGTTTTTGGAGGTAAGCAACACGAGCCTCATTCCTAGCTTGGTATAATGTGGTAAGTGTATCCCGAGCATCCTTAGCTATTCTGCAAGAGCGAATATGAGGAGTAATGGCACGTTTGACAGACAAAGCTATCAATGCATGTGCCTAGGCATCTCTGCCATCCCAACGAATCTGCTCTACAGTAGGTGCAGTAGAACCCGCAACACGAATAGGAATATGCAAAATATCACCATCTTCGACACCTTCTGCATCAGCTTCAGTACTTGCAGTTGTAACATTTGCAGGTGTAATAGGACGTTTTTCGACACCTTGCACAATGTTCCACAGTCCTTTTGCAACCAGCACATGTCGCATCATATAAGCCCATAACGGGTAGTTGGTACCATCCAACTTATCCTCAACAACCAACATACGAAATACATCACTGCTTTTAGCCATGGCCGGTGACTAAAATACCTTGATGCAGAAAATTGACTGTATCTCAAAAAGTTGAACACAACTGCCCATACGAAGTCCGCTAGACCTATAGCAGACTTCAAGACGCTTATACTGGCGAACAGAAACTGGTATATACCTTTGACACAAAAAGATGAAATAGCCTGCACAAGCACTACAATAGTGCGTTCAGAGGCCGAAACGAGCTCAGATCACGATTTTGGCACCACAAAGCAAATCAGTTTTGATCTTGGGAACACGTTGAGTATGCTCACCAAAATTCGTGCTGAGATTGCAACCGGAGGAGTGTTGATGGCACCCTAGATGAAGCAATGACCTACTCTGATACCAATTGTTGGAGTTAGATGTCTGCAGAAGCATGCGAACAGCACAAGAAAGAAGAAGAATCTTGGAGCACAACACACAATATTGAATGTATTACTAGAGAATGTACAAACATAAGTATCCCATTAGGGCAATAGGCATATATACAAGCTGGGGGAAAAAAACCTCCTAAAGAGGGAAAAAAGTGCCCTGGCGGTTCTAGAGTGTTCACACACATCACTACCTAAATATATCAATAGCTACATTGACCAGGATTGATATTGCTTATGGAGTAAGTCTTCTAAGTCAGTTTATGCACAAACCTAGGGCACCTCATTTGGATGTTGCCAAGAGGACTTTGAAGTACCTTAAGGGCACTCAAAATCAAGGATTGTATTTTCCTTATACCTCAAACTTGGACATCAAGATATATTCAGATGTTGATTGGGCAAGATGCAAAGATGATAGAAGAAGTCCCTTAGGATACCTATCTTTTGCAGGTAACAAATCTATATCATGGTCTTCAAAGAAGCAACCTACTGTTGTTTTATCTTCTACAGAGGCAGAGTATAGAGGACAATGCTACTCAAGAGGCCATATGGACCATATTATTGTATACAGATTTAGGTTTGCATACTACATCTCCAATGATTTTTGGAGATAATACCAGTTCATTACATCTTGCAACAAATCCTGTTTATCATGCTAGGACCAAGAATATAGAGGTCGACTATCATTATGTGAGAGAGAAGCTATTGAGCAAAGAGATTCAGTTGGCATATGTATCAACAAATATGCAATGTGTAGACTTATTGACTAAAGCCTTAGATGGTACAAAACTTTGTAGGTTTAAGTCAATGATTGGATTGCAGGACATTCATGAAGATTGAAGATGAAGACAAAGCCAAAATGTTTGGCTTGAGGGGGAGCTGTTGGTGCAAAGTTCAAGCCCACACATTTGGCTTGAAGTTCATGAACATATGAAGCTCCATGGAAACCATTGCTAGGAAGATATTTTATCTTTACTATTTGTAAAAGTCATTCTTTGACTTGAGAGAATATTTGTAATCACCTACCAAAAACCCGTGGACTTGTTAGATAGAAAAGTAACTACATTGAGGGAATATTTCCTAGATTGAAGGATTACTTCTAGAGAGAGCCAAAATTTGAATTCAAATTCAAATTTGAATGTAACACTTACATAAAGTGACTTGAAAAAGTCACGAGAAGAACTCTCAATCCCCGAGCTCTCCATTGCCATTTTGTAAGAGTGTGAGAACTACATTGTAGCCTACACTACTCACCATCATTAGGCTATGATTGTCAAGCCTATGATCTTGTACAACATTGTTCATTAATACAATACATCTACATTGTTCATCTATGATCTCTCTGTTATAGTCATTTACAACTGTCAACTTGTGTTGCTCATATCTCAGTCAATTCTCCACCATTTCAATCTTCTATAGCTTTTTGGAATCAGCTCCAAGTTATCTACATGCTCACAAATTTTGAAGGAATTCTATTTAGCTAATTTGGAGAAAAGCGTGTCGAAGCACTCACTGGTCAAACTCTATAGAGGTCCTAAAAAATCAGGGGTAATGATTCAATTGCTAAATTGATTGCTATGTGTATAGTGCATCATTTTAAGTGATTCCACTAACATTAAGGTTACTAAGCTAGTTAGATACATCTAAAAGGAATTTGTCTAATTCCTACATTACTGGTAGCATTGAGCATAACAAGCAGTAGGTGTGTGATAAAAAATAGAAGGTTTTCTTTGATCCTTCTATTTGGAAGTAGTCTGTTTTGATTCAATCTTTTCTCATATCATTTCCAAAGTACATAAGCACTTTTATAGTGTCATTGGAAAGCTAAGAGGGCCCACAAATCAAGTTCGAAGCTACAAAGGGCTGGTACTAAGGAGGATTTGGTAGTACCTACTCATTTCTTGGAGTGTCCATCCATCTATCCCAACAAATAGAACTATTCTACCTAGATTGATGTTTGTGCAATGGAACTAAAACGAACTCCTCAAATGACAAGGCATTTGGATTGCCTTTCATCATCAACCGAATAGTAGAAGCAAAACTCTAATATGAATGAGGAAGACCATTCAAAACGGTCTGCACAAGTGAGCTATTTGGTATAACCTCATCAGTAGAAATCAATTGTTCTTTCAAATCCTTGATCTTTTTCAGAAAATTGTCCATAGAATCACCTTCATTCATGTTCTCGCTCTCCAACTATTTTCGGAGGTAAGCAACAGGAGCCTCATTCCTAGCGTGGTACAATGTGGTAAGTGTCTCCCAAGCATCCTTACCTGTTCTGCAAGAGTGAATGTGAGCAATGATGGCATGTTTGACAGACAAAGCTATCAATGCATGTGTCTGGGCATCTCTACCATCCCAAAAAAAATTTCTCCGTATTAGGTGAATCAAAAACCACAACACAAATAGGAATATGCAGAATATCATCATCTTCGACACCTTCTACATCAGCTTGAGTACCTGTTGTTGTAACAGTTGCAGGCGTGATAGGACGTTTTTCAACACCCTGTACAATGTTGCGTAGTCCTTTTGCAACCAATACATGTTGCATCATATAAGCCGATAATGGGTAATTGGTACCATCCAACTTATCCTCAACAGCCAACATACGGAATACGTCACTATTTTCAGCCATGGCCGGTGACTAAAATGCCTTGATGTAGAAAATTGACTGTATCTCAAAAAGTTGAACAAAACTACCGAGACAAATTCTACTAAACATATAGCAGACTTTAAGACGCTTATACTGGCGAACCGAAACTGGTATATACTTTTGGCACAAAAAGATGAAATACCCTGCACAAGCACTATGATAGTGCATTCGGAGGCTGAAATGAGCTCATATCATAGTTTTGGCACCAGAAAGCAAAGCAGTTTTGATCTTTGAAATAGCTTGAGTATGCTCATCAAAATTTGTGTGATTCTGGGACTACAACCGGAGAGGTGTCGATGATGCCCTAGATGAAGCGGCGACCTACTCTGATACCAATTATTGGAGTTAGATGTTTGTGGAAGAACATGAATAGCACAAGGAAGAAGAAGAAGAAGCTTGGAGCACAACACAGAATACTGAATGTATTACCACTAGAATGTACAAAGATAAATAGCTCGTTAGGACAATAGGCATATATACAAGCCGAGGGAAAAAAACCTCCTAAAGAGGGAAAAAAATGCCCCGAAAGTCCTAGTATGTTCACACATCAGTACCTAAATATATCAACACAAAGCTTTGTTGTGAAGGGTGTGCAATGTAATATTCAGTAGCTAAATGATGTTCTTTGAGCTCTAGAACTCTCTCTAGAACTATCATTAAGCTATCCCAATTGATAGGATATGGTATGTCTAGATGTGGAACATGTAGCTGATCTGCATACAAGTCTTGTTCTATTGTGAATAGTTGTAATAAATGTGTAGGTCTAAGAATTAAGATCCTTGAGTGGTATTCCCGAAATCTTTTGGAGAACATTTCTTCAAAAGTCTACATGTAACAAGCAGGTAGGTACTTGATCCGAGCATGCCAAGCATAGATTGTGTTGACGGAGGAGGTTTTAAACATTTCATAGGCCAAGTCAAGATTACCCTCATTGAAGCCTGGAGTAGGCTTTGACGTTCCTGAATGTTTTGAAGACCACCACCATTAGCTCAAAAATCTTCATACACATCTTGGCAACAATGTCACACACATTCTTGAATCGGGATGACTAGTGGCATATGGTTGATATCATGCAAGCCAAAGCAGGTGGTCCTTTCGATAGAGAAAATAAGGGTAGTTGAGCCAATCTGAGCAACCCTTAGTTGTGTTCACCTTAAATGTGAACTCAGGCCATGGGCATCGACAAGGTACAGGGCAATAACATGGATTGTATTTGATATACAAGGGTGCCTTAGACCATGCACACATCATCTCTAGATAGGTCACTAATAGTCATGCGTGCTAGTTAGGTTGAAATATGGTTCCCCTCTTTGCTATTATTGGTAGGTCTTTTGGCACAAACTGAGTCACAAACATTGTTTCCACTCGAATCACCCTTTTGATCTCTGCATTGTAGTCAGTGAGTAGTACAAAGTACGGCATATATTACAACTCAGACATGGTGATGAGTTGTTGATGTGAGACGTCTGCAAATACGTTGACTTGAGTATTGTGTCTTCGAGATTTGACATTGATTGAATCTATATGGCCACTCAATCATCGTATGTTCTACCTATTTGTTTGACCTGTTTGAGCCATTCAAGCACTTCAATTTTGCAGGTGTCTTGGCCTTCCTTTATGGTGCATCCATCGGGTACTGGTATGGGCTCATGGGGTTCCTCAAAATTTTCTTCCACTAGGATTTAGATTACTTCTTCAAGTTTGGGTTTCGCAAGTGGAGAGGGTGGTCTTTCATATTGTAGTAATCGTGTTTGAAGTTCATCAACCTATCTTTTGAGGTTTTCTATTTCCTATGTATCTTGTGGAAGGGGAATGACCTCTGTTACCTGTGTACTAGCCTTGGCTAGTTGCTTTTTGAGTTCTCCACACTGTTCTTCCAGTTTGATGTATGATTTGAAAAATTTAGCATGTTCCTTTATATATATTCTGATGTTATCTAAAGGAACGGCTTGGAATTGAGTGGGATTGATAGTTTCTCTTGGGGTTCCCCTCAATGGTTGCCTCTAGATTTTCTTAATTTTGTTATTGAAGCCTATTCTCCTCCATGTCCACTGACATATGTCACCATAGAAACCCTAAATTTTGTTGTAGCTTGGCATTCTGAGTGTTCTGTTCTCATAGCATCTCCTCAAAATCTTGGATAACTACCATATCCACCATTTGCACTTTGGTGTTCAATTCATCATGCGCTTGTTGGAGGGTAAGGTATTGATCTTGTAATTCATGATTAGCTCCTACCAACTCTCTTACTCTAGCTTGTAATCATTGAGACTCACTCAAGAGTATTATGTGTTACAATTATGCATGGTTTGAAAGGAAATGTCACAGGAGTGCTAGTGAAACCTTCCATGAATGCAACCCAATAAGATGGTATGGTGGTGGCAATTGTTGTTGGTGGGAAAATGGGGTAATAAGGATCTGTGTTGAATGGAACTTGAGTGCAAGGGGTGACGAGGAAACTGATGCTATCAAGAGTGGGTCAAGGATGGCCCAGAATACTAGCTATTATAAGGTGGTCAATGACAGGTTCTAGGAGTTTGATGGATGTATTGTATAGCAAGTTAGTGATGGTAAAAAAGAGTGTTTTTTGGGAAGTGGGTGCTCAAAAGCTAAAGGATATTGTGGGTGCGATAGGTTCAATAAGGGGTGCATAATTGGGAGGAGTATGAAAGATGGGTTTAGTGGTTTGATTGGTGGCAGTGGTTTCAATGGTGGTATGTACACCAATAGTGGTGGAAGGGGATGGAGGTTGTAGAAAGGAGATTGGAGAGGTTTGAACAAACCTCTTGGCCATCAGATCAATGGTTGTTATTGAGGTGACCTCTTGAATCGTTGTTGCTTCCTATTCCGTCACAGGGATCTTGATGTTTTTACCAATGTGTGATCATATCTCGATGCGGTTTTGGTCATAGCAAGGTGTCCATTTTTGTAACATGGTATGGATAGCCTCAGTCACTCCTAAGGTTTCTATGAGACGTTGAAGGTTCTCAATGAAGTGTGGTCCACTCCTTCCTCACTTAAAATCTGCTCAATCAATGCTTTGCCTCTATTGTCTTGGTAATGCAAAATGTTCCATGCACATTCTAAGATGCATAGCTATAATCATGGCCACCATTTCTTTGAGCTTTGTTAGGTTTCAATTCTTCATACCATCAAGGACTAAAATTTCCTTTTTTGCGGGGATGTGCATGCCTCTCATATCTAGGGCCTCTTGAACTAGATTATTGGTCAGACGAAATTGTTTTAACTCATTCCCAGGTGTTAATTATGGAACTACGAATGTGCTTGAAGCTTTGGGGTCCTAGTGGGGAGTTACTGAGTTGATGCGATAGAAACATGGCATCAAATCTGGTTTTGGTAATCTGGAAGCAAAGAATTTTGCCAAGTTGGCTTTTTGCCACACAAGCCTTAAGTCTATTAAGTTTTGTACCTCCTCAAATTCTCTAGTAAGAAATGGTATTTTCCCATGTGTTGTTGTACTCAATCTCGGCTTCCCATATGTATTTGCATTCTCCTAGAGGTCATGCCATCTCACTAAACCAATGTGAGTTCTTACTAGGTCTTATTGTGTGTCCCATGGGTGGATCATGGACAGGGATAATTTGCACTGCTTGCATATCCTCTGGCTGCTCTGTTGGTTCATGCAAAATAGGCAAGCTTTCTATGTCTGTAATTTGTTGACTGGGCCCTGTTTGAGAGCCCATGCTTGTTGTCTCCACCATTAGTAGTAATGATACTGAGGTATGTATCTGCTAGAAGCATAAAATCATGTTAGTATTGCATTAGAGAAGAGGTGAGACCATATTCCCCTTGAAATACCAATATGATTTGTGTGGTAGTTAATGGTTAGTCATGGGGGTGTGTCATGTGAAAGTGAGTGGTTGTAGAAAATTTATAATTTCTAGATGCATATGGGGGATATGCAATGCACTCAAAATGCATCTATTCTGGTGTAAAGGAGTCTACATGGGTGGGTCAGGGGGTTTGGTACAAGGTTTGACTTGCCATTCCTCCCTTATGGGATTACATGTTTTGCCATTGGTGGCCTTTAAGGGCGTCTAGGACAACTCTACCTGAATATGGGACTTTTAAGGTACCCACGTCCAAGTAACTCTAGGTGTGGTTTTACATATTGATGTGGTGATCACAGAATTTTGCCTAGAGATTGGTGGGGTGAGTGTTTGTGAGCATTGATTTAACCCTATGAGTTTATGTACAACTAATTGAGCTTGTGAGTAGGCCTTAGGCACCTAGATTTTTCTAGCATTGGGTTCTGCCTTCATCGATCGATTAGGTATCCAAATAGAAATGATTCATTGAGGTTGACTTCTAGAGCCTTTAGCATTGATTATTTTTTGTTGCTTTGTTTCTTGGGTATATACTCGTGTTCCTTTTGAGGGAGTAGAGGGTTGCTCACTCTTATGCCTCCAAATTGGCTTCACTCCATGAGTCACCCTATTTTGAACTAGTTTTTGAGCATGAGATTTGGTGGTCTACCCCATTTGCTTCATGGGTTTCCTTGCTTGTCTAGCCTCTCTTTGGAAAAGAAGGGAGTTCCATGTTGGTTTCTACCACTCCCTCATGGGTTGCCTCATTCTTCACCATAGAAATTTGGATAAGAATAACATTTTTATCTTCATGTGTACCCCTAGAAGGACCAGGAGTTGGTGCCTTTCCTAATTCCTTGATTGTTCGATTCACCTGTTCAACTATGATGCATTGTTGTTGCACCCAAACTTGAAGAATTCCACCTTAGGTTTATGTTGATTGCATGGTCATAGATCCAATCTTGACCCCAGACAAGAGGTTTCATGAGGTCCTCATCTTGACACACTAGCACTTTTACTGCCATTGCGACATCGTGAATGGAGATGGGAAGTTCCACCTCACCCATGCAAGGGGTTTCCACTCCTCTGAATCCTATGAGGTAAGCTTCAATAGGATGGATGTTCAATTCTAGGTCTTGACAATAATAAATTCTAACTACACTAGTGGTTGCACCTGAGTGAATCAAGGCTTTTATTATCTTCTTATTCTTGCTCTATTCTACCTTTGAGGTTAGAAAAGGATGTCTATCCACTATCCTGTGATGGGTTCCACTCATTGTTTGGCACATGGCCATGGTGCCTCATAAACATCTTGCCTAGGTTGATCTCTACCTTGTCTTCTTAACTTCATACATCAGATGTGTTCTAAGGGTTCTGCCTGAGATTCTTCTGCAATTCGTCTCTCTTCTTCTTCACACCTCTTTGTTGTGTTGAGTCAACTCAACATTTCTTCCATTAGGGCTTCCTGATATAATTTCACTTTGCATCTAGTGATGTAACTTGTTAGAATCTTGCCCTCTAGGGTAGCTAACTAGATTGTTACACTTTTTGATGTTCTGTTAATTATCATTGGTCCATAGCCACACTTTTCTAGTTTCCTAGCATGTTGTTTGAGAGTGTATACCAAGACTAAATCTTCGAACTTCAAGCTCTTATCTCTTACATGTGCATCAAAGTAAGCTTTTTGTCTCTTCTTAGCTGCGTAGATCTCAATGGCTACTCTTAATCTAGTTCCTCCCAATCATTCTAAATAAATAAATTCTAGATGAGAGATCATGGCTGGTCCATTGATGCTCTTGTGCCACTTTTAAAGTTGGTGTCAGGGATTCTAGTGGCAATACTACATTCTGGCCAAATTTCATCTGAAAGGGGGTGGCTTGGAGTACCATTTTGTAGGCCACTTAATATGGCCAAACAACATGGTGTAATTGTTCGTCCCAATCAAAGTGTTTATTGTTCACCAACTTAGTCAAAACAATACACAAGACTTTGTTTGTGCTTTCCTCTTGTTTATTTGATTGTGGGTGGTATGATGCTGAATTCTTGTGAATGACCAAGAATTCCTGTAACAAATATTCAATGATCTCATTCAAGAAGTGGGTACCACAACTACTAATCAATTCTATTGGCAAACCATATCTCATAATATTATCCTCCAACAAAAACTTGGATGTAGTTTGTGCATCATTCTTCTTAGTGACTTTCACTTCTACCCATTGGTTAGATAGTATGTGGCAACAATAATATACTTAACATTTGAACTCTTAGTTGGGGGATGAATAGGACCAACAAAGTCTATTCCCCATTTATAGAATGCATGTCCTCCCATCATGGGTCTCAGTGGCATCTCGTCCTTACATATCAGATACCAAGTTCACTGACAAATGTCACACCACTTCACGTAGGTATGAGAATTGATGTGGAGGGTTGGCCACCAAAGTCTTGCAAACAATATTGCTTTGATCACTTGGTATGGTCCAAAATGTCCACTTGCCACACCTTGATGAGCAGTTTCTAAAATCTTGAGATATTCACTTTCATGGACACATAGTCTAAGATATATGTCTCTTCCTTGTCTGTATCAGTTATATCCAATGAGCATGTAATCTAGGGCTTTTTGTTCTAAGCTTCATTGTCTTTCCAATGCCATCTCTTGAGGGAAAGTCTTTGTTTTCAAAAAGTTTACCAAAGGTTCCCTCTAATTTGGTATTAGGGCTACTTGATACAAAGTGGCATGTTCCATTGATGGTCTAACACAACAGATTGGGCATTCCTTACATATCCTATAGACATATACTTCCATTCTTGGCCAATATACTCCTAGCCTCTGCAGAGTCCATAAGGTTTGATGTCTAGAGTGATGTTGCTTCAATGCACCTACATGTGCTGATTGCAACCATTTTTCATATTCCTCTTCTTCTACACAACAAGTGAATATGCCTTGATTGTGTGCTTATACACACTATCTTCCATTATGTGATATTTTTGAGACCTCACTACCTCTTTTCCATGTGCTTTCATCATAGGATGCTTAAGTTCAAAGGTTAGAATAGGTGCTATAGTTTTAGCCCAATTCAATGCTACTTCCATATTGAATAAGTAAGCATCAAGAAGTTCATCTGGCACTCCTTCTAGGGACTCTCTTGAAGTGATTCTAGAAAGGTAATCTTCTATAAGATTTGTCTTTCCTTTCTTGACAAATAGTTCAAATTCATACTCCATTGGTAAGAGAAACCATCTTACTAATATGCCGATATTGCAAGGTTTATTCACTAGATAGAGTAGTGCTTGATGGTTTGTAGAAAATGTAAACTTATTTGCAAGCAGATAATGTCTAAAATTTTTTAACACATAAACCTTGCCTAATCCTTCTCTTTCTATCATGGTATAATTTTCCTCGATCGCATTTAGCTGCCTACTCGCATAAGCTATCAGGAGATCAACATTACCTTCACCCGTAAGTTGTGCTAGCACACACCCAATAGCATAATTGGATGCATCCACATGGACATGGAATGGCCTATTCCAATCTGGTGTAGTCAAGATTGGTGCCAAAAATAAATGTCGTTTAAGCTCATTAAAAGAGTTTTCACACTCATCCATCCACTCAAAATTAGTCAAAAGGTTGTACAGAGGCTTTGCCATTATTGCATACATGTGGATAAAACATCGATAATAACCACAATGTCCCATGAAGGCTTGTACTTCCTTGATGTTCTTTGGTCTCGGTAGCTCATCAACGGCTCTAACTTTATCCTCATCCATTGAGATTCCATTCTTTGACATTATGTGTCCTAGAATCTTGCCTTGCTTGACCTTGAAAATACACTTCTTTGGGTTCAAGAAAACTTGATATTCTCTACATTTTTCAAAGATTGATTTTAGCTCAAGGATGTGTGTTTGTCTAATGTTGGAATGAGCATATAAGTCATCAACATAGGCCTCTAAGTTCTTCCACAAGAATTTTTTGAACACATGACACACCGTCCTTTGAAATGTAGCAACAGCATTGGTGAGCCCAAAAGGCATCACACAAAATGCAAAAATACCGCACTCTATGGAAAAATATGTCTTATGTTGTTCTTCTAGGGCAATGGCTACTTGATTGTAGCCAAAAATTCCATCAGGGAAGTTGTATACTTCCTTGCCTACCACCCATTCCAACAAGTGTTCGGTGATAGGAAGTGGATAGCTATCTCTGATAGTGGTTGCATTAACTTTCTTCAAGTTAATGCACATGCGTAGCTTTTCATTCTTTTCGGGCACTACCACAATGGGGGATACCCACTTGATATGCTCAATTCCATAGATAAATTCAGCTTCTATCAAACAATTCATTCCTCTTTGATCTTTGTTGCATAATTATCAAAATATGTATATGATTTTTTCTTTGTTGGCTTATGATCTAAAGTCATGGGAATTCTATGTGAGCAGATGTCTGGGTCTACTCTTTTTAAGTCTTTTCAGCTCCATTCAAACACATCTCTATAGTCTCATAAAAAGACAGTAACTCCTTTTCTTCATCCTTGGTCAGGTTGTGTCCTACATATGTACATCATTGTTCACCATCTTCTATGGTCACAACAATTTTCTTAGCCTTTTTCTTTGTTGTCGTAAGTGTAAGAAAAGTAACAACACAATAGAATAGACATGACAGAGTTGAGAGAAAAAATGCAGACAAAGATGGATGTAGACTAAGAGATAGAGAACTCAAATTCTCAGATTGTTGAGTGTAATGCAGTTACAATGACGGTGATGTCCACCCGTGCGCTCCCAATGTGGAGCTTAGATGGTGATCTAGATAGACTCTAGATGAAGGTTTTACCAGTGTGCAATGCTATGTAAAGATCAACATGGGCCATGCTTATATAGCTTTTACAAGGGGAGTTGGTATAGATAAACGCAGTCGGGAGATACTCAAGTGTTGGCAAAATATTCAATCTCACAATATCTCCACCACTATAAGTCCTAGCATCTCGGCCCTACCGGCCAGAGGGATAGGCCCCCCAGACCACCCCAGAAGGGGGCAAGCCCCCCTCTGTACTCCCCCCATTAAGGTTCTATGGGGAAATCGCATGATGCCACAAGGCCTTTATTTTTGCCTTGAATGGCAACCCAATGACCTGGAAGTTTATGCCCTACCTAACCTAATGGCTAGGATCACATAGATCATCTATAACAATCAACGGTCACACATAGACCTCATCTAGCTTGGAAGTTAGGGTTCCACAGATGTATGGGCTCTTACAATGGCTTCTCCTCATAATGGGGGCCTTACAACTTAGAGCACCATGAATCATTTGTGGTCACTTGAGGGTGAAGTATTGAGCATATCTAACACCCCCCCCCTCAATGTCCACCCTATGATGAACTACCTCCTTCGTCCAATCCCAAGCTTTGGAAGGTTTGAAAGAAGTTTCTCTCTCCCAAGAGCCTTGGTGAAGATGTCTACTCCATTTTCTTTAGTTGGACAATAGCTTCTCCATGATCTTGTCCTCAATCAACTCATGCACATAGTGATACTGAATTTCTATGTGCTTGGTACGTGCATGGAACACAGGATTCTTGGCGATGGTCATGCAAATTTGGTTGTCACATTTCAACTTTGTATCCTGCTATCCTTGTATTCCTATCTGCCATAGGATCCTCCTCAATCATATTGCTTCACATGCTACAACACATGCAGCTTTGTACTCAGCTTCAACAGAAGATAATGCTACAGTCAGTTGCTTCTTATTGATCCAAGAGAAGATCCTTGATCCTAAAGAAAAGCAATACCCATAAATTGATTTTTTGGTATCAATATCTCCTGCCCAATCTGAATCATAGCATCCAACCAGATATTATCCTTCTTCATAAAGAATACCATAATCAATGGTTCCTTTCACATACTTGAGTATCCGCATGCTTGCCTTCCAATGAGTTTGGCAAGGCTTATTAGAGAACCTGCTTACTACTCCAATAGCATAAGAGATATCTCGTCTGCTATTGCACAGGTAGATGATACTTTCGACTAATTTCCTATATTTTCCAATATCCACTGGAGGTGAAGTATCTTCAATAGATAATTTTGTGTTGACATCCATAGGTGTAGAAATTTCCTTGCAATCCTCCATGTTGAATGTCGTCAAAATCTGTCTTGCATACTTTTGTTGAGAGATGAAAAGCTTCCCTGGTTCCTGCTAAACTTCAATACCTAAGAAATAATGCATTAAGCCCAAGTTTGTCATTTCCAATTCTGAACTCAAGGCATCTTTTGTTCGTTGAAGAAGAGCATCATCATTTCTTGTAATCAGAAGGTCATCTACATAGAGTACAAGCACAATTGCCTTCCCTCCTCTCTTTAGAATGTACAAGTTTGCATCAAAAGCACATCTTTTGAAACCTAGATCCAAGAGATACTTATCTATCCAATGGTATCATGCTCTATGGGCTTGTTTCAGACCATATAATGCCTTCTTTAGCTTACATACCTTGTTCTCTGAATGGGGAGCCTACTACTTTTTTTTTTTAGCAGAACACGAAAGGAGAATCAATTAAAAGAAAAAATTACAACCCACATGGTGGGAGCTCCCTGAGGGAGAAGGCTATAGGGAGGAATCCAGGAAGTCCACGAGACCCAGTCTCTTAACTGAATAAATAACAAGTACCTTGGTCTCCAGAGACTAAAATGGTTCTTATTACAAATGGAAGACCATTGATCGTTAGGGCTTGGGGCATCCTTCATCAGGGTCTTACAAAGTTTAGATATAGCTTTGAGCTTAAGGTTACACAAAAACATTAAATTCTTAGGGCTACAAGAGAAAATTCTTTCGTTTCTTTCCTTCCATATACACCACAGTATCTGAGCTCTCAACAGCTTCCATATCCCCACCTCTAGCCGGTGGCTGACGCCAAGAAGATCCTCTTTCAAGGTAAGAGGAGAGATACCACATGGAATACAGTAGTCATTCACCGACTGCCGAAATCTTTTGGCTCTGGGACAGAGAAAAAAAAGGTGTTCAGTGTCCTCAATCTGCCCACAGTATTGACACAGACCATTGCTGATGTGGATAGACTTTGCCCTGCTGCCAGTCCATATCCCTTTGTGCATAATACTCCAGAGCAACAAGGCTTGCTTGACAGTTGGAGAGAAGGCCCACAAGAGTCTGAATCTATACCTCCATTGATGGGAATTCCATGTGACCTGCCATTTGTTATTGAGCTTGGGGACAATACACCGAATATTGCTGAAAGACTTCTTAAAACTCTAGAGCATGTCCTGAGCAATCTAGGACATATGGACAAACCTATAATCAAGAAAAAAATTAATCTTGTCAGAGATCCAAATACTTTTCTCAAATAGAATCTTTTTCAGGCAACTGAGAGACTCCCAAGCTCAAAAATCTCAGCCTGACTCAGGATGGAGTTGCTCCTGTAGAAAGAGGACTAGTTAGTAAAACCAGCTTATTGTTTTGGATAGTAAGGGAACAAGGCGAGCACCAACCATACGAAGGAGAATCCTGTAAAGTGAACCAGAAGTTAGATGCAAAAGAGACATACAGAGAGTAGTTCTTTTTAATCTTCATCCAAGAGAGCAGACCAGTTTGCTTCCTTTAGGCACAAAGATGACAGGAGAAATTACAACATCCCAAAGGCTCATGGCCTTCCAACTCTTATGATCCTTAATATGGAAATTTTTAATGTTTCTATTAATAAGGCAAGCCAAAAGTCGTTAGAGGCAGTGGACCTAACAATCCACTTTCCAGCCATTTGGGAGGCCATTTTAGAAGGGCATATGAGACCCAGGCCCCCTTCTTCCTTTTTCATGCAGTAGGTGCTCTAGGCCACCTTAGGGATTTTTCTGGTAAATTGAGTACCTCCCCAAAGAAACCTTCTAGCGAGAGAAACAGCCTGAGCCAAACTTTTTTTGGTAGGCTGCCAACAAGCAAAGAAGTAAGTAAGAGTAGGTAAGATATAATATTTTAGCACAAATACTCTTTGTCATCCAATGAAAAACTTTTCTTTTGAATTTTTCTAATACCCAGGATCATCTCTGCTCCAAGGATACTTCAAAACCCATGGGGATGCCAAGTAATCTGAAAACAATTCCCTTTTTTATTATCTCACATCTTTTCTTTGTGACACAATCAGGAATAGAATCATTAGAAGTAAAAAAGCCAGTTTTCAAATGATTAATAATAGACCCACTAGCCTTACAAAATAGATCTAAACAGTGAAGAAAATTTTCAGCAGACAAGTTATCAGCTCTGGTAATCATGTTAGTATCATCAACAAACATCTGTAAGCCATGTTGTGTGGGGGAACTAGGGATGGTCAGACCTTTGATGAGGTCTTGTTCAAAGCAGTCCTTCACCACCCATCCAAGGGAGTCACTAGTGATAGCAAACAGGAGAGGGGCAAGGGGACAACCTTGCCTGATGGACCTGCACAGCTTAAAAGACTCAGAGAGGTGACCATTCATAGCAATTTTAGAGTTAGCATTGCCAAAAAGGATGCTAATGAATCTAATAAATCTTTTGCCAACGCCAACATCCTGTAAAGATTGAAGAATGAAATCCCATTCTATTCTATCATATGCTTTATCAAAATCCACTTTGAAGAAGAAGAAATCATCCTTATGTTCCTTAGCAAATTCAGTCCCCTCCCATATAGAAATAATAGCATCTAGAATGAACCTGCCTTTAATAAAACCTTTTTGCTCAGGGAGAATAATGTTGTCCATAATGGGGCTGATTCTTCTAGCAAGAGTAGAAGCAAAGATTTTGTACAAAGAAGTCAGACAAGAGATAGGTCTCCAGTTGTTGAGGTCATCCTTGGTACCTTTTTTGTGAATCAGTTTAATCACACCAGAATTGATAAAGGTAGAAAGACTCCCCCTCCTAATGGCTTCTTGCCACACCAAGAGAATAATGGGCACAATAAAATCAATCAGTTCTTGAAAAAAATCATTAGGAATACCATCAAACCAAGAAGTTTTGCCAGATTTCAATTTACTAATGATTTCTCTAACCTCACCGGTAGAGAGGGGCAGGTACAAGACGGAAGCCAGGGCTTGAGAGATCATTTTTCTTCTCTTTAATGCAATAACAACCCCGGCCCTCTGGATGTCCTCCCCCCTCTTGGGAGGCGTAGAGAAAACTTTGGTAAAGAAATCCACAGCCTCATGTAAGTTATCTTTAAGGGATAAAGCATAATCACCATTACATTTCTTTAGTAAAGGTACAAAATCCTTAGCTTTCTTCTTCTTCATGAGCTCAAACATGTGTTTATTGGGTTTATCAACTTTACCTGCCCATAACTCTCTTGAGAAGGTAAGAGCACCACTAGCAAGAAGATAATCTTCATATCTAAGTCTATTCTGGAGATCATAAATCTTCCGATTTTTAGAAAAAAGGTCCAAGTCAGAAAGATCAACCTGTTCTATCTCTCTAAGTATCATCATCCTTCTTTGGAATCTGATGTGTTTAACCTTTTTCTTGTAGTCACATAACAGTTTATGAATATCCTTGACAGATCTCTCCCAAGCCGCGAAGGGGTTAAGACAAAGGATGTAAAAATATCTAGACATAATATTCATGATCTTGTCTCTTATGAAAGGGATCTTAAGGAGAGAAGCATCAATGTGGGTCCAACCAGCCCTATACATGGGAGCATTCATATACATTTTCAGAACAAGGGGCCAATGATCAGACATGACAAGAGACCTTTCAGTATGACACGAGTGGTTCCACATGTCATTAAATCTGTTAGCACACAAATACCATCTATCAAGTCTTGTAGAAAGAGGATTATCAGCATCCTTATTGAACCAAGTGTGACCAGTCGAGGGAGAACAATCAATGAGTTTAAGGGCAGAAGTCATATTGAACCATAAACTTTTCTTTCTTCCCTGCAGAACATTATCAGGGTTACCCTTCCTATCATTAGGATTCAAAACCATATTAAATTCCCCAACAATAGTTACATCCCCTGAGATGGAAGTCAATTCATTCCAACAAACACCTCTGTCATTAGCATTATTCGCCGCATAGACACTAGCAATGGTAAGGTTAAGAGGGAACTTACATTTGAGAGCTATCCATTGATCAATATCACTTACCAACACCTCATCAACAACATGAGCCAGGTCATGGAGAATGCCAATAGAGGCACCACCCCTACCTTTTGCATGACGAGTAGAAAACCACTTGTGTTTAGAAGAGGCAATATTCAGGTTGGTCTCCAAATTGAAGCCACTATTTTTAACTTCCTGCAAGCAGATGATGTCAGGACAGGAAGACGAGTCTTTGAGCCAGTTATTAAAACATCTTACCACGGACCGGGTCTGTAAGACCTTTTATATTGAAAGAAATGATTTTAAGTACATCCATGAAAACAAGAACAGAGAGGAAAATCAAAAGGAGAGCAGAATTAAAACAGACCAGCACTCTTTCATTTCCTAGGGTTTTTGGGCGGCTTAACAGTTGAGTTAGAGATTCTAATAGCCTCCTTTCTCTTACTCTTACTTTTGCCATTAATCAACGGATTGGGGCTGCGTATAGAACTCATCTCCACATCAATATTCACAATTTGCTTATTCTGAACTTGAATAAAATTTTCCATGTCAATATCGTTGAGTTGGGGGCCAGGACCTTGTCTTCCTGGTTTTCAGAATCAGACTCTTCTTCAGCTGAAGAGGAGTTAAGGGCAAGGCTTGGGGGGACCGGATCCATAGGAGGCCCTTTCTCAGCCGATTGATCATCAACTTGGGAAGCATGTTGTTCATTAAAGCCATTACCCTGTGAAGAGCAGTTTTTGGGAGTGGTTTGCTCACCATCCTTACTTTCACAAGGGGGATCTTCTGAGTGGTCCACTAGAACAACAAATGGGTTACTAATGCTATGAAACTGGACAGAATTTTTGTTCAAGCTAGAAGCTCTCTTCTTTCTGTTTTTTGACACCACCTTCTTAAAGCTATTTTCAGGAACTTCTTCCTTTCCTTTCGAATGGGGGATGTCTTGAGTTTTACTATTAGTACCGTTGGGAACATTCCTAGAAGACATTAGGGGGCACTCTTTGATTAAATGACCTTGTTTAAGGCAATGAAAACAAGCATTGGGGAGGTTTTTGAAAAGGACCTTTTGGACATGAAGTCTAGTGCCATCTTCATCTTCAATGGAGATGGTAGTTTTCAGTTCCTTGGATATGTCAACTTCAATTAATATTTGCGGATCCCATTTGGGATTGAACCCGTTCCTCTGTTTCTGTCCTATAACTTTCCCAAGAATTTTTCCCAGTTGTTCTATCCAAGGATAGTACTCAATGGGCAAGTCCGGAAACTCAACCCAGACAGGAATTTTTGTGGGTTGGGGGCCTCTTGGGTTGAATCCCGGTTGCCACTTGCAAATGGTAAGGGGGGAGTTCTTAATGAGCCAATGACCTTTAGAAAGGACTTGAATGACGTTTTTGGCATCATCAAAAAAGAACAGAAAGAAATTATTCCGTAGGTATTGAACATGGTTAATATGCAGACCCCTACTCTCCCAGTTATTCTTAATACAACTTTTGAGCACCTCTTGAGCAGGTCTGGGGCCATGGCATAGCCCCACTAGAACCTTTTCGTAAAGATGATTTTGCCAATTGCTGAGTGAGTTCCTCTCAATGATTAGTTTTTGCTCCTCATCTTCATCACTGTCCACATTGAGAACATGAGAACTATTTGCTTGCCCACATTCTGGGATGTCGTCGACATCAACTTTCTGTTTCCCCTTATTCACACTGTTAGGGTTAGGGTTACCTGAAGGAGGTTGCATGTCAAATACCGAGGCCGGGAAGCGTGGTGGGGACTGAGCCACCTGAGCATAAGAAATCCCTCCACTCGGAGGAAGCACAGCTGCAGAGTTCCACCCCAGAGAAGCACCTGCAGGAGAGACAAGTCCTTCTCGAGCAAGAGTAGATTCTTGATGATCCAAAGCAGACGATCTAGCCCAGATGGCCGACATCATTGCCGTCCCATTCATTTGAGCGGAGTAACCGTTCCGCAGAGCTTCCTGTAGCGCCATCCCTCCCCCAAGAAGGGGAGACGAGGAGAAGGGCATCAGTAGACGCAGGGAAAGCACCTACACTCAGTGCAGCCACGCAGCGAGGGAAGAGGGAGCTGGAGAGTCGCCAAGGAGTGGCCTTTCTTCGAAACCCTAGCATCGCCGACGAACCAAACTTTTTTTTGGACAAAGAGCATGCCCTCAGAAAACCAGTGGTTCTAGCCTACTACTTTTTCCTCATCTTTTGGAACTAAAAATGGGGGTTATGAAAAGATGAAAGTGTTGAAAAAATTGGTACTGCCTATATAAATCTCTGTAGTATGCAAGTAGAAATACCATGAAAATAGGGGGATATCAAGGAGTTTTTTTTTCCTTCTGTACAGGTACACAAAAGGCGGGGCATCACTTAGGCACTATTTTTTGGTGGTCTCATTTTCACACGTGTGGAGGCACTCAATGGGGGATGTCCTCTTCGGACCCATCTTTAACACTCGTTTTTAATATACTGAAAGAGGGGTCGGGAGGGTCCCTCATCAGCTTTTTTTTATGCTTTTGCTCTCAGAGGGATATACCGGGGGAAAAAGTCTTGTGGCTGGCTTCTTGTGGATTTTTTTCATGTGTATGTGCTGGTGAAGGAGGAGACAAAGGCGGCTAGCTCTGTGCCATAGGGGAGGAGGAGCAGAAAGAGTGGCCGGCTCACACATTTTAACAGGGGGCGTTTTGCTTGGAACCAGGTCAGATAGAAAGGAGAAGCACAGAGGCTGTTCTCTTCGGAGGGGTTACTATGGCACTGTGCATAGCAGGACACACGCAAAAGACATGGACAATCTTTGTGTGAGGCTTGCAGTAACTCTTGTCGATGACGATGTTCAGGTCCGAGGTATGATTGAAGAGTGTGGCTACTGGCGTGGTGAAAGACTTTGATTGCTAAGGTCATGAAGTTGCACGTGAGGGTACATAGCTATTGAAGGGCAACTATGCAAGTTTCATAATCCTGAGTGAGGAGTGAGGATTGAGGATTGAAGTGCCCGGGTGAAAGAACCACGCAATGATAGCCTCTGGTACCAAAGAGTTCTATAAACCTATTGAGCACGGTGAGCATATTTTGAATGTACTTCAGATTATCATTTCCCGGTTATTGCAAAAAAAAAAAAGGAAACAAAATCTCAAGGAGAAAGGGGTTCAGGAGCTCCAAAAGGAACTTGACGCTGCAGATGCTAAGTTAATGCATGTGAGGGAGTTGTTTCATACAGCAGCTGACAATTGCCTTCATCTAAAGCCACACCAATAGCAAGGCAGGTTTGAATACATGAAAGCTATGGTATTATACGTTCGAGAAGTTGCAATGACCTTGTAGAGGCTGTGGAAAGAAGCACTATCTAATGAAGCACTCATCAATGCTTCCGAACTTTGACGTGTTCTAGAGCAGTTACCTCTTTGTACTGGTCATCTTTCATGTGACTTCACACTTCCTATCATCATTCTTCTTCATATGTTCCATATGCAAGCACCTATTTTAGCACAGGGAACTTTTGTCGCAGGTGGCTATTTGTTATGGGGCTCAGAGTATTATCATTCGGTACTCTTTCCTCTATGAAACTCTACAACATAGTGATAGCACTTCTTTCCAATAACAAGATAGCTCTTTTGATATGCTGATCGTTCCTCAAAAGGGTGATACATTGGCCATTGAAAATGGAAGCCTTCTTCTGCATACCTCTGTTGGCATAACAAGCAGGTGAAGGCCACTTTCGAGGACTGGCAGCTCAGGGCCAGCTGGGACAAGTACACTTCATCGAGCAGTTTTGGACCATCTTATGTTGAACTGTGCTGAATACTTTTGAGATGACTATTACGACTTAGAATGATAAAGAGAGGATTACCCCGGCTCATGTGCAAGGATGTTACAGATACATAGAAATTCAATGACATGGTATGTGTCAAGTAGACGAATTACTAATGTTGGGGAAGTTGTAGAACTCAAAAAATTTGGAAGCATGAGGGGAAGTGGGTTCAAGAAAACTCCCTGAACTACCACTATAGGTGCCTAGTGAAAAGGCATCAGCTGGAGGAAAGATCTTTCCATGTTCTGTAAAGTTCCTTAATAGCAAAGATTCTTTTGATGGGACTGAGGAGCTGCTCGTTGCTGAACTGAAGTGCTTGAATGAACATCTAATGGAGCAGGAACCCATAGAGGTGTATTCATGGGGTGCTTCATTGCCTCAATTGCAGAGAAGCAAAAGTCTAAAGTACAAGTGTAATGTGAAGCTTCAGCTGGGGATTCTGACCCAAACTCATTAATCAGATTCTTGAAGTGGGTGAATGAAGCATTTGTTTTTTTCATCAGTATCAGAAGTTTGATGCATGCTTATCCTTTCTCAAAACTTTTTGAAGTGTCTCCTAAAATGAATCCATAAGGCAAATGTGGAGGCATCGATGCAACTCTTGAGAAAGATTTGGCATGGGATAGATGCTTACAATGTAGGCATTATAGATGGGGAATTCGTGATTCATGGTATTTAGAACAGCAGGGTATCAAATCACTGGGGTATATAGCTGCCTTCTTGGGTTTGATAGGTTAAGAAAGAGTGGTTGGAGGATTCCCTTCAAGCAGTGATACAAGGGCACAAACTGAGGAGGAGTACTTCATGGGAGACGTTGGGGGAAAGTCTTTTCTCTGAGAAGGAGAAATCCTCAATAGATTTTGACACCAGGGGGAATAATAGTGTGCTCAGGCAGCTGCTGCAACTGGGGTGTGTTCAGAAGGGAGCAACCAGACATAAGGAAAAGGCAGATTTTGGAGGAGGCGCACACCTTGGACCGGCAGCCAAGCTTTCTAGCTATGCTCGACATCACCAACCACTTTGGAATGACCTTACAAAGAGTTTGATCACTTTGAACTATTAAGGGAATGGCTGCCCTACAAAGCAGATCCTTAGGAATATGCCCTCAGTTGTGAAAGGGAGAAGTAGAACACTTGTGGGCTGCAACTTTGTTGGGGGTATATCAATAGAGATTTGTCATCCATAATGTCGTACCTCAGATTCTGATGCATGTACAAAACATCCCATTGGAAGGACTGAGCAAGGTGAAAAATTGTGTGTAGGAGCAACTCATCAAAAGGAGGCTCATCATCACAAAAATTGTAAGGTTGCAGGCTTTGTTAGTGGACTATTTCTACAAGATTCATGTGTTTGAATTGTTTCTATTGAACATTCCATTGAGGTAAAGAAAATTGATGTTTTACTATGATTCGTACTATATCATAGAGCTCTTGGATTCATCAGGAGGAACTCTCGAAAGGAAAAAGAAAAATAAGACACTTCAGTTCTGCTATGCATGGTTGCTAAGAATCTTATAAACATGTTCCGTTTGCATAAAAAGCGAACTTGGCATGTTATAAACTAGCAGTAATTATAGGCTCTCTTGGGTTTTCATCCTTCAATTCAAGTCCAATTTTGAGTTCTCCAAAGCATTACTTTCTCTATTCTGTTAAGCACAAAGTGAGGATCACTGAAGACCTTTTGCTTTGGGTGTTTCCACATATTTTCTAGAAATCAAGGTTCCGATTCACTGAGGCTGAGTAGCACATGGTTGTTTTAAGAAAAGAGCCACTCACACTTGTTTACTTTCATGTTGTTGCATCTTGCTATTGTATATATGAGCATTGAGAGCATGTGACTCCATGAGAGATATAAGAATATATATATCTGTGCACTTTAGCATTAGTGAAAACATATATTAAAATATATGGTGGAGTATGACTATACTTGCCTGCATGCATGGGTGACTCCTGAGTAAATGGATCTGCTACATATTATCCGTTATTGATAATTTAGTTGCTCATGGATGAATTCAATATTCATTGAAGTAAATAGGACATATGAAAGAGAAAGAGAAAGGGAGAGAAAGGAGCGAGAATGGGTGGAAGAGAACGGAAGGGTGTAGGTGTGTGTGTAAGAGGGTGAATGTGTGTGCGTGAGTGTATGTGTGTATAAGAGAGGAAGAAAGAAAAAAAAAAGAGTGAGAAAAATAGAGGGAGGGAGCGACTTGGGGTGTGTGTGTGTGTGTGTGTGTGTGTGTAGTGGAACATCACTATGAAAGAATTGTTTGTGCTATTGTGCGTAAGAATGAATCGTCGATGTGTGTTAGACCATTTGTGTGTATGAAAGTGAGAGTGAGGGCTAGGTGATGAGAGTGGAAGAGGGGTGAGAATGAATGTGAATATGGAAGGGAATAAATGTGAATGTGTCTAAGAGTGAATTTGTATAGATGATGTGACTATGTGTGCATGTACCAAAGATTAAGTGAGAGAAAAAGAGATTTTGTGAGAAAGAGTGTTTCAAAGTTGTGAAGGCTACTTTTGAGTGTGTGAAGAGTAAGAGAGATTGAGAGAAAAGGAAGGGGTTGTTCATTTTAGTGCTTCCATTAGGGATTGAAAAAGTGTGCATATATGTGCATGTTCGTGAGCTCGGTTTGGGACAGTTTTCCCAAACACGAAATCTTAAGCAATTCAGTTGCAAGTAAATAACCTTTTTGTGGCTTCGTAGCAGCCCAACAACAACTCATATAGGTTGTTCCTCCTTATGCCAGTCCCAACAATATTGTTGTTACTGTCCATAATGTCAGCTCCCATCTTACTGAAAGATACTTGATGACCTTGATGAGTTATAGAAGCTACTGAAAGTAGATTTCATTTTATTTGTGGAACATACAACACATTTGAAAGCTTTCTAATATTGCCATTAGAGTTAATGAAAGAAATCGTACCTTTGCCTTCTACAGGACATCTTGCATTGTTCCCTACCTTAACTATGATGGGTTCCTTTAGAGGCTATAAGGAATTGTAAAGGTCTTTTTTGCTCCTCATGTGATGAGATGCACCACTATCCAACACCTATGAGTCATCTTTTCTTGAATCTTCAGCCAAGGAGCACACCTCCTCTATCATATCAAATAACTCAAGCTATGTTTCTGCTGTGTTGGTAGACTCCTTGCCCTTGCCACCTTTTGAAGAGCCACTCTTCTCTTTTGCCTTCTTGATGTGATAGGCGTGGATTCTGTGTCCTTTCTTCTTGTAGTGCAAACACTCTCCCTTGAACTCTTTTTTGTCGTTCTTCTTTTTGTCTCCATCTTTTGAGGAGTTTCTTTGCCTCCTTTGTCATTTGCTGTGAATGAAGCATCTCTTTTGCTGCCACTACTCCTTGCCTTGAGCCGCATCTCCTCCTCCATGAGTAAGGCACTGAATTCTTCAAAAGTTAGTCGTTAAGGTCTGATTTGAGTATTAAGAACAGTTACCAAACCATCAAACTTAGGTGGATATATTTGAAGACAACATTGAGCTAGCTTCTCACTTGAATTTTTTACACCTTCTCCTTCCATTTGATCTCGTAGATTCTCCATGCGAGTGATAAACACCTCTACAGTCTCCCCATCAGCAAACTTTTCTGCTGTTAACTGATTCTCCAAGTTTTGAATCCGTGTCTGATTATGAGTTTCATGTTGATTTCTCAATATGTTCCATGCTTCACATGCCTTGATAGTATGCTGAATGAGAGTCAGAACACTATAATAGAGTGCATCTGCATTTCTATGTTTCTATCATGGACAAAGGAAACCATCCTGAACCTTAGATTCCATGTGAACCTTGTATCTCATGATTGGTTCAGAACTAGGAGAAACCAATGCTTCCATTGCGTCCAAAACGTGCCAAAACCCTAAGATCGACTGTCTACTTGCCTGATTCGGATATCCAGAGCTCATGTTTCGAATTGATGACATCATCGATGACATCATCAATTCGTAACCGCCTTTCATGAACCGCCCTTGAAAACCTATATAAGGAGGGGCTGGCCACATTCATAATCAGTCTTGCCAATACCAGTCTTGGGAGCTCAAGGAGTCGTGACCGCCAAGTAAGTACTCTTCAAGTTCCAGTTCCAGTTCTTGTCTTGTTCCTTATTCTAGTATAGTTCGTGGACATCCTATCTTGTCCCCTTGTAATCTCGTAGTACGAGATCCTGTCAAGTTCTTTCTTGTATCCAGTTCATATCCCTGAAGGGAATTCTTGTAATCCAGATATCTTGTCTCATACTTACGATCCCGGGTTGTGGGATCTCTTGTATCATCTCTAGTCCAGTTTTCCATACCTATTGGTCCCGGGTTGTGGGACGTCTTGTATCGGTTACATCTTCTTGTATTATTTTCCCTACGTGGGTGTTCTTGTAATCATAAGTGTATTTCGGAAATCTTGTCTACTGTAGTCAAGAGAGCACAATCTAGTGCTCCCCTGACATTTTGGCAAGACTATCTTCTATCCCAGACCAGGCATCATGGAGAAGGCTTATGAACAGATCGTAGCATCACTTCAGAGTCTCCAACAACAAGTTGAAGACCTAAGTCATCGACAGACACAAGTCGAGATGGGACATCCAATGCATGTAGGTGCACTCCTCCAAGAATTACAAGAACGAATTGGGAGTCTTCAAGAGCCTAGTACATCATTTATGAAGGAACCCAAGATTGTATGCCAGAAAAGTTCGATGGGGATCGCACAAAGTTTCGTGGATTTCTCCAGCAAGTTAAATTATACATCCGTATGCAATCTGATAGATTCCCCGATGAGGCATCCAAGGTCGGGTTTATTGGAACCTTGCTCTGTGGCAAAGCATTATCATGGTTTGCCCCAATCTTAGAGAAGAACATGGCAGTACTTCAAGACTATGAGGGGTTTCTTCAAGAACTCTCCGCCACATTTGGAGATGCAGATACAAGTCAAGTAGCAGAAACAAAACTTTGGAAGTTACGTCAAGGTAACCGCCCTGCCTCTACCTATGCATCTGAATTTAGGCAGTTGATATGTGATCTCACTTGGCATGAAGACTATTTCATAAGCCAATTCAGATGGGGTTTAAGAGATGATGTGAAGGACCTTTTGCTCACGATGCTAGAGGTTAAAACATTGAATGAATATATCATGCAAGCTATTCAATGTGATAACCGACTTTTTGAAAGGAAACAAGAAAAACAAGTAGAAGGAAGACCTCGCCAGTGGAAACCCTTTCCAACCCACTACTAAAGATGAGTCCATGCCTGAACCTATGCAAATAGATGTAACTAGGTTTCAACCTCTAACACTAGAAGAGAAGCCGGACCATGATATAAGAAAGGGTCTCATAATTCCAGCTACACCCATAGAAACATGTCTTGCACCTGTCAAGTTAATCATGCCCAAGAAGACCCTTTCCCTTACATCCCTAGTAGATTCAGGAGCCTCCTCATGTTTCATCGATGAAGGACTGGTTAAGAAACCTGGAATCCTGTACTTCGGAAGAACAAACCAGTAGTAGCTGAAGTAGTAGATGGACAATCTCTAGCATCTGGGAATATAACCATGGAAACCACACCATTAAGAGTACACCTTGGTGACCATGAATCCCACATATGTTTCAATGTAATATCAAGCCCTGTACATCTAGTTATCATTGGAATGCCCTGGTTAAAGAAGCATAATCCAGACATTAATTAGGCAAAGAATAAAATCACCCGTCGAGATATCCAGAAGAACCCAACATATGTTGGAGCCAAAGCCTTCATACATGCAGTAAGGAAGGAACCTACATATATGATCTATGCCATACCAACTCAAGAAACCAAGAAAGATGATCCAATACAACTATCCAATCAGTACAAAGGCTTTGAAGATGTTTTTGAAAAGAAGAATGCAGATATCCTCCAAGAGCATAGACCTTACGATTGCCCCATAGATCTTCAAGAAGGAGCATAGCCACCCTTTGGACCAATCTACAGACTATCCCCAGACGAACTTATAGAACTACGCAAGAACATTGATGAGAATCTAGCAAAGGGGTTTATCAAACACTCGAAGTCTCTAGAAGGAGCCCCTATTCTATTTGTAAAGAAGAAGGATGGGACTCTCCGGATGTGTGTAGACTATCGTGGATTCAACAAAGTCACTATAAAAAACAAATACCCTCTACTCATATCAGAGCTCTTGGAACGCCTTGGAAAAGTAAAATTCTTCACAAAAATTGATCTTCGAGGAGCTTACAACCTTTTCAGGATCAGAGAAGGAGACGAATGGAAGACATCATTTCGAACAAGGTATGGGCTTTTTGAATATGTAGTTATGCCATTCTGTCTTACAAATGCTCCAGCTGTCTTCCAACATATGATGAATGATATCTTTTGAGAATATTTAGATGATTTTGTTGTAATATACCTTGATGATATCTTGATATTCTCCAAAAATCTAGAGGATCATGAAGGTCATGTAAAGATAGTCCTAGAGAAACTAAGAGAAAAAGGATTATATGCAAAATTGGAGAAGTGCTCTTTCCATAAGACAGAAGTGGAATTTTTAGGGTACATTGTATCAGATAAAGGAATTTTTATGGACCCTAAGAAGATTCAAACAATCCTTGATTGGCAACCACCTTCATGTGTTCGAGATGTACAATGTTTTCTAGGGTTTGCCAACTTCTATAGGATATTCATCAAAGATTACTCCAAGATAGTGACACCTCTTACCAAGCTTACAGGGAACTCCAAATTCTCATGGACCGAAGAAGCAGAAAAAGCATTCCAGACCTTGAAATCAGCATTCACTACTTCTCCAATTCTAGTTCATCCTGATTCTAGTAAACCCTTCTTCCTAGAGACAGATGCATTAGACTTTGCCCTAGGGGCCATTCTCTCACAATATGGAGATGATGGACACCTACATCAAGTTGCATATAATTCAAGGAAATTTTCTCCTCCATTGAAGATTCAACCTTGAATCATCTGATTCGTGAGAAACTACCACGAGATGAATTATTTTGCAATGTTAAGCAGAAAACTCAAGAAGGAAAATTTCAAGAAGTAAATGAATTCCAGGAAAATGACGGATTACTATTTTATAAGAACCTATTGTATGTTCCTCCAGGAAACCCTAGGATCCAAGTACTTCAACAACGTCATGACAACCTTGGAGCAGGACATTTTGGAGTAAATAAAACATTAGAACTCATATCCAGGGATTTTTGGTGGCCTCAAATGTGGAAGGAAGTCAAAGAATATATCCGAACCTGTGACACTTGCAATAGATCTAAGGTACCGCGACATAAGCCTCATGGCCTCTTGCAACCTTTACCTATTCCAGAAAGGTCATGGGCTTCATTGTCTATGGATTTCATCATAGATCTACCAAAGTCAGATAAGTATAATGCCATTCTTGTTATTGTGGATAGGTTCAAAGATGGCACACTTCATTCCAACTACAAAGGCAATCACAGGTGCAGCCACTGCCAGACTTTTTCTCAGATACATCTTTAGGCTTCATGGATTGCCTCATGATATTGTCAGTGATCGAGGTCCACAGTTCATATCCAGCTTTTGGAATAGTCTTTGCAAGCTTCTTGGTGTTCAAGTTAAACTATCTACAGCAAATCATCCACAGACTGATGGACAAACAGAACGGGTGAATCAAGTCCTAGAGCAATATCTCCGTTGCACTAGCAACTATCACCAAAATGATTGGTTTGAGTTGTTACCCTTTGCAGAGTTTGCCTATAACAATAGTGTTCATGCATCTACTAAGCAAACTCCCTTCTTTGCAAACTATGGACAACATCCAAGGATGGATATACAATTGTCAAATCATGTCAAGAACCCAGCTGCCAGAGACAAGGCCCAATACCTGATGGACATTCATAAAGAACTCAAGGAAGAGATCCATAAAGCTCAAGAACAATATAAGTACTATGCAGATCAACATCGTGTCCAGAATCCATCGTATCAAATTGGGGATAAAGTATGGTTACTCAGAAACAATTTGCAAACTTCAAGGCCTTGTTCAAAGTTAGATCATCAAAGATTTGGTCCATTTACCATCTTGGCCAAGATTAATCCAGTCACCTTCAAGCTCCATCTACCAAGTACCATGAGAATACATCCAGTTTTCCATGTATCCATGTTGGAACCATATCAGATTTCACCATTGAGGGGGGAGAGACCTAGTCCTTCACCACCTATCAAGATTGATGATTATGAAGAATTTGAAGTCGAGCATGTCCTAGATTCGAGAATATCCCGAGGAAGATTGGAATACCTTATTCATTGGAAAGGGTATGACATCAGTGATCGTACTTGGGAACTTGCAGAAAACCTTCAGAGAGCACTAATCAAGGCTCAAGAATTCCATAAGAGAAATCCAACGAAGCCGAGACCAGATAACATGACCGCTCCTCGTGGAACTCGTCGCTTGAGAGGGAGGTGATGTCATGGACAAAGGAAACCATCCTGAACCTTAGATTCCATGTGAACCTTGTATCTCATGATTGGTTCAGAATTAGGAGAAACCAATGCTTCCATTGCGTCCAGAACGTGCCAAAACCCTAAGATCGACTATCTACTTGCCTGATTCGGATATCCAGAGCTCATGTTTCGAATTGATGACATCATCAATTCGTAACCGCCTTTCATGAACCACCCTTGAAAACGTATATAAGGAGGGGCTGGCCACATTCATAATCAGTCTTGCCAATAACAGTCTTAGGAGTCTTGCCAATACCAGTCTTAGGAGCTCAAGGAGTCGTGACCGCCAAGTAAGTACTCTTCAAGTTCCAGTTCTAGTTCTTGTCTTGTTCCTTGTTCTAGTCTAGTTCATGGACATCTTATCTTGTCCCCTTGTAATCTCGTAGTACGAGATCCTGTCAAGTTCTTTCTTGTATCCAGTTCATATCCCTGAAGGGAATTCTTGTAATCCAGATATCTTGTCTCATACTTACGATCCCTGGTTGTGGGATCTCCTGTATCATCTCTAGTCCAGTTTTCCATACCTATTGGTCCCGGTTTGTGGGACGTCTTGTATCGGTTACATCTTCTTGTATTATTTTCCCTACGTGGGTGTTCTTGTAATCTTAAGTGTATTTCGGAAATCTTGTCTACTGTAGTCAGAGAGCACAATCTAGTGCTCTCCTGACAGTTTCCAAGCATGTAAAAGATCAACATAAGGAGGAATCATTCGACCAGGATTATTTGGATCAGGTGTTTCGTAGGGCTCATGATTAGTCCCAAGAACAATCTCCAAAAGATCATATGAATCAAGGATAGAAGTGATTTTAAACTTTCGTAGGGTGTAGTTCGTACCATCAAGTTTACCTTCCCTGAAGGTTGGTGGTCATATCCATAAGGTTAGGATGACCGGCATCACTGCTCTCCTATTTGTGCTTCTTCACACCTTCCAAGAATGATTTTTGGAGAGTGTCATGGGTTTGTTTATCTAGCTAAAGATCATAAATAATCACCTATGTTGCTTGAAACAGGATCCACTAATCAATGGATCAAAATAGATAGGTATGAATTGATCCAAGACTAAGAAACTTGCTATTCTTGCACAACATCAATTAGTTTAATTCCTTTTGGAGATATCTAATTAACTTAGATATCTATCAATCATGAGTGATTTCATAAAAATGATGGACTACACACTGAGAAAGATGTTTAACAAATCATAGAACCTTCTTGACATTTACGGGATGCAACAATCAATAGACTAGAGAGTAGAGATGTGTTAATATCTCACGATACATAGAGGCAATGATAATGAGACTTTGTAGTCATATACTAGACAGACGCTAAATTTACCATGCTTTAAATTATGCCAAATGATCAATCACACATTGAGAACAAGCTCTTAGAAAGTCACTATTATGAAGTAGTCATAGTAGAGAAGTGAAATGAGATGGTAATGAAAACATGTATATTAAATCCTATACAAATACAATGTCATTGGCAATCATATATTGCTCAATGTGTGGGAGGTGAATGAGCTATGAGATGAGCTCTCAATTCACAATAGATCCCCTTCACAATGATCTCATGGACTCGAGATATCATGTGGGTCATTTGATCCTCTTTTTATAGTTGTGTTTGGAGCCAAAGTTTGAATTCAAATTCAAAGGATCTACCTAAAAGTGAATCCTAAAGTTTAGGATATATTTGCTCATCAATCAACAACCAAGAACTTCGAGATTAGATGCTTCCTAACTTCTTCGTGGTTCTAGGACACTTTTACAAAAGTAAATGTGAATGGCTTTTACAAGAGGTTGATCACATAAGGTTCTATAAGAGATGTGCCCATTAACCAAGTATGTGGCCTTGGTTTTAATTGCACCAATAGATCCGTCTCAAGCCTAACATGCTTGGTCTTCATTCCTCCTTGCTTTCTTGCAAATCAATCATCAATTTGAATCTGTTCATCTTGGTTCCATCCAAAGACTTTGTGAGTATATCTGCACATTGTAAATGATTTGATACATAAGAGAGTTGAATATCCTTGCTAAGCAATTTCTCCCTTACATAATGATAGTGCACTTCAATGTGCTTAGTCCTTGCATGATATACATGATTAGTAGCCAGATGAAGTGAACTAGTGTTGTCTCCAAAGACTATTGAAGTGTAAGAGTGTAATCCCAAATCTGCATAGAGTTGCGTGAGCCACATAGCTTCTTGAGTTGCATTTGCCAAACCTCCGTATTCTACTTCTGTAGATGATAAGGCCATAGTTGGTTGCTTCCTAGATGACCATGATATAAGCTTTGAACCTACAAAAGACAGGTACCATGAAGTGCTCCTTCTATCATCCTTGGAGCCAACCCAATCTGCATAAGAATACATGTCATAAGAATACATGTTTATGTTTAAGTCAGAAGTGAAGGGATAAAACAACCCTTCATTCATGGCACCCTTTAGATATTTAAGCATCCTTTTAGCAGCTTCCATGTGAAGCTTTCTTGGTGCATGCATAAACTAACTCAATGTACTTACTCCATACACAATGTCTACTCTTGTTAGGGTAGCATAGTTGAGGCTCCCTACATGCTTTTGGTAACCTGTAACATCCTCAAGAAGTTCTCCTTCATGACAACGGAGCTTATGGTTGCGTTCCATGGGTGTACTTGCAATTTCGGTATTCTCCATTTTGACCTTTACCAACATATGTATATACTTTCTATGAGTGATAAATATACCAAAATCTTTGTACACAAGCTCTAAGCCAAGAATGTATGTTAACAAACCAAGATAACTGATTTCAAATTCTTCCATTAGTTGAGCCTTAACCTGCTTGATGCCATTAGCATCATTTCTTGTAATGATAATGTCATCCACATAGACACATAAGTAGATAACTTTTGAGTTGTTCTTCTTTATAAACAAAGAAGAGTCTGCATTGCTATCCACAAAACCTTGATCCTACACATAAGTAACAAACCTATGGTTCCTTTTGATATCCATCCATTTAAGAATGCATTCTTGACATCTAATTGATATAGGTTCTAGTTCTTAGAGGCAGCAGTGCTTACCAAAACCCTAATTGTTGGCATCTTTGTCACATGTGAAAAACTTTCTTCATAGTCCACTCCATGGGTTTGAGCAAATCCCTTCGCCACTAACCTTGCCTTGTACCTGTTTATAGAACCATCTGAGCTCTTTTTGATCTTATATATCCATCTGGATCCTATTACCTTCATGCTTGGCTTCTTGGGAACTAAGTCCCAAGTATGGTTTTGCTGAAGTGCTTCTACTTCTTCCTGCATGGCTTCTCTCCATTCTTTCCTCTTACTAGCCTCCTCAAATGAAGAAGGTTCTTTTGTCATAGAATCTTTGGTAATATACACAGAATGCTTGGTGACTAATGATGTATCATAACCATACCTTATGGGATTTTTGCTTTCCCTTTGAGATCTCCTGAGTGCCTGATTGGAGGACTCTAGTGTGTCTTCCAATTGCTTGATTTTGGTCTTGCCCCTTGACTTCGAAGCCTTGAAGTCAATATGCTCTTCATCCTCTGAATTGATATCTTTTGGTAAGTGTTGATCTTCTTGAGTGAGAGTTGGAAAATCACACTCCAAATCATAAGGTAACTTGACTTTCTTGCAATCATCTTCAAACCATGAATTATGACTTAACACTGCTAAGAAACGCAAAGAAGAGGAAAAGAAAATTCAAGAAGAAGCGTAGGCAGAAGCATTGGAACGCATTCGAAGAATGAAACTGAAAAGACAGGGTAGAGATCAACCTAGGACAGATGAGTATGCGGACCCAATATATAATATGGCTATGTGTGAAGTTTCAAGTGCAAGTCCCCATAGAATAATTGATCGACATCCTTTTGTAACCTTAGAGATAGGACAAGGAAAGAGTGCAAGGATTGTACATGCCTTGATTGACTCAGGTGCAGCCATTAGTGAAGTTAAACTCTCTTATTGTCAAGAATTGAACTTAAGTGTCAATCCTTTAGAAGCATATCTCATAGGATTGGGAGGTGTAATAACCTCTTGCATGGGCAAAGTGGAACTTCCCCTCTACATCCAAGATGTTCTTATGACAGTCAAGGTGCTAGTGTGTCAAGACGAGGACCTCACTGAGCCTCTTGTCTTGGGTCAAGACTGGATTTATGACCACACAGTCAACTTAAACCTAAGAAGTGGACTTCTTTAGGTCTGGGTAAATCAGAATCGCATTGTAATCGAGCTACAAAAAAAAGCACTCAAGGAACTAGGAAAGGCACGAACTCCTAGTCCTTCCAAGGGTACACATGAAAATGACGATGTTATTCTTGTCCAAAACTATGTGATGCAGAGGGATGATTGTCTCAACAAAGAAGTCAGGGATATGACGAAACTCCCTTCTTTTCCAAAGGCCATAGGGATACGACAACCAAAGGCGGATCAAATGCAGAAGAAGCAGATGACCTATGCTCGGCACGAAAAGGAAGTACAAAGCAAGGTGTCTTAGCCACTGAAACAAATGTGGGTGCGGAAAGGTGAGCATCATGGTGTGGTCAAGTCACAACCAGTGGCTCAACTTCATATTAGTGATCAATTATAGGACACTAATAAGAAGTGTTTCAAAAATTCTCCTACGGAAGTAAAATCTATCCGGGTACCCAAGAAGTCGATGAAGGTCGACCCACAATCAAGACAAATTTGGGTGCCTAAGGCTTGCTTGCGGGCTCAAATAGCCATGCAGAGACCACACCATGTACAACATGGTTTACTCACTCGAACAACTGATAACCACTCTTATTCGACATGCGCAAACTCATATTCGCCCATGAGCATGAGCAGAATCACATGTAAATGGGTCCCTAAAAAACCTCATTTCCAAGCAGACACTCTTATAAAGCCTTCCGGAGTCTCCAAAAAGTCGAAACCGAAAGCCATACACTGTGTTTGGTAGCCCAAATCTTGTAATAAACCCCCCGACCCCCTTTGTAAATTCATCTCTGTTAACTATGTTTATTGTCTATCTTTTGCACTAACATGTCTTCATTGTGTAGAATAGATGCGTGATTGCAGGTAATTGGAAGGGGAAAAAGGTGTGTTGGTGATAGATTGGTTTAGAGGGCAAGCAGGAAGGGTGCATGCTGGAAGTCCCAGGCAGACATTGCTTGATCATGACCAAAATCTTGGTGATGCATTAGTTGCCATGTTTCACCGTGCACGCATATGCGTAAGGAGTTTTGTGCTTTGATAATGAAATGCTTTTGGGAGGCCAAAATTGGTAGAGGCCCTACAGATGATGGAGGATGATAGGACTGAGGTGCAGTTCTTGGACTTCCCTGATGACTTGTATCTAATGGAAGCTACCTTAGCAGACACCTGCAAATATCATTGGTTCTTCCTGTATGCTTGTGGGTTTGTAAGAAAATGTGTCCATGCATCTTAAGGAAATGTTGTTGGCTATGCCATGGATGTATCGCGATTGTTTCAAAAGAATGTTATCTAAAGGATTGCAGCCAACTATTATCTCTTGAAATGCTTGGACGGCAGCAGATGCTCAGTATGAAGATGTGGACAGATCTTGCTGTTATTATTTTTTGCCTGGGGGCCTGCAGTGACACTGGAGATATCAATAAAGTTCCCGAGATGCAGGGTCTCTGGGAAGGAGACATTGTTCTTGGTCGCTCACTGGTTGGCATGTATAGCCATTGTGGCCTCATGTCAAGGGCTCGTCATATTTTGACAAACTTTCATCAGTATGGAACACATTGATTCCGAGATATGTAAATCATCCTCACCATGGAAAGGAGGCACTCCAGTGTTTCGAGCAAATGAAACTTGAGGGGTTTCATTCATATCAAGTGTCTTGCTCTCGTGTTCTGAAGGCTGCTACTTGATAGTTGCTGTAAAGGAAAAAAGGGGTACATGAATACATGAGGACATTGCGAGGAAGGAACTATATGAAGGTGGCATTGTCATAAGTCGCACTCTCATTCATTTGTATCGCCTAAAAAAGGGGGCTGGGTGTGAAAGCACAAGGAGTGTTTGATAAGCTTGCTTTTTCGAGATGCAATGGCTGGGACCATTTTAATTGATGTATATGGTACACAAGAGACTTGAAGGCCACAGGGGGAAGGCAGTGGTCACTGGTCAGCCGCTGGAAGTGTCAGAGAGTTGGGGAAGTGGAGTGTCAGAAAGAGTGGGAGAGTAAAAATATGCGTGTTCTTCCCGTTGGCGGGGGATAATTTATTTTTATTTATTTTTCCTTTTTTGCTATTGCTCTGTGCAGGAACAGCAGGGGATCCTCTCAAAAAGTTGCACTGAGAGTTACCAAAAGGTTGCCCTGATGAATCGAAGGGAGGGGATACAAGGGGGAAACGTGGCTCTTCTTCAAGGCTTTACATGTTTTTGCTGCTCTGAGTGGTTTGAGAAAACCACCCGCAGAGGGGAGCGTGGGGGCATATCCGGGCGGCCATAGAAGGAAATTCGGGGGGCAATTTTACCTATCGACAGCTCGCCAAGAAGGGGACTCTCTTCTTTGTACTCAGCTGCTATCCAGTTGCTGAAGGGTTTTGTTTTTTGAAGAAGGCTGTTGTCGACTGAGGGGTCAGCTTGCTCGTTTTTTGCTGGCCAGAGGCAACGGACGGGGGTTGTTGAAGTGGGAAGCCCAAGCGAATGTCTTTATAGACAGGAGAGAGATGAGGATGCTCAATGAATCGCCAGAAACAGTCAATCGTGGCTGATGATGCCAAGGAAGTGCGGGATTAGCTGGTGGCTTCTCAAAGACAATCGAGCTCTGAAGAAATCTTCAGATCAGAGTACATGTTTGCCGTCAGGCGAAGCTCCTATGAAATGGATGAGAGTTGACTTAAGCGATTCATCTGTGGGCACCCTTTCAAATGCTGGAAACCTTTTTCAACAGTGAAACCATGCTAAATAACTCTGCAACATCAACCCTACTCGAATCTAACAATAGTACAGGGAGGCCTCCATCTTCAATGTTCTCTACATATCTACATATTCAGGCTCAGTTCCAATTTTTCCTCACACAGGCAACATATCTGGATCGTCCAAGTAGAAAGGAAGTTTATGCTGATTTGCTTGAGAAGGAAAAGGAGAAATCAGGTAAAAGGAACAGGCAGCCTGAGGTGAAGAAGAGATTCTTGAAGGGTGGCGATTCATGAAGAAAGGAGGCTACAGAAGGTTCGGTCACTTTCAACAAAAGCTGATGTTGTGACAACCTACAGAAGATCAGTACACGTACTTCAAAGTCACGAATTTATCTAGAGACGCATGGATACTCAAAGAGAAAAAAGTTTTGCGAATCAAGCCATGGAGGAGTAGAGGGATGACAGGTCGAAGGATTAAATTCTAGAAGTTTCTTCTTTTGGGGTCTGTGGAGAGGAAAGGTATATAAGGATCATCTCATTTCAAGATTTGATGTGGAGGGTCTCTCTTGGTTGAAGGGTTAGGGATTCTTTGTGGAGGGACATAGAAGCAAGGACTGGTCTACCCTATGTACTAGAGGGAAGGTAAGAGCAAGGGACACAGGCAGTGCTGAAGTCAGTCATAGAGAATGCCGAACTGGAAACATCATAGTGACATTTTGCTAGTTCTCCCTTCGAGCACCATCCAAGGAGGAGGAAAGCCAAAAGATGTTATTATTGCTAACTTGGCGTTCATAAAACAAAAGCGGAGAAATGGGGATTCTTCAGCAAGGACGGAAAAAAAACTCAGAGAAGAGACAAAGCACAAAAGCCTTGGTGGGGGTAAGAAAGTGAGTTGTTGCACATCCAACAGAATTGACGTACATCTGGAAGCAACGAAAAGGATTCATTCCTGTAAGAAAAAGAAACTGGTAGCACCAGATCACACAGGGAATGCACGAGATCTAGAATGGAGCAATTTTTTTCTGGCTAATTTGATTTTTTTGGATCTACTCGAAGGGAGACATGGAGGTTTATGCGTCATTGTTTTATAGCTTTTGCGTCATGCTTCTGTCCTTCAATTCAGCATCAGCTGCTGTTTGTCCTCTCTGTCGCTCGCAGAAGGATATTAAAAAGATGAAAGCGATGTTCTACAACAAGCTACAATCCTTTGGAAGCTGGGACTAAGAGGGGAAGGACTACATTTGATTGGTTTGTTAGGAGAAGTCCTCTGAGCAGAGAATGGTTTGCTTTGGAGAAAACAAAATGTTTCAGCCCACAGCAAGATAGGAAGGTGTGGTTTCTGCAGAAATTTCCTTTCTATTGCTTTGAACAAATTTGTGCAATCTGTAATAGGTTTTCCCATTAACTTCTCTCTTTGGAAATGGCATTTAGTATGTTAAACCTATGTTGGGAATAGGCTATCAGACAAGTTCATTTAGAAAAGTGGGGACATGTCTGACGGTGAGTGTTTTTCCATGGGTTCGGGTGAGGCCACCTGAGTGAGAGAAACTGTGGTTGTTTGAATGTGTTAGTGAATAAATGAGATAGTATGAGTGTGTGTGTCTCTCAGGGTTTGGATATTGGACTAATTGAGTCAACGTGTTTGACGTGGTGTGTTTGGTTATGTGTGTGTATGTAGGTGTGTGTAAGAGAGTGTGGGGTTGAGAGAATAAAGTGAGGAGGTAAGAGAGAGTAGCGTATGTGTGTGAGAAGTGGGAGGATAAGAAGAGGGGGTGTGATCGAGAAGCACATGATCAGTAGGGTAAGAGAACAGAAGGGAACCGCGGTGTAACTACCATGGGAGCATGTGAGTAGGGAAATACTCGAAGTATGTTCAATGCTATTTAGCATGGAGTAGGGCAAGTGGACAAAGCTCGAGTGATTTTGTTCAAGCACAAGCATACATGGGCATCTCTTTCTCTCGGGTTTAGGAGCAAACAATCTCCACCTACTAACTGCATCATCCTCACACTGCATCTTTCCATTTAGCTCATAGGACTATTCATTCACTAACGACACACACAATCATCGAGCACCAACTGACTCACTAACTTGTCACGATACGTCATGTTAATGTTGTATCTGGGACAAAAATTGTTCTATCTTGTCCATTACAATGTTAACACATGCTTCTATATTCTCACAGAACCAACAAACAAGAAGTAACATGGCAGAAGTAGCAAGAACTAGCTCCCAAACGGGATCGAGCGCCCCGATAGTGGATATTGAAAATCTTCCCCTCAAGGCCCAATTAACTGAGAGACCCCAAGAACTCAGGGCAGTACACGTGATCCCAATTCAGGATCCTCCTCAGGGGCATACCTCACAAGTTGGTAAGCATGCATATTGGTTTAGCGATGTCGCAGGTCCTCTCGGAGAAGGTACCTACTTATGGGAGGCCGAACTTGAATTTAATGGCAAGTGGGGAAGATACCACTTCTTTACCCGAGAGTTTGAAAAATATCAGAACGCGGAAGTAATGAGATCAGTGTGGACCAAGGTTGGCTTGGATAGCTACTTTCGAGCATTGTTACCAAAACTCGATTTTTTACGTTGTTCCTATTTGATCAGTACGATAACCCATAACAGAGCCAAAGGAGGAGATAGCACCTTTGTACTTCCCTCCCTCAGAGCAGGTAATGAGCTCAAAAGGTTTAAACTCACCATCTATTTAGTAGGGGAGGCCTTGGACATGAAAGGAATGCACATTCCTATAGAAAAAGAAACTATGATTCTTGGAAGGATGAAGCATAAGGATCTCAATAAACTAAAAGACATGGTGGCCATGACATCGACCATCGCCCTCCATCTACGCACGATTATGCAACACTTTGTCTTTCCAGCTCAGGAACGCTTCACCATGCCACCTAAAAGAATTCGGTTCAGCTTGTACCTCGCAGAAACAGAGAATCTCACGCTCAATATACTCCATTGGATTATTGATCAAATCCACTTGGCACATCAACGGTGGAACAAGAAAAACAAGAATGTACTTCATGGATGTTGCGCACTTACACAAATTATTTACAGGTGCCTAGCTTATGATGTGCCCATCGAGAGGGCATTGGTGTGGACAAGAGCTCAAGAATTCCAGAGACGGGCATCAACAACAGGACCACCACCCAAGAAGATGAGAGGAGCAGTTCAAATTCCGTGTGCCCAAGCTAGGGATGCTACGCTCATGCCAGACATCACCCCACCTCAAACAAGACGCATCCAACCATTCATAATCCGCTTACCCAGGCTAAGTATAGAAGGGCCTAACCTGGTTTTCCCTCCTGTTCCATCTAACTTGGAGTTTCCCCAGGGCTACACCTTGGATGATTTAACAAATGAGGAAATTGCAAGGATGAACAATGAAGCAAGCCTTGAGACTGAAGATATCGAGGCCCGCGGAACACAAAACACTACAGGGCAGCCAACACCCACCCAACTTGAAGTCGTGGAAGTAGATGAAGACGAAGAAGAGACTGATGAAGGGGAGGCCGAAGAGGAACACTACCACCACTTGACTCCACCTCATTCACGATTCCCTTTCCCTTCCCCATCCCCCCTGCATCCTCCCCTTTCCTAGCATTCTTAAATATAAATAATGTGTTTTCTACTTTGCATCAATGTGTATATCAACTACAGAGTGAATATCAGACTCTCGAAGACCGCCATCGTCAATTAACTACAGATCACTAGCAACTACAGAGGTGGCTTGCGACTATAGAAGAAGAAAATGCTGACTTGAATCAATGATATACTATGCTTGAACACGCCCACCAGTCCTTATTGGAAACTCCCCAGACATCCGAGTCTTCCAAAGTTAAGAAATTAATAGCTTTACTCGAACTCTATCAATCAGAGAATGTCAAAGTCCGACGCAATCTAACATTATTACGGAAGCACATGGCCACAACCCTAGAAGAAAATAAACGAATCCAAAAGTAGAATGAGGAAAATTCAGAGGCAGCCATGGAGAGTTCCCCCTAGGAGATCGACCTCGAAAGGTTAAAAGTTGTTCCTTCAGAGACTATGAAGACCATTCTTGAGAGCTATGCCGATCTTCTGGAAGCACATGATGATGTAGAAAAAGAACGAGGCACACTACACCGATAGCTAAAGGAACAAGAAGAACAACCAAAAATCACAGAGTCGACATCACCTACAGAGGAGGTAAAGCAACTAAAAGAGCAGGTAGAAGAATTGCAAAGGAAGCTCCTTCAGTATGAACGAGAACCTTCCCCAATCATCGAACCAGAAGCGGAAGAATTGGTACCCATAGAAGCAGACGAGTCTTATAAGGAGCCATATGTTCCTATGCCAATGCCGGGTGGCCAACAAAACTCTGAGGGATTGGACACACTAGAGGTAGAAGCCCCAGACTGGATGTAGACACTCGAGAAAACGGCCAATATGCACGACGACAGAGTGGTTGTACAGATCGAATCAATGTCTAAGATTGAAGACACTCTTATCAAATCAGAATAATTCTAATGCATGTCTCACCATTGATGGATAGGCACAAGTGACGATCAATACGTACCCTACTGTGTGCTCTTAGTAGACTATAATGCAGAGATTCAACGACGATGTGGCAAGGATCCAATCTTTGCCACTCAATTTGGCCCCGATGATATCCCTGAGAGCGCTACACAAGGATCTATTTTTCAACCTACATGGCGGCTGCGACTTCTAGAAACTTACCCCGAGATGGTCTGAACTTGGAATAATATGCCATTATTCATCAAGTATAATCCCTGTTATGCTCCCGTCCTCAGAAGACGCACATGGCCTGACTTTGCCATCACTGTGAAGCATGTTAAAGGCTGTGCAAAGTGGCTCAATTACGTATACCTGGCATCGCCACGGGGACAAGTTACGGTGGCCTACATGATCTCTACCATCCGCCACTAGGGACTCACGTTGCGAAACATACCAGATGTGATGGCACAAATGTGTATGAAGATATTTGAACTAATGTTGGTCACATTTAGAACATTTTAAAAACATTAAAGACCCACATTTCTCAGGAGTCGGCTTCACCGCAGGTAATCAAGACTTGGTGTATGATATGAGCACAACCTCCTCAATTAATGTAATATATGCATAGCACGCAAGAATAAAGTACCTCCCAGCCTGCTACAAACAAACTTTCGAGGAGATGTTCGTCATCGAGTTTTGGGAATACCACTCTAAAATATTCATACCCAGACCCTCACATCTCCTTCAACTTTTTGCTATGGAGAGGACCTTACACTCAGAGCAATTGTGGGTGCCACATCCGGACCTTCCAGGGCCAGTAGATTGGGACACTTTATTAACCGACTTAGCACGGGGGTTGCAGCTCGAAGAACATCACCTAGCTTCAGATGTGGTTGAATACTATGTCAAACGCTCAACCAAACAAGAGTCTGTCAGAGACGACAAATGCGAGAGAGGGGGAGTGTTGGCAGTAGTCAGGGCATTTCAAGACAAGGAAGCCAACGAAGAGAATTAGAGCAAAGAGAAGGGCCAAGTAGGCAAAGCAGTCAATGGAGATCTGGCAAATAGGCCTATCATTTTTCATGAAGCTGAAGATCAAGGACAAAGCACAGGAGCACATCAAAGAGGTGGACACATAAGAAGGAGCAAGTAGGGAGCTCCAGGAAGTGTATGTCTAATTTTCAGAAGAAATCCCAACAAAAATAGTGATTTTCATCACTAAAAGCCATTGTAAATACCATTTCATATTTTTGTATCTCCATTTTGTGCAAGCCAAGGAGTCCTTGAGCTTGAGGAGCATTAGAAGTACCTACCAATCAATTTTCATATTTTGTAGACTCCGTTTGAGCCCTCATATAGGCCCTAGAACCTAATTTTTAACTAGGCCGGACACTAGGTCTGGACAGGACCAAAGCTAGTCAAAAACTATAAAAAGAGCTAGAGAGCTCATTTTTGAGGTTAGCTTGTCGTAGAATTGAACTTGTAAGAGCACTTTTGAGTAATCTAAAGAACTCCATTGTCTCTCTCTTTGTTCTTGCCTTGTGTGCACGTGTGTGTGTATGTGTGCATGTTAGTGTGCTTCTCACTCACACACTTGTGCCATCACTTGTTCGAGGTCTTCATACCATCCTCACGTCTTCTCGGATTGACATTAAAGGAGGCGCTACTCATCACTGAGCTACATAGGTATTTTTCTGCAATCAATACTAGGGAAGTGAGAATATTGTTTAAGGTAAAAAAGAAAAGCAAAGGGTATGTACTTTTTAGTGAATATTGGAGATTGTTTTTGTTTGTCAATCCATTGTGGTCAAGTCCATTTTTTTAACTGGTAAAATTTACAGGTTTGGGTGCACAAGCGAGGATTTCAAGCAACCTAGCAAGGTGATCACAGAGCTTGGGCGAGTGGGTCCTGGGCTCAACTAGCAATCAAAAGGCAAAGAACTTGAGGTTGGAAATTCTCTTAACTCCCTCAATTGATTCCTAGCTTAGGCTAAGAACGCATGGTGTTGGAAGTAAGTTAGGGCGATGATAGGCACGAGATAAGTTGAAGACTATCTAAGTAATCAAGTTCAAGTCAAGAGATAACCTGTGCATATGACGATAACCTTAAAGGAAAAGAACTAATTTTATTGCGATCAGCTCCAACCATTTATGCGGTAGTTGTAAGTGGTACAATATTGGGAAACCAATTCTTTGTATTTGCAACACTTAGGTGTTACAATCAAAGTCAACCTTAAGGATTACTCTCATAGAGATGTACCCCCTATTCAATGGAATCCCATCCATAGAGCTAAGGATGATACGGAGTTTGTGCATTCCATAGGATCAAGATCCTCATGGATGCATGAAGACACTCACTTGCGGATGTGCAAGGTGGTAGAGGAAGAAGAGAAAAGAGAAAAAGCTAGAGAGTTAGGTGCGAAGGAAACTCATAGACCAATACAAGACCCAACCTATGTATCTATAGTGTTTCCTGATGAAGAGTTTGAACCTCATGGCTGGGCAGAAATTTTAGCAACAATGGATGTAGCCATCAATGAAGAACAATGGACACCCCACTGTGACGAGGATGACTATGACATTTGAGTCTTCATAGTAGAACCAATCATATGTGATTCGATTATTGAAGAATGTGAACCTAGCACTGATGCATTTGAGAACGCAAGTGACTCCGATCTAGAGTCAATCATTATGGACTCATCTTTTGCATCAGATGAGGAATATTTCTACGAAGTAGAAGCTCATCCTCAGAGACTGAAGAACCTACAAAGGAGGTGAGATTAGCCACACAAGTATCCCCTAAGAATGAAGGCAAGAAGAGGAAGAAGAAAGAAGTCATACCAGAAGAGGGAATCCTTGTTTGAGGTCCCAGAAAACTTCAAAAAGTATGAGATAGACGATAGGAGAGTCATGATAAGAATGCCTAAATGCAATGCACAATCCAGAGAGGCCTATGATAACAAAGAAACCACCAAGAAAATTGTTGTAGACTTAGAAGAACGAGATGCTTGTTAATTCTGTGAGAACATAGAAGCACATGTTAACATTGTAGTGGACAAGATATGGCCATTTTTCCCCATTATAACATTAACATGAAGCACTGTGATACGGTTAGTGGGTCAGTGGGTGCTCAGTGATCGTGTGTGTAGTTAGTGAATGAAGAGTTCTATGTGCTAAGTGGAATCATGTGGTGTGAGGATGATGCAGTTAGTAGGTAGAGATGAATTTACAATGGGGGGTCGAGGGGTTTATAACAAGCTTTCTATCACCAAATGTAATGCGGGGTTTTACAATATGACTGTCGGTGGGCTATGGGAGACTTTAATGAGTATCTATTTGAAAATGAGGCTTTTTAGGGACCCATTTATAAGAGACTCTATTAGTTCTTGTTGATGCATGTGTGAGTGTGTGTGAATGGAGCCCTGCCTTGTGAAGTTTATGGGTGTCTACTTGAGCCCGCAAGCAAGCCTTAGGCACCCAAATTTGTCTTGATTGTGGGTCAGCCGTCATCGACTTCTTGAGTACCTAGATAGATAGTCTTTTCATGGGTGATTGTCACAAAAGCGTTTTATTAGGTGCCCTACGCCAATCACTAGAGTAGGGTTTGGTTGGGGCTTCAATCAGAGTTGCTTGGGGAAGTTCGCCCTTCCGTACCCATATCTACTTCAATGGTCGAGATGCCTTGGCCGAGGTGATCTTTGGTTTAGGACCGCTACTTCTTCGCTTCATTCGGATCTCCGAGACTTCATGTTTTTGGTCCAAGACTTCCGTCGAACCATCAAGGAGTTCCACTTGCACCATCGCATCTGGAGAGAGGGTTTTCTGCATCATAGAGTGTTGGACAAGAAAAGCATCTTTTTCCATGATAGTGCTCTTGGAGGGACCAAGAGTTGGTGCCTTTTCTACTTTCTTGAGTGCTTGATTTTCTAACTCCATGGTAATGAAATTTTGACCTAACCAGACCTAAAGAAGTCCACTTCTTAGGTTCAAGGTGACTGCATGATCATATATCCAGTCTTGTTCCAAGACAAGAGGTTCCGTGAGATCCTCATCTTGAACACACTAGTACCTTAACTGTCATTAGAACATCTTGAATGTAGAGGGGAAGTTCCACCTCGCCCATGCAAGGGGTTTCCATACCTCCCGATCCTATAAAGTATGCTTCTATAGGATTGACACTTAATTTCAACTCTTGACAATAAGAATGTCTAACTGCACTAGTGGCTGCACCTGAGTCAATCAAGGCCCGTACAGTCCTTGCACTATTTCCTTGTGCTACCTCTAAGGTCACAAAAGGACGTCGGTAAATTATTCTATGGGAACTTACACCTGAGACTTCACACATAGCCATATGATACCCTAGAGCTGCATAGGCATCTTTCCTAGGCTGATCTCTACCCTGTCTTCTCAATTTCATTCTTTGGATGCATTCCAAGGCTTTTGCATGTGCTTCGTCTTGAATTCATTTTTCCTCTTCTTTGCATTTCTTGGCCGTATTGAGTGGCTAAGCATTTCCTCCGTGAGGGGTTCTTGGTATAATTTGACTCGGTATCCAGTAATATAACTTGGTAGGACGTCGCCTTCTAAAGAGGCTAACTGGACTGCCCCACTTGTTGATATTCTATTAATAATCATGGGTCCATAGCCACGCCTCTCTAGTTTTCTTGCATGTTGTTTCAGGGTATACACCAAAACCAAGTCTCCGGCCTTCAATCCTTTATCCTTCACATGGGCATCAAAGTATGCATTTTGTCTTTTCTTGGCTGCATAGATCCCTCCAGCTTCTCTCAGACTTGTTTCACCTAACCATTCAAGATCAAAGATCCTCGAAGAGACTTCATGACCTTTCCACTCATGCTCCTGTGCTACTTTCAGTGTGGGAATCAGAAAGTCTAATGGTAGCACTGCATTTTGACCAAATACCATCTGAAAGGGTGTGGCTTGGAGTACCATTTTGTAGGCAACTCTATATGCCCAAACAGCATGGTGTAGCTATTTGTCCCAATCAAAGCGTTTATTATTCACTAATTTGGTCAGCACATTGGATAGAATCTTATTGGTGCTTTCAACTTTCCCATTAGCTTGTGGATGATAGGGGCCAGACTTCTTGTGTGCCACCAAGAACTCTTGGAGAAGATTTTCAATGACTTCATTCAAGAAGTGAGTGCCTCTATCATTTACTAGCTCTATCGGTAGCCCATATCTAGTGAACATGTTCTCAAATAAAAACTTAGCTGTCATTTGAGCATCGTTCTTCATTGTGGCTTTCACTTCTACCCATTTGGTCAGATAGTCTGTGGCCATGATGATGTATTCAGCATGTGAACTCTTAGTTGGGGGGTTAATAGGACCTACAAAGTCTATTCCCCACTTAGAGAATGCGTGTCCACCCATCATAGGTTTCAATGGCATCTCATCTTTGCGTATGGGATACTGAGTTCGCTGACAAACATCACACCTCTTCACATAGGTATGTGCGTCCATGTGAAGGGTTGCCCACCACAAGCCTGCAAATAGGATTGCCTTAATCACCCGGTCTGGTCCAAAGTGTCCTCCTGCTACACCTTAGTGAGCAATTTCCAAGATCTTAAGATATTCACTCTCATGAACACATAGCCTAAGGTAACCATCTTTACCATGCTTGTATAAGTTATCTCCAATGAGTGCCTAATATAGGGCTTCTTGTTCTAAACTTCTTTTCCTAGCCAAGGTCATATCTTGAGGGAATGTTTTCGTCCTCAGGAAGGCTGCTAATGGTTCACTCCAATCTGGTATTAGAGACACTTGGTACAGTGTAGCGTGCTCCACAGGTGGTCTAATATGATAGACTGGGCATTCCTTACACAATTTATGGACATCTACTTCCATAGTTGGCCAGTGCACTCCGAGTCTCCTTAGTGTCTGTAGATTTCTTTGCCTTGAGTAGTGTTGCTCTAATGCACCCACATGTGCTGATTGCAACCATTTCGCGTACTCCTCTTCCACACAACAAGCTAATATCCCTTGATTGTATGCTTGTACATACTTCTTGCCATGACATGGTACTTTTGGGCTTTTACTACCTCCCTATCTTGAGTGTTCATTACTGGGTGTTTTGGTCCATATGTCAATACTGGCACTAATGTCTTGGCCCACTACGATACAACTTCCAAACTGAACAGGTAAGCATCAAGAAGATCATCTGATACTCCTTGTGGGGCCTCTCTGGATGTGAGCCTCGAGAGATGATCTGCTCTCAAGTGAGTCTTGCCCTTCCTCATCGCTACCTCAAAGTCATATTCCATTAGTAAGAGGAACCATCTTACTAATCTACCTGTATTGCATGGCTTGTTTACCAAGTGCAGTAGAGCTTGATGATCAGTAAAAAATTTAAACTTATTTACAAGCAAATAGTGTCTAAACTTTTTCACAACATATAACATGCCTAATCCTTCTCGTTCGGTGATGGTATAGTTTCATTCAACTGCATTCAACTATCTACTAGCATAGGCAATTGAAAGATCCATATTAACTTCACCCATAGGTTGTGCAAGTACACATCCAATAGCATAATTGGAGGCATCCACATGAACATGAAAGGGCTTGTTCCAATCGGGGGTAGTCAAGATTGGTGCAGAACACAACCTTCTCTTGAGCTCATTAAAATTAAAGGAGTTCTCACATTCTATAGTCCACTCGAAGTTAGTCAAAAGGGAGTACAGAAGCTTTGCAATGATCGCATACATATGAATGAATCGGCGATAATAGCCACAATGCCCCATGAAAGCATGGACCTCCTTGACACTCCTTGACCTGGGTAGCTCCGCAATAGCTCTCTTTCTCCTCATCCGTGGATATGCCGTTCTTTGACACTATGTGTCCTAGAATCTTGCCTTGCCTGACCATACAAACACACTTTTTTGGGTTCAAGCAGACTTGATATTCTCTACATTTGTCAAAGATAGCTCTCAGCTCAGGGATATGGGTTTGCCTTATGTTGGAATGAGCACAAAGATCATCAACATAGACTTCTAAATTCTTCCTCAGGAATTTCTTAAACACATGGCACATCAGCCTTTGAAACATAGCGAGCGCATTGGTGAGACCAAATGGCATTATTCAAAAAGAAAATATGCCCCACCCCCTGGCAAAAGCTGTCTTATGTTGATCTTCTAGAGCAATGGTTGCCTGATTGTAGCCAGAAAACCCATCAAGGAAGTTGTACACTTCCTTGCCTACTACTCGTTCTAGTAGATGCTCCGTGATAAGAAGTGTATAGTTATCTCAGATGGTGGTTGCATTAACTTTCTTCAAGTTAATACAGACACATAACTTTCCATTCTTCTTGGGCACTACTACAATGGGAGATACCCACTCAGTGTGCTCAATTTCATAGATAAATCCAGCTTCCACCATTCTATCTATCTCCTCCTTGATTTTAGCAGCATAGTTATCGTTATATGTGTATGGATTTTGCTTAGAGGGTTTGGCATCTGAGGTCATAGGAATTGTGTGTGAGCATATGTCAGGATCTACACCTTTCAAGTCCTTGTAGCTCCAAGCGAATACATCTCTGTATTCTCTTAACAAAGCTATCAACGCTTGCTCTTCTTCCTCAGTTAGGTCATGTCCTATGTATGACTTGGAGTTCCCACATGACTACACTTTGGATGACTTAACATAAGAAGAAATCGCCAGGATGATCAATGAATCTTGAGACTGAGGAAGACCGGGCTCGAGGACCGCAACCGGCTACAGGGACTCCAACCCCTACCGAACCTGAAATAGTGGAAGTGAATGAAGATGAAGAAGAGACCGATGAAGAGGAGTCAGACGAAGAACACGACGAGGAGCAAGTGGAAATTTCAGAGCTAGTGGGCACCCTAGCCTATACGGCATAGATCAAAAGATTGTACGACACCATGAAAAGAGTCCAAGAGCATCACAAGTTTTCATTAGAAACAGGGAAGTTACTAATAAGTCAAATATTGGGAGAAGAAGGGGTAGATGAACAATTTATTGAGTCCTTGAACCTTCACGTTGATGCGTTTGGCCTAGATGAAGCCATTCACTCAGCCAGCGCTCATATTCATCGTTTTGAGCAACGAGTGCCTACCCTCCCAATTAGATCTGGGAAGCTAATTCATATAGATGTATCGACACCGGGTGACACTACACAGACAGAAGAATACCACGAGGCACTGCTGTCACCACACTCCAGACCCTCATCCCCAAACCCAACCCCCTCACCTCTCACTGCACACTTCACGTCTCCCCATGACACTACCACCCCAATCTCCACCACCACTACACATGTTATAGGAATTCCTCTTTCCTTTGGCACCCAACTTGGCGGGGCTGCCACACCTACATTCACAAAACTATTCACCGACATCACCTCCACTGCACCCTCCGTTCCCATTTACACGATAACACACACTTTTGAGAGCATGGAAATGTCACCATCTATGGCACCACTCCCTCCCCCCACACTCCCACAATCTCCTATACCCCCTCCCCCCACATCACCTCTTGTCTCCACTTCATTCACGATCCCTTTCCCCTTTCCCATTCCCCCTGCATTCTCCAGTTTCCCAACATCCCTAAATGTAAATAATATTTTTTCTACATTACATCAATGTATATATGAGCTGCAGAATGAATATAAGACCTTGGAAGATTGTCATTGCAACATCATTGTGGACCACCAACAATTACAGATGCGGCTCATAGCCCTAGAAGAAGAGAAAAATGCCCTCAATCAATGGTATACAACGCTAGAGCAGGCTCATCAGACCCTATTGGAGGCTCCTCAGCAATCAAAATCTTCCGACGTGAAAAAACTAGAAGCTTTACTTGAACTTTATCAGTCAGATAATGTCAAAGTCCATCGTAATCTGGCATTACTGAGGAAACACATGGCCACTGCTCTAGAAGGGAACAAGCGACTTCAAACACAAAATGAAGAGAATCTAGAGGAAGCAATGGAAGGCTCTCCTCAGGAGATCGACCCAAAAAGGTTTAAAGCTGTTCCTTCAGAGAGCATGAAAACCATTCTCGAGAGCTATGTTGATCTTCTAGCAGCGCATGATGATTTGGAAAAAGAATGGGACACCCTTCACCGACAGCTAAGGCCGCAAGAAGAACAAACAAAAATATTAGATTCTATATCGAATACTGAGGAGGTGAATGCTCTAGAAGAACAGGTCGCCAAATTGCAAGGTAAATTACTTCAGTACGAAAGACAACCTTCCCCGGTCATAGAACTAGAACCGGAAGAGTTGGTGCCCATAGAAGTAGAAGAGTCCTATGAGGAACCTTATGTTCCAATGCCTATGCTGGGTGGCCAACAAACATTTGAAGGATTGGACACACTTGAAGTCGAAGCCCCAGAATGGTTGCAGATGCTTGAAAAACGGCCAATACGCATGATGAGAGAGTAGTGGTGCAAATTCAATCAATGTCTAAAATTGAGGAGGCTTGATCCCTCGGGGGAAACACTAGAATGTTCTGATATTTCAACCCGGCTCTCTCTGAATCTGTTAGGGGCCAATACCTTCTCTTGTTTTTGTCCAAATATGTGATAATTGTGGGAAAGTCAGGATCTTATAACTCATAGACAGTAACTGGATTAGGGGATGCTTCCCATATTGAAGAGTAGGCTCTAAGGAGGTGCTCCATTCCATTAATCAAATACACATCCATTAAGGAGTCATCTTGGGGAATCAGGTCTCCTCTCCAACCCCTAACAACAGTAGATCTCCCTCTAGGTGTGGTCACACGCTCTTCATTTCCCTCACCAATAGGGTTATGAGCATTGTTTTCTTCCCCAAGTTCATTAATGTTTTCAGGATGTTCGGTAACCACATACTGGATGTCCCTTTTATCCATATAAAATCCTCCTGAATACTTGACTGCTGGCCTAGGCACTATGTAAGCATCTGAAGCTTTCTTCAGTCTGGCCACTGATCGGTTTAGCCCATCTAAGTGGATAGGTATATCATTTTGGTTGGTGTTCACATATTCCAAAGATGTCCTATATTCTCCCTCAATGATTGACATCATGCCAATCATTGGTACAGTGTTTTGCATGTCCTCTGAAGCCATATGAATTTCTTCTTCTGACTCACTAGAGGTTTCAGAATAATGTGAACGGCTACTTGGCTCGGATGCACTACCCACAGAAGAGATTACACTTCTTCGGCTTCCTAGGGTTCTCCCAGATCTTAGGTTCATCCACTTTAAAGTTCTATTTAACCTTGCCAACCCCAAACTTCTAGAGTTCTTCACTCAAGGTCAGAATCCTAGAAAAATGTGGCTGGAAAAGGACTGACCATGAACTCTCAAGTCACGATACTTGACCCAAAAAGAACACGATACTCGATCCTTGAACTAAACGATACACGATATCTGCCACGATACACGATACCTCAATACCACGATACTCGATACTTGGATGAACACGATACATGATAGTTAGGCCAAAAATGCGATACTCGATACACGATACTTGTGAAGTATCGCGATCGGTCAAACACGATACACGATCTCTGTGAAGTATCGCGATCGATCAAACACGATACACGATCTCTATGAAGTATCGCGATCGGTGAGAAACGCGATACTCGATACTTGAGCAAACGCGATACTCGATACTTGAGCAAACGCGATACTCGATACACGGTACTTGTGAAGTATCACGATCGGTCAAACACGATACACGATCTCTGTGAAGTATCATGATCGGTCAAACACGATACACGATCTCTGTCAAGTATCGCGATCGGTGAGAAACGCGATACTCGATACTTGAGCAAACGTGATACTTGATACACGATCTCTGTGAAGTATCGCGATCGGTCAAACACGATACACGATCTCTGTGGAGTATCGCGATACTCAACCACAGGAGACCACGATACTTGGGAAGTATCGCGATACTCAACCGTGGGAGAACACGATACTTGACATTTTTTTGTTTTTTAGCAGGTGTGTTTTGAATTTTGAATGATTAGATGTGTTTATCAAGCTTCTCTACCCTCTCTTCACCCTCTGTATTACAGAAATGAGCTTTTCTCCCCTCTAGTTGACTGTCACGATACTTATCGAAGATCGTTTAGCGACTTTACTTGATTTTGACAGCTAAAATGGGTGATGGAGCAATGTGCTCACCTTAGATGCTAACCTTTAGCTTTTTGCTCTCCTCCACTAACTCTGCGCGGCTCAAACACCTTCGTCCAAGATCACGATCGTCGGCTGTGAGCTCCCACGATACTTGTTTCAGGAACAAGTGACTCACAAAAGACTATTTTGGGCTTTTATACTTTTGAATATTCCTACTCATTGAAAAAGAACAATCAAGACAAATACTGAAAGCTACTCTAACTACCTAACCTACTCCCTCATTCCTCCTACTCTACTCATTCCACTCACTTCCCTAGACTAATAACTCACTACACACACTTCAAGGGTGAGAAGTAGTAAGTGCGAATGAAAGTGACTTACCAAAGAAGAGAAGATCACTACTCCTCCTCTCGCTTCAATGAAAAAATCTACTTACCATCACACGAATGCCTCGGTTGATTCGACACTCCCCGACAATGGCACCAAAAAACGTGTGTACCTAAGAACCAACTTAGGGACTTGCGGAGAAAGAGACTATACCTCAATCCCCCTCAAGTGCATATAGTGGGGATTCACGCTTTAATTATCAATCCGATGAGTATCAAAACCTAGCCGAGTGTATGAAGACATGCATTCAAATGACGATCAATGCAAATGAGTTACTCAAAGAGTGCAAACAAGGCAAAGACTAATCCAAACAAGCTTCAACTGCCAGTTATGGTGTCACGATACTTGGAACAACATCTAACAGTAAATTGAGCTTTTCTCTCAGTTCCAAACTCCAAATATAGCAAATAGCATATGCCTTTCGAAGCTCTCAAGAAGACCCATCCAATGGCAATATTTTCACTCAATTCTGACGCTTCTACTTCAAGTTATGAGCAAAATACTGAGTTGCAAGAATGACCTTCCTACCCTTCAGCACTTCCTACACTTCACACACACCTTAACCACAGCAAACAAAAGCTTTCATGGATAGACAACACTTACTAACACTCTTTTCAAGCAATACACAATCATACAAGCTCACAAAGAAGAAGATACAGAGAGGAGAAGACACAAATTCGAATTTCTGTGCTCTTGATTCTCACAATGGCCAAAAAGTGTCTACAAAGAGTCACAAATTGACTTATATACTTGTGCCCTAAAAATGGTCATTTCACACAAGAGATCGGCACTTTATTCACTAAAAGACTAATTCCCTACTAATTTACATGGGTAAGCTTCTAATCTTCTGTGGGGATGCATCTAGAGGACTCCTGTAGAGCATTTACATCGGAAAATATATTACAAAAATGGTTATAATACAAAAATTGGATGTCCAAATCAGAAAAATTTTGGGGCCCTTCTTTTTCTCTGCCTTGTGCTCTCTTTGCTCTACGACAGCAAATACTACTAAAGCTCCTCAAGCTCGAGGACTCCTCGGCTTGCACAAAATGGAGCTACAAAGGGTACATGGGTGCCGTACATCTGAAGGGCCTCCCTGATTAAAGTTATGTTCAGCTCAAACTTTTTCATTTCCTCCTGGTTTGATAAAGAGGGCACCAGGAATGTGCCTAACTGATCTCGATCTCCTGTTGCTTTAAGAGTTGCAATCAAGTAGTAACATCTTAGGAAATCTGGTTTAGGTAGGGATGCGCTAAAGTAGTCCTTCAATCCCGCTTTTTGCCAAATATCTTGAAGAGGTGCTATGTTTTGTAGTGCTTCAAACTCTCTTGAGAAGAACTGAAATGTCCACCAGACTCCTCCAAATTCCAACTTGGATTCCCAGATGTGGTTTGCATCCCCCAAATCTTTTGGCATCTCACTGAACCAGTGAGAATGTCCTTTTACTCTTTCTGTTAGGCCACTTGGTGGATCTGAGATGAGAATCGTCTCACATTCAGAAGCTCTTCAGGCCGAGCTGTCAATGGGGCTTCCACAACCATGGTCTCCCAATTGACTTGAGAACTAGTGCCCCCTGGGAGCTCGTGCTTGCCACTTCTGCCATGGGGCTGTTTGTAGCTGATGATGCGAATCTGCTAGAAGAAGAGAGGCACATTAGTGTTGCATAGGAAACAGGATGTAATGGTGTTCCCTCCACAATACTAACATGACATTCCAGGTGGTTAGTGGTTGGGGTGAAGTGTTTGTGATGGGTGTGAATGTTGGTTAGTGGTTAGTGTCATCCTAGATGCATACTTTGGATATGCAATGTACTCAGAATGTACCTACATTAGAGTAGATAGATTTACAAAATTGGATCAAGGGGTTCGATGCGTGGTTTAAGTCTCCAAACTTTGATTGTGGAACCGTAGCTTTCAAGGGTGATGACATGTTAAGGTCTATGGTCTGGATTGTGTTGGATTTGGGACCTTTTGGGTACCCATTTACTGATATTCCTAGGTTTGACCGAAGGTGGAATGGTGTAGGGGGTAGGTGTCTGCCTTGAGATATTTGCCAAGAGTGCTTGTGAGTGTTGATTCATTCTTGTGACTGGAGGTGAAGCTATTTGAGCTTGCAAGTAGGTCTTGGGCACCCATATCTGTCTAGCATTGGGGATAGCCTTCATTGACTGCTTCGGGACCCAAATAGAAATGGTATTTCTAGAGTGTTGCCTAGGGGGCTTCTTCGTTGTAATCCTCAACGGTGTAGCTGGTTGGCTTCTCTGAGAATCTGTCTCTAGAACTGTGGGTTGTCTACCCTTGCATATTTAGATCTGCTTCATGCCACGAGGTACTTCATAGTGCACCGGTTGGTGCTCATGATTCTTGATCATCGTCCTCCTCGGTGTAGTGTGTTGCCCGGCATGCTGTCCTCGAATCCTCCTTGGAAAAGATGGGGACTCCTTGAATTCTGTACCTTCGTCTAGAGTGATAATCTTCTGCACCATAGAACTTTGGACAAGAATAGCATCATTATTTTCATGTGGGTTCATGGAGGGACCAAGAGTTGGTGTCTTTTCTAATGGCCTAAGTGCTTGGTTCTCTAATTCAATCGTGAGGCAGTTTTGGCCTACCCAAGCCTGAAGAAGTCCACTTCTTAGGTTGAGGTTGATTGCGTGATCATAGATCCAGTCTTGGCCCAAGACAAGAGGTTCGGTAAGATCCTCGTCTTCACATACTAGCACTTTTGCTACCATTAGGACCTCTTGAACATAGAGAGGAAATTCCACCTCTCCCATGCAAGGGGTTTCAACACCTCCTAACCCTATCGGATATGCCTCTATGGTTTTTACCTCCAATTGCAATTCTTGGCAGTAAGAAAGTCGCACTGCACTAGTGGCCGCACCTGAGTCGATTAAAGCTCTTACGGTCCTTGCACTCTCTCCTTGTCCTACTTCTAGGGTCACAAATGGTCGTCGATCAACTATCCTATGGGATTGTTCACACGAAGCCTCACACATGGCCATGTGATAACCTAGAGCTTTGTGAGTGTCAGGCATGGATGGATCTCTACCTTTTCTTCTCAGTTTCATTCATCAAATGTGTTCTAAAGCTTATGCCTGTGCTTCTTCTCGAATTCGCTTTTCCTCTTCCTTACACTTCTTTGCAGTATTGAGTCGATTTAGCATCTACTCCGTTAGGCGTTCTTGATATAACTTGACTCTGCATCCACTTATGTAACTTGGTAGGATGTCACCTTCTAGAGTGGTTAGTTGTACTGCCACACTTGTGTAGATCCTATTGATAATCATTGGTCCATAGCCTCTTTTCTCTAATTTTCGTGCATGTTGCTTCAGTGTGTAGACTAGGACTAGATCTCCTGCTTTCAAGCCCTTATCCTTCACATGTGCGTCAAAATATGTTTTTTGCCTCTTCTTGGCTAAATTCCTGCTGCAGCTCTCAATCGTGTTTCACCTAAACGTTCAAGATCGAAGATTCTAGAGGAGAGCTCATGGCCTGTCCAGTCATGCTCATGTGCTACTTTCAATGTAGGTATCAAAAAGTCCAATGGTGGCACTGCATTTTGGCCGAAGACCATCTGAAAGGGTGTGGCTTGGAGTACCGTTTTATAGGCAACTCTGTATGCCCAAAGAGCATGGTGTAGCTGTTTGTCCCAATCAGATCCTTTATTATTAACTAATTTTGTCAATACATTGCATATAATCTTATTGGTGCTCTCAGCCTGTCCCTTAGCTTGTGGATGATAGGGAGCTGACTTCTTATGTATCACCAAGAATTCTTGGAGAAGGTTTTCTATGACTTCATTCAAGAAGAGTGTGCCTCTATCGCTTACTAGCTCTATTGGTAACCCATATCTGGTGAACACATTCTCAAATAAGAACTTAGCAGTGGTCTGTGCGTCGTTCTTTGTGGTAGCTGTTACCTCCACCCACTTAGTTAGATAATCAGTGGCCACAATAATGTATTCAAAATGGGAACCCTTAGCTAGGGGGTTAATAGGACCAACAAAGTCTATTCCCCACTTAGAGAATGCACGTCCACCTATCATAGGTTTCAGTGGCATCTCGTCTTTATGTATAGGATACTGAGTTCGCTGACAAACATCACATCTCTTCACATAGGTATGTGCATCCATATGAAGTGTGGGCCACGAAAGACCTGCAAATAGTATTGCCTTGATCACCCTATCTGGTCTAAAGTGTCCTCCTACTACACCTTGGTGAGCAGTTTCCAAGATCTTGAGATATTCACTCTCGTGGACACATAATCTAAGATACCCATCTTTTCCTCTTCTGTATAGATTATCTCCAATGAGAGTATAATCTAAAGCTTCGTGTTCTAAACTCCTCTGACTATCCAATGTCATATCTTCGAGAAAGGTTTTTGTCCTCAAGAAGGCTACTAAGGGTTCACTCCAATCTAGCACTAAATACACTCGATAAAGGGTGGCATGTTCCACTGATGGTTTAGTGCGGCAGATTGGGCATTCTTTGCACATCCCCATACAGAGGATTTGCAATGATGGCATACATGTGTATGAAACATCGATAATAACCACAATGCCCCATGAAAGCTTGTACTTCCTTGATATTCTTTGGCCTAGGTAGTTCTGCGATAGCTCTCACCTTCTCTTTGTCAGTGGATATGCCATTCTTCAACACTATGTGTCCTAGATCCTTGCCTTGCCTGACCATGAAAACACACTTTTCTAGGTTCAAGCAGACTTGATATTCTCTGCATTTGTCAAAGATTTGTATGAGTTCAGGTATATGTGTCTGTCTAATGTTGGAATGAGCACAGAGATCATCAACATAGACTTCCAAATTCTTCCTTGGGAATTCTTTAAACACATGGCACATCAGTCTCTGGAAGGTTGTAGGCGCATTGGTTAGACCAAATGGCATTACCCGAAAGGCAAATATGCCCCACTCTGTGGCAAAGGCTGTCTTATGTTGATCTTTTGGTGCAATGGCTACTTGATTGTAACCAGAGAACCCATCCAGGAAGCTGTACACTTCCTTTCCTGCTACCCTTTCTAATAGATGCTCAGTGATAGGAAGTGGCTAACTATCTCGGATGGTGGCTGTGTTAATCTTCTTCAAGTTAATGCATACACGTAATTTTCCATTCTTTTTGGGCACCACTACAATGGGGGAAACCCATTCAGTGTGCTTGATTTCATAGATAAATCCAACTTCAACTAAGCGATCTATCTCTTCTTTGATCTTGGTAGCATAGTTGTCATTGTATGTGTATGGCTTCTGTTTAGAGGGTCTGGCATCTGAGGTCATGGAGATCGTGTGGGAGCATATGTCCGGGTCTACACCTTTCAAGTCCTTGTAACTCCAAGCAAATACATCTCTCTACTCTCTTAACAAAGCTATCAACTCTTGCTCTTCTTCTTCCCTCAGGTCATGTCCTATGTAGGTGCATCTTTCTTCTCCTTCTTCTATGGCTACAACTACTTTCTTGGTGGTTTTTCCTTGTTCTCATAGGCCTCTCCCGATTGTGCCTCATGTTTAAGAATTCTTACCATGACTCTCCAATCTTCTATTTCATACTTCTTGAAATTTTCAGGGACCTCAAACAAAGACTCTTCTTCCTCTGGTGTGACTTCTTTCTTCTTTCTTTTCTTTCCTTCACTCTTAGTGGTCACTTGTGTGGTTAATCTCACCTCTTTCCTACCTTCCTCGTGTCTTTGATGGTGAGCTTCTACCTCGTGGAAGTATTCCTCATCTGATGCAAAAGGTGGGTCCATAATGATTGACTCTAGATTGGAATCACTTGCATCCTCAAATGCATCAGTGCTAGGTTCACATTCTTCAATAACTGAATCACACATTATTGGCTCTCTTGAGAAGACTGAAATGTCATAGCCATCCTCATCACAGTGGGGTGTCCACTGTTCTTCATTGATGGCTACATCCATTGTTGCTAAAAGGTCAGCCCAATCGTGGGGTTCAAATTCTTCGTCTGGAAATACTATAGGTGCATAGGCTTGGTCTTGAATCGATCTTTGCGTTTTCTTCGCACCTGTCTCTCTGGCTTTTTCTCTCTTCTCCTCTTCTACTGCTACTTTACACATTCATAAGTGAGTGTCTTCATGCATCCATGAGGATCCTGATCCGATGGAATGCACTGACTCTGTGTCATCCTTCGTTCTATGGATGGGATTCCATTGAATAGGGGGCACGTCTCTATGAGAGAAATCTTTGAGATTCACTTTGGTCGTGATACCCAAGTGTTGCAAATATAAGGCATTTGTTCCCCAATCATGTACTACTTACAATTGTCTCAAGAATGGTCTTCCTAGAATCATCTCCTAGGCTTGATTTTTGCTAAAATCACATATAGCAAAAGTATGCTCAAACTCTACACCACAAGTGGTGAGAGTTATTCCTTCTAGTAGCCCTAAGGGTCTCTCAATGTGACCATCGGCCATTTGCAACTTCATTCTCATTGGCCTGAGTGTTGGCTTGCCCCATCGCTTCCATAGGGAAGTGGTAGCAATTGCAACTCTTGCACCTGAGTCCAATATTGCCTTGGTTGTGTAACCCTAATGAGTGATAGGGAGATATGTGTTTCCTTCTTCTCCTTCACTCATGTCTCCTATCTTATCCAATGGTATTTCTGGCACTGTTCTATGAGATCCTTCCTGGGAACAAGATTTCACTACATTTGGCACTTGTTTGGCTACATGTTTCCACAATTTCGGCCTAACCTTGAGTAGTTCTTCTAAAGTGAGATTGCACTGTACTTTAGTGTTCTTTAGGACCTCGGTGTTCCTAGGTATGATAGAGTCTTTGTTTCTGATCATGACCGTGGGTGCTCTCATGCAAGTAGACTTAGTTTCCTAGGGGCCTGTGAAATGGGGTAATTCCTGCAAGGAGCTAGATTCGAAGTCTAACCTCTCATGAGATTGGGCACTCTCCTGCTCTCCATAAATGGAGGGAATGTCTTGTGAGAATTGCTCGTGCGCGTCATCCACAAGTTCAATTGGAGGAGGGTCTTCACCTTCTTTAGCCCATTTCTCTTCTTGAATCTCTCATAGGAAATCTGGTGAATACCGATTCATAGAAAAAGAGGTGTCTGGTTCCGTGGAGTTAGGCACATAAGCTTCTTAGGGAGGAATGCTTATTCTATCACTTGCCCCCTCCTTAGCCTGGGAGGTGGCTCCTTTTCCAGACTTTGCAAGTAACCTCTCCAATCTATCTAATCGACCATCAAATTGCAATGGTGTCCTAGTGGAGCTAGAGCCATTGAACAAGCAACTGGCTTCAAACATGGCTTGCGCCAGTTCCACCATTTTAGCACAAAGTTTTGTTCTCTCTTATCTCTAGATCGGCTCTAGGGTAACAATTGCCATGATCTGGCACATTTGGCCCTTCTTGGATCCTGGCCTGATATGCTTTAAGCATCATGTCTAGATCCTCAGGAGTGGGATCGGCTAGGACTGATCCTACTCTGGGTGGTGGGTGGGTTATGGGTGGTGGATCAGAAGTTTGGGGAATGGAAGGTGATGGGTTGGAGGGAGAGGGAAATGATGGTGGTGGTGTAGTGTGAGAGTGAGTTTGAGATGTGAGTTCACTTATCTTTGCTTTTGTTTATCTCAAGCTTGCCTCAAGTTCGCTCATTTTCTGTGACCATTGTCTTTTCATTCTCTCTCGGCTATCTCTCCAAGCTCTTGTCCTTTTCTTGCTTATGCTCTCTGTCTCATTAACCTCAGAACTTTTTTCCTCACCTAAACCTTGGTTTTGCTGCAAAGCTTGAGCTCTAGTGACCACATGCACGGGGGTTGTGGAAGTTATACTTCCTGTAGAGTCTACTACTAACCCAATAACGTTAATAGGAGAGATTTTTGGCATGTTATTGGGGTTCTTTGGGTAGTCTCATAAGAAATGCTCTTTTCCACAATCTTGACAAAAGCCCTGGATTGTTACTGGCTGGCTTTGTGTAGGTGCAAGCATGGGGCGATCACGAATGAAGTGATCTCCTTGACATCGGTAGCATGGTCCTCTAGGAACTGGGGGTCTTACCTGCCTAGGTTGGGATCTAGAGTTGGGGTTTGTGTACATGACATTTGCATACTCAAGCTCCCAACTAGGTTCGCTGGGATCTTCAGAGTAATATGATTCATTATGCTCAAGTGACTGCATGTAGTAAGCTTGTGGACTATCCATGTGAGTAGAGTCAAAACTATGATCACTCGGGTCACTTTCCGAAAGTAGTGGTGTTACTAGCACTATGGCTCTATTCAGGTTCTCTTCTGCAGCTTCGTACTTTGTTGGAATCACATTGGCTGGGGTTGGGGGCTGCTGAGCTAACACAGGCTGAGGCCTCTACTAGGTTTGGTATGGTTGCTGATAACATTGCTATGGTCTGCCATATTGTTGTGGTGGGTACTGATTCTAGTATCTTCCCTATTCAGGATATGGTTGTGGATAAGGTTGCCTAACCGCTTGCTTGTTATATGGGCAATCTTGAGCGGTGTGATTGGTGTACCCCCGTTCTATGGTAGAGTACTGGCTACTAGGATTCACTTGGGGTTGGGCCATAATGGGAAATACACTCGCCAAATGGTCTCCTCCACATGTATAGCATCGTTTCCCTAGAGCAAATCTTGGAATTTGTTTGCTAGAAATACCTAGTTTATGAGCTGCCTTCTCGGCAAGTTCCTCGATAGATGTGGATTGACCAGATGTGAGGCTGCTAGAATTATCTGAATCCTTGTAGATTTTTGACAGCTCCAACTCCTCGCCTAGATTATCCTCAATGTCTATGCACATGCGCACACATTCCTCTATGGTTATGGGGTCCTTCAGATACACATATGATATGAACTTGGTGCTCAACAATCCATCTAAGAACAAAGCCACTTGCTTGACTAGTGTGGGTAACTCAGGCATCAAACACCTCTCTAGGTATTGCCTAAACCGTCTCCCTGCCAGTCTGACCGTCTCTTGAGGTGTTTGCTTAAAGCTATGAATCAATGAGGAAGTATTATGCCGTATGCCACTCTTAGAAAACTCAGTGACGAAAGCTTGTAACAGTTGGTCTATGCTCCTAAATTGCCTCTCATGTAGTGGTTGAAACCACGTAAGAGCTGTGTTTCTAAGGGTTAGGCCAAAAGCATTGTATTTTGTGAACAGGTCCTCAACTTGTTCAGCTCTTAGGACTTGCCTAAATTCTACCACATGGTCGTAAGGGTCTCTAGTGCCATTGAAGTAAATCTTCATGGACTTGACCAGCTGGGTTGGCCTCAGGGTCCTAGTGTGCTCTCTAGGCCTTGGCAAGGGAAAATCATCAGCATTTCTTTGGTTTCTTGGAGCCCTAGGTCTCTCAGTTTCTTCTCTACCCGTTTCTGTTCTCATCCTTTCTCTTCCCAAGGGGTTGGAAAAACTTACTTCTGGCCTGTCTCTACTTCTGTCCCTTTGAGCTCCATGAGCTTGGGAGGTCCCAACTCCTTGGTGGCTGTAGGAAACATTAGATCTTGGTTGGGGAAAAATGAATTCACCGTTCCAAGTGTAGGCATGTCTACCATGCTTGGTGACCACGAAGATCCTCTCTGACGTATTATCTAGGTAGGTTACTTTGCCTGGGCTATTAGGGTCTTTAAACTCGTAGATTGTGAGAGCTCCCACCTCATTGGGCTGATCAGGCTTATACCTCCAAAAAGCCTCATCGGTTTCACGATTTAAAAGCACATCTATGCTTTTATTGTCCTAGGGAACCCACTATGGAGTAATGATTCTGGTCAGGATGGATTTGCCCCGTGGAGTCCTCGGCACCCTTCCTAAGTTCCCTTGCTCTATGTCACACATGTCAGTCTCTGCGATCACATTGCCGAACTCGTCTGTCCTATCTGGAAGGGTGGTGACTACATAAATAGTCCCTTCTTTATCTAGGTATGCTTCATCCTCGAACTTGACTACCGGATGTTCTAGTCCATGGGGTTGATCGGGGTTCTTAATCTGGACCACAGACCTTCTCAGGCCATCTTCATAGATGCGAGCACCTAGATGATTAGTCCTGATATATTCCAATTGAGTCTTGTAAGGTCCTTCTAGTTTTTCTAGGTACGCCACCCTTGAACTACTTACTGGTCTCTCCATGTTATAGGACATCTCAGAATTGCTTGTTTCCGAACTTGGAGTGTATGGGTAATTACTCAGCTGCTGGGTCTAAGACCTAGCAGTATGATTGATACTAGCTTTAGAAGATCTGAGGCTTTCTCTGTCTCGGCCTTAGTGTCTTCTTGACCTAAGGTTCATATGGCTGGTTTCTCTACCCCTTGGTCCCAAATACAATCTCGTTTAGATTAGTTTGTATCAATCACTTTGTTCTTTTTAGTTGAATATTGTGTTAAGCCCTTGTTTGGAATCACGTCGTCAGGATTACTTAAGTGAATTTCGCACTTGATATTTGATCGATTCAAGTTTACTTTTGTCCCTTAGGATTTTTGCACTTAAGATCTACTTAATGCTTGTACTTATCTGATTAGTTCTCTTAGACTTGATACGTGCCTAGCGTTGCTCTAATTAATCTCCACACCTAAGTCATACTTAGCCTAAGCTAGGAATTGACGAAGGAGGCTTGAGAGAACTTCCAACCTTAATTCACTTGTTGATTAGACTGCTACACAAGCCCAGGTAGCCTTCTCCCAAGCTCGGTACTCACCCTTGCTAGCTTGCTTTGGAATGCCTTGATTGTGCACAATGTTCTTGCAAGGGTACACCAATTAATATTGCCCTAGATTACAATGAATTGACATACACACCTCAAAAAGCATAGGACCCCCTGAGACTAACTCTCTACACCCCAAAAATCCTATGGCTACCTAAGTCCACCTAATGGCCAACTTAAAAATACTTGTTCCAAAACTCCACATATGATTCTTACAAGAACCAGTCAATGTCCACGTAGGATTCTGAACGAGCTTTTCAACGAGACCGAAATCTCATCAATCGGAGTTTGTATGGTGAAGTTATGACCATTCAAGCACTTAGGGGTCAAGATTGGCTCTCAAGGTTCAGGGAATTCATCCATGGTTCTCTAGGTACTTGCCCACGTCTAAGGCTCTAAGTTAGTCCCAATGTGTCAAAATCAAGCCCCAAAATTGTCCCAGGTCAATCAATTATTACACTCCAAAAAATTATTCGTAAGGCCGGTGTATCCCGATGGCTTAGGTCAGTGTGTCGCAACAGGTGAGAGTGTCGCGATACCTTGGTGTGTGGCGGTACTTGGGTGTGTTGCGATACTCGGGTGTGTCGTGGTACTCGCATGTGTTGCGATACTCAGGTGTGTCGCGATACTCACGTGTGTCGTGATACTCGAGTGTGTCGCGATACTCGGGTGTGTCGCGATACTCGGGTGTGTCGCGATACTCGGGTGTGTCGCGATACTCGGGTGTGTTGTGATACTCGGGTGTGTCGTGATACTCGGGTGTGTCACGATACTCGGGTGTGTCGCGATACTCAGGTGTGTCGCGATACTTGGGTGTGTCGCGATAGATTGGGATATGGTGAATTTTACTGATCATGCTAGTGATTCTAGGAGCTCTCAGGCTGCACTCTGTCGTGGTGCACTCAGAATCGTGATCGGCTCAACTTTTTGGTGTGTCAGGATAGCTCAAGGTCGATGCCTCGGCGCTTGCGCAGAGAATTTCCTTACCTATAGAGCTTGCTGGAGATGGTGAGAATGCTGAGACCTGCAAGGATCATGCAAAAAACACACAAAAAATAGACATGTGCTCTCGCTCTCTCTCAAGCTCTCACTATGAAAATGAGGTGAATGAAATGAGGGTGGGAATATGAAAGGAAGATGGGGAAGGAGGTGGAGATGGAGATGGAGAAAATGGTGAAAAACAAGAAAATTACCTACTACTTACCATTCCAATGCATCCTCTCTACGTCTTACCGTTACACGCTCGTCCTCAAAGTTCGGTCCCCGGCAATGGCGCCAAAATTTGGTGTAGCTCAGTGATGAGTAGCACCTCCTTTAATGTCAATCCGGGAAGACATGAGGATGGTATGAAGACCTCGAACAAGTGATGGCACAAATGTGTGAGTGAGAAGCACACTAACATGCACACACATATACACACACACACGCACACAAGGCAAGAACAAAGAGAGAGAGACAATGGAATCACTTCTATTGCAAAAGAGATCATACAACTTCAATTCTACCACAAGCTAGCCTAAAAAATGAGCTCTCTAGCTCTATTTATAGTTTTTGACTAGCTTTGGTCCTGTTCAGACCTAGTGTTTGGCCTAGTTAAAAATTAGGTTCCTAAGCTATTTTGGGGGCTCAAATGAGCTCTGAAAATTATGAAACTTGGTAGGCAAATACTATTAAAGCTCATCAAGCTCAAGGACTCCTTAGCTTGCACAAAATGGAGCTACAAAAAGGTGAAACGGTATTTACAATGGTTTTTAGTGATGAGAATCACTTTTAGAATAATGTGAGGATTGAAAAAGAATTGATTGGTTGCCTCAGTGGTAGATCTGCATGTATGCCCATGCTTCTTCCAAGATGATGCCAACAGTGCCTTTCCTAGTTCCTTGAGTGCTTGATTTTCTAACTCAATGGTGATGCGATTTTGATTTACCCAGACTTGAAGAATTCCACTTCTTAGGTTCAGGTTGAGTGCATGATCATAGATCCAATCTTGAGCTAAGACAAGAGGTTCAGTGAGATACTCGTCTTGACACACTCGCACCTTTACTATCATGAGAACATCTTGAATGTTGATAGGAAGCTCCACCTCGCCCATGCAAGGGGTTTCCACGCCTCCCAATCCTATGAGATATGCCTCTATAGGATTGATGCTTAATTTCAATTCTTGACAATAAGAAAGTCTAACTACACTAGTGGTTGCATCTGCATCAATCAATGCTTCCATACTCCTTCCGCTTTCTCCTTGTCTTATCTCTAGGGTCACAAACCGACATCAATCAACTGTTCTATTGGAACGTACTCCTGATGCTTTGCACATGGTCATGTGATATCTCAGAGCATCATAAGCATCTATCCTCGACTGATCTATACCATGTCTCCTCAATTTCATTATTCAAATGCATTCCAAGGCTTCTACCTATGCTTCTTCTCGAATTCATCTTTCTTCCTCTTTGCGTTTCTTGGCCATATTAAGTCGATTTAGCATTTCCTCTGTGAGGGGTTCTTGATATAATTTCACTCTGCATCCACTGATGTTATTAGGTAGGATATCACCTTCTAGAGTGGCTAATTGGACTGATCCACTTGTTGAGATCCTATTGATGATCATAGGTCCATAGCCTCTCATGTCCAACTTTCTTGCATGTTGCTTTAAGGTGTACAATAGGACTAAATCTCCCCCCTTCAAGCCCTTATCCTTCACATGGGCATCAATGCATGCCTTTTGTCTTTTTTTAGCTGCATAAATCCCTGCTGTTGCTCTCAATCTTGTTTCACCTAAGCGTTCTAGATCAAAGATTCTAGATGAGAGCTCATGGCTAGTCCATTGATGCTCTTGTGCTACTTTCAGTGTGGGTATCAAGAAGTCCAATGGTAGCACTACATTTTGGCCAAATACCATCTAAAAGGGTGTGGCATGGAGTACCGTTTTATAGGCAACTCTATATGCCCAAACAACATGGTGTAGTTGTTTGTCCCAATCAGAGCGTTTAGCATTCACCAATTTTATCAACACATTACAAAGTATCTTGTTTGTGCTTTAAGCTTGGCCATTGGCTTGTGGATGATATGGAGCCAACTTCTTGTGAACCACCATGAATTCTTGGAGAAGATTTTCAATGACTTCATTCAAGAAGTATGTGACTCTATCACTTAGTAGCTCGATTGGTAATCCATGTCTAGTGAATAAATTCTCAAATAAGAACTTAGCCATCGTCTGAGCATCATTCTTTGTTGTCGCCTTCACTTCTACCCACTTGGTTAGATAATCAGTTGTAACAATGATGTATTCTACATGTGGACTCTTGGCTGGGGGACTAATAGGACCCACAAAGTCTACTCCCTACTTAGAGAAGGCACGTCCACCCATAATGAGTTTCAAAGGCATCTCATCTTTTTGTATCGGGTACTGAGTTTGCAGAAAAATATCACACTACTTCACATAGGTATGTGCATCCATGTGAAGTGTTGGCCACCAAATTCCTGCAAATAGTATTGCTTTGATCACCCTATCCAATCCAAAGTGGCCTCCTACTACACCTTGGTGAGCAGTCTCCAAGATCTTTAGATATTTGCTCTCATGGACACACAATCTAAGATATCCATCTTTTCCTCGTCTGTATAGATTATCTCCAATGAGAGCATAATCTAGTGCTTATTGCTCTAAGCTTCTTTGACTAGATAAGTGCTTATTGCTCTAAGCTTCTTTGACTAGATAATTTCTTTGACTAGATAATGCTTATTTCTCTAAGCTTCTTTGACTAGTGCTTATGTTTTCATCCTCAAAAGATTTACCAATGGTTCACTCCAATCTGGTACTAAAGACACTCGATATAGAGTAGCATGTTCCATAGGAGGTCTAGAGCTGCAGATTGGGCATTCCCTGCACAACTGGTGAACTTCTGCTTCCATAGTTGGTCAATATAACCCTAACCTTTGCAGAGTCTGGAGGGTTCTTTTCTTAGAGTGATGTTGCTTAAGTGCACCTACATGTGCTTGTTGCAACCATTTTTCATGCTCGTCGTCTTCTACACAACAGGCCAGTATGCCTTGACTGGTGTGCTTATACATGCTGCCTACCATTATGTGATATTTCTGGGACCTCACTAGTTCTTTATCTTTGGCTCTCGATACAGGATGTTTAGGTCCAAAGGTGAGGATAGGCACTATATTCTTGGCCCATTCAAGCACTACTTCTAGGTTGAATAAGTAAGCATCAGGAAGGTTATCTTACACTCCTTGAGGGAACTCTCCTGAAGTTAATCTAGAAAGGTGATCTTCCCTAAGGTGAGTTTTGCCTTTCCTAACCACAACTTCAAAGTCATATTCCATTAGTAAGAGGAACCATCTTGCTAATTTGCCTGTACTGCAAGTTTTGTTCACTAGATATAGCAATGCTTGATGGTCTGTAAAAAATTTAAACTTATTTGCAAGCAAATAATGTCTAAAGTTTTTAACCGCATACACTATGCCTAATCCTTCTCTTTCTTTAGTGGTATAATTTTGTTCATCCACATTCAATTTTCTACTGGCATAAGCAATGGGAAGATCCATATTACCTTCACCAGAAGGTTGTGCTAGTACACACCCAATTGCATAATTGGATGCATCCACATGAACATGGAAGGGCTTGTTCCAATCTGGTGTAGTCAAGATTGGTGTTGAACATAATCGTCATTTAAGCTCGTTAAAGGAGGTTTCACATTCATCCGTCCACTCAAAGTTAGTCAAAAGGGAGTACAAAGGCTTTGCAATGACTGCATACATGTGAATGAAACATCGGCAATAACCACAGAAAGCTTGTATCGCCTTGACATTCTTTGGCCTAGGTATCTCTGCAATAGCTCTCACTTTCTCTTCATTCGTGGATATGCCATTCTAGGACACATCTTGCCTTGTGTGACCATGAAAACACACTTTTCTGGGTTCAAGCAAACTTGATATTCTCTACATTTGTCAAAGATAGCTCTCAACTCAAGGATATGTGTCTGTGTTCAAGAACTATTTGAACACATGGAACATCAGCCTTTGAAAGGTAGCTGACGCATTTGTAAGACCAAATGGCATCACTCGAAAGGCAAATATGCCCCACTCTGTGGCAACAGCCGTTTTCTGTTGATCTTCTAGAGCAATGGCCACTTGGTTGTAGCCAGAGAATCCATGAAGGAAGATGTAGACTTCCTTGCTTGCTATCCTTTCTAATAGATGCTCAGTGATAGGAAGCGGGTAGCTATCTCTAATAGTGGCTGTGTTAACCTTCTTTAAGTTAATGCATACATGTAACTTTCCATTCTTTTTGGGCACCACTATGATGGGTGAAACCCATTCAGTGTGCTCAATCTCATAGATAAATCCAACTTCTACCAACCTATCTATATCTTCCTTGATCTTGGCAACATAATTTTCATTATATGTGTATGGCTTCTGCTTAGAGGGTTTGGCATTTGAGGTGATGGGAATCCTATGTGAGCATATGTCAGGGTCTACTCCTTTTAAGTCTTTGTAACTCCATGCAAAAACATCTCTATATTCTCTTCACAAGGCAATCAACTCTTGTTCCTCATCCTCAGTCAGGTCATGTCCTATGTATGTGCATCTTTCATCTCCTTCTTCTATGGTTACAACAACTTTCTTTGTTGTCTCTTTGTTATCATAGGCTTCTCCTGCTTGTGCATCACGTTTAGGCATTCTTATCCCGACTCTCCTATCTTCTATCTCATACTTCTTAAAGTTTTCAAGGACCTCAAACAAAGATTCTTCCTCGTCTGGTGAGGTGTCCCTCTTCTTCCTCTTCTTACCTTCACTTTTGGTGGTCACTTGCGTAGTTAACCTCACATCATTCATAAGTTCTTCATGTCTTTAAGGGTGAGCTTCTAGTTCATATAGGAATTCTTCTTTTGATGCACAAAAAGGGTCCATAATGATTGACTCTAGATCGGAGTCGCTCTCTTTCTCAATTTCTTGTGTGCTAGGCTTGCACTCTTCAATAACCGAATCACATATAATTGGCTCTATTGTGAAGACTGAAATGTCATAGCCATATTCATCACAGTGTGGTGTCCATTGCTCTTCATTGATGGCTACATCCATTGTTGCTAGAATTTCAGCCTAACCATGTGGTTCAAATTCTTCGTCTGTAAATACTACAAGTGCATAGGATGGGTCTTGAATTGATCTATGAGTTTTGTTTGCACCTACCTCTCTAGATTTTTCTCTCTTCTCTTCTTCTATTGCTACTTTGCACATCCATAAGTGGGTGTCATCACACATCCATGAGGATCCTGATCCTATGGAGTGCACTGATTCCGTATCATCTATGGCTCTATGGATGGGATTCCACTGTATGGGGGGTACATCTCTATGAGAGTAATCCTTGAGATTGACTATGGTTGTAACACATAAGTGTTGCAAATACAAGGAATTGGTTCCCCAATCCTGTGCTACTTGCAATTGTCTCATAAATGATCTTCCCAAAATCATCTCATAGGCTTGATTTTTACTGAAGTCACATATAGCAAAAGTATGCTCGAACTCTACACCACAAGTAGTGAGAGTTATCCCTTCAAGTAGCCCTAAAGGTCTCTCTATGTGACCAGCCATGTGTAGTTTCATTCTTGTCAGCCTGAGTGTTGGTTTGCCCCAACACTTCCATAGGGAAGTGGTAGCAATTGCAACTCCCGCACCTGAGTCCAAAATAGCCTTGGTTGTGTAACCTTGATGAGTGATTGGAAGATAGGTGTTTCCTTCTTCTCCTTCGCTCATATCTCCTATCTTGTCCAAGGGTATTTCTGGCACTGTTCTATGAGATCCTACTTGAGAATGAGGTTTAGCTATTTCTGTCACTTGATTGGCTACATGTTTCCATAATTATGGCTTAACCTTGAGTAGCTCTTCTAAGGTGAGGTTGCACTGCACTAGTGTTCTTCACTACCTCCATGTTCCTAGGTATGACTGAGTCTTCATTTCTTATCATGACTGTGGGTGCTCTCATACAAGTAGACTTTGCTTCCCATAGGCCTGTGAAATGGGGTAGTTCTTGTAAGGAATTAGACTCGAAGTCTAATCTCTCACTAGATTGGGCATCCTCTTGCTCTCCATAGATGGAAGGAATGTCTTGTGGGAATTGGTCATGTAAGTCATCCACAAGTTCAATGGGAGGAGGGTTAACACTTTCTTTAGCCCATTTCTCTTCTTGAATCTCTCTTAGAAATTATGGGGAATATCGATTCATAGAAGAAGATGTGTTTGGTTCTATGGAATTAGGCACATAAGCTTCTGGGGAGGAAGGCTTATCCTTTCACTTGCCTTGTCCTTTCCCTTGGAGGTGGCTTCCTTTCTAGATTTTGCAATTAGGCTCTCCAATCTTTCTAACAGTCCATCAGAATGCAATTGTGTCTTAGCTGAACTAGAGTAGTTGAAAAGGCGACTAGCTTCAAACATGGTTTGAGATAGTTCTACCACTTTAGCACAAAGCTTTGTTCTCCCTATCTCTAGATCAGCTATAGGGTAACATTTTTCATGATCTATCACATTTGGACCTTCTTGGATTCTGGCCTGATATGCTTTAAGCATCATGTCTAGGTCCTCAGGAGTGGGATCTGCTAAGATTGATCTTACTCTAGGTGGTGGGTGGGTTACATGTGGTGGATTAGAAGGTGATAGGGACGATGATGGTGGTGGTGGTATGTGAGAGTGCATTTGAGAGGTAATTTTGACTATCTTGGCTTTGGCTTCTCTTAAGCTTTCCTCAAGTTCATTCATTTTCTTAGACCATTGCCTTTTCATTCTCTCTCAGCTACCTTTCCAAGCTCTTGTCTGTTTCTTTGTTATACTCTCAAGCTCACTAACCTCTAAATTTTTTTCGTGACCTAAGCCTTGGTTTTGTTGTAATGACTGAGCTCTCATGACCACTTGCATTGGGACAGTGGAAGTTACACTTCCTGTAGAGTCTACTACTAACCCAATCACATTAATGGGAGTGATCTTTGTCGCATTGTGTGGGTTCTTTGGGTAGTCTCGTAAGAGGTGCTCTTTCCCCCAATCATGACAAAACCCTTGAATTGTCACTGATTGGGGTTGCGTCGGAGCAGGTAAAGGACAATCACGAATGAAGTGATATCCCTAGCATCTATAACATGGCCCTCTAGGTGCATGGGGTCTCATCTGTCTAGGTTGAGGCCTAGAATTAGGATTTGCATACATGACATTGGCATATTTAGATTCTCCACTAGACTCACTAGGGTCTTCGTAATAGTAAATTTAATTATGCTCAGGTGACTGCATATAGTAAGCATGTGGGCTTCCATATGAGTAGAGTCAAAACTATGATCATTTGGGTCACTTTCTGAAAGCAATGGTGTTAGTGGCACTAAGGCTCTATTTAGATTTTCTTTAACAGCTGCATACTTCACTGGGATCACATTGGCTGGAGTTGGAGGTTGCTGAGCTAACACAAGTTGAGGCCTTTGTTTGGCTTGGTAGGGTTGCTAATAGGGTTTTTGTGGCCTAATATACTTCTGTGGATACTAATTCTGATATCTCCCTTGTTGTGGATATGGATGTGGATAATTTTGTCTAACAACTTGCTTGTTATAAGGGCAGTCTTGTGTGGTGTGGTTAGTGTACCTCCTTTCTATGGTGTAGTATTGGTTGCTCGGGTTTGCTTGGGGTTGAGCCATGATTGGAAACATGCTAGCCATATGGTCTCCTCTGTAGGTGTAGCATCTTTTCACAGGGGCAAAACAAGGTATCTGTTTGCTAGAGACTCCTAATTTTTGAGCTACCTTCTCTGCAAGTTCCTTGATAGATGTGGATTGTTTGCAAGTGAGGCTAGTTGATCTATCTAAATCTTTATAGTCCTTTGAAAGCTCTAATTCCTCCCCTAGATTATCCTTGATGTCTATGCACCTGCGCACACACTCTTATATGGTTCTAGGGTCCTTCAAGTACACATATGATCTCAATTTGGTACTTAACAATCCATCTAGGAATAAAGTCACTTGTTTGGCTGGAGTGGGTAACTTTGGCACTGAGCATCTCTCTAGGTATTGCCTAAAGCTTCTTCTTGCAAGTTTGACTGTCTCTTGAGGTGTTTGTTTAAAGCTATGAATCAATGAGGAAGTGGTGTGTCTTATGCCACTCTTAGAAAATTCTGTGATGAAGGCTTCTAGAATTTGGTCTATGTTCCTGAATTTCCTCTTGTGTAGTGGTTGAAACCATGTAAGGGCTGTGTTCTTGAGGGTTAGACCAAATGCATTGTATTGCATGAATAGGTCATCAACTTGCTTAGCTCTCAATACTTGCCTAAATTCAACCACATGATAATAGGGGCTCCTATACCATCCAAATAATTCTTCATAGACTTAACCAGTTGTGTGGGTCTCAGGGTCCTAGTGTGTTCTCTACGACTTGGCAAAGGGAATTTGTCTGCATTTCTTTGATTCGTTGGGTCTCTAGGTCTCTCATTTTCCATTCTATCCTTCTCAGTTCTCATTCCTTCTCTTCCTATTGGGTTAGAAAAGCTTACCTCGGGTCTATCTATGCTCCCATCCCTTTGAGTTCCATGAGCTTGAGATGTTCCAGCTCCTTGATGACCATAAGAGACATTGGATCTTGGTTGGGGAAAAATAAATTCACCCTTCCAAGTGTAGGCATGCCTACCATGCTCTGAGACCATAAAGACTCTCTCTGAAGTATTGTCTAAATAGGTCACTTTTCCTTGGCTATCAAGATCTTTAAATTCATAGATTGTGAGTGCTCCCACTTCATTAGGTTGGTCAGGTTTATACCTTGAAAAAGCCTCATCCGTCTCTTGGTTTAGGAGTAGATCTATGCTCTTGTTGTCCTCGAGAATCCACTCTGGAGTGATTATTCTAGTCAGGACGGATTTGCCTCGAGGGGTTTTGGGCTCTCTTACTAAGTTCCCTTGCTCTATGTCACCTATTTCAACCTCTAAGATCATGTTGCCAAACTTGTGTGTCCTATCTAGGTGGGTGATGACCACATACATTATTCATTCTTTATCTATGTATGCACCATTTTCAAACTTGACTACTAGATGTTCTAGTCCAATGGGTTGGTTTGGATTTTTAATCTAGACAACAGATCTTCTCAGGCTGTTGTTGTGAAATAAACTTCTTCCTAGAGTATAGCATCCACCAGAGAGTGAGTGAGTACCTATCCACCCATCCAACTCCACTCATATATATACCAAAGGTCGAAGGGGTGCATGTCTTAATTTTTATCCATGTGTCCTTCCAAGTGTCCTCCACAACCTAAGAAAATCACATGGCTTCTATTTCAATTGAAGCCTTCCCTTCACGTACAAGTCAAGGTGTCCTTTTGGGAGAAGCTTCTCCCAAGACTAAGGTTTCTTCTACCTTAGGATAATTATTCCTAATGTAAATAATCCTTCAATTGAGACTTCCATTGAAATAAAACCTCAAGAGTTAAAACCAAGAAACATAGGTTCCTTCTTGGAGGGTCTAACCCATTTAAACCAAGGGTTCCCTATTATTTGAGGGTCTAGTCCAAGGTTTATACAACATTCTTCCCCCCTTTAACATTTTCATCCTCGAAAATGTGCTTTGGTATATTATATGGAGTATTCCCCCGTGCACCATGATCCAGTTCGTTGATCATGGACTCAGTCTCAAAGGATATTGGCCTCGTTTCTAACTAATAGTTGGAAAAGAGGGAAATCTTTTGTTTATGGAACTTACTCATTCCCAAGTAGCACTTTCTTCAGTTCCATCCCTCCATTTAACTAAGCACTCTTTATATAGGTGATTTCTCATTTTTTTTATCTCGAGTGCATAGAATCCTTTCTGGTTCATGAGGGATGTTAAGAAGGGAGATTGGTAGAATGATTGTATCTGAAGTTACAAGATTGTCCTGTTCAGGTAGTTTCCTTTTTAATCTACTTACATGGGATATTGGGTGAAGTAAACAATTGTCTAGAAGTTCTAACTCATAAGCCAAAGTCCCTATTCTTTTGAGAACCTTGAAAGGGCCACATAACCTTGGGGAGAGTTTAGGACAAGGTCCTGTTTTCAATGTTTCAAATTTCTTGATAATACTAATTCATCAAACTAAAAGGAAATATCTCATCTTTTAGGGTCTCTAAAAGATTTAGCTCTATCCTGGGCTTTCCTCAAGTTTTCCTTGGCTATTTTTAGCTTAAAGTTCATGTCTTCTAAGAAATCTTTAGCTGCTTGGACTTTTTCATTTTGTAGTCCAACTACATAAGGTGCTCTTGGTTGAAACCGTACATTAACATGAAAGGACTATATTCTGTTGTAGAGTGCTTTGCACTATTATAAGAAAATTCTACTATCGATAAATAGTCTTCCCAGTTGGTTTGGGTAGAAGATACAAAGGCTCATAGCATATCTTCAAGTATTCGATTGACTCTTTTAGTTTGAACATCCATTTGTGGATGTTCAGTAGTATTCACGTTTAGCTTAGTTTCTAATCTATTAAATACAGCTCTCCAAAAATGTCTAGTGAATTTTCTATCTCTATCAGACACTATTTCTTGAGGTAATCCATAGAGTCTGTAAAGTTGTTCTATGAATAGTTTAGCTAATTCTAGAGTTTTTACTGTAGTACGACTAGGTACGAAACGAGCCATTTTGGTCAATCGATCAACTATGACCCAAACGGCATCATGACATTTAGGGGTACGTGCCAAGCCTATAATGAAATCCATGGAAATACTCTCCCATTTCCCACTTGGAATTTCTAAGGGATGCAACAAACCCCCTATCTTAAACTTTTCAGCTTTGTTTACTTGGCACTTGGTGCATCTACTTGGGGCATCATGACATTCAAACAAAACCTTTTTTCTAAGTTTGGAAACACAAAGGACACAAATATTTCCTTTGTATAACAGATATTCATCTTGAATACTGTAGTGTTAAACTTATCTTCACTTGATAAGTTTGTGCTTTGAGTTGAAACCTTCTTCCACGCTTCCTTAAAGCTGGCGTCCTCTTGATACCTGCCCTTCATGAGTGTTACTAAATCATTAGAAATTTGTATGAAACTCAAAGAATTTAACATTGGCATCCTGCTTAGTGCATCTGCCACAATATTAAATTTTCCCTTTCCATATCTGAGTTCATAGTCAAATTCTTGGAGTAATTAGGCCCATTTGGCTTTCCTACCTGATAAATCAGATTGGTTTGCAAACCATTTAATACTTGTTTGATAAAAAACTATAGTTACTTTGGCACCAAACAAGTAATGTCTCCATTTTTTTAGAGCATGCACAATTGCATAAAGCTCTTTTTCATAGGTAGAATAATTTCTTTGAGCTGGGTTTAACTTTTGGCTTTCAAAAGCAATTGGTTGACCATTTTGATTCAAAACAACTCCTATTGCTAGATCACTAGCATCTGTTTCAACTACAAAGGGTTCATTTGGATCTACTATTTGTAGAACCGGGGCCAAAGCTAAGGCTCTCTTAAGTCTTTCCATATTTTGAGCATGTTCCTTCTCCCAATTAAGGATTTTGGCTTCACCCTTTAATTTTTGAAATAAAGGGATTGAGATTTTTGCAAAGTTAGGTACAAATTTTCTGTAGTATCCTGCTAACCCTAAAAAACTTTGAAGTTCTGTAATAGTTTTAGGGTGAGGCCAGTTAAGAATAACTTGGAACTTTTCAAGATCTACTTGAATCCCTTTTTTAGATGGATACAACATACTGATGAGGTGACTTTTGCTGGGGTAACTTCAATCTCTTCACCAGTGAGTAGTTTAGGAAATTATGGGTCATCGAGTCGTCTATCATGACTCTAGCATTTTCCCCACTTATGCAAGCATGAAGTTTGATCAAGTCATGAGGTCCAAACTGGTTTTGGACCCACATTGAGTCAGACAAACAACATTGATGTGTGTAGTCTTCATGAAGGACTTCCACTTTTTTCCAAACTTTACTATTTTTGAGATTTAATGTTTGGACTAAGTGTATTCTTGTCTTTTCTTTCCTTTTTATCTCACAGGTGGCCTTTTGTTGTCCCCTAGCAATGTAATTCTTACTAAGATGTCCTAGGTTAAGGCACTTAAAGCAAAGTTTTTCATTTTTTGCTTTTTCCCAAACATGAGGGTCAAGTCTAGGTCATGAAGGTCTAGGAGTTTTAAAGTTATCTTTTTTGAAAGTGCCTAGCTTTCTTTTACCTGGTTTAAATTTTTTATTTTCTCTGACAAGATGAAGTGGTTGTGTTCCGATTTTAGCATGATCTTCATAGATTTGTGCTAACTTAATAGCATCTTCTAAACTTTTTGGAGCACTTCTCTTCACTTCATGTTTAATCTGCTTGTTGAGACCATGGATAAAACCTCTTACCTTATGAAAATCATCTAGGTTTTGAAGTTTAAGTACTATTTCTCAATAATGAGAAATATATAAAGAGAGGGGATGTCCTCTCCAAAGGACTTTGTCCCATTCTTACCAATTACGCTCGTCCTCATTTTCTGGTAAGAATTCTTTTTTGAAGAATTCTTCAAATTGATTCCAAGTTTCTGGGATTCTTTGAGCCTCTTTTAAGCTCATCCACCATTTATAAGGCTTAGGTCCAAGTGATAAACTTGTTTCTAAGACTTGATAGGCTTCAGTGGTGTTTTTTACCTGATGCAAGTCTTGCCATTTTTCCAAAAATGACAGGACTGCATCTTTGTTTCAGTCTTTATCTTCCCCTGAAAATTGAGGTGGTTTTAAATGAAGGATTCTAGACTTAATGCTAACACATTATTGTAGCATTTTGGCCTTGAAGACTGTAAGCCTATTGCCACTCCTATGGAGACAGGTTTACGATTGAGTCTTCATGATGCTGGAGATGCATTTGATGTTGTTCTCTAGTAGTAGGTGATTGGATGCTTGATTTATTTATGCATTACTTGGCTAGATATTCAGTTTGTTGTCTCATAGATGAGAAGGTTTATGCATTGCCCAGGTGTCAAGCATTGGCCTACAGTTAAGTGCAGCTTTTGCTACTTGAGTGGTACCCGACTACTTGGGTTGTTTTATCCCAAGGGGGGATCATTACCGCCAGATTTGCATGCATTTTCTGACTCTGACTGGGTTGGTTGCTATGACACTCATGTGTCCACCAGAGGTTTTTGCTTCATGCTTGGAAGCTCATGCATATCCTGGCTGAGCAAGAAGCAGCCTACTATGGCGACTTCTAGCTGTGAGGCTGAGTATAGGGCAGCTTTCACAACGACTGTTGAGTGTGTGTGGCTTAGACGCCTTATGGCTGATTTTGGTGTTGGACAATCTTCTGCCATCACCATCTTCACTCACAATTAGAGCACATGGCAGTTGCGAGGAACCCTATGTTCCGTGCTCGCACTAAGAACATTGAGGTGCATTATCATTATGTGAGGGAGAGGTTCTCTACTGGGGGGATCAGCCTGGCATATGTGCCCACATAGGAGAACATTGCAGACCTTTTCACGAAGGCTCTGCCTAGGGAGAAGTTTAAATCTTTTCGCAAAGCTTTGGGCTTACTTCCTTTTGTGGAGTGATTTCCACATAACTTGGCACTTCCTTATACATGAGTACTAGCTCCTTGTTCACTGCATCACTCCGAGGGGGATTTGTTGATATATTTAGGTAGTGATGTGTGTGAACACACTAGGACCGTCGGGGCACTTTTTTCCCTCTTTAGGAGGTTCCCCCCCCTCTTGTATATACGCCTATTGCCGTAATGGGTTACTTATCTTTGTACATTCTCTAGTAATACACTCAGTATTGTGTGTTGTGCTCCAAGCTTCTTCTTCTTCCTTGTGCTGTTCACGTGCTTTCGCAGACATCTAACTCCAACAACAAAGATAGATGCAAACTAAGAGATAGAGAACTCAAATTCTCAGATTGTCGAGCATAATGCAATTATAGTGATGGTGTTTTCCACCCGTGTGCTCCCAATGTGGAGCTTAGATAGTGATCTAGACATACTCTAGATGAAGGGTTAACTAGTGCGCAATGCTATGTAAAGCTCAACATGGGACATGCTTATATAGCTTTTACAAGGGGAGTCGATATAGATAAATGCAGTGGGGAGATACTCAATAGTCGACAAAATATTCAATCCCACAATATCTCCACGACCATAAGTCCTATCATCTTGGCCCTACGGGCCAAAGGGATAGGCCGCCCAAACCCCCTAGAAGGGGGCAAGTCCCCCCTCTACACTCCCCCCATTAAGGTTCCAAGGGGAAACTGCATGATGCCACATGGCCTTTATTTTTGCCTTGAATGGCAACCCAATGGCCCAAAATTTTATGCCCTACCTACCCTAATGGCTAGGGTCACATAGATCATCTATAACCATCAATGGTCTCACACAGACCTCATCTATCTTGGAAGTTAGGGTTCCACAAATGTCTGGGCTCTCACAATGGCTTCTCCTCATAATGGGGGCCTTACAACTTAGAGCACCATGGATCATTTGTGGTCACTTGAGTATTGAGCATATCTAACAGTAAGCCACTCTAGTGAGTGTTTCTCTATTTGGCATTTGGATCATGACCTTTTGAATTTCTATTATTTCCTAAAATTCTTTGGAACTTCAAAGGGGTCTCCTCCTCTGTTGGCTTTGGGGTGGATTTCTCTCGTTTCTTCTTCTTGGTTACTATTAACATCTATTCTTATTTTGATCTTTCCTCCTTTTTAGTTCCGGCTTCTATTAAATATAGATATTCTTCCTTGGGAGTACAAAAAGGCTCCACGAGGATGGAATCTTCATCTTCATCACTATCTTCCTTGGGTTCACTCATATGAGGCTTATGCTCTTTGATCACCGAGTCGCATATGATTGGGTCTATTGTGAAAACTCAAATGTCATAGCCATCTTCATCATGGTGGGGATTCCACTCTTGCTCATTGATTGCTATATCCATGGTGACTAGAATTTTTGCCTAAGCATGGGGTTCAAATTCTTTGTCTAGCAATAGTAGGGGTGCATAGGCTAGGTCTTGAACTGATCTAGGGTGTTTTATGTACCTACAGAGTGCATTGACTCCATGTCATATGAGTCTCTATGGAAAGGGTTCCACTATAAGGAGGGCACATCTCTATGTGAGTAGTCCTTGAGATTAAGTTTCGTGGTGACTCTTAAATGTTGCAAGTACAAAGAATTGGTTTCCCAATCTTGCATTGTATGTAGTTGTCTCATGAATAGTCTCCCCCAAATCATCTCATAGACGTGGCTTTCTCCAAATTCACATATCGTGAATGTATGCTTGAACTCCGCATAACAAGTGGTAAGAGTTATTCCTTCCAACAACACTAAAGTCTTAGAAGAGATTCCAAGATCAGGAGAATTAGGAGCATAGGCTTCCTTGGGGGGAAGGCTTATCCTTTCACTTATAGCATTAATCACTTGTGATGTAGCTTTCTTTACCAATTTGACTCTTATCTTCTCTAGCCTCTCTAGCAATTCATCAAAGTGGAATTGTGCCTTGGCTTAGTTAGTGCAATTGAAAAGATGGTTGACCACAAACATAGTCTGAGCCAATTCCACCATTTTTGCACACAGCTTAGTTTTTTCAATCTCTAGGTTAGCTCTAGGGTAACACTTGTCATGTTCTATCACAATTGGTCCTTCTTGGATTCTAGCGTGATATGCTTTAAGCATAATATCTAAATCCTCCATAGTAGGATCCACTAGGATTGATCTTGCACTAGGTGGCGGTGGTTTGGTGGGATGGTTTGGTATAATGAGGGTGGTGAGTTATGCTAGTGCACTTGTGATGCAATCTTTATCAATTTAGCTTTCATTTCTCTTGTGAGTTGTCATGTAGTACTCTCTGTTCCTTGTCACACCCTCTCTTTCTTGGGTTTTTCTTTTGTACCTATGCCCTCTTGCATTTGTATTCTTGAAGTTGATCCTTGGGAATCCATACTTGTTTGATGCCTTTGCAATATTGTTGTCGAGTTCTTCTAGATAAGGGATAAGTTAGCATTTCACATTTCTCTAGAGAGTGGATAACCTTACTTAGACTCTCAGTAATTCTTTCTTGAGAAGGAGGGATGGGCTGATTACATGTAGTGGAGCAAGATCTTTCACTGACACTCAATTTAGGTAGAATGGTGGAATGATTAGACAAGGTTTTGGTTGGGTTTCATGTACATGTATACTTTGATTTGGGATATTAGGTTTTTCCATGCATATAGTCTTTAGAGGTTTCTCATCTAGGAGACTAAAGACTTCTCTATGTCCTATCTTGGTTGATATGTAGCCTTGCACAAGATGTATCGTGACCTAATATTCATAAATCTAATCTTGACCTAGAATCAATTCTTCTAGGAGATCTAAATCATTACAAACCAAACGTCTTTGTTGCTTGTGTTATTTCCTAGGTGTAAGGACATAGTTACTTCTCCTAAACACTTGATAATGTTACCTCTTATCCCTATCATATAAGCCTTGGTTGAAGTGAGTTGCATCTTTAGTTTTTCAACTAATGAAGCACATACACTACTCAAAGCTGCTCTCATGTCAATCAATGAGTCTACTAATTGGTATTCTCCCATACCAATCCCTATATTTAAGTATGGTTGCCACATTTGGTTTTCTAGCATTTCCACATGAGTAGAATGGAAATTTCCCATGGGAATAGGCTCTTCACCTTGCATATACCTTTCATCCCGCTCTCGAATCCACTCTTTTTGTTTCTCGATTTGCTCTAGGGCTTCTAGCATTGCTTCTTCTCGTATCCTCTCTTCTTCTTTCTTTCGGATTTGAGCTCCTAATAGTCGAGTGAGCATTTGTTCCATCAATTGCTCCATGTATTTTTTGACTCTGCATCCGCTTATGTAGTTGGGTAAGATGTCTCCATCTAGAGTGGCTAGGTTGATGGCTCCACTAGTGGAGATTCTATTTATAAGCAATGATCCATATCCTCGTTGTTGAAGTTTCTTTGCATGTTGCTTCATGGTATAGACCAATACTAGGTCTCCCACTCTAAGGTCTTTATCCCTACTATGAGCATCATAATAAGCCTTTTGTCTTTGCTTGGCAGCATAGATACCTCCTATAGCTTGTAATCTAGTCTCATGCAATTTTTCTATCTGGTCTAATTGTTTGGATAGTTCATGTCTTGTCCACTCATACGGGCATCATTTTTCCCAGTGGCTTTCGCTTCTACCCATTTTGTTGAATAATCGATCAACACTAGAATGTACTCAACATGAGATCCTCTTACTGAGGGATTGATTGTTCCAATAAAGTCAATTTCCCCTTTTGAGAAAGATCTTGCACTAATCATTGGTCTTAAGGGCATATCATCTCGACATATTGGGTACTTGGTCCATTGGCACACATCACAACTTTTTACATAGGTTTCTGCATCCATATGTAGGGTTGGCGACCATAAGCTCACAAAGGGAATCATTTTTATAGTCTTGTCCATTGAAAAATGACCTCTCGATGCTCCAGCATGCACCATTTCTAGTATGGGAAGATACTCTCCTTCATGCTCACACAATCGTAATTGTTCATCCTTCCCTCGTTTAAACAATTGTTTCCCCACAATCACATAATCTTTGCTTTGTTATTTTAATGCTTGTTTCCTAACTAGGGTAGCTCCTTTTGGATAAGTGTGTGATTTCAAGAAGTTGACTAGTGTCTTACTCCACTTAGGGGCCATCGTTGAATAACATAAAGATGAATGTTCATCAGGTGTACTCTCTTGACACACTCAAAAATTTGTTACGCGATCATGTACATCCTTTTTCATGTCCAACCAATACATTCCTAATCTCTTCAGTTCTTGTGTTGTTCCATTGACACCCGTATGTGTTCTCCATTTGTTCTCGTGGGCTTTTTTGAGTAATCTACTTCATTCCTCATCCTCCACACATCTTAGAAGTATTCCATTGGGATCCTTGTAGTACAAACTTCCTACCACAATGTGGAGATTTCTTGCTTGCCAAAGTTTTTTTTACTACGGTTCAAATTGATCCTATGGTTAGGTCCATGTGTGAGTATAGGTATTGATTTCGCACCCCATTTTGGACATACTTCTAGGTTGAACAAGTAGGTGTTTGGTAGCTTGTTTGCTACCACAGTTGGTGGTTCTTCATTCTTCATTCTTGACAAATGATCAGCTCTTACATATGTGTTACCTTTCTTGACTACTACTTCAAAATCAAATTCCATCAATAGTAGAAACCATCTCACTAACCTTCAAGTGTTACACCGTTTACTAACCAAGTATAATAGCACTCGGTGATCAATAAAGAACTTGAATTTATTGGCTAGCAGGTAATATCTAAGTTTTTTCATAGCATAGACCATCCCTAAACCTTTTGGTTCAGTTGTGGTGTAATTGCATTCCACCTGATTTAACTATCTACTAGCATAGGCTATCAAGTGATCTATCTTTCCTTCATCTGCTAGTTGTGCTAAGATACATCTAATGGCATCGGAATGGTCTATTCCAATTAGGCACTTTCAATATTGATGTTGAACTCAATCTTCTTTTTAATTCATTGAAAGCCTTCTCACATTCTTTCATCCAAGTGAATTGAGTTAACAACCCATATAAGGGTTTTGCAATCGTGGTGTACATGTGAATAAATTGACGATATTATCCACAATGACCCATAAAATCTTGTACCTCTTTCACATGTTTAGGTCTCGATAAGTACAATATAACTTTAATTTTTTCTTCATTGATCAAAATTCCATATTTGGACACTATATGTCCCAATATTTTTCCTTGTTTTACCATTAAGACACATTTTTCTAAGTTCAAACAAACTCTATATTGCCTACACTTGCCGAATAATTTTCTTAATTCCAAGATGTGGCCAATACATTGAGAAGAGTATGTACATAGGTTTTCTACATAGACTTCCATGCTTTTCTTGGGAATTCCTTAAATACTTGGCACATTAATCTTTGGAAAGTAGCTAGGGCATTTGTTAAACCAAATGGCATAACCCTAAATGCATATACACCCAATTTATTAGCAAATGCAGTCTTATGTTATTCTTTTGTGGTGATGGCTACTTGATTATAACTTGAGAACCCATCAAGGAAGTTGTAGAATTCTCTTGTTTCCTACCCTTTCCAAAAGATTATATGTAATGGGTAATGGATAGCTATCTCTGATGGTGGCAACATTAACTTTTTTGAGGTTAATACATACCCTAAGCACCATTTTTCTTTGGTACCACTACCAAACGAGAAGTGCATTCAATATGTTCAATTTCATGTATAAATCCAACTGTTAACAATTTGTCTATTTCCTCTTTGATCTTGGCTGAATATACATCATTGTACATGTATGGTCTTTGATTCAAGGGTTTTGCATCAGGATTCATCGGAATTCTATGAGAACAGGTAGAGGGATCTACACCTTTAAGGTCTTTCAAGGTCCAAGCAAATACCTCCATATATTCTCAAATTAAAGATATGAGTTCTTATTCCTCTTCTAAGGACACATCCTTGCCTATGTAAGTTCATCTTTCCTCTTCTCCTTCTACAGCCACTATTATCTTCTTGGTTTATTCCTTGTTGTCATATGCTATTCCATTCTACACTACTGTGAAGGTGTACAGTCAACCAGATCAACTTCGACTGCCAGTTCCCAAATGTCAATGCGCATAGGGTGTTTTAAACAAATCAAGTAACAGTTGGAGACTAAAAGAAGATGAAAAACACTCAAGAAATTTGGTTAGTAGTTTAATGGTAGAAACCTTGTCATAAACTCATGGTTTTGTTTATGAAACAAGCTATTTATCATTCATCCTTCATCATTTTTAAAAGTCAATAGTTTAGCCTTATTTATCCTTGAACTCATGAAATCTCAGTGTATAGAAAAGATATGGAAGTATATTATCCTTATTTGCCCCAGACGAAGAACACCCTAACGAGTTTCCCATCTTTAAATATGCAATTCCTAGACATAGACAAACTTAAATGGGTCGCCTCAAGTCTTCTTGCATTGAGAATCGCTGAGAATTCTTTGACTTAATCTAAAATCCATGAGAAAGAAACCAGATCCATGTGGTTATAATGAATGCTTGATGGCAGATAAGTTAGATTTTATCTGGGACGTTTTTGGGGTTAGCAAGAGACATATGAAGGGCTGGGATATTTGCTCATCTAAGAAGGTAATGAAAATAAGGGAATGTGTGTGTTGTTGTAAACAAGTCAAAATATTCCAAATCTTGTAGCCATAACAAGTGTTTTTTCTAGACATCCTTCAAGAAATGACATGAGCATGCTGGTTAGAGAAATCGGCTTCCCAAGCTCACACCCAACTTCAATTCCCAGGAAATGTAGTAGAGCTATCTTTGAAGTTAGTTTTGGTGGACAATAGTAGATTTTTTTTTTTTAAGTAAACATGAGCGCCAAATCAACAAGGTAATTTTCTATTTTCATGATCGATTAGCGATTGCATGGCGGAAAGCTTTTGTGAGTATGATTTTAGGAGATGGAAAAACTATATAAGAAGTGATCTATGATCACTTTGGTCATCACTCAATCTTCTCATGCTCAACTTAGAGCACTAGCTCAATGCAAGGAGGATGTCAGCTTGGAGGTCCTCCATGTGAGGAAGTGTTCTCATACACTTAGACGAGGGATGCTCTACATTTGGATACATCTAGAGGATTTCATGTCAACCAACATACTATGAGTAACAAGTATGCATCTATCCTCACTTGTTCATTCACTACTTTCTAATTTATGTTAATCAAAATTCAAGTTTGCTGTAAAGAAATTCTAAACTGTTCATATTCTCCATATTCTCGCGCACACACACACACTCTACCTCTTAGGCACAGAATCTCTTGTATTTAGTTCCTATTTCTACCTAGATTGAGATATTGTCAATTTACATAATATTCTCACATTGTAATTTCACATTGGAATATAGATATTGTCGGTGAGCACTCTAGCTTACCATACACTTTGAAAGACCTTTTCAATTCTTTCTCTATATCCCACTCATCATCTTTTTGAGTATTAAGGTGTGTATGCTAAGGTCCATGTGTTGGAAGATCCTATAAACCTATGATTTATTGTTATTGAGGCCCACCCCACTTCTAGTATTTGGTACGAGAGAATAATTGACATACACCCTTAATACGATGAGTGACTATAGACTTGAGAATGAAGACAAGCTTGAGGGAATGTCTAATTATTGAATGTGGAGTTTTATGATGATGAATTTGTTAGTATCCAAAAGATTTGTGGAATATCTTCAATGGCACTTATCCAAGGCCAAGACAAGTCAGAGAAGAGGGTATCTCATCTTCTAGAAGAACCCCTCTTCCTATTTTTTCTCAATAGGAGGTTAGTGAAGAAGAAGGAACTGCTTCATCATCAAGAGTCAGTGGTACTACTATCAGGTTACTTCCTACAAAAGAGAAATCTAGATGGGATTCAAGGGATGCACTAGCACTTTCATATATTGAGATGGGAGAAAACATGCATATTATACCTCAAATCTTGCAGAACCTCTCATTAGGCTTGGTTGGAGTTGGAGAATCTCTATCATAGCAGAAACCCTTGTAGGAAAGCTCATCTAAGGAGACAACTAGCCAACACAAGGCTGAAGTTGGTGAATGAGTTCAATCAGAAATTTTGAAGCTCAAAGAATTACCAGATTAGTTACTCAATGTTGGATTCAACCTTTCAAATGTGTTGGAGTTTGAGGTGTCCGGAAGCACGCAAACAGCACAAGCAAGAAGAAGAAGATTGGAATACAAAACACAATACAGAATGTATTACCACTAGAATGTACAAAGATAAATAGCCCATTAGGGGAATAGGTACATATACAAGCCGGGGGGAAAACCTCCTAAAGAGGGAAAAAAGTGCCTCAGTGGTCCTAGTGTTCATGCACATCACTACCTAACTATATCAACAAATCCCCCCTAGGAGTGATGCGGTGAACAAGGAGCTGGCACTCATGTATAAGGAATTCCCAAGCTATGTGGAATCAATCCACAAAAGGAAGTAAGCCCAAACCTTTGCAAAAAGCTTCAACCTTCTCCCTAGGCACAACCTTTGTGAAAAGGTTTGCAAGGTTCTCTTGGGTGGGCACATATGCCAAGTTGATCTCTCCAGTGATAATGCACCTCAATGTGCTTAGTGCGAGCATGGAACATAGGGCTCCTTGCAACTGCCAATACACTATGACTTTCAATGAAGATGGTGGTGGTAGAAGACTGACCAACACCCAAATTAGCCATAAGGCATCTGAGCCACACACACACAATAGTCACTATGAAAGTTGCCCTATACTCAACCTCATAATTGGAAGTGGCCACAGTAGGCTGCTTCTTGCCCAACCAAGATATACATGAGCTACCAAGCATGAAGCAAAAACCACTAGTGGGCACAGAAGTTTCATAGCAACCAGCCCAATCAGAGTCAAAAAAAGCATGTAAATATGGTGATAGTGATCCTCCTTTGGGATAAAACAATCCAAGTAGTTGGGTACCATTCAAGTAGCAAAAGATGCACTTAATCGCTTGCCAATGCTTAACACTTGGGCAATGCATAGACATGCTCATCTGTGAGACAACAAATTGAATATCTGCCTCATTAATGCATAAGTAAATCATGCATCCAACAACCTACTGATAGAGAATAGCATCTAATGCATCTCTAGCATCATGAAGACTCAATCATAAACCTATTTCCATGAGAGTGGAAATAGGTATGCAGTCTTCAACACCAAAATGTTGCAATAATGGTCAATATATTTTGTTTGATATAAAGCTATTCCACAATCAACTTGCATAAACTGAATCCCCAAATAATGATACAAATGCCTCAAATCTAACATCTCAAATGAGACATGCAAATCAGCCTTAAAATTAGCAATATGCTTCTCATGAGGACCAGTGAGTAGCATGTCATCAACATAGACAACAACGATCCAAAGCACATCATTTGCACGCTTAACATATAAGGTGATTTCAGTTGGACTATTCTCAAAACCATGTGCAATTAGATAGGCATGTATTGTTCATACCAAGCACATGGTGCTTGATTTAAACCATATAATGCCTTCTTCAACTTGCACATTGTGTGTTCATGCCCTTTCTACACAAAGCCACGAGGTTGAAGACATACACTTCTTCATGCAAGTCACCATTCAGAAATGCAGTTTTAATATGTATATTCCAACCATGATGAGCTGCAAACACATAAATGCTAGGAATAATAGTCATTCGGCATGTAGGAGCAAAGGTCTCATCAAAATCAATGCCTCTTTCCTGAGCATAACCCTTTGCAACAAGCCTAGCCTTATACCTGTCAATTGTTCCATCAGGCCTACACTTCACCTTGTATACTCACTTAGTGCCAATGGCCTTCTTGCCAGGAGGCATCACATAAAGACCAGGTACCATTTTTCATGATAGCATCATATTCTAATTGCATAGCAGCCATCCAATTTTTAGAATTTTGCACCATAAAAAAAAACAGGCTCATTCTCATCACAAAGACTAGAGGCAACCATAGCATAACAATCTGATGCAAAAGAAGCACTATGCGAGCCTAAACAAGTGCGATATGACAGAGGTGCATCTAATTTGTTGTCATGCAAAGTCTGCACCTGCTACTTTGGCATAGCTTTTGCCTCCTCAATATCAAAACTCTCATCAAAATTTGCTTCATGTAAATTTGCATCAAGTGCATCAACAAGTGCATCATCACATGAAACCTGTAAAGGCTGAGAAGCTACCTCATTAGGACCAACACTAAACTCTCCACCTGTAAAAAGAGGGAGCAAAGTATGATACATATCTTTCGAGCTAACAGATGTCTCCTTAGTACATGAAAATAATGGCTGAATAACATCTTTCATAAAAATCACATTACAACTAACCAGGATGTGTTTAGTATATGGATGGTACAGAGGATAGTCTTTGCTTTTAGAATTGTATCCAACAAAAATACATTTCACTCCTTTATCATCCAATTTCCTATGTTTTTGTCCAGGCACTAATGCATATGCCAGACAACTAAAAACATGTAGTTGAGCAACATATGTCTAACAACCATGCCAATCCTTGTATGGAGTGATAGACTGCTATGTTTTAGTGGGACACCTATTAAGTACATATGATGCACACATGATAGCCTCAAGCCAAAAACTATGTGGTAAAGCCTGACTCTTGACCATACGCCTAACCATTGTTGGAGTTTGAGGTCTACACAAGCTTGTGAATAGCACAAGTAAGAAGTAGAAGCTTGGAGCACAACACACAATACTAAATGTATTACCACTAGAATGTACAAAGATAACTAACCCATTAGGGCGATATACAAGCTAGGGGAAGAAACCTCCTAAAGAGGTAAAAAAGTGCCATGGCAGTCCTAGTGTGTTCACACACATCACAATCTGAATGTATCATCAAATCCCCCCTCGGAGTGATGCAGTGAACAAAGAGTTGGCATTCGTGTATAACGAAGTGTCAAGCTATGTGGAATCAATCCACAAAAGGAAGTAAGCCCAAATCTTTATGGAAAGCTTCAAACTTCTCCCTAGGCAGAGCCTTCGTGAAAAGGTCTGCAATGTTCTCCTACATGGGCACATATGCCAAGCTGATCTCTATAGCAGAGAACCTCTCCCTAACATAATGATAATGCACCTCAATCTGCTTAGTGCGAGCATGGAACACAAGGTTCCTCGCAATTACCAATGTGCTCTGACTGTCAGTGAAGATGGTTGTGGTAAAAGATTGACCAACACCCAAATCAGTCATAAGGCGTATGAGCCACACGCACTCAATAGTCGCTGTGAAAGCTGCCCTCTACTTAGCCTCACAACTGGAAGTGGCCACAATAGGTTGCTTTTTTCTCAACCAAGATATACATGAGCTACTAAGGATGAAGCAAAATCAACTAGTGGACACACAAGTTTCATAGCAATTAGCCCTATCAGAGTCAGAAAAAGCATGTAAATCTAGCAAGAGTGCTCCCCCTTGGGATAAAATAATCCACTTTCTACACAAAGCCATGGGGCTGAAAAACATACACTTCTTCATGCAAGTTACCATTCAAAAATGCAATGCTAATGTCCAACTAATGTACATTCCAACCATGATGAGATGCAAGTGCACAAATGCTATGAACAATAGTCTTTTAGCATGTAGATGCAAAGGTCTCATCAAAATCAATGCCTCTTTCTTGCGCATAACCCTTTACAATAAGCCTAGCCGTATACCTGTCAATTGTTCCATCAGGCGTACGCTTCAGCTTGTATACCCACTTAGTGCCAATGGCCTTCTTGCCAAGAGGCAAGCCACATAAAGAGCAGGTACCATTTTGCATGATAACATCATATTCTGATTACATAGCATCCATCCAATTTCTAGAACTTTGCGCTTCATCAAATGAAACAGGCTCATTCTAGCAATCTGATGCAAAAGAATGGAGGGTGCCCATTTTACATGCTGACAGATTTTGAGTCAAAACCAAAAACAGTTTGAAGCACATATACCCATGCATGCTTGGAAAAATCATCGATGAGAGTCACAAAGTAAAGATAGTTCCCAAAGGACGGTGTCTGCATAGGACCACCAACATCATTGTGAACAAGCTGCAATTTCTAAGTAGCTCTAACTAAACTATCTTTTGGGAATGAGGAATGCTGCATTTTGCCCAAAACATAGCATTCACATACATGTTTACCAGGTGCCTCGAGTTTGGGTAGAGAGGACACCATTTCATATTTGTGCAGGTGTAGTAAACTAGCAAACTCCTCTTTAGCAGCCACTTTTGGACAGCTCTTTATGACATGATCATTTCCTTTACATTATTTGCAAAACATTTTTTGCTTTTTTCTTTTATTCTCTTCTCTATCATCCTTCTTTAATTGTGTAGAATTAGCACATTTTTGCTTACTAGTAGAAGAGCTCCATTTTTCTTTGCCCTTTTGACTAGCCAAGAAAGCTTGATCTGCAACACACATAAGGGATCTATTCTACCTAGACTAATCTTCCTGCAATAGAACATAGACTAACTCCTCAAATGTTAAGGCATTTGGATTGCCTTTCATCATCAAATGAAGAGTACAAGAAAAACTCTGATATGAATTGGGAAGACCATTCAAAACAATATGGACAAGTGAGCCGTCAAGAAAGACTTCATCAGCAAAAATCAATTGTTCCTTCAAATCTTTAATCTTTGTTAGAAAACTCTCCATGGAATCTCCTTCATTCATGTGCTAAATCTCCAAATATTTTTGGAGGTAAGCAACACGAGCCTCATTGCTTGCCTGGTATAAAGTGGTAAGTGTATCCCAAGCATCCTTAGTTGTTCTGCAAGAGTGAATGTGAGGATAATGGCAAGTTTGACAGACAAGGCTATCAATGCATGTGCTCGAGCATCTCTGCCATCCCAACGAATTTGCTCTATGGTAGGTGCAGCAAGAACTGTAGCATGAACAAGAACATGAAGAATATCATCATCTTCAACGTCATTTGCATCACCTTCACCAATTGTGTTTGTAGGTGTAATAGAACCTTTTTCCACATCGTGCACAATATTGCATAATCCTTTTGTAACCAATATATGATGCATCATATAAGCCCATAATGGGTAATTGGTATCATCCAACTTATCCTCAATAGCCAACATATGAAATACATCACTGCTTTCAACACTGGCCATTGATTAAAATAACTTGATGCAAAAAATTGATTGTATCTCAAAAAGTTGAACAAAACTACCCTCTTGAGTTCTACTAAACCTAGAGCAGACTTCGAGATGCTTATATTGCCCAATTGAAACTTGTATTTATTTTTGGCACAAAAAGATGAAATTGCCTGCATAAGCATTATGATAGTGTGTTTGAAGGTTGAAACGAGCTCAAAGCATGATTTTGCCATGACAAAGAGAAGTCATTTTGATCTCCTAATCACCTTGATTATGCACACCAAATTTCATGCAATTGTTAGACTGTGATCGGAGAGGTGTCGACAATGCCCTAAATGAAGTAGGGACCTGCTCTGATACCAATTGTTGGAGTTTGAGGTCTACGGAAGCATGCGAACGGCATAAGGAAGAAGAATAAGCTTGGAGCACAATACACAATACTGAATTTATTACCACTAGAATGTACAAAGATAAGTATCCTATTAGGGCAATAGGCGTTTATACAATCCTAGCGAAAAGACCTCCTAAAGAGGGAAAAAAGTGCCCAGTGGTCCTAGTGCATTCACACACATCACTATCTAAATATATAAACAAGATGAAGATGGTAAACACACTTCTGAACTCACTTCCATCCTCATATCATCCTTTTGTTACTTCTTTATCTTTCTTTATAAGAGATAGAGAACTTTCATTTGAAGAGCGAAAGAAGGAGACAAAGAAGGAGGAGAAGAGTTAGGAATCCAAGAAGGAAATTAACTCTTTCAATCCTAAGTCTTATAGTCCTACCCCTAATGCTTCCTCTGCATCGAAAGAAAAGTCTTCAACTACATCTTATTCAAAGAAAGGAGTATGCCATTACTACAAGAAACCAAGTCATTTCATAGGAGAATGTAGAACAAGGATTTTTAATGAGAAGAAGAAAACATCAGGTAATAGTGTTGAAGATGATCCAGGACCTGAATCTTCAAAGGTAGATTCATATGCATGTGTTACTATTGAAGGGGTAGCTTTTGATCACGCAACATTAAATGCAATCTCAAAAAATCCTTGGATTTTTTTTTCTAGAGATCCTAAAGATATGGCAGGTTGCATAAATGTATTTTCTTCTCTTTCTAACTCTTCAGGTAGAAGAGTGAACCTTGTGTATGGCTAGGATTTGGATGTTGTAGGTGTTGGAGAAGTGAATCTTAAGTCTAGAGCAGGTGGAGATTTCACAATTTCCAATGTTCTTTATGTTCTAGACATGAAGAAGAATCTTCTCTCTATGTCTACTTTCTTGTCAAATAATTATAAAGTTTTTTTTAAGAAAGATTCATGTAAGATCCTCGCACCAGATGAGGAGCATTGTCTACTTAAAGGTGACAGAAGAAGTGGCATGTTTGTATTGTCCAAATAAGTCATGCTAATGTTGCTAGGTCTACAACACTTACAGAGAACATGAGATTATGACATGCTAGATTTGGTCATATTAGTTACATAGTTCTTAAGCATATCAAAAATCAAGGTTTGGTGGAGATTTTTCATACTTTTGCTTTAGCATATGATGCAGATTCATGTGAAGGATCTCTTGATGGAAAGCTTCATAAACTTCCTTTAAACAAGCATGGATACATCACAGCCACAAGGAAGTTGTAGATCATACATTCATATGTGAATGGTCCGATGATTCTATTCAGGATTTCATGTACTTTGTTACATTTATTAATGATTTCTTGAGATATTCATGGATTTATAGTCTTAAAGTAAAGTCAGAGGTTTTTTCTAATTTTAAGAAGTTCTTAGCTATGGTTGAAAATGAAAGTCAGTAAAAGATCCAGATTTTGAGAAGTGATAGAGGAGGAGAGTACATCTCAAAAGACTTTAAGTCTTTTCTTGAAGACAAAGGTATCTCTCATCAACTCACTATTGCTTACATGCCAGAATAGAATGGTGTTGCAGAGAGAAAGAATAGGATACTTGTTGAGATGATGCATAGTATGATGTCATCCAAAAAGGTTTCTCCTAATTTTTGTTTGATGCAATACATATAGCTAATCACATTTTGAATAGGTCTTCCACAAAAGCTTTGGAGATCATCACACTTTATGAAGCTTATTACGGGAAGAAACCCGATGTGAGTTATTTCAAAGTTTTGGATTCCGAGCTTATGTTCACATTGAGAAGAAGGATTGTGGTGAGCTCGATATAAAAGCCATTAAAGCCGTCTTTATTCGTTATGAAATTGAAAGTAGAGGAAATAGATTCTATGTTCGAGATATAGGTGATATCCTACTCTCATGCAATGCATATATTGAAAAAAGTCAAATTTATGATAAGAAGGAAGAGATTCCAAAATTCATTAAAAAAATGACTATATGTTTTTTAGAAGGAATTTGGATTATTAAATTCAGCCATACAAGTGGGGTGATGAACCTTCTCAATCCCTAAGAGATGTAGGTGAAGAGAGAGTTTCATTACCCACACCAATACCTATTCCATCATTGGTACCTCTTGAAGTTTCAACTAAAGAAGTTGAAGAAGGTTCTAGAGTTCTAAAAGAAGGAGATATTGAAGAACTAGAAAGGATTCCACCACTTTTCAAGGATATGCCAAAGTGGTTACATCAAAAGTGGAACGACAGTGGTTTAAAGGAATACATTAGAAGAACTAGAAGTCAAACAAGGGGACAACAAGAAGAACAAGTAAATTATGAAAAACATTTTGAGATTCATAAACTTTTAGCTCTTACTTCAACTGAGAATGAACCAACTAGTGTTCAAGATGCACTACAAAGTGATATGCTTATCACATGTCCCAAAGATTCAGATCTTCAATATTTTAAAGCACAATTTAAGCATACATTTGATGTAAATGACTTAGGTATTTTGCATTATTATATTGGATTGATTTGAAGTACATAGATGAGTGTATCTATATGATACAATATAAATACATTGAGAAATTATTGGAAAAGTTTGTGATGATAGATTCCAAGCCTATGGAGACATTATGGATGTCAATGTGTCATTACAATTGAAAGCAGATACATAATCATTGAATGCTACATTATATTGTCATGCAATTGGTTGCTTGATATATTTATGTAATACACCTTTAGAGAGTCAGTTCGTAGTCTCTCAAGTATCCAGGTTCATACATCATGTTAGCTTAAAATTCAATGGAAATCAATTAAAAGACATTTGAAAATATTATAAGTTTTGTAGGTAATTAAACTTTGTACCATTATGAGATTGAAGGGGGGATTATTGGAAACAAGTCAAAATAGTTTAAGTCTATTAGCAATAACAAGTATTCTTTATAGAATTCCTTCAAGAAATGATGTGGGCCTGCTAGTTAGAGCAATCAACTTCCAAAGCTCACACCCAAGTTTGATTTCTAGGAAATGTAGTAGAGCTATCTTTGGAGTTAATTTTGGCAAACGATAGCGAAAAATTGTTTTTTTCTAAAGCAAACGTGAGCGTTGTTGGAAGCAATGTCCAATGATGGTCCAATATTGAAGGATAAGTGCATTTTCTATATCTCTGCAACAAAGTGAGTGACCGCATTAGCTAAGGCAAATAGAATTTTTCTGGAGTTTTTTGTTTGATAGAAAATGTGGTTAATCATAGTTTTTTGGGTGCTTTTAGATGTGCTTTTAGATGGACACTAAAACTATATAAGAAGAGCCAATGATCATAGTTAATCATCACTCAAGGAGCATCAATTCAAGGCACAAGGGGTGCTCAACGCAAGTTGGAGGTGATCAACAAGGAACTCCTCTACATGTGGAAGAGTTGCTACACTCTTGGGGGAGTTGTGCTCTAGATCTAGAGATATATGGAGGAGTTCATGTCAGCCAACATACTGTGAGTAACAAGTCTACATATGTCCTCACTTGTTCATTCACTAGTTTTTTATTTAGGTTAATCAAAATTCGGGTTTGTTGTCAAACATATCTAAATTGTTCATATTATCACACACACACTCTTCATACCTCTTAGGTACACAATTTCTTGTATCTAGTTCCTATTTCTACCTAGATTTAAATGTTGTTAGTTTAGCCATTTAATGTGCCATATGGCATTATGAAAAAGCAAACTAGAAGATATATCAAGAGAACTACCCAATAGGATCTGGACCAAGATCTCAATTTTAAAGATACTACCTTTAATTGTACTCAAGAAGCATTTGATGTGGTCGATCTTCTTTGGAGAAAAAGATTGTTGGAGAAGAATCTGACCTTGCAGTTGCATTGGCAAGAAGCACCATATCTATTATAGGTAAATCCTTCTTTTTTGCCTAGTGCTAAGATGCCAATCATGGGCAAAGTTTGGGAAGAACAACAGAATGACATTATTAACAAGTAATGTCTCAATTTTCCCCTATTATCGATCCCACCTCACAACTACTTCCCACCAAAGATTATAAGATCAAGACGATTGAATTTTTTCTATTTAAACATGCTCATGTTCCAAAGATAGCAATCAATCTCACATATAAAATACTCAGCATGATACTAATAGTATTGAAAATTTTCAAACATGCTGAATTTACATTTTTGAGCTTCATCGGCATTAACTTAGGCATCTATGCCTTAAGTTTTTATCTTTCAATCATGCCAAGGAGACTCACTATAATGGCCTATTACTCACACAATGTTTTTGCCGAGCCCTCATTTACAAATATTTGAAGCAGCATTTTTTATAGACATTTTTGAAATCGACTCTAAAATATTTTTTAAAATGTCATCCATTTTAAATGCCAAACTTGTGGCTTATGAGCAAAATTTTTGCTGACCATCATCAAGAACCAAATGATGGTATAATGTCAGAGCAATGGAAGCAATTCATGATCACAAGGAAAGAAAAGACACTAGCTCAATGAATCCCACCACTATATGCACTTGCTTGATGATAGAGATTTAGTCTCATTCATTGCAGGTCCCTAAGACATTGTGAGCTTAGGTACACAACATATGTTGCAATTAGTTACGTATTCACGTACTACTTTCTATATATTTGGCCAATACATCCTAAGCATCACAATTCCTTGGTCCCACTTATTCCCTTATGTCTTAATGGTTCATATGAGTCTGGTAAATCAAGGTTGGTTTTTCTCCATTCTCTTCAAATTTTAACAACAATCCATTCAAATCTTTGAGATATAAGCTACTCACCACAATGTGATTTTGGATGTTTTCTTGTCTTCTGAATTCCTTGGCCTTAGTCAAAGTTAACTTTATGAGTTGGAATATGATTAAGCATCAATACCATATCTTTAGCCCAAGAAAGACACACTTCCAAGTTGAAAAGGTAGGTATTTGGGAGCTCATCCTCTACTCCAGTTGGTGGCTCTCCATTAGTCATTCTTGATGGATGATCGACTCTTATGAATGCATTTCCTTTTTTGACCACTAATTAAAAATCAAAATCCATTGATAATAAGAACCATATGAGTAGTCTTCTTGTTGTTGCAAGGTTTATTGAACAAGTATAAAAAGGCTTGATGATTAAAAAAGAACTTGAATTTGTTGGCTAGTAGGTAATGTTGAAATTTCTTTACCATGTACACCATCCATAGTCCTTCTCATTTTGTAGTTGTGTAATTTATTTCTGTTTGGTTCAATTGTCTACTTGCATATGCAATCGGGTTACCTAGTTTACCTTCATCTGTGGGTTGTGCCAATATACACCCAATTGCAAAATTGGAAGCATCCACATGAATATGGAATGGCTTATTTAGATTAGGAAACTTTATGGGAGCTAAACTTAGTCTTTTTTCTAGTTCATTAAAAGCTTGTTCACAATATTTGATCCATTCAAAGTGAGTCAACAAACCATATAGTGATTTTGCAATAACAATGTGCATGTGAATAAATTGACGATATTTTCCATAGTGACCCATGAAGATTTGTTCTTGTTTAACATTCTTGGGTCTTGGTAAATCTAGAATCGCATTGATTATATCTTCATACATTGGGATACCATTTTGGAGACTATATGGCCAAGAATCTTTCTTTGATATACCATAAAAATGCATTCCTTAAGATTCAAACAAACCTGATATTGTCTACATTTGTCAAATATATGTCGAAGTTCATGTATGTGTGCTTCTCTTTGATGGAAGTAGGTACAAAGATCATCAATGTAAACTTCCATACTCCTCTTCAAGATTTCCTTAAAAACATGACACATTAATCTTTGGAATGTGATTGGTGCTTTGGTTAGAGCAAAGGCATAACCCTTGAAGCCACCCCATTCAATAATAAAGGTAGTTTTATGTTGATATTCAAGAGCAATTACCACTTGATTGTAGCCCAAAAAACCATCAAGAAAGTTGTACACTTCCTTGCCTACATTCTCTCCTAAATGTGGTTATTAATTGGTAATGGGTAACTGTCTTGCATAGTGGCAGCATTAAATTTATTCAAAGTTAATACAAACCCTAAGTTTCTTGTTCTTTTTAGGCACTACCATTAATGAAGAAACCCATTCAATGTGCTCAATCTCATAGATGAATCTTGCATCTAATAGTTTTTCTATCTCTTATTTGATCTTGGCTAAGTAGACGTCATTATATGTATATTGACTTTGTTTGGGAGGTTTTTTTAATGAGTCATAGGAATCCGATGAGAGATAATCTAAGGGTCTACTCCCTTTAGGTTTTTATAGGTCCATGCAAAGACATCACTATATTCTTGCAATAATTCCACAAAGTGATGTTCTTCTTTTGATGTGACATCTTTTCCAATGAAACTACGTCTATCTTCATCATTTTCTCTCATCATTAATACTTTTTTGTTTGTTCTTTGATATTGTATTATATTCCCTCTTGAGCCTCTCTTTTACGCATTTGAATAGCTATTTTCTGCTCTTCTATTTCATATTTCTTGAAATTTTTTGGAACTTCAAAATACTCCCTAGATGGATCCCTTTTTTCAATCCATCTTCTAGACTCAGAGTTTTTGGACATCCCTCCATAGAGAATATATTGATATATTTCCCAATGGGTATCACCCCAACTTCCTTTAAGTATTTTTCTTATGCGTCAAATTCGAGTTCCATTATGATGCTTTCATTATCACAATCTTCATAGCTTTCTTTCTCATCTACATCTTCTTCCTTGATCATTACCATAAACATGCTTAGGTCATATCCTTCTTCATCCACACACTCTGTCATTGTGATGACTTGTTATATTCCAGAGATGTACATGCTTGGAGGAACGAGAAGCTCCTTGCTCGGGGGATAGCCAAGGCCAAAAGCCAGAGAGTTCATACAAGGTATCTACTCATGATGGCCAGATGAATAGAGGGACCTTAGAGAGAACTCTAGATGGTGATTAGGCAAGGGCTATAAGTAGGCTGGGAGGTGAGTCCCAGGCATGCCATTGGAATGAGTGTCTTAAGGGGGTATGCAGACATTGAGAGCATTTCTCCATGCATCAATGGCTTCATACGTGCATGGTGAGCTCCGATGTGAGGTAAGTATGTTTTCGCCAAACTTTCTAAGCATGTTTTCTTTTTGTTTCTTGTTGTTTTTGCAGATCTATCCACATTGCCATGTAGAACATTCCATTCCACACATTTTGATATGCGGAAAGGGGGGGTGATCTCTGAGAGTTAAAGAGATACTACTTCCAAAAATTCTACAACACATTCAACTTCGAATTTAAAGAAAGAATGAGGAAAGATTCTTAAACTCAAGCATACATACATAGAATTGCATATGTTTACACACACATGCACACTCATGTTTGCACATAATGACACACATACGTGATCTAATTATTAATTTACTTATGCATTTGATTATGCATCTACACATATCTAAGATATAAATAAATAAAGAGAGAGTTACAGAGGAAGAAAAGAAAGTGAAGGAGAAAGAGAAAGGATGAAAGAAGAGAAAGAGAGAAGGAGGAGATCCTAAGTGAAATAAAGTGAAGAATAGAGAGAGAATGAAAAGATTAGAAAGAGAGAGAAGAGTAAAGAAAGAGAAAAAAAAAGAAAGATTGGAAGTAAGAGAAAAAGCAAGATTAGAATACCCACATTGACTAAATTGGGCATAACTCTCTCATATGAAACCCAAATTGGATGCTTCCACTTGTTATGGAAAGTAGACTCCAAGGGCTTTCCAATGAGTGCCTGGAACCTACATTGCATAATTAAAAGCCACCTGTATAGAGTATTCAATTCTCTGCATACTTCTTCAAGGAGGTATGCTGCCCACTCAACTAGCTTCATTGTTTTGGCCATAACTTCCTAATGAAAGCTCAAAATCAAGAAATTCAACTTGGTATAGATTGTACACTTCAATATCCTTCTTGTGATTGGTCCATATTTTGACCATTGGAAGTCATCTCTGCACAAGCTTTTAGATGGTTGTTGATTGTCAAGAAACTCTTTTTGAGTGATTTGAGTGTCCAATTATGATAATTGAGAGTCCCTAATCATATTTGAACCATTTCGGATAGGAATACATTGCTTTTCATACATTTTCATCATAGTTTTTCTCTCAAATAAATTGATTTGAATATTTCCCGCATCAAAGTTTACAATTTTGCATTGTATTCTCTTCTAGTTTTATAAAATCAACATTGGAATGTGCACGAAAGCTAGATTTTACATGAATTTATCTATGCACATGAAGTTACACTAACTTATCTTGATTCATAAAAGCATGCACATATTATTGTTGTGTGTTTCAAGATCTTTGTGTAGGTATTGGAGCAAGAAAAGATCTAGTTATGAGGGTGTGTAGTGCCCAAGAGCACATTTTGGAAAAGTTTCTTATTTGCACGTTTCTAGAGTAAAGAGAGTGGTTTTCCAACCACTACACTGATGCCTATCATTGTAATGGTTATTATTATTTTTTTTCAAGCTTCATTTTCCTAGCAAAATGTTGCCGAAAATTTTGTAGCCACATGGCATTATATGCCATGTGAGAACTAGAGTGATGTTGTGTTGTGTGAGAGAGGAAGTCTTATGTCTGCATAGCTAAAAGCATATAAATTGATTAAAGTAGAGAAGAAGATGCATGAGTGGATGCATGCATACATAGACGATATGATTGTTAGAAAGTTGAAATGCATGATGCATCTTCTATTTATAGAAGATCACTTTTATGTATCACCACGATGAGTTAGGGTGAGCATGAGGTATGTGATAGAGGTACCATGCATAGGCTAATTGTGCCTTTAGAAATTAAACGGCAAGTTATATGCATCAAGAACAACTAATATGTGTTTTCGTCTAGTAACACATGAGCACATGTACTTGATACACATGTTTATCTCGAATCCACACAAGAGTGCTATGGTTATGATCATCAATAGAAGTATTAAGTGCTTGTATGTGATTGGTTGGATGATATTAATGAATTTGCAAGAAGCACAATGAATAGAATGACATCCATAGATATTCACTTTCACTAAAAGATGGATACTATGTAAAGAGTTTATTTTTTTTTCAACGAGATGATTTGTGATGGTTAATTGATTTGCATTGATCTAGAAGGTCATTATATGCATGGATACATCTCCATGTCATAATCCATCCAAGATAATGAATGAGTTTGCAAATAGTTAGTGAGGTAGCAGCCTCATAGAGATTTGGATGCTACTCCTTGATGAAATGCCCAAATTTATTGAAATTTGGAGGGCAAGTAGCTCCTAGGCTCATCTTTCAGCTGAATATTTTTCAAGTATTTTCGAGACTTTTAAATAGGTCAAATGCCCTCTGCACTAAAAGTGCTGCTAGTAGAGGTAGAGGCCTGAAACAAGTGACATAGGCCCGTTGCAATGGACATTTCTCTTCATTGGTAGACCCAAATGGAATGCTTTTTGTTTGAAATGAGAACTTGATAAATGCACTTTGTGCATACCAATTTTCATTATTTTTAGAGATCATTTGATAGGTCAAATAATCTCTGCACATCAAAGTGCAGCCTCTGGAATTTATGAAATGATCAGAGACCATGTCACCTAGAGGTGATTGGTTCTCGTAGCTCATTTATATAAATTAGATGATTTTTGTTTCTAACATTAGATACACACCTCCAATTGTGTGTACAGAATTTCAAGATGAAATGTTTCTCCTTTAGGAGATATAAAGAAAAGAGTAAAAGTTAGCCTTTGCAAATTTTTAAAATTTTGTAGGTATAGAGGCTTAGTATTTTGGTTATTGTGAAAGATCCAAATGTCCAAATACTATAAAACTTATATCAATACAATTAGGTAGCAGTAGCTATATGCTATTAAAATTTGGAAGAAATTGGACATCATTTGATAGCTCAAAGGAGCTATTCTCATATCAATGTCTGACGAGGATTTTCCAAAGAGTGATACATGTGTCTGATGAGCACATGATATTTTCCTTTTGGAAACTCCAATTTCAAAAATTTTTGTTGGAGAAGCTACTTCAGTATAGACCCTATGTTATAACCAAAATCCAAGCATTTTGGAATTTAGCTTCATAGTTAGAAGCGTTGGGTGTGTGTAGAAGTGCAAGAGACACACAAGAAGCACACACAAGGAGCACAAATGCAGCAAGACACACGGAGAAGACGATGGCTAGAATAGCTCTCTCTATTGACAATGAAGTAAACTAAAGTAAGAGCTGAATAATATCCCTAAGTACAAATTACCACCACATATGAGAGTATCACGTATGTGGTAACATGGGGAAAAAACCTCTAGCCAACAATAGAGTAAAACGTGCCCATGTATAGGGAAAATGTTCACATCAAAGCTACTCGAGGAACATATAAGTGTAACAAATCCCCTTGGAGCGAATGATGTGAACACATACATGGAGTGACAGATCAGCCCCCACAAGGTAACAAGCCTAAAGCTTTGTGAAAAGCTTCAAATGTTTCTCGTGGAAGAGCTTTGGTGAATATTTCTGACATATTATCTTGTGTAGGCACATATACCAAATCAATATCTCCTACATGAAGGCGCTCTCTCACATAGTGATAATGCACCTCAATATGTTTGGTCCGTGCATGAAACACTAGGTTTCGTGCAACAGCCAAAGCACTCTGACTATCAGTGAGAATATGCGTAGCAGCATCAATCTCCATGAAAAGATCCATCAATAGGCATCTCAGCCATATACACTCCATTGTAGCTATGAAAACTGCCCTGTACTCAGCTTCACAACTCCATGTCACCACTGTAGGTTGCTTCTTACTCAACCAAGATATGCATGAGTCTCCAAGGAAAAAGCAATTACCAGTAGTGGACACGCGAGTATCATAACAACCAGCCCAATCACTATCTGTAAAAGCATGTAAGCATGGCTGAATATCTCTGCCATAAAAGAGACCTAAGCTCAAAGTGCCTCCGAGATATCTAAACACATGTTTCACCGCTTGCCAATGCTTAGTGCCAGGGCTATGCATGAATCGACTCAACTAGGAAACTACATACTATATATCCGGCCTTGTGTTGCATGCATATATAAGACATCCCACATCTTGCTAATAAAGAGAAGTGTCAAATGCATCACTGGAATCCTCAATCGAGAACCTAAATCCTGTCTCAACTGGTGTGGAAACTTGCTTGCAATCCTGAAAGTCAAAACGTTGAAGTAGTTTTTCAACATACTTTGCTTGATTCATAAAAATTCCCCCCTCAACGGATACAAACTGGATGCCAAGATAGTAGCTCAAAAGACCAAGATAAGTGACATCAAAAGTATGCTGCAAATCAGTCATAAGAATGTCAAGTTTTGCATCACATGACCCTGTCAAGAGTATGTCATCAACATAAAGAACTAGCACTATAAGATTAGCCCCATTTTTGTGTACATAGAGTGTGCTTTCAATTGAACTACATGTGAAGCCAAGAGCAGCCAAGTGCTTATGTATTTTGTCATACCATGCACGAGGAGCTTGTTTGAGACCATACAAGGCTTTATGCAAGCGACAAACCATATACTCTTTCCCTTTCATAGCAAATCCAGGAGGTTGCTTCACATAAACCTCTTCTTGCAAATCACCATTCAAGAAGGCTGTTTTTATGTCCAATTGATACACTTTCCAACTTCGATCGACAGCCAATGCAACCATGGTACGAATGGTATTCATGTGTGAAGTAGGTGCAAAAGTTTCCTCATATTCAATGCCATATTCTTGCGCATATCCTTTGGCAACCAATCGAGCTTTGTAGCGATCAACGCTACCATCAAATTTTCTCTTAATCTTGTAAACCCACTTTGTACCAATGGTATTCTTTCCTTTTGGCAGTTCACATAACTCCCAAGTACCATTCCTATGTATGGAATCCATTTTTGATTGCATAGCACTCATCCATTGTGGATCGTCACATGCATATTCAAAAGAAAGTGGCTCTTCATTACATGTTGTAGCAATAAGAGAATAATCCATAAAATTACTCGATGCATGGTGAGAGCTTGATCTTGTTCTACTAAGTAAAGGTGCACTCAATTTGTTGTCCTGCAAAGTTTGTTTCAGCTACTTTGGCATAGATTATGCACTTTTGATAGACATGTGTTCATTATGTTATAAATCTTCAACATGTACATCATGTGTGGGCTGAATTTCATGCTCATTTTCAGCCATATTTTGATGCAAATGTTCAGCCATATGTGGCTAGAAATTTCCAACAGTTTTGATAATTTTTGGTTGAAATTTTTCAGCCATGTTTGGTTGGAAATTCTCTGCATTTTCAGCTCTATTTGGCTGGAATTTTTCAGCCTGTGAGCCTCAGTTGGCTGGTCTACATGGCCATAGTCAAGCGCACCATTTTGGAACAAAGGCATGAGTGTATCGAACACATTTTGTGAGTTAACTGTTGGCTGTTTTTTGCATTCAAGTAGAGGGAAAACTGAATTTTCAGCAAATACCACAGCTTGACTCACAGTAATTGTGTTCGTCAATGGATAGTACGAACGATATCCCTTACTTTCAGCACTATAACCAACAAATATACATTTCTTTGCCTTGTCATCAAGTTCGTGACATTGTTGTGATGGCACAAGAGCATATGCCAAACAAACAAACACATGCATATGACTAACCATAGGCTTATGACCATTCCAAGCCTCATAAGGAGTGATGACTCTCAATGCTTTTGTAAGGCACCGACTCAACACATAATTTGCACACATGATCACTTCCATCCAAAACTTATCTGGAAGATGCTTTCCTTTAACCATACATCGTGCCATTTCAAGTAGAGTTCTATTTTTATGCTCGGCAACACCATTTTGCTGAGGTGTATATAGCACCGTACATTGGTGTGAAATACCTCTTTCACAAAGAAAAGCATTAAACTCATGTGACATGTGTTCACCACCACGATCCTGATGGAGAGTGTTAATCTCCAAAAGAACAAGCTACTCTTGAAGTTAGAGCACCTCTATATCAAGAGTAACTCAAAACATTCACCAATTTAGAGGATCAATGATCAATTATCAAAATTTTGATCAAACTGTGAAGAAGATGACTACACAGAAAGTCTGCTGCACATAACTCTCTCATTGACTTATCAAATGTGTAATTTTTTTAATAAAACTTTGCATAAGGTTTTGCCTATAGTTTTCGCACCTTCTCCAAGTTAAATCACTTCAAAAGACTCAACAGAACTTGAGAAATGTGTTGATATATTTAGGTAGTGATGTGTGTGAACACTCTAGGACCACCGGGGCACTTTTTTCCCTCTTTAGGAGGTTTTTTTCCCCCGGCTTGTATATACGCCTATTGCCCTAATGGGCTACTTATCTTTGTACATTCTCTAGTAATACATTCAGTCTTGTGTGTTGTGCTCCAAGCTTCTTCTTCTTCCTTGTGTTGTTCGCGTGCTTCCGCAGACGTCTAACTCCAACAATTGGTATCAGAGCAGGTCGTTGCTTCTTCTAGGGCGCCGTCGACACTCCTCCGTTTGCAGTCTCAGATTCACACAAAATTTGGTGAGCATACTCAGGGTGTTTCCGAGATCAAAACAACTTCGCTTTGTGGTGCCGAAGTCGTGATTTGAGCTCGTTTCGGCCTCCGAACGCACTATCGCAGTGCTTGTGCAGGCTATTTTGTCCTTTTGTGCCAAAGGTATATACCAGTTTTTGTTCGCCAATTTAAGCGTCTCGAAGTCTGCTACAGGTCTAGTAGAACTCGTCTCGGCAGTTCTGCTCAACTTTTTGAGATACAGTCAATTTTCTGCATCAAGGTATTTTAGTCACCGGCCATGGCTGAAAGCAGTGATGTATTCCGTATGTTGGCTGTTGAGGATAAGTTGGATGGTACCAACTACCCATTATGGGCTTATATGATGCGACATGTACTGGTTGCAAAAGGATTGTGGAACATTGTGCAGGGTGTTGAAAGACGTCCTGTTACACCTGTAACGACAGGTACTGCAAATACAGGTGTTGGAGCTGATGAAGATGGTGTCGAAGATGATATTCCGCAGATTCCTGTCCGTGCTGCTGTTTCTGTTGCACCTACTGCAGAGCAGATTCGTTGGGATGGTAGAGATGCCCAAGCACATGCATTGATAGCTTTGTCTGTCAAACGTGCCATTATTCCTCACATTCGCTCTTGCAGAACAGCAAAGGATGCTTGGGATACACTTACCACTTTGTACCAGGCTAGGAATGAGGCTCGTGTTGCTTACCTCCGAAAACAGTTGGAGAGTGAGCACATGAATGAAGGTGATTCGATGGACAGTTTTCTTACAAAGATCAAAGACCTGAAGGAACAATTGATTTCTGCTGATGAGGTTATACTAGATAGCTCACTTGTGCAGACCGTTCTAAATGGCCTTCCTGATTCATATCAGAGTTTTGCCTCTACTCTTCGATTGATGATGAAAGGCAATCCGAATGCCTTGTCATTTGAGGAATTAGTCTCTGTTCTGTTGCAGGAAGATCAGTCCAGGCAGAACAGGTCCATTATGCGTGTTGCAGATCAAGCTTTCTTGGCTAGTTAGAAGGGCAAAGGAAAATGGAGCTCTTCTACTAGTAAGCAGAAATCTGCAAATGCTGCACAATCGAAGAACCAGGATAAAGATGAGAAGAAATCAGAAAAGCAGAAATTGTTCTGCAAGTACTGTAAAGGAAATGATCATATTATAAAGAACTGTCCAAAACTGGCTGCTAAAGAGGCAAAGAAGAAAGAGGCTGGAATGGTTGTTGCAGAGGCCTCTACACCAAAAACAGAGTCTGCAAATCTTGTGCAGGAAGAAGAATGGGCGTTTACTACTGTCTGCAGTTTTGACCCATCTTCTCATGATCAGTGCATGTCTGCAGTAGACTCAGATGTTTGGTACTTTGACAGTGGGGCAACCAAACATATTACCTCGCAGCGCAGTTTCTTCTCTTCACTCGAGCCTGCCCCTACAGGGAATACTGTCACATGCGCCAATAACTCCTCTTATCCTGTTAAGGGAGTTGGTAAGATCATTCTGACTACTGCTGATGGTAGTTCTTTCACTTTGTCAGATGCTTTATTTGTGCCAGGGATCAAAAAGAACCTGTTATCAGTTTCTGCATTAGCCAAGATTGGCTTGGTTGTGAAATTCATTGATGACAGGTGTACAGTCCATGATCTCTCAAATGGCGATGTGATTATTGCTTCTGGCATTTTATGTCGTGGGCTGTATAAGCTCATAGACTATGAAAAATCTGTGAATGATTCGGCATGTGCAGTTCATGATTCTCAGGCTATGTCAGATGCAAAGCTTTGGCATGCACGCTTTGGTCATCTGAATTTTGCTAGTTTGTTACGCCTGCAGAAATCTGAAATGGTTTCCTCTTTGCCCAAACTTGAGGCACCTGGAAAACATGTTTGTGAAGGCTGTATTTTGGGCAAAATGCAGCGTTCTTCCTTTCCAAAAGATGGTTCAGTTCGGGCTATGCAGAAATTGCAGCTTGTACATAGTGATGTCTGTGGTCCTATGCAGACACCCTCTTTTGGAAATTACCTTTACTTCGTGACTTTCATTGATGATTTTTCTAGGCATGCATGGGTATATCCACTTAAAGCAAAGTCCGAAGTGTTCACGTGCTTCAAACAGTTTTTGGTTTTGGCTGAAAATCTGTCAGCATGTGAAATGGGCACCCTCCGTTCTGATCGAGGGGGGGAATATATGTCTTCATATTTTAATGCATTTCTGGCTGAACGTGGGATAAAACACCAGTGTACAGTGCCGTATACACCTCAACAGAATGGAGTTGCTGAACGAAAGAACAGGTCACTCATGGAGATGGCAAGATGCATGGTCAAAAGTCAGGCTTTACCACATAGTTTCTGGCTTGAGGCTATCATGTGTGCAGCATATGTACTGAACAGGTGTCCCACGAAAGCGTTGCAATCTATCACTCCATATGAGGCTTGGCATGACCGCAAGCCATCTGTTGCTCATCTGCGTGTTTTTGGTTGTTTGGCATATGCATTAGTGCCTGAACAACATCGCAGAAAATTGGATGATAAGGTAGTAAAATGTATTTTTGTTGGGTACAGTTCTGAAAGTAAAGGCTATCGTCTGTATCATCCACAGACTAAACGCATTCTGGTTAGCCGTGATGTTGTCTTTGTGGAAGATGCTATTCAGCCATTGCTTTCATGTACTAAGGAGACATCTGTTAGCTCCAAAGACATGTATGATACTTTGATGCCTCTTTTTACAGGTGGACAGGCTAGCGCTGGTCCTAATGAGGCAACTTCTCAGCCTTTGCAGGTTTCATATGATGATGTAGATCATTCCATTTCTGATGCAGATTTACATGATGCACTTGTTGATGAGAGAGCTGATATTGAACAGGCAAAAACTATGCCAAAATGGCTGGTGCAGACTTTGCGTGACAGCAAATTAGATGCACCTTTGTCATATCGTACTCGTTCAGGCTCTCATAGTACCTCCTTTGCATCAGATTGCTATGCTATGGCTGCATCTAGTCTCTGTGATGAGAATGAGCCTGTTTCTTTTGATGAAGCACAAAATTCAGAAAATTGGATGGCTGCTATGCAATCTGAATATGATGCTATAATGAAGAATGGTACATGGTCTTTATGTGACTTGCCTCCTGGCAAGAAGGCCATTGGCACTAAGTGGGTATACAAGCTGAAGCGTAAACCTGATGGTACAGTTGATAGGTATAAGGCTAGGCTTGTTGCAAAGGGTTATGCGCAGGAAAGAGGCATTGATTTTGATGAGACCTTTGCACCTATATGCCGTATGACTACTGTTCGGAGCATTTGTGCACTTGCAGCCCATCATGGTTGGAATGTACATCAGTTGGACATTAAAACAACATTTCTGAATGGTGACTTGCATGAAGAAGTGTATGTTTTTCAGCCCCGTGGCTTTGTGCAGAAAGGGCATGAAAACCAGGTGTGCAGGTTAAAGAAGGCGTTATATGGTTTAAAGCAAGCACCACGTGCTTGGTATGAGAAAATAGATGCCTATCTGATTGCACATGGTTTTGAGAACAGTCCAACTGAAAGCACCTTATATGTTAAGCGTGCTAATGATGTGCTTTTGATCATTGTTGTCTATGTAGACGACATGCTGCTCACTGGTCCTCTTGAGAAGCATATTGCTGATTTCAAGGCTGATTTGCATGCCTCATTTGAGATGTCTGATTTGGGGCATTTGCATCACTATTTGGGCATTCAGTTTATGCAAGTTGATGGTGGAATGGCTTTGTGTCAAACGAAATATATTGACACATTATTGCAGCATTTTGGCCTTGAAGACTGTAAGCCTATTGCCACTCCTATGGAGACAGGTTTACGATTGAGTCTTCATGATGCTGGAGATGCATTTGATGCTGTTCTCTATCAGCAGGCTGTTGGATGCTTGATTTACTTATGCATTACTCGGCCAGATATTCAGTTTGCTATCTCACAGATGAGCAGGTTTATGCATTGCCCAGGAGTCACGCATTGGAAAGCGGTTAAGCGCATCTTTCGCTACTTGAGTGGTACTCGGCTACTTGGGTTGTTTTATCCCAAGGGGGGATCACTATCGCCAGATTTGCATGCTTTTTCTGACTCAGATTGGGCTGGTTGCTATGACACTCGTGTGTCCACCAGTGGTTTTTGCTTCATGCTTGGTAGCTCATGTATATCTTGGTTGAGCAAGAAGCAGCCTACTGTGGCCACTTCCAGATGTGAGGCTGAGTATAGGGCAGCTTTCACAGCGACTATTGAGTGTGTGTGGCTCAAACGCCTTATGGCTGATTTGGGTGTTGGCCAGTCTTCTGCCACCACCATCTTCACTGACAGTCAGAGCGCATTGGCAGTTGCGAGGAACCCTGTGTTCCATGCTCGCACTAAGCACATTGAGGTGCATTATCACTATGTCAGGGAGAGGTTCTCTGCTGGGGAGATCAGCTTGGCATATGTGCCCACGTAGGAAAACATTGCAGACCTTTTCACAAAGGCTCTGCCTAGGGAGAAGTTTGAAGCTTTCCGCAAAGCTTTGGGCTTACTTCCTTTTGTGGAGTGATTTCCACATAGCTCGGCACTTCCTTATACATGAGTGCCAGCTCCTTGTTCACCGCATCACTCCCAGGGGGGATTTGTTGATATATTTAGGTAGTGATGTGTGTGAACACTCTAGGACCACCGGGGCACTTTTTTCCCTCTTTAGGAGGTTTTTTTCCCCCGGCTTGTATATACGCCTATTGCCCTAATGGGCTACTTATCTTTGTACATTCTCTAGTAATACATTCAGTCTTGTGTGCTGTGCTCCAAGCTTCTTCTTCTTCCTTGTGTTGTTCGCGTGCTTCCGCAGACGTCTAACTCCAACAAAATGATCTCATCATTCACCTATGTCCAAAATTGTTCTTCTGAGAAGTCGATTCAGACACCTGTAACTTCTAACACTTGGTTCTCTCAAACTAGAACCCGTTTATGCAAATGATTTTTGCCATAGATGGCTTACCTTCCAACTTAAATTTTGACTCCTCACTCATGCAAAACTTTAACCTGTGCACTGAGAAATGATCAAATCTTTGATCATCGAGAATGCACCTGTTTTAGAAAACAGTGAACACTACTTCACATATGAATGTTCCTACTCATAATTCTCATAGCCTGTTTACAATTAGGCTCTCAAACTTTAACCATAGACTCATTAACTATGGACTTAGATGTCTACAAAAGGATTCTTGAAATGATCAAGCACAGAAACATCGGGCGTAATTTTTCTTCAATTACTAAAAACTTTACATCTGGATGAGAAAGCAAATCTTCACACTTCTCAAGTGTCTAATCTCTCCTAAATCTTCTGAATTCTCGTATTCTATACTCTCATACATTTTTCCCGACATTTTTCTTTATTTATATAGTCAAATATTTACAGGCTCATGACTATACAAAAATATAAGTGAACTATCTATGAATTAATGTACCTATGTGTACACATCTTCATCTTCTGGATATGCACTTCCTTCATGCTCCATAACTTGATCTTTTCTTCAGTCTTTGACTTCCAAACCTTCATTAAAACTTCAATTGTTGATTGCCCTGCACCAACGGCTCCCCCTCAATCATCAATTGAGGTTTTCTCTATCTTCTTTATGCCTGCCATGTCTTTGAATCTCTGTAGCTTTGGTCCATCCAAACTTTTGGTTAGCATATCAACTATTTGATCTTTTGTTGAAGTATGTATGACTTCAATCTCTTTATCCATCAGGGCTTTAAGAAGATGACCCTGTACATTTTTAGAGTTGGTCGTCAAGTGTTTGACCCTTCTAATAAAATGGTCATAAAACTCTGAGCAAATATCCAAATCAAGTGATCTTTGTGCCTAATGAAAGCTCGAGCAAAGCTACATAAGACTAGAAAAGTTGGTTAAACTTAAGATTTAATCTGTTGCATAATTAAAAGCTAGTTAAAATTAAGATTTAATCTGCTGTTGTTGGAAATTGTTTATGCAAGAGACATTGTTGAAAGGAAAAGGCTTTTCACAAGTTTTTAATGATATTTTTTGAGATGGTGTGATCACCATGGGCTAGCCATGGCCTAGATCCTTGTTTATTGAGCATTGGTTTATGTTGACCATTCTCAATAGGACAGAGGAGACTCTGTCGAAATTTTCAAAAATATATATAGTGCCATGAGAGCATGGAATATGAGAACTTTAGTAGTTGTTCTCATTTCATTGGATTCATACAAGCTGTATAAATTCCAATTTATTGTGATTTAATATTTGATTCAAGTCGCATGAGTTGATATTTGATGCAAGCCGCATCCTTCACGACTCTAGTTGAGTTGATTTATTAAATAGTTTCTCAGTTCTCAACTCAAGATGAGTTGATGTTACAGATAGTTATGAGTGATAGAGTCATAGGAATGACTCTGTTCTTTCCATCGAAGGAAGGAAACACTTCAGGAACACTTCACGATTTCATTATTATTATTTATGGTTGTGAGTACTCACCGATCTATTCTTGTATTTTTTTTGAGAGAAGTGTTCAACTTTAATCTCATACACCCATCTATGTGGGGTATAAAGTTTGGTGGTATGGGACATGAAACTTTGTATCCTACCTAGGTGTAGGATAAATGGTATGGGAGAGAAGTCTCAGAGATTATATTTTGATAGGATTTGGAGTTCATTTATATGATCTTCTGGTATCATCTTATTATTAGACAACAGAGGGGCAGTTGACACAGTCACTCTATATGTGATCGCAAACAAGGCAAGTCCGCAAGCAAGTAGCCTAGAAGCGGAAAGGTAAGGTTTGCACATGAGAACTATGAATAGGCAATTGCATTGAGAAGAAATTCATATAGTACATACTACTTTATTTGATGTGCCGGAGAATAGGCCATGGTTCATACATAGTGTGTATGAGGTGAGCTAGATGCTTAGCCTAGTGGGCTATGAGTGTGCAAACATCTACTTACCATTGTTCTAGGTATTTAGTGGACTCATGTTATGGTCCTCATTATATCTGGGAGTGCCAGATTATTACAGTAGTTTACCAGATACACCTCATTCCTAGTTGGGAATGATTTGATCATAATGATGATCAAATGGTGTTAAAAAAATAAAGCAAGTTTCATCCACTTGGAACATCTTGCATGTTATTATTGAAAAGGCGGTGGTAGTTCCACTAGTTGCTAGACTTTCTTAGCACATCTTCACTGGGCATGATGGACTTGGTTCCAGAGAGTGGATTAGGATTTATTTTGTATGGGAAATATTTTGATCCATAGTTTGGATTATTATATATGATAGATCGAGATTTGGATCCATAGTTTGGATGTGATTGATAGAGATCTTAGTCCATAGTTTGGATGTGACTGATTGAGATCTTAGTCCATAGTTTGGATGTAACAGATTGAGATCTTGGTCCATAGTTTGGATCATTGAAGTATTGATATCTTGGTCCATAGTTGATAGATTGACATATTGATATCTTGGTCCATAGTCTAGATCATTGATAGATTATCATCTTGGATTCATAGTTTGGATCATGATGAGATTTTCCAGAGTTTTATTTCATTACAGTGAGTAAATCAAACAGATTTACTTGAGCTTAGAGATTAAACACTACTTGGAAAAGATTTCGATTTCTTTTTAGTATTCTTCCATAGAGAGTTGGGGACATAGTCACATTGTTTTGAATGAGCATAGTATTTTTTTTCATTACTCTAGTGGAGTAAGTTATTTCGCATAATTATACCATATGACAAGCTGTCAATGAGTATTTTAGGGAGACAAAGGCAAGTTGCCAAGGTTTCTACAAGTGACAAGCCGTCACAAGTTAGTGGTCAAGGTCTAGGCATAGGGAGTCCGAGGATATTCTGAGTACTTATGTTGCGCACATCTGGACTCATTGGGCCTCAAAGGGATTCCTATAGTATGCCCAAGGCAAGGACTACTATTGATTGGTGGAAATGCTAGATAGGAAGCACAGAGACTAGTTGTTTGCTTTTTGAGCATCTAGTATTTCACACACCTAGCACACTCTACTCTTATTATTTGGAATCACAAATTTTGATCCAATTAATTTTTTTTTATAATTCCAATCTTTCTTTCTCTACATCTCCTCATGGGTAAAATTTATCATGTTGCTTTGGATTGGGTCATGTTGCTATTCTTTATTGATGGAATTTTAGTATCATTTCTAAGTATTTAGGCATAGCATCAACTACAATTGACCCTAGCCATTCTTGTGTATTCCTCGTTCACTACATTTCTCATTTGTGTGATTCTCTTGTAAAGATTCCATGTCATTAATGATTTTTTATTTTCTTTTACTAATCTCTTCATCCATTTATTTTTAATATTTTCTCTTTTTCTTTCCCACTTATGTGCTTTCTTCTTTTTGTAGCTCTCTGATAATTCTTCAAAATCTTCCATGGCCACATGTGAAGTTTCTTTTCATGGAACATGCATATAATTATTAGAATGGTTCTCAATATGGTTTCCTTCCTTTTCCTTATCTTGAGTTTTTGTAACCACTTTTAGTGTTACTATGTATTCTCTATAACTTCCAGAGTTTTTGCATGAGCATGAGTTGTGTTATTATTTCATGCATGAGATGTTGCTCTGGGTGTAACATACATTACATTGGCAAACTCGGACCCATAAGAGTCTATGTAACCATCGTACTGTTGTTGTTTGTAAGTTTCTTTATACTCCACAGAATTTTTATCATAAGTGTAGTACTCTCCATAGTTTTTCTCATATCCCTAATTGATATTCTATGTGTTGGTTAAAGGGTTCATATGTACTACAATGCTCTCTCGATTCTCTTCGGATTGGGTATACTTTTTGAGGTGACTAGTGTCCCAATACATGTTGAGGCTAGTGATATCCTTGGATTTCATAAAGTCTTTGACCCTATAGGGGTCCCTGATATGGATAATATATTGGAGCCTCACTAGCTTGCTCCCTTGGAGGATAGTTCTATGGTTTTTAAGACTATGGTTGAGGTTGTATAGTTTGTCTAATATAAGGACAATTTTCAATGGAATGATTGGTGTCTTTTTTCTGAATGTGATAGTAGTAACTCAGTCCTTGCATAGGTGTCCTTCCATAAAAATACTATTATTGATATATTTACGTAGTGATGTGTGTGAACACTCTAGGACCAATGGGGAACTCTTTTCCCTCTTTAGAAGGTTTTTTCCCCCCTTGCATATACACCTATAGCCCTAATGGGTTACTCATCTTTGTACATTCTAGTGGTAACACATTCTGTATTGTGTGTTGTGCTCCAAGCTTCTTCTTCTTCCATGTGTTGTTTGCGTTTGCAGATGTCTAACTCCAACTATTGGTATCAAATTTGTTCGTCCCTTCATCTAGGGCATTGTAGATACCCCTCCGATCACAATCTCAGAATCACACAAAATTTGGTGAGCATACTCAGGGTGATTAGGAGATAAACTGCTTTGCTCTATTGTGTCAAAATCACATTTTGGCCTCCGAATGCACTATCATAGTGCTTATCCATGCTATTTTGTCTTTTTGTGCCAAAGATATATATAGGTTTCAGTTTGCTAGTATAAGCATCTCAAAGTTTGCTACAAGTCTAGCAAAACTTGTCAGGATAGTTCTATTAAACTTTTTCAGATACGGTCATTTTTTTGCATCAAGGTATTGTAGTCAGTGATCATGGCTGAAAGCAATGATGTATTTCATATGTTGGTTGTTGAGGATAAGTTGGATGGTACCAATTACCCATTGTGGGCTTATATGATGCGACATGTATTGGTTGCAAAAGGACTATGGAAAATTGTGTAGGGTGTTGAAAAACCTCCCATTGCACCTGCGAATATAGGTATTGAAGCTGATGTAGATGGCATTGAAGATATCGATATTCTTCATATTCCTGTTCGTGCTACAATTTCTACTGTAGCTATTGCAAAGAATTTTTTTTGGGATGGTAGAGGTGCTCAGGCACATGCATTGATAGCCTTGTCTATCAAGCGTGCCATTATTCCTCACATTCGCTCTTGCAGAATAGCTAAGGATGCTTGGGATACACTTACCACATTGTACCAGGCTAGGAATGAGGCTCGTGTTGCTTATCTCCAAAAACCATTGGAGAGTGAGTATATGAATGAAGGTGATTCTCTTGTTTTCCTAGCTAGTCAGAAAAGGCAAAGGTAAATGGAGCTCATCTACTAGTAAGCAGAAATCTGCAAATGTTGCACATTTGAAGAAGGAAGACAAAGCTGAGAAGAAATCAGAAAAGCAAAAATTCTTTTGTAAGTGTTGTAAAGGAAACAATCATATCATAAAGAACTGTCCAAAACTGGTTGCAAAAGAGGCAAAGAAAAAAGAGCCTAGAATGGTTGTTGTAGAGACCTAGTCTTTATGTGAATTGCCTCCTAGCAAGAAGGCCATTGGCACTAAGTGGGTATACAAGTTGAAGCATAAGCCTGATGGAACAATTGATAGGTATAAGGCTAGGCTTGTTGTAAAGGGTTATGCGCAAGAAAGAGGAATTGATTTTGATGAGACCTTTGCATCTACATGCCGAATTACTATTCTTTGTAGCATTTGTGCACTTGCAGCTCATCATGGTTGGAATGTACATTAGTTGGACATTAAAATTGCATTTTTTAATGGTAACTTGCATGAAGAAGTGTATGTTTTTCAGCCCCATGGCTTTGTGCAAAAAGGGCATGAAAACTAGGTGTACAGATTAAAGAAGGCATTATATGGTTTAAAGCAAGCACCATGTGCTTGGTATGAAAAGATACATGCCTATCTGATTGCACATGGTTTTGAGAACAGTCCAACTAAAAAAAACTTATATGTTAAGCATGCTAATGATGTACTTCTGATCATTGTTGTGTATATTGATGAAACCGGTCCTCATGAGAGGCATATTGTTGATTTTAAGGCTGATTTGCATGCCTCATTTGAGATGTCTCATTTGGGGCATTTGCAACATTATTTAGGCATTTAGTTTATGCACATTGATAGTGGAATGGCTTTGTGTCAAACAAAATATATTGACACATTCTTGTAGTGTTTTGGCCTTGAAGGCTATAAACCTATTGCCACTCCTATGGAGACAGGTTTATGATTGAGTCTTCATGGTGCTAGAGATGCATTTGATGTTGTTCTCTATTAGCATTCTATTGGATTCTTGATTTACTTATGCACTACTCGGCCAGATATTTAGTTTTCTATCTCATACATGAGCAAATTTATATATGCCCAAGAGTCAAGCATTGGCAAGCAGCTAAGCGCATCTTTTGCTACTTGAGTGGTACCCGGCTACTTGGATTGTTTTGTCTCAAGAGGGGATCACTACCACCAGATTTACATGCTTTTTTTTACTCTAATTGGGTTGGTTACTAATGACACTCGTGTGTCCACTAGTGGTTTTTGCTTCATGCTTGGTAGCTCATGCATATCTTGGTTGAGAAAGAAGTAGCCTACTATGGCCACTTCCAATTGTGAGGCTCAATATAGTGTAGCTTTCACAACGAGTGTTGAGTGTGTGTGGCTCAGACACCTTATGGCTGATTTGTTGGTCAATCTTTTGCCACCACCATCTTCACTGATAGTCAGAGTGCATTGGCAATTGTGAGGAACCCTGTGTTCCATGCTCGCACTAAGAAAATTGAGGTGCATTATCATTATGTCAAAGAGTGGTTCTCTACTGGAGAGATCAGCTTGGCATATGTGCCCATGTAGACGAACATTGCAGACCTTTTCATGAAGGCTCTACCTATGGAGAACTTTGAAGCTTTCTGCAAAGTTTTGGGCTTACTTCCTTTTTTGGATTGATTCCACATAGCTTGGCACTTCCTTATACATGAGTGCTAGCTCCTTGTTCACCGCATTTGTTGATATATTTAGGTAGTGATGTGTGTGAACACACTAGGACCACTGGGGCACTTTCTTCCCTCTTTAGGAGGTTTTTTTTTCCTGCCTTGTATATACACCTATAACCCTAATGGGTTACTTGTCTTTGTATATTCTAGTGGTAATATATTTTGTATTGTGTGTTGTGCTCCAAGCTTCTTCTTCTTCTTCCTCCTTGTGTTGTTCGTGTGCTTCTACAGACATCTAACTCCAACAACTAGAGTAATAGGTCTTTCTCATGCACAAGCATGAGTTGGATAGTCACCTTCCACACTGGAGACATCGTATCATCATTCGCATCCTCGTGGGTTGGGATTGGTAGTGTTTGGTTCCAGAATAATTTTGGACTCCTAATTTTCTTAGCCACTAATTCAATTAATTCCTCTACATTAGTAGAGTGATTTGATCTAGTGCTTGAAGAATCTTCGTAATTTAATGAGGTTTGAGGGATATTTAAGTCATTGGCTAAATTATCCTCCAAGTCTATGAATTCTTGGAGACAAGCATCAAAAGATTCCAACCATTTCACATATACCAGAGCTCTCAGTCCTCCATTACACAGACCATCCAAAACATTATGACATCATTTTTGTTTGGGTTGTTCGTTCAACCTCTAGGCATCTATCCACATATTTTTTGAATCTTCTTGCCACTAGCCTTGTGGACTCATTATATGCCTGTTTAAAGTTATGGATCAAAGAAGAGGTATTATGTCTAATTTCCCCTCTTTGCGAATTCCCCTATGAATTCTTCCATTAATTGATCAATATTTGCAAATTCATCTCGATTCAAAGGTTGGAACCATGCCAAATTTGTTCCTAGCAAAGTAAGTCCAAAAGCTTCATATTGAATGAAGAACTCATCTATCTAACCTACTCGCAAAACCTACTTAAATTCATACATATGGTCATATGGGTATCCCATTCCATCGTAGTGGTTCTTCATACACTTTGCCACTAGAGAGGGTCTTTGCCTTCTACCCATATTGTGTGGACAAGGAATTACCATAAAAATAGGACACATCCTTGGTCCTTGTCCTTATGGAGGCCTTGGAGGACAAGGTGGTCTATTCAGTGCTTCTCCTTCCACATTCAGGTTGGGCATGATATTATGAAGAGGTCTTTCTTTGATTATCTTGGTGGTTGCACAAAGAAATTGTGTGTTCCTTAAGAGAGAACATTGACAAACCCATATATTTAAATTTCATTTTTTTCAGACTCAAAAAATTCTTGGTATCTCCTCTTGTCCTAGTCCATATAAATTACTTTGGGGGGATCTCAACATCACAAAACTCATAAATAATAGCTGGAGTGACATTATTACCTATTAAAGGTGAATTTGTTTGTAATATCCTATCAGTTCTCTCAATTAGATATATGCCAATGAAGTCAATGTCTTTAGGAATTCGATCACATCTCAAAATATTCATGCCAATAGATTTTTCTCAAAGAGTGATTTTTTCTTTTTGCACTTCCTATATTTGTTGATGTTGAGCTTCTTCAATGACACTCATGTCATTAGTTTTCTGATGATGTTATGTAACCATATTCAAACTCCCCTTTTTGTCCACATAAATTTTCCTTCAAACTTAACTGCTAGCCTATGAATCACTTTGGTCAACCTAGATACCCATAACTTGGCTACTCAACTATTGATTCCTTCCAAGTATTTAGGTACTCCCAACAAGTTTGTTGATACCTACTGCAAGGAAGTTCTATATTCCTCTTCAATTGTAGACATTGCTTCAATAGTGAAGATAGGAGCATGCATATCTTTTGAAGCCTCCATATTGTCACAATAAGAATCACTAGATGACTCAGAGTATGTCCAGTGTAGACTATTATTAGTTACACTCTCTATCAAGGAAATAATACTTTGACAACCCTGTTGGTGGATTCTTAGACAAGAAGGAGTTTGAGGGTTTGTAGGAGAAAAGGGGAAGAAACAAGAAGAGAAAATACACCTGGAAGCTTCTGCCGATTGATTACAGTAAGACAATTACAAGGTTTGAAGTACAAGACAAGCCAATACCTCTGTGCACAATCCCACAAAGTGCCCAATCACAAAATACCAAATATCCCAAAGTCTTCTTGCTGCCGGCTCCTCTGCAACAGACCTCCACCTGCTTCAAGCTTATCCTTGTGCACACCTTGCACCAAGCTTCCACGAAGGGGGAGGAGTGAATACCTTCTGTCGGCATGCACCCACTGCAATGGGACCTTGAGATACTTGGGGGACTAGCTTAGCACTCTCTACACAATCCTTTAGGCACTCCCTATGCACTCCTTCACTTCCACTTCTCTGCGTCATCGCACTGGTGACTCTTCCACTTCTCTCTCTTTCTTCCTTAGACTATGCTCTCTTGCTTACTCTCCAATTGGTCCAAGAATGGCCCTTGCCTTCATGTGAGTGTGCCGATCACGTACGCTCCTAACTGCCATGGTATTTTGGTGCTCACTTTGATGTCCCAAGATTGTCCTCCCAAGTGCCAGCCAACGACTCACTGTTTTGTCCTATAGTGACTTTAGTCTAAAACCAAAAATTTTAATGGGGGGCCATACTTTCACCTGTGCGTATACTTTGCCGCTTCACATACCTTCATGTTTCCTTTTAAGTCTTCACTTTTGCACATAAGAGGGGGTTCACCTGAACCTTCCAAAACACTTTAAAACACACTTTGAACCTTAGGGAAATTAGAGAAAATACCTCTGCAACCTGCAACCCATTTTCTCCAATTTACCCTTTGTGGACAATTCATTGTGCACTACCTGTGCACTTTGACACCTGCACTTACGCACTTTGACTTTGCACCTATTGACTTTGACCTTGACCTTTGTTGACTTTGACCAGTTGACTTTGACCAGTTGACTTTGACTGCAATTGACTTTGACCAACATGACTTTTATGGGCTCAACAGTTGCCCACCACCTAATGTGCTCTCCGTCCCGGAGAGCTACAACCAAAACTTTGAACATAGAGGACACCATGAGAATAGAGCTGCAACAACTTGAAGAGAACATCTGAGAACATCCACCAGAACAAGCACCAGAAAAGAACAAGAAGTGGGATTTTGTTATGGAAAAGCAAAAGAGGGGCAATGGGAGGTTAGAATGGAATGGGAAGGGAGGACTGAGGGTATGAAGATGGATGGGGCCAGGAGGGTGAAGGATGTGGCTGGGCAGATTGGTAAAGGGAGGGGTCGGAAGTAGGAATGAGGGCCTGGGGGGGGCTAAAATGATCAAACTGGAGGGCTACAGAGGGTACAAATGGAATATTATTAAACATAAGGAAAGATAAGGTGAGAATATACCATGTGGACAATGTGGGTAAATAAAAACATGTGATAAATGTGTGCAAATAGTGAGAGTTTTGACCAAAACTCAGATAAAATGTGGGAATTTGGAAAAATAAAGCCAAAAACTGAATCCAGAGGTGCCAAAAAACATGAAAATGACTCCTTTTTTGTAAAAAACGGCCAACCGAGGTACAATCCAGAGCCAAAAGCTTTTAGCCATGAAAATGAAAAAAATAAAATAATAAAAATAATAATAATAAAAATTAAATAAAAAATGGTTTTTTTTTTTATGAACGCCCACTAAAAATATCAATAAAATAAATAAATAAATAAAAATAAAAATAAAATAAAATAATTTAAAAAAATAAGAAAATTAATAAAATAATTTTTTGTTGTTTTTTTTTTAATACGAAAATAAACAAAATGAAATTAAAAAAAAAAAAACAAAAAGAAAAAAATTGAAAAAAAGAAAATGGGGGGGGGGGGGGGGGGGGGGGGGGGCTGTCAGAACGGGGGGGGGGGGGGGGGGGGGGGGGGGGGGTTTGGTCGGTGGGGGGTTGGTCGGTGGGGGTTGGGGGGGGGGGGGGGGGGGATTTTGGTCGGTGGGGGTTGGGGGGGGGGGGGGGAGCGGGGGGGGGAGGGGGGGGGGGAGGGGGGGGGTAGGGGGGGGGGAGGGGGGGGGGGGGAGGGGGGGGGGGGGAGGGGGGGGGGGGCGCGGAGGGGGGTTCTTTTTTTTTTATTTTTTTATTTTTAATATAAATTTGAATTTTAATTATGAAAAAACTGAAAAAATACATAAAAAATACATAAAAAGTCCAAAAAAATGGCAAAAAATTTCAAAAAAATCTACAAAAAATTCTAAAAAAATTCCCTACTGGTTGAGGCCACTTTTCTCACTCAAACCCACAGAGAGCTTCCTTTATTCCTCCAATTTGGCAAGAAAAAGACACATGAAAAAGGAGAAAAATGCTAGAAAAATTCGAAAAAATGCTTGAAAAATTTTGAAAAAATTTTCTAAAAATTCCAAAAATTGTACCTTTGCAAAGTTGATGAAATGGCTGCTAGATTTGCTAAAAACTCAAGAAACAAACATAAAATGGATAAAGAAAACTACTAAACTTAAGTAAAAATGACGAGAAAAGACTATGTACAACCTGGACAAATATTGCAGGTTCCAGGGGATCCATAAAACTTTAGTTGGCTTGATGATAGGCCTTGAGCCTTGTATTGTTGACTCAGAGAGACTCCTCCATAATCTGCATTTGTACTGCACTTCATTGATATTGTCTTCTCCTTGGGCACACTGATCATCTGATAAGGGTACCCTAAATGCTTCATTAGAATGTTAGCTCCTCCAGCAACTTTATGACTTAATCTGCAAAATTCCATTTTTACTATTCCAGCAACTTCATCCAATGGAACCCTCTGTTTCCAAAGACTTGCAGGTGCTCCTTCCGCATTCTTGTAAAGCCCTGCACTTGCTATCATTAAACTTGACATAACAATTGATATCCATACCAGGATCCATAAAACAGTGGCCATTGACATATGATTTGAAGCATCTTCATTAGGGCTACACTTAAGGAGTACTTTGCTTTTCTTCTCTTTTCCATGGCCTTTGACTGGGACTGTTTCAACCTGAGTGATTTCCTCTTTTTCTTCATATGCTTCTTCTCTACTTGAGTTTGGGAAAATTCCATAGCAGGAAGATGGGTCTTCTGCATGGAGCCAAGCCAACATGTTTTCATCTTCATATAAATCTGCTCCTTCAAATAGATCTGCTTCTGGGTTGTCCACCACTTCTTCTTCCATACAAATACCAATTGTCTGCATCATACTAGTATTTCTCTGATTGTCTGGTCCTTCTTCTAAAATTATCTGCTGCAACTCTTTTCCCTCCTGTTTTACCCACATTGTGTCTTTGCCCCAGTCATGCAACACATTGGCATGCCTTAACCAAGGTCTCCCAATTAACAGGGGGAAACTTCCTTCTACTTGTGGCAGCCTTAAAACAACAAAGTCCAGGTTAAAGATGGTACCTTGTATTTTGACTAGAACTCCAGGGACCACACCAATAGGCCTTACTATGCTTTGGTCTGCCATTGTTACAGTGAAGTTGGCAGGTCGTGAAGGGTATATTCCAATCTTTTTCATGGTATATTCACGCATCAAGTTAATGCCAGAACCACCATCCACAATAACTCCTTGAAACTCATGACCTTTAATAAAGACTGTTAGCCGAGGGCTCTTGTAATCTGTGAGGGGTGCTTCCCCTAAACATCTATCTTTATGCATAACAGCAGCCTTTGCCACTAAACTTGTTGTGGACATTTCATCAATTATCTGCAAGAGTTCTGACCTGAACTTTCCATCCATCTTTATTAAATCAAAAATACTAACCTCCTTTTTCATGGACTTGAGTAGTTTGGAAGCTTCTGATTCCTTAAGAGCATGGGCTGCATTTGACTTATCAAACTGCTCATGAGCCCTGTTGAATGCATATTCAATGGCATCACTGGTACCTGTGAAATTTTCTTTTTGCCTTATATTTGCACTTGGGTTGGCTTTTTCTTCAGACACACCTTTTTCTCTGTTTAATCCATTAATCATTGATTCTTGGCCTATTTCCACTGGAGCCTTCCCCTTGCTTCTTGTCTGCATTGTAAAAGATTCAATTTCTTCTAAATGCACCACCCTGGTAGATGGAGATGGTACCTTAACCTGATCTACCCTCTCTTTTCTGCACAGAAATCATTTGAATGTGGGGCCCGGATGAAGAGGCTTGATTCTTAGGACAACAATTTGTATAATGGTCTCTGGCCTCTGGGCAGTTTCTGCAAGGAGGGGCATTTTCTGGAAGAGTGCACCTACTTTGATAGTGCCCACAGTCTCCACATCTGAAACAAATAATTGGCCTTCTAGGCCCATTTCCAAAATTATCCCTCTGTCTAGGGTTATAAGTGTTACCTTGATTGGGGGCAGCAGCCATCACATTTGTGGTTGGTAGGGATCCTCCTTGTGTCCAGTATGTCGTTGCAGGCATTCCCCTTGATTGGCATTCATGGGCCTCATGATTAACTTTCCTGCATAATTGGCAAGTTACACTAACAGAGGACACTCACTTACTATATGCCCTTTTTTGTTGCACATGGAACACCAAAGTCCACTCTTGATGCCACCTCCTTTGAGCTCCTGCAACTCCTGTCGCAATTGAGCCAATTCCTCTGCCTGGGCCTCCTCCTCCTTTAGGAGCTTTAGTGCTTCAATCTCCCTTCTCAACTGAGCCACAGCAGTCTCCTCCTCTTTGTAGGGCTTATTTCTATTCAAGCCCTCCAGTTCCCTCCTTAGCTGGATGACCGGATCCTCCATCTCTGTAGCATATGTTGGTTGGGAAGAAGTTGATCCATACTGGTACCTTATCTGCTCCAAGCGGGTGGATGTATTGATGAACTCCTCTATGGAGGCTGTAGGTAGCACTAATTCCTTTATTTTGCATTGGGTGGCCACTGGTAGGGGCTTAGCCAACCATTTCTTGACAAAAAAATGGTGGGGTGGATCTGGCAATTTAGCCATTAGTGCTTTGGCCCGAGTCACAAACTCTGGGAACTTTTCTCCTGGACCTAATCTTAAATTTTCTAGCTCTTCTATGATAATCTCCGCAGTGTTGCCATGCTGGAACTGATTTTTAAAAGCATCTTTCATCACATCCCAAGTGCTAAAATGGTTTTCAGCAAACTGGCTGAACCACTTATCAGCTAATCCCTCTAATGTGGCAGGGAAGAGAATCAAAAAAGCATCCTCCCTACCCATTAGGCCTCTAGTCTTACATAGTGCTAAAAACCTCCTAATGTGTTCATCTGGATCCTCCTGAGCTAGGCCTTTGAAAGAAGGAAACTTTATATTTAATCTAGAGAGTAAAGTTTCCAAGTCTACCTGACCCGCCATGCTCTTGACTGATGATGTGGAAGATAGTGGACTGGGGGACCTTCTAACAACCTTCCTCCTTGTCTGCTTGCAGGTGACCCTCAATACTTGGGACCGGGTTGCGGTCATGAGCAGCTCATAGCCCACTGAATATGAGACACTTGATAAAAATATTTACCTTTTGTTTGATGAAGTAGCACTGTGCTTCTGTGGTTCCGTCGACACTTGATCTCTTCTATGCTTGGCACTTGGTTTCTCCTAAGCTCAAATCTCCTTGGATGTCCCACCGGGCGTGCCAAATTTTGTTGGTGGATTCTTAGACAAGCAGGAGTTTGAGGGTTTGTAGGAGAAAAGGGGAAGAAACAAGAAGAGAAAATACACCTGGAAGCTTCTGCCGATTGATTACAGTAAGACAATTACAAGGTTTGAAGTACAAGACAAGCCAATACCTCTGTGCACAATCCCACAGAGTGCCCAATCACAAAATACCAAATATCCCAAAGTCTTCTTGCTGCCGGCTCCTCTGCAACAGACCTCCACCTGCTTCTAGCTTATCCTTGTGCACACCTTGCACCAAGCTTCCACAAAGGGGGAGGAGTGAATACCTTCTGTCGGCATGCACCCACTGCAATGGGACCTTGAGATACTTGGGGGGACTAGCTTAGCACTCTTTGCACAATCCTTTAGGCACTCCCTATGCACTCCTTCACTTCCACTTCTCTGCGTCGTCGCACTGGTGACTCTTCCACTTCTCTCTCTTTCTTCCTTAGACTATCCTCTCTTGCTTACTCTCCAATTGGTCCAAGAATGGCCCTTGCCTTCATGTGAGTGTGTCGATCACGTATGCTCCTAACTGCCATGGTATCTTGGTGCTCACTTTGATGTCCCAAGATTGTCCTCCCAAGTGCCAGCCAACGACTCACTGTTTTGTCCTGTAGTGACTTTAGTCTAAAACCAAAAATTTTAATGGGGGGCCATACTTTCACCTGTGCGTACACTTTGCCGCTTCACATACCTTCATGTTTCCTTTTAAGTCTTCACTTTTGCACATAAGAGGGGGTTCACCTGAACCTTCCAAAACACTTTAAAACACACTTTGAACCTTAGGGAAATTAGAGAAAATACCTCTGCAACCTGCAACCCATTTTCTCCAATTTACCCTTTGTGGACAATTCATTGTGCACTACCTGTGCACTTTGACACCTGCACTTACGCACTTTGACTTTGCACCTGTTGACTTTGACCTTGACCTTTGTTGACTTTGACTAGTTGACTTTGACCATTTGACTTTGCCTACAATTGACTTTGACCAACATGACTTTTATGGGCTCAACAAACCCCCTATTGTAGAATCCAATCATAGGTGTTAGTGACACCTGCCAGATGTTAGCGATACTTCGGAATGAGGTGTTGGCAATACCTGACTCAACCATGCATCATGACACACGGTATTTCTAACCTCCTATTTCAAAGTTTAATCTTATAGGTGGGTTCCTTGTGCTCTTTTTTACCCATTCTATGTTTGGATCACAAAGAGAATACCTTAATCTAGACAATCTCTCTTCACGATACTCGATAACTGTTGTCTCTCATGATGTGATCATGTGTGGGAAAAACTAAGCTGATAGGTTTGTAGGCCTCACCACAAAGAGTCTTTCTTCAATTTTGTATCACCTCAAACAATGTGTAGCAACTGCTTTCAATGTTTACAAGTCTCATGATACATGTCATTAGAGCTCATTCTCATGATACATGTGCAAACAAATGAGTTTTGAATGCGGTTTTTGGTTTTTTAGCCTTCTTTGTTGTCAGTACAAAGAGGAAAACTTGTTTTTGGCTTTTTTGTGTTCAATGTGACCAATTCTATCATGTTCCACTCCCTTCTATATCTTTACCCTAACTCTCAATGTATTTTCCTTTTCCCAAAAAAACTTGCTCCAGACTCTTTGATGTGATTAGTAAAGTAAGTGCAAGATTTATGACCTTGACACAGTGCTCACTTCCTCTTCATGCACATTCGCTCCACAAGGATGCTGTAACCATCACTTAGGCACCTTGAATTAGGTCCTCATGCCCAAAAATGCTACCAAAAACATGTACGCTATTAGATATGCTCAATACTCCACCCTCAAGTCACCACAAATGATCCATGATGCTCTAAGTTGTAAGGCCCCTATTATGAGGAGAAGCCATTGTGAGAGCCTATACATTTTTGGGACCCTAACTTCTAAGTTAGATGAGGTCTATGTTTGATCATTGATGATTGTTGATGATCTTTGTGAGCCTAGCCATAGGTTAGGTAAGGAATAAACTTATGTGCCATTGGGTTGACATTCAAAGAAAATATAAAGGCCCTATGGAATCGCACAATTTCCCCATGGAACCTTAATGGGGGGAGTGCAGAGGGGGTCTTGCCCTATTTTGCAGGGCTACGGGGCCTATCCCACCGGTCCGTAGGGCCAAGACTCCCCTTGTAAAAGCTATATAAGCATGGCCCACAATGAGCTTTACATAGCATTGCGCACTAGTAAGCCCTTCATCTAGAGTCTATGTAGATTGCCATTTAAGCTCCAATTGGAAGTGCACGGGTGAACAACACCATCGTTGTAACTACATTATGCTTGGCAATCTAAGAATTTGAGTTCTCTATCTCTCATTTTACATCTATCTTTGTCTGTGTTTTTCTCTCAACTTTCTCTACTGGTCTATTCCATTGTGATGTTATTTTCTTACATGGTATTAGAGCTCAAGAGGCTCAGAGTGGTGCAGAAGCAAAAGTAGAGAGATTGCAAAGATTTAAATTAGAAGACAAAGAAATTTTCAAGCAATATGTCATCATTTACAATTGGGAATCAAGGTGGCTCGTCAACAAGGGTAGGTGGAGCAAAAACAGGACCAGCAATGACACCGGTCATCCCAACATTATAGATACAAAAACCATCCTTCATAGAAGGTAAACTTGGTGGTACAAACTACACCTTATGGAAGTTTAAAATTATTTCTATCCTTGATTCATATGAGCTTTTGGAGAATTTTCTTGGCACTGATCATGAGCTCCAAAAAACACCTGATCCAAATAATCCTAGTCAAATGATTCCTCTTGATGTTGATCTTCTACATGCTTGGAAACACAGATATGCAGATGCACTCTATGCTCTAGTTACAAGTACTATTGATAGTGTTCTGACTCTCATTCACCATACTACCAAGGAGTGTGAAGCATGGAACATATTGAGAAATCAATATGAAACTCATAATCAGACATGGATTCATAACTTGGAGAATCAGCTAGCAGCAAAAAGGTTTGCTAATGGGGAGGCTGTAGAGGTGTTTATCACTCGAGTAAAGAATCTATGAGATGAAATTGTGGGAGCAGGTGTACAAAAGTCAAGTGAGGAGCTAGCTCGACGTTGTTTTTGAATCTGTCCACCTAAGTTTGATGGTTAGTAACTTCTCATAGTACTCAAATCATACCTCAACCATTAACTTTTGAAGAATTTGTTGGAGGTAGACGTCTTCGGAAGCACGCGAACAGCACAAGGAAGAAGAAGAAGCTTGGAGCACAATACACAATACTAAATGTATTACCACTAGAATGTACAAAGATAAGTAGCCCGTTAGGGCAATATGCATATATACAAGCTAGGGAAAAACACCTCCTAAAGAGGGAAAAAAGTGCCCCGATGGTCCTACAGTGTTCACACACATCACTACCTAAATATATCAACAAATCCCCCCTAGGAGTGATGCAGTGAACAAGGAGCAAGCACTCAAGTATAAGGAAGTGCCAAGCTATGTGGAAATCACTCCACAAAAGGAAGTAAGCCCAAAGTCTTGCGAAAAGCTTCAAACTTCTCCCTAGGCAGAACCTTTGTGAAAAGGTTTGCAATGTTCTCCTATGTGGGCACATATGCCAAGCGAATCTCCCCAGCAGAGAACCTCTCCCTGACATAATGATAACGCACCTCAATGTGCTTAGTGCGAGCATGGAACACATGGTTCCTCACAACTACCAATGCGCTCTGACTATCAGTGAAGATGGTGGTGACAAAAGACTGACCAACACCCAAATCAACCATAAGGCATCTGAGCCACACACACTCAACAGTAGCTGTGAAAGTTGCCCTATACTCAGCCTCACAAATGGAAGTGGCCACAGTAGGCTACTTCTTGCTCAACCAAGATATACATGAGCTACCAAGCATGAAGCAAAAACCACTAGTGGACACACGAGTGTCATAGCAACCAGCCCAGTCAGAGTCAGAAAAAGCATGCAAATCTAACGGTAGTGATCTCCCTTGGCATAAAACAACCCAAGTATCTGAGTACCACTCAAGTAGCAAAACATGCGCTCAACCTCCTGGCAATGCTTGACACTTGGGCAATGCATAGACCTACTCATCTATGAGACAACAAATTGAATATTTAGCCGAGTAATGCATAAGTAAATCAAGCATCCAACAGCTTGTTGATAGAGAACAGCATCAAATGCATCTCCAACATCATGAAGACTCAATCGTAAACCTATCTCCATAGGAGTGGCAATAGGCTTACAGTCTTCAAGGCCGAAACGGTGCAATACTATGTCAATATAGTTCACTTGACACAAGTCCATTCCACCATCACATGCATAAATTGAATGCCCAAATAATGATGCAAATGCCCCAAAGTAGACATCTCAAATGAGGCATGTAAATCAGCCTTAAAATCAGCAATATGCCTCTCGTGAGGACTAGTGAGCAGCATGTCATCAACATAAACCACAATCATCAGAAGTACATCATTAGCACGCTTAACATATAAGGTGCTTTCAGTTGGACTGTTCTCAAAACCATGTGCAATCAGATAGGCATGTATCTTTTCATACCAAGCAGATGGTGCTTGTTTCAAACCATATAAGGCCTTTCTTAGCCTGCACACCTAGTTTTCATGCACTTTCCGTATAAAGCCACGGGGCTGAAAAACATACACTTCTTCATGCAAGTCACCATTTAGAAAGGTTGTTTTAATGTCCAACTGATGTACATTCCAACCAAGATGAGCTACAAGCGCACAAATGCTACAAACATTAGTCATGCGGAAAGTAGGAGCAAAGGTTTCATCGAAATCAATGCCTCTTTCATGTGCATAACCCTTTGCCACAATCCTAGCTTTATACCTATCAACTATTCCATCAGGTTTACGCTTTAGCTTGTATACCCACTTTGTGCCAATGGCCTTCTTGCTAGGAGGCAAGTCACATGAAGAACAAGTACCATTCTTCATTAGCATCATATTTAGATTGCATTGCAGTCTTCCAATGTTTAGAATCTTGTGCTTCATCAATGAAACAAGTTTAGTCTCATCACAGAGACTAGAGGAAGCCATAGCATAGCAATATGATGCAAAAGAGGCACTAGGAGAGCCTGATTGAGTACGATATGACAGAGGTGCATCCAATTTGTTGTCATGCAAAGCTTGCACCAACCATTTTGGCACAGTTTTTGCCTGCTCAATATCAGCTCTCTCATCAAGAAATGCGTCATGTAAATCTGCATCAGAAATGGGATGTTCTGCATCATAACATGAAAACTGCAAAGGCTGAGAAGTTGCCTCATTAGGACCAGCACTAGACTATCCACCTGTAAAAAGAGGCAACAAAGTATCATACATCTCTTTGGAGCTAACAGATGTCTCCTTAGTACATGAAAGCAATAGTTGAATATTATGTTCCACAAAGACAACATCACAACTAACTAGAATGTGTTTAGTCTATGGATGATATAGATGATAGCCTTTACTTTTAGAATTGTACCCAACAAAAATACATTTTACTGCTTTATCATCCAATTTTCTATAATGTTGTTCAGGCACTAATGCATATGCCAAACAACCAAAAACATGCAGATGAGCAACAGATGGCTTGTGATCATGCCAAGCCTCATATGGAGTGATGGATTATAGTGCTTTAGTGGGACACCTATGTACTGTGAAGAGAGATGGTGGATGCAATCCAAAGATGAGTAGGTGCCGCTACAACCAGCTTCACACCAGCCAACTGAGACTTCAGAGTTGATTAGTAGACCCTTTGAGCTTCCTAAATCCAGCAAAATATCAGCCAAGTACTTTGGAACATGTATCCCAAAAGTTTAAGTCAAGACAGACTAGTTGCGAAATGACTAGCTCCCAAAACTTGTTATTTTTAGACATACACCTGCTGGAAAAAATGAACAGTGCTCTCAACCTGGTAGGAATTAGAAAACTTCCTTTTGGGCATAGCAAATAGACTTAGCAAGCTTCCCCATCCAAGTTAAAACACTTCAACTGATGGACTGAGCACTGAGAACAAGTTTCATCAATTTCTGGAACATTCCCACAATTCTCGGGGCTCTGTAGAGATAGACCAGTGATCAGTAAAATGCATATATCTCCCAAGAGCTATCCAACGCACTTTAAAACACTGAAAAAGGTTCAGTAAAACTCGAGATATGACCTTCTGAAGGTACTGCTCTGAGTGAGTATAGCAGAGAACAAAACAGAGAAGTAGATGATAATAAATGTATAGATTCACATATGATTACAACCACATTGGCAATGAACCTTTGCACAATGGGAGTAGAATGATAGAGCTATGGAGTAAGCTCTTCAATCTCTACAAAATGACATGAAGTGGTCACGTACAAGGCTTGCTAATCGCCTCTTCCTTCTTGCTCCTTTTATAGCTATTCTTGGAGGGAGTTTTGAATTCGAATTCGAATGGCTCCACTTAAAAGTGATCCCCAAAGTTAGGAGATATTCCCTCAGCTCAAAACTTCGTGATTTTAGTAGTTAGAGCCATGATTTTGCTTTTACATCATGCATGAGGTAAGCCAACCTTTTCCTTTTTTCTTTTTTCATTTACAAAAGATAAAATGTACTCTTTTACAAGAGGTGTTCACATGACTACTCATGTGACTTACAAATGAGGATAATATCAAATATATCAAGCATGTAGGCTTGGGTAAAATGCACCAACAGCTCCCCCTCAAGCCTAACATGCTTGGCCTTCAAATAAGTCTTCAATTGTCCTTGATTTCCTGCAAACCAATCATCAACTTGAATCTACTTAACTTCGTACCATCAAGAGCTTTCGTCAACATGTTTGCACATTGCATATCTGTAGAGACATAGGATAGTTGAATATCCTTGCTCATTAGCTTCTCCCTTACGTAATGGTAGTGGACTTCAATATGCTTGGTTCTAGCATGGTATACCGGATTAGCTGCTAGATGTAGTGAGCTTGTGTTGTCACCAAAAATGTGAGGTGTTGAAGAATGAAGTCCAAGATCTGTGTACAAAGACTTTAACCACATGATTTCTTGACTTGCATTAGCCAAACCTCTATATTCGGATTTGGTAGAAGATAATGCCACGGTTGGTTGCTTCTTTGATGACCAAGAAATGATTTTTGAACCTGCAAATGATATATACCCTGATGTGCTTCTTCTATCATCTTTAGATCCGGCCCAATCTGCATCTGAGTAGACCTTTAGCTCAATATCTGAAGTAAATGAATAAAACAAACCTTCATTCATGGTCCCCTTTAGGTACTTGAGGACTCGCTTGGCCGCTTCCATATGTGGTCTTCTCGGCTTATGCATAAACTGACTCAATATGCTAACACTATAGCATATATCCACCCTTGTGAGTGTTGCATAGTTCAAACTTCCAACCAAGCTTTGATAGCTTGTGATGTCTTCAATTGGCTCTCCTTCATAAGCACTAAGCTTATGATTTTGCTCCATAGGTGTACCTGCACACTTGGTATTTTCCATCTTGAACTTGACGAGCATGTCATTGACATACTTCCTTTGTGTGATGTATATACCTGAATCTGTGTAGATCAACTCCAATCCAAGAAAATAAGTGAGTGGTCCGAGGTCACTTATTTTGAACTCCTCCTTCATTTGACTCTTTACCTGTTTGATTCCTTCAAGATCATTGCCTGTGATAATAATATCATCAACATACACACATAAATAGATCACTTCAGATCCATTCCTCTTTATGAACAAAGAGGTATCCGCCTTGCTAGCTTTGAATCCTTGGTCCTGCAAATAAGTCACCAATCTGAAATTCCAAGCTCTTGGAGCTTGCTTCAATCCATACAAAGCTTTCTTTAGTTTGCATACATAGTTAGGATGATGTGCATCCTCATATCCAGGAGGTTGTGCCATATACACTTCCTCAGAAATCCATCCATTCAATAAAGCATTCTTTACATCAAGTTGATAAAGATTCCAATTTCTAGATGCAGCAAGACTAATGAGAACCCTAATTGTAGGCATTTTTGCAACAGGAGAGAAAGTCTCCTCATAATCAATACCATGGGTTTGAGCAAACCCTTTAGCAACTAACCTTGCTTTGTGTCTATTTATACTTCCATCTGGATTCCTCTTGATTTTGTATATCCATCGAGATCCAATTACCTTCATAGATGGCTTGTTAGGTACAAGCTCCCAGGTGTCATTCTCCTTCAAGGCTTCCATTTCTTCATCCATTGCATCTCTCCAAGCTTTCTTGCTTTGTGCTTCTTCGAATGTGGTAGGTTCTTCATTGGTTGAATCCTTTGCAATGTAGATTGAGTGCTTGGTGACCAAAGAAGTATCATAACCAAACCTTTCTGGTTTCTTCTTCTCCCTTGAAGACCTTCTAAGTGGTTGATGTGAGCTCTCCGGTCCATATGTAGCATCCTGCATCTTTGCTTTACCTTTGTTCTTCCATAGCTTTAGTCTTTCCAAGTCTTCTAGGTCAATCTCTGAATCACTTTCTTCAATTTGCTTTGGCTCCTTTGGTTGAAGTGATGGAAAGTCTTCATCCAAGTCATACGGCAGCTTCACTTTCCTGTCATCATCAAACCATGATTTGTTTTCATCAAAAATTACATCTCTACTCTTAGAAAATCCTTTATTGGTTGGATTGTACAATCTATATCCTTTTTGGTTTTGGTCATAACCAATAAATACACACTTCTCTGCCTTGGGATCCAATTTCCCTCTTACTTGAGAAGGAATGTGAGCATAGGCTAAGCATCCAAAGATTTTGCAATGCTCTAGACTAGGTCTTCTTCCATTCCACACTTCATATGGAGTGGTTCCATCTAGTGACTTAGATGGAAGTCTATTTATGAGATATGTGGCTGTAGACACAGCCTCTGCCCATAGGTAGTTTGGCAATCCCTTTTCGTTGAGCATGGACCTTGCAGCTTCGACAATAGCTCTGTTCCTCCTCTCTGCTACACCATTGAGTTCGGGTGTATACCTTGTAGTGACTTCCCTTTTAATGCCTCTTTCATGCAAGAGGGCATCAAATTCAGAAGAAAAGTATTCTCCTCCACCATCTGATCTGAGTCTTTTCAAAGTCCTACCTGTTTGGTTTTCAACAAGAGCAATATACTTCTTAAAGCAATTAAACACTTCATCCTTGTGCTTCATGAAAAACAGAATGGTCCACCTGCTACAATCATCTATGAAAGACACATAATATCTTGAGCCTGATATAGATGGCTCCTTACTTGGACCCCACACATCCGTGTGCACTAGATCCAAAGGATTTTGATACATATATCCTTTCTTATTGAAAGGTTGTCTATGAGCCTTGCCGAGTTGACAAGCTTCACACTTATAAATCATGTGTTGCCTTGTGATATTAGGCAAACCAAGTACACTTTGGTCCCTGCAAATCTGTTTGAGTGTCCTCTCACCAATGTGAGCAAGCCTTTTGTGCCATATCTCCAACTCTGTTAGAGTTTGAGATCCATAGCTAAACAAAGCTATGTTCTTTGTATCTTCCACTTCAAAAGTGAAAAGCCTTCCTGTCTTTTCTCCTTTGGCGATCCTTCGAAAGCCTTGCCTTGGGTCTTCAACATATGCTCCAAATCGATTGAATCTAACCTGAAATCCTTTTTCAACAATCTGTCCAACACTTATTAAATTTTTGGTAATTGTAGGGACATACAAGACTTTGCTTAAGAGGTTCATATTCCCATTTGATGTCTTCACATTACCTATCTTCTCCACTAAGTGCTTTGTGTCATCTCCTGTCTGCACTTCATGCTTGTTATGAGGATCTTCCAAATCAGAAAGTAAAGCCACATTTCCTGCTACATGGTTCGAGCATCCTGAATCAATGTAAAATATGTGATCATCATCCTTACCCTTCTTCGCTGATAGATTCATAATCAATAATGAATCTTCTTGACTTTGGTCCTCTACATAGTTATTGTAATCTCTTCTTCCTCTATGGCCACTTTGATAGTTGTTGTTGTTGTAATTGTTGTTGTAGTAGTTGTTGTTGTTGTAGCCTCCATTGTATCTACCTCTATTTGATCCATAGCCACCTCTATTGAATCCTCTTCCTCTTGAGTTCCTCGGGTTCCTGAAACATTCTTCAGTAGTATGGTTAGATAAGCCACATATGTTGCAAGGTTGAGATGATTGGAATCTCCCCCTGCCTTGCTTTCCACTTCTGCCTCTTCCTCTAGCTCTTCCTCTACCTGCAAAGTTTGCTTGGAAAGAGCTACCTTCATCATAATTCTTCCTATTCTTTGACTTGTCCTTGACCTTAGCTTTATCAGAATATAAGGCAGAAGTTTGATTACCTCTTGAGGACTCACCACCTTTGCTAATCTTTGCTTCATGAGTGAAGAGTTGGCCCATGAGTGTGTTGAGGTCGGGTACATGCATATCCATGTATAAATCCATGGCTGTTGTGAATGACTCCCACTTGTCGTCTGCTTTGATTCCATTCATGATTTGTCTTATTATTTGCTCCTCTTCAATTACCTCTCCAATGCTTCCAAGTTGGTCGGAAATCTCCTTCATCTTTGTGACATAATCAGTCACATTTTGCTTCGGGCTTTTCTTCATTGTTGTGAACTCCATCCACAATTGGTTCTTCCTTGCTCGAGTGTTGGAAGAGAAGAAAGAAGCAAGTGCATTCCAGGTTTCTCTTGATGTCTTGCATCCCTTGACATGAGGTAAAAGAAAATCAGAGATTGAGTTTAGAATATAGGGCCTTGCGAGTGCATCCTTCGAACACCAATTCGAAAGTCCTTCCACTTCTTCATGTGATGGTTGCCCTTTGTTCCTCATGGTTGGCATTGCTTCATCTCCGGATATGAATCCATATAGATTCCTCCCTTGAAGGTAAGCCTCCATCCTTAGAGACCATGCCGGGTAGTTGTTTTGATCCAATTTGTCAATTGTTCATGGAAATCCATCTGCCATGTTGCTTGACTATGCTCTGATACCACTGTGAAGAGAGATGGTGGATGCAATCCAAAGATGAGTAGGTGCCGCTACAACCAGATTCACACCAGCCAACTGAGACTTCAGAGTTGATTAGTAGACCCTTTGAGCTTCCTAAATCCACCAAAATATCAGCCAAGTACTTTGGAACATGTATCCCAAAAGTTTAAGTCAAGACAGACTAGTTGCGAAATGACTAGCTCCCAAAACTTGCTATTTTTAAACATACACCTGCTGGAAAAAATGAACAGTGCTCTCAACCTGGTAGGAATTAGAAAACTTCCTTTTGGGCATAGCAAATAGACTTAGCAAGCTTCCCAATCCAAGTTAAAACACTTCAAATGATGGACTGAGCACTGAGAACAAGTTTCATCAATTTCTGGAACATTCCCACAATTCTCGGGGCTCTGTAGAGATAGACCAATGAGCAGTAAAATGCATATATCTCCCAAAATATTAGTCCAATGACCATGAAAATTTATAGCTACAAACTAGACAGTAAGATCTATCCAACGCACTTTAAAACACTGAAAAAGGTTCAGTAAAACTCGAGATATGACCTTCTGAAGGTACTGCTCTGAGTGAGTATAGCAGAGAACAAAACAGAGAAGTAGATGATAATAAATGTATAGATTCACATATGATTACAACCACATTGGCAATGAACCTTTGCACAATGGGAGTAGAATGATAGAGCTATGGAGTAAGCTCTTCAATCTCTACAAAATGACATGAAGTGGTCACGTACAAGGCTTGTTAATCGCCTCTTCCTTCTTGCTCCTTTTATAGCTATTCTTGGAGGGAGTTTTGAATTCGAATTCGAATGGCTCCACCTAAAAGTGATCCCCAAAGTTAGGAGATATTCCCTCAGCTCAAAAATTCGTGATTTTAGTAGTTAGAGCCATGAGTTTGTTTTTACATCATGCATGAGGTAAGCCAACCTTTTCCTTTTCTCTTTTTCCATTTACAAAAGATAAAATGTACTCTTTTACAAGAGGTGTTCACATGACTACTCATGTGACTTACAAATGAGGATAAATCAAATATATCAAGCATGTAGGCTTGGGTAAAATGCACCAACATTAAGTACATATGTTGCACACATGATAGCCTGAAGCTAGAAACTATGTGGTAAAGCCTGACTCTTGACCATACACCTCGCCATCTCCATGAGTGACCTATTCTTTCATTCAGAAACTCCATTCTGTTGAGGTGTATATGGCACTGTACACTGGTGTTTTATCCCATGTGCAGCTAGAAATGCATTAAAGTCAGAAGACATATATTCCCCTCCCCCCCTCCCCCATCAGAATAGAGGTTGCCTATTTTACATGCTGACATACTTTCAGCCAAAACCAGAAACTGTTTGAAGCACATAAACACCACAGAATTTTCTTTGAGTGGATATACCCATGCATGCCTGGAAAAATCATCAATGAAGTTCACGAAGTAAAGATAGTTACCAAAAGAAGGTGTCTGCACAAGACCACAGACATCGCTATGAGCAAGCTTCAATTTTTGAGTAGCCGGAACTGAACCATCTTTTGGAAATGAGGAACGCTGCATTTTGCCCAAAATACAGCCTTCACATACATGTTTAGCGGGTGCCTCAAGTTTGGGCAAGGAGGACACCATTTCAAATTTTTGTAGGCATAGCAAACTAACAAAGTTGAGATGACCAACTCGTGTGTGCCAAAGCTTTGCATCTAAAATAACCTGAGAGTCATGTACTACACATGCCAAATCATTAATGGATCTTTCATAGTCTACAAGCTTATATAGCCCATGACATAAAATGCTAGAAGCAATAATCACATCACCATTTGAAAGATCATGAACTGTACATCTGTCATCAACAAATTTCACAACCAAGCCAATCTTGGCTAATGTAGAAAGTGATAACAGATTCTTCTTGATCCCTGGCACAAATAAAGCATCTGACAAAGTGAGAGAACTACCATCAATAGTAGTCAGAAGGATCTTACCAACTCCCATAATAGGATAAGAGGAGTTGTTTGTGCATGTAACAGTGTTCCCTATAGAAGTAGGCTCAAGTGAAGAGAAAAATTTGCGCTGGGAGGTACTATGTTTGGTCGCCCCACTATCAAAGTACAAAACATATGAATCTACTGCGGACATGCAATGCTCATGAGAAGATGGGTCAAAACTAAAAACAGTAGTAAATGCCCATTCTTCTTCCTGCACAAGATTAGCAGAGTTTGTTTTTGGTGTAGAGGCCTCTGCAACAACCATTCCAGCCTCTTTTTTCTTTGCCTCTTTTGCAGCCAGTTTAGGACAGTTCTTTATAATATGATCATTTCCTTTACAGTATTTACAAAACAATTTTTGCTTTTCTGATTTCTTCTCATCTTTGTCTTCCTTCTTCGAATGTGCAGCATTTGTAGATTTTTGCTTACTAGTTGAAGAGCTCCATTTTCCTTTGCCCTTCTGACTAGCTAGGAAATCTTGATCTACAACACACATAATAGACCTATTCTGCCTGGACTAATCTTCCTACAATAGAACAGAGACTAACACCTCAAATGACAAGGCATTTGGATTGCCTTTCATCATCAAACGAACAGTAGAAGCAAAACTCTGATATGAGTCAGGAAGACCATTCAGAACAGTCTGCACAAGTGAGCTATCTAGTATAACCTCATCGACAGAAATCAATTGTTCCTTCAAGTCTTTGATCTTTTTTAGAAAACTATCCATAGAATCACCTTCATTCATGTGCACACTCTCCAACTGTTTTCAGAGGTAAGCAACACGAGCCTCATTCCTAGCTTGGTACAATGTGGTAAGTGTATCCCAAGCATCCTTGGCTATTTTGCAAGAGCATATATAATGGCACGTTTGACAAACAAAGCTATCAATGCATGTGATAGTTCTCTTTTAGTCCAAGGGTAAGTGTCCTACACACACCTATGTTTTGTTCAATTAACTTGTACTATGCCACTTTCTTTTGCTCTGAGTCCACAATTGCTCTCAAATATATCCTCTTTGGGATCCCCAATGGAATCACCAAAATGATTAGTCCTAATGCCCAAGGAAATGAGGTAGAAATATGCTTGTGGTTTTCCCAGAATCACTTGGGATAGGTCTATTTGCACTCCTCTGAGTCTACAACCGTACTCGAATATAGATGTAGCAAAGGAAGGATGGAAGACCCGAATACCTATGTAAACCGATATCCACTCCAGGTTAACCCTTGCAAGCACTCTCTCACTTACTTTCTTTCACCCCCACCCACTCTCGCTCACTTTCACCTCTCCCTCTCTTTTACTCTCACATACACATACACACATAGACAATTTTTTCTGATGTTTCCTATTTCCGAAGACTCTTTCTTATGCTGATCAAGTTAGCCTTTTGGTTTCACTAAGTTTTTCTTGAGCACAAACAGATTATGACCACCATATGCATATTTCAAAGTCTCAAAATTTGCGGTCCAATAAATTCATTATGGTCAACATTTAGCATGAGTTAGCTCAAGTGCAAATAGCAGACTCCGAATCACTATAATGGAGAAAGCATTTGCAGACATCGTCTTAGGAAGCTACCACCAGTGTATCTATTGTACTGTGCAGCTTAAAGTAATCAAACGAATCACTCAGGAGCTCATCGATTCGTGTTTTCTATATGATGATCTGCTCAAAGATAATTTTGCTGAAGATGAATTAACAGCCATATGCAGCAGTCACTAGCTATGTGTGCAAAAGACATACTCATGACTTCAAAACATCCACATCACCAGGAAAGCCTTCTTCACCATCAAAGCTTTGGTAGCAGAACTCAACAGACGGATCTCGCTCCCAGCCCTAACCTATTCACTTCCCAAAAAAGAAACCTTATCAAAATCCTTATTTTTCCCTACATTCTCCCCCATAAGCGTGCAGCTTTACTCCTGCTATTGGTACCCAGCTCTCGTTGTCCTTATTGACACTCAGAGGAATATTGGCCACATACCGGTTTCTAAGAGATCGATTGCTGATTGACATAGACCATTCACCCGAGCTAATGTTCCATAATGGTTCAGGAAAGAACATTCTTGATATTATCAGCAGAAAACAACGTCATTGCACACACTATGCAAGGAAATACAACAGAGCTCTCTCCTTGCAAAATACTGGAAAAGATTGTCAACAAAAAAATACATGACATCCTGAACATTATTTGCACTTCCTGGAAGAACTCTGACAGCCGGTACAACAGCTTTGGTTTTGAGGAATGAGCCACTCTTTTCCACATATTGTGCAGAGATCCCATATGGACATGTTTCACCTCGTGTGCATCTACCTGTAGCTGCTAAGGCACGAATGGGCTCTTCACTAGGATCATTGTACTAATCCCCCTTCTATGAGCAGTTTCCAAAAGAGGAGAATGAGGGTAGCCCTTTTCATCCCTCAAAGGCAATTCATACAGATCGATCACAAAATCTTAAAGCAAAAAATTCTCCGCCAGCTGTAATACCAAGCTTTGCATCCCTAAAATCTTGCTTCAGATGTGCATTGGTTTAGAGGTTTCATCCCTGTGATGGTGAAATCTTTCTGTATTTATGAGAGCTATATTTTTTTTTTAGGTTGTCTCAATAGAAAACAAAATCGCCATTGAGTCCTCTGTATCCCCCAAAGCTCGTTCCCCACCTTGATCCTATCTCCTAATGTCTGTATATGTCTCTATGTGCATGTTAGAACCAACAATGGGTGAGCAGGATGATCGTGGAAACGGTGCAAAACTTTGGAACCTCCAAAAGAATCTGTAAGACTTGCACACACGCCCCACCATGAGGTGAAATCAAATCAATGGAGATATACCATATCTACCGGCTTGCTCGTAACATTCTAGCTCCAGGAGAATAAAAAAGACCCATACATAATGACTCTCCCCTCCATTTTCCCCCGTCTCCTGTGTCGTAACCCCTGTCAAGAACCCCCCAGCCCTTACGACTGGTGCTCTCCCTCTCCAGGACTGTATGTAGCCTTGAATCTCCCCTCCTTCTCTATGACCTATTGTTGTTGTTCCTCGTAGAGTCAGAGAACGAGAATGACTCCCTTCGATGATGCCCCCCCCCCTACAAAAACTGAAGTAAAGATGTCTCTAAGAAAAAAACTGAAGTGAAGATGTCATGGATTGCAGCCATTGCATTGGCAAGGTCGATACTTATCACAATAGAAAAGGATTTTTATCCAAGGTACCTCAGACAAATGATCTTACAGCTCCTCTCTTTCCATATATAAAGCTTAGATGTCTATAGAAAATATTACAACAATGCAAAATGAAGGCTCAACACTAGTAAAGAACCACAATACCTCCATCGCAAGTCGAGCTATCCAATCTAGTAGCTATGGTGTTCCACACTGCAACAGAAAGAAAATCCACAACAACTCCCATTTTGCTGCTCTTCTCTAGCATGAACATCTGAAAGTGAGAGATGGAAGCAATTTGCCGCCCTTGAGCGCAAGAAAGTCCTCCCCAAAGCTTCCCCTTTTCCCTGACGTCTGTCCTCTAGGCAACCCTTTTCCTCTGTCGTTGATCACGTATCTCTGCCCCCCCCCCCCTCCTCTCTTTTTCGCCAAAGAAAAACAGTAGCAGTCGAAGAAGAGAAAAAATTGATGAAGGAGGTTCCGCCCCCTTCTGACAAAACAACAGAACACTCTTCAAGCACTCGCTGTTGGAAGAGAACAATCGCCAAAGAAGAAGAGCTACCCTCCCGTTTGCTGGCGAAAAAGAATGGAGAGAGAGAGACCCTGTTTGCTGCCGCTCCAGATAAAGGCTCCACTCCCTCAAGAGAAAATAGACCACACAACTTTGTAACAAAAAACAAAAGTAACTTCCTCCCTTCTGCACACAAAATGGATGCGGCCCCTTTGTCTGACAATTAAAATGGACAACCCTTTCCACCTTGTTTTTCATAAAACTCCAATGCCTACCTTCCAAAGTAGTTATTTCTCATGCATATCCCTAACTAACATTGACTATTCGATCAGCCATTACAATGGCACCCTTTAAATGATTTACAGCCCCCCCCTTGTCCAAAGCATGTGGCCTTGCCCATGTGGGGAATACCCATTCAAGTGCTCCATACCAGTCTCCAGGTATGCCAAGTTTACTAAAAGTGGTAGCTGGTTCTACACCATGGGTGCTAGATTATGAATTGCTAATATACAGCTTGCATCTTTGTATACTCCAAACCTTCGGTATTTTGCTGCCAATAAAACGGGAACAAGTCCAGCATGCCAGTCATTGGCTACAAATATACATTTCTCTCCATAAGTGTAGCCTCCAAGGGGTAATACTAGAGGTGCTTCACATGCAGCATGGCATAATAATGTGAATCGGAACTGGTTATCACCAAAAGCTCCTCTTGTGTCACCATAGGGGTTCTTAGGCCTATGATAAGATGGATGATCAACAAACATCCAATCAACCCCTGCTCTGAACTCATGAAAATATGCCACCTCATGTTTTGCTTCAAAGCATCCAATTTTAATGCAACATTGCCTACCGAAAGCTCCTGCAAACTTGGCATCAGTAACTCCATTCAAATGCACCATAGGAGGGGCTCTGCACACTGAAGATGGCGCATCCAAAAAATTAGCATCAAGCAGCATCATCTCCAATCTTCTATGACAACCCCCTTTTTTGACCAAGAAGTTGTCGTGTTACCTCCAAATACTTCTCATCAATCATCAAATCCACTCTTCAAGTACCTGAAATCAAACATATTTTCCTGCCAAATAGAACCGCATTAGTGCATAAAAACCAACCATTTTGTGAGCTAACAGCATGTGTCTTGGCATCTTTGCCATCCCAACAAATTTTCTCTATAGTAGGTGCAGCAGAAATCGAAGCACGAACAGGAATATGCAGAATATCATCATCTTCGACACCTTCTTCATCAGCTTCAGTACTTGCAGCTGTAACAATTACAGGTGTGATAGGACGTTTTTCAACAACCCTGCACAATGTTCCACACTCCTTTTGTAAGCAATACATGTCACATCATATAAGCCCATAACGGGTAGTTGGTATCATCCAACTTATCCTCAATAGCCAACATATGGAATACATGATTTCTTTCAGCCATGGCTGACGACTAAAATACCTTGGTCTAGAAAATGGACCGTATCTCAAAAAGTTGAACAGAACTTCCCATACAAATTCTGCTAGACCTGTAGAAGACTTCGAGACGCTTATATTGGAGAACCAAAACTGGTATATACCTTTGGCACAAAAAGGCGAAATAGCATGCACAAGTGTTGTGATAGTTTGTTCAAAGGCCAAAACGAGTGATAGTGAGTTTGATCACCAAAATTCGTGCGATTCTGAGACTGCAACTGGAGGAGTGTCGACGACATCCTAGATGAAGTGGCAACCTACTCTGATACGAATTGTTTGAGTTAGACGTCTTCGGAAGCATGTGAACAACGCAAGGAAGAAGAAGATGCTTGGAGCACAATGCACAATATTGAATGTATTACCACTAGAATGTACAAAGATGAGTAGCCCATTAGGGCAATAGGCGTATATACAAGGTGTGGAAAAAAAACCTCCTAAAGAGGGAAAAAGTGCCCCAGTGGTCCTAGAGTGTTCACACACATCACTACCTAAATATATCAATAGAATTTAGTGCCTTACTCATGCAGGAGGAGCTGCATCTCAAGGCAAGGAGTGGTGATAGCAAAGGAGATGTTGCATTCATAGCAAGTGTTGAAGGAGGCAAAGCGGAATCTTCAAAAGATGGAGAAAAAAAGTTGAACAACAAAAAGAACTTCAAGGGAGAGTGTTTCCACTACAAGAAGAAATGACATAAAATCCTAGAATGTCGCATCAAGAAGGTAGAAGAGAAGAATGGCTCTTCAAAAGGTGGCAAGGGCAAGGAGTCTATCAACACAACAGAAAAAAAACTTGAGTTATTTGTTACTATAAAGCAAGTATGCTCCTCGACTAAAGATTTAGGAACGGATGACCCATGGGTGTTGGATCGCGGTGCATCTTGTCACATGATGAGTAGAAAAGACCTTTACAGTTCCTTGCAGCCTCTAAAGGAGCCCATCACAATAAAGGTAGGCAATAATGCAAGATGTCGTGCAAAGGACAAAGGTAAAGTTTCTTTCATTAACTCTAATGAGGATGTCAAAAACCTTTCAAATGTGTTGTATGTTCCAAAAATAAAAAAAGATATACTTTTAGCAACTTCTATAACTGATCAATGTCATCAAGTATCTTCCAATAAGACGGGAGCTAAAATTATGGACAGTAGAAACAACACTGTTGGGATTGGCATAAGCAAGAACAACTTGTATGATCTATGTGCTCTTACAAACACTACAAGTGTGGGCACAAATAATCTATGGCATGAGAGATTCGGCCACATCAAATACCTTGTATTGAAGGAGATGCATCGCAAGGGTATGGTTCCATACCTACCATCGATTGTAGAAATGAAGGAACCATGTGAAGCTTGCATGATGTGCAAGCAACAGAGGAAAGCATTTCCACAAGAAAACAAGAATAGTGCAAGCTATCCTCTAGAGTTGGTGCATGATGACTTGTGCAGAAAAAAGCCTACACTTGCCTTGGGCAGATCTTCCTACTTCATGTTACTTGTCGATGACTATAGGAGGAAGATGTGGGTGTACTTCCTTCATGATAAGGCTCAAGCTTCTCGTAAGTTTAAAGAATGGCTTTAACTTGTTGAAACTAAAGCAGGGAAGAAGGTGAAGAATTTCAAGACAATAGACAGTGATGAGTTCACATCAAGAGAGTTTTAATATTTTTGCAAGAGTAAGGAAATCAAGCATCAACTCACATTGGCACATAGCCCTCAACAAAATGGTGTTGTACAATGTCAGAATCAAGCCATCATGGAGATGGCAAGGTGCATAATGTACGCCATGTACCTTAGTTATCATGTAGTTTGATGTCAGTTGGTCAACTTGATGACCTTGGTTACAAGGTGGTATTTTATGCTCAGTCCTTTCATATATCAAAGGTCAATATGGTTATTGCAAAAGGAAGCAAAGTTGGCTCATTTTATCCTTTATTTGTATCACAGAAAGAACACTTGTTAGCTGTTACTGAACAGCCTATGGCTTGTATTTGGCATGGCCGTTTGGGCCATATATCTTGTAGTGGAATGGAAAATCTTTCTCGTTCTAGCTACTTACATGTGTTCTCTTTCTCTGATTTTTCATTTTGTGAGCATTGTCAATATGGAAGGCAAACCAGAAATGTGCATAGAACACACATTGAATCCCCAATTCGTCCTTTAACTCTTGTTCATACAAATGTGTGTGGTCATATGCCCACTAGGTCCTTATGTGGTTCTCTTTACTTTGTCACTTTCGTAGATGATGCTACTAGAAAAAGTCTGGGTATATCCTATCAAATCGAAGGATGAAGTATTCCCTACTTTCAAAACATGACTTGATTCAGTTGAGACTGAAAAAAGAACTAAGCTTAAGGCTTTACGTTCAGATAATGGGGGTGAGTATACCTCACATGAATTCAGCCTTTTCTATCATTCTAGAGGGATTTGTAGAGAGTTTAGAGCTCCTTATACCCCAGTACAAAATGGTGTAGCTGAAAGGATGAATAGAACTATTCAAGATAGAGTAATTTCTATGTTGCATCATGCAAACCTCTCACAAGGCTTTTGGGCAGAAGCAGTATTGATTATAGTTCATGTGATTAACCTTTCACCTAGTACTACCAAAGGTTTGAAAGTGGCACAAGAGTTATGGACAAGGAAGCCACGATATTATGATCATCTTTGAGTTTTTGGGTGTGAAGAATATGTTCACATACCCAAGAGTCTTAGACAAAAGTTGGACCATAAGTCAAACAAATGCATTTTTCTTGGATATGGTTGAGAAGGACAATTTAGATATCGCTTATGGGATCCTCAAACATGGTCAATGATCAAAAGTAGTGATATCATTTTCAATGAGTTGAAGATGCATGAACAACCTATTAAGGAGGTTGAAGTGAGAAGAGTGGTCTTTGAGGATACTACTCCTCGAGTTAGCATGCATAAAAATGTTGCACATAGGGACGTTCAAGAGAATGTCTTATCAAATCAGTCAGCACATGTTCCTGTTCAGCAACTACTGAGATGCTCTATGTGTGTCTCACATCCACCTGATAGATATGTTCCAGGTTTAGATTTTGTTATGCTAACTGATGCCGGTGAGCCTTCTTGCTAATAAGAGGCTATGCAGATAGAGGATCATGTCAAGTGAGAGCGTGCCATGAAGAGTGAGTTGGATTCTATTAATAGGAATGGTACTTGGGATTTAGTACCTTTGCCAAATGGCAAAAAAGCTTTACCATGTAAATGGGTATATAAGTTGAAATTCAATCAGATAGTGCTTCTCCAAAGTATAAAGCACGACTTGTTGCAAAGGGTTTTAAGCAACATCATGGTGTTGATTTCGAGGAAATCTTCTCTCTAGTGGTCAAGATGACTACCCTGCACATGTTTCTTGGATTTCTTGCAATGGAGGACTTAGAGGTAGTCCAAATGGATGTGAAAATTGCTCTCTTGCATGGAGATCTTACAGATGAGATCTATATGGAACAACCAGAAGTTTATGTAGTTCCTGGCAAAGAAATTCTAGTTTTTAAGCTCAAGAAGAGCTTGTATGGACTTAAACAATCCCTTAGACAATGGTACCAAAAGTGTGATGCTTTTGTGAAGTCTCAAGGCTATTCTCGAAGCAATGAGGATCATTGTCTCTACACAAAGAGATGCTCAGATGGAAGCTTGATATGCGTGATACTTTATGTCAGTGATATGTTGATTGTTGGGAAGTCCTCTTATGACTTGTCAATTCTCAAAAAGAAGTTGAGTCAGACATTTGATATGAAGGACTTGAGGGATGCCAAACATATTCTTGGCATGCACATTACTTGTGATAGGAGCAAAAGATGCATATACTTGTCTCAAAGTGAGTACATATCCAAAGTACTTCACAAGTTCAATATGCAGGGTGGAAAGGCATTGAGTAGACCTTTACCCACATATGTGAAATTGAGCAAGGATGATTGCCCCAAATCAGATGAGGAAAAGGAATTTATGACCAAAATTCCCTATCAATTTGCTATTGGTAGTCTCATGTATGTTATGGTCACTACGAGACTAGACATTGCATTTGCAGTGGGAGTTGTGAGCAGATATATGTTTAATCCGGGCAAGAAACATTGGGAAGTAGTCAAGATGATTTTGAGATATCTGAGTGGCACTAAGGACAAGTGTTTATGCTCAGGTAGAGGGAAACCATCCATTATTGGTTACACAGATTTTGACTATGCTGGTTGTCTAGACAATCGTAAGTCTACATCAGGGTACATTTTTCATTTTGCTAGAGGTGCTATCTCTTGGAGATTTCGTCTTCAAGAATGTACAGCTGTTTCCACCACAGAAGTAGAGTATGTTGCAGCAAGTGAGGCATGTAAGGAAGCATTGTGGTTTTCTTATCTTGCTTGTGATATGGGTTTACCTCTACATGTACCTTGTTTGCTTAGTGATAGTCAGAGTGCCATTGCTTTGGCTAAGAATCTGGTCTATCATGCAAAGACCAAGCACATTGAGGTGAGGTATCACTTCTTTAGAGATTGCTTAGCCATTGAGCACATTATTCTTGAGAAGGTTCACACTCGAGATAATGTTGCAGATGCTTTGACTAAAGCTCTACCACATGATAGCTTTCGACACTGTTGTCACTTGATGGGGGTTACTTGATTCATGATCTTACACAGTCACTTGTATACTTTGTAACATGCCCATCAGGTGGGAGGTATAGTTTGTATACTTACACTCAGGTATTCTTTATCATTCTTTATTTTTTCTCCCATAGTTACTTTGGCCATATTGGCCTTTAGTGGGAGATTGTTACCATTAGTGTCCATGTGAAAGGCCAAATGACCACCGGACACTTCTTTATATATGTTTTTTAATAAAACATATAGTGGCTTGGTCAATCATAGATTGTAAGTTCAACCACATTTGTAAGACCTAAGAAGTCTGTCTTCATGCTCCCTGTGTACTATGTTTTTCTGCATATTTTGGAGCCTCTATGCGGTGTACTGTGTGCGGTTTTAGGAGCTCAATTTTCTACTCCAATGATATCATCATGGATCTCTCGAGAAGGAGAGCGCACAGTGCTGCATCACCATTGAATTACTTTAATTTTGATGGCTAATTGAAACTGGTCATATCCTGAGTACAGATCTCCCATTGAATAGATGGAGTCTTCGGCAAATGCCTCTACAAACTCATCTACAATGGGTCTTGTTCCTACATTTCTTATAGTGACTTTGTTATTAGCCTGCAGATCCTCTATGAAGCATAACTTCCCATTCTTTTTAGGTACCGTGAACCATCGGTTTGAATATGGTGTTGATGATGGTTCTAAAATTCCCATAGCAACCTTCCCCTTCAACAATCGCATCAGCTCAGGTAAATGAGCTTTTGGGACTGGTATCGGTCAAAAATTCCATGGAATATGTTGTACAGTAAATATGATCATATGAGCTACAAGCTTTGGTTCAGCGCATCCTATTTCATGTGGCAATAAGGAAAATTTTTGTCCATGATGCATGATCATCTTTCTAAATTGATCTTTTTCATATTCTGAAAGATATTCTTCTCCAAATTATATATATATTTCATAGTTTCCTTAGTAAATGTATGCCCTATCTTAGATCGATCTCTAAGAATAGAATCCTCAAAAACTCATCTAATGATATCATAAATTTATTTTGGCAATGGAAGAGCTACGGGTTTAACCTTCTTCTCTATTGTTTTATATTTGGTATCAATTTTGACTTCATGTTCTACTAAGAAATTAGCAATCAGTTGATATTCCTTAATAGAGTCAAGCATGAACTTTTTAGTCTAGTTTTTCTTGAAAAACATTCTCAAGTTCTTCTATCAAAGTAGAACTTTTGAAAGGTCAATTAAACTCTCAATATTTTCTCTAAGTGAAATTATTCCTAAGTTTTTGAAGTATTTTTTATTTCTCTTTCTAAATTTCTTTGTAGTATTTTCTTTTTTAATGAAATGCAAACTAAATGTAGGAGTATAAGCTGAAAATTTATCAGACCTATATACATCATCATGCAAGACATCAATCCAAGGTCCACTATTGCCTCGCTCAATAGTGTCTCTTACTCGAAATCCTGTTCTATATGTGCATGAGGATTTATCTCAATGACCATTAATTTCGTGGATGATCTATGCAAATTGTCATAAATTGCACAGATTTCAAACCATCACGTGATTGAATTCTAGCAAACACACTACCGTCATCTAGCACCTTTGTTTCCATTCTTTGTTCACAGATAAATGGTTAAACCAAGATAATTAGATACAAACAATCATCGTGAACAAAGAAGTTGTGTTCCTCTTTGACATCTCCAATTGTAATTGGCACATTTACATATGCTCTAAGCAAGTATATAGGGGCATTATTTATTGCCTTTATTTTCCAGTCGTGGTCCCTATCAATTGGCCATTGCCCTTCATTATATAAGTCTCTTGATACTACATTAATTTTGGATCCTAAATCAATTAAAGCTACATGTGGTTTGTTACTATTTTTTATTTTAACAATAGTTTATGTCGTACCTCGGGCCCAATGTTTTTGTGTAAAATGAATTTTTGGTTTCCCATTAGTTATTTCCAAATGTCCTACCATAGCTCCCAAATAGTTCTTTTCATCATAAGTTCTATTGTATTCAAACTCATTTACCTTAAGTGTACTTACTTTAGGTTCCTCATATGCTTTATTTTCTTCCATTTCAATATCCTCACATTTTAATTCTATCGGCTCTCTTTGCCTCCTTATTGAAATCATAAAATCTTCTTTTACATCTATACGTGCTATTGCTAATACTTCCTCCAATGCTAAACTTACCTGTGCTTTCATTACTTTCTCATCCACTAATTTCTTAATATATATTTGTTTCTCTAACAAGAAAATTAACCAGAAGGGAGGATGTTTCTTTCTTGTTTTCTCTCCTTTTTCACCTTCCTCTTGAGTGGATTGATTTTCCTCATTTTTCTCCTTACCTTTCTCTTCATTCAAAGGTTTCTTTTCTATTTTCTCCACTATCTGTTTAATATTTCCTTTATTAAGATTCTTTTTCTTTGGTTCTTATTTCTTAGTCTCTTGCTTAGGTTGTAGTTTCTTGAGTTCTTTTGGTTCTTGTTTCTTAGTTTCTTCATTCTCTTCATCTCTTTTCCTTTTTTCATCAATATTTATTTCATGAGCATAGACAAGGAACATATCTACAGGCTCATTCCAACAAGTCTTTGAACAAATATCGAAACTCAAGGCATATCAAGTTTTCACTGATAACTTAACTATATTGGCACAATCATACACATGAGTCTAAAACTCACTGTCTTGATCATCTCCATCAAGTCTATACGCATAAGCATTCTCGCTCGTTGAAGCTTCATAAATTTTTTTTAAACGCCCTTTTCCAAAGTTTCATCCTAACGGTCGTTTGGTCAAATAGACACATATTTGATGGTCTATTTCATTGACTCAATTCCTATCCTTGGCTTCCTTAAACAGATTGCATGTCTAGTGTCGATGATCAAACTCATCACACCAGCTACATCTACGAGGCTCATTATAAGGTCTTCTTCCTTGCTCTTGATTCATAGGTTCTTGCTCTTGTTCTCTCGGTTTAGATTCCTTAATGCTTTTCAAAGTTGCTATCTCAATCACTAAAGTTTCAATATGCTTTACCATTGAATCTACTTTAGTTTCTAATATTTTCATCTTTGGATCCTCTCTTCCTACCAAGGTATGCTCAAATTCAAGCTTAGGTTGAGTCTCTCCTTCATTCACTCTAGGGGCTTGGCTTAAATTTCATTCCTGTCTTTGAGCTAATCTATGAACAGCTGCATGCACATTTTCCCAAGTTTTAGTAGGACCACTTGCAGTAGTCTCCTCTTCTAACATGGGCTCTAATTCATGTTGTAGAGGCATATCAAGCATTCTTAGGAAGTTACACAACTTATCTGGTTCTAAAGTTTTACGATCGGTTTCAGGTAATTGATTGAATTTGACTTTGGACTCACTTAAGTATTGCATAATATGTTTATCAACTCTAGAGGTATCTACCCACCCTAAAAATGTGGCTCTATTATTTTTGCTATATTCCTCATGAGAGAGCTCTGCAAGGAGTTGGGTCTTAAAAAATTAGACCAAGTCATGTTTGGGGTAACTACCCTAAGCTGATTATGTTTCCTAGTAAAGCCATGAGAGATAGGAATAAACGTATCTTTCTTTTGATCTTCTGGCAATCCATATTGCTTAGTGATCTAGTCATAATACCTAAGATATGACGTAGTATTTAAACCATTAAATTCTCCTCTATCAGTTTTAATTGAATCTATTATTTTTCAAATTCTTTGTTCCTCAAATTGTGATGCAATGTTTTTCTATTTTAATTCAGAAATAATGGACAAAATAGAAACGTAAGTATATAATTCGTTAAGAATCCTTTTGACCTCCTCGTCTCGTGGACTATCTATTTTGTCTACTTACTATGTAGGCATGAAAAAGTGTAAACCCTTAAGTGAACAATATGCAAATATGTATATGCAAAAATTCTTTTTATACTCTTTGAATGCAAACAAAAACAGAAATGTATGTGAAAACAAACTAAAACTCAATGTATGTAACTAATTCTTTTTTGCATGTGAAAAATAAATCCTTTTATATACTTTTACTAGAAAAAAAATAGGAACTTGAAGTACTTTTACTATGATTATCAATACATTCATGGTTGTATCAAGAAACCTAAATACAAAGAATCTAAGATGCTCTGAGTGCAAACATAACTACCTTTTATTGATGGAAAGGGTAGAAGTGAGGAGGTTATGCCTTGAGGTAAAACTCTATGGAGGTGGTCAAGCCAAGATGACCGGCCCTCAACACCAAGGAGTGTTTACAATTGCATCCCGCAGCTGCTTTAGGGATGACAAAGCTTCTACCTTTACTCGTAACTGATGGACGTATGCATATGCAATTATGGGAAAGAAACCACTTGAGTCTTTGGCCATAGAGTTTCATGTCGGGTTCACCAAATGTAGGCGCAAAAGGGATCAGTTGATGGATCAAGTCAATCATCGGTTACATGGCACACGCAGGGTGTTTCTAATGGCTCAAGTGGTAGACGGGAATTCAAAGAAGATAAACACAATGAAGAAGTGTGATTTCTAGTCTAAATCTTGTTATGACCTCTTATTTTTATGATTTACATAAGCAATTCATCAGTCATTCTAAACCGAACTCAAGCTTTATAGAATGTAAACAATCACAAGCCATAACATGAAAAACAACATTCTCTTTGATGTAACGAAAGCATAGGTTCTTTGAAGTAATGAAGCATAGGAAAGATCGATCTATACAAAATACGTTCGTTTAAGACTATGATGACAAAATAAGTTCTAATTGAATGATCTAAATGGTAATATAAGATGACAAAATAACTTCTAACTTAATGATCAAGTGATATGCCACTATAGTGTAGATGTATAAGGATAATGTTGAAATAAGTCGCCCTTAATCTCGGCTACAATGTGGTACTAAAAAATCTTCTGGTCAAATAGGGAGGTATCTCTACTCTGCTCTTCTCTTTATCTTGTTTATGGCTGCAAATTCATTAGAACAAACATAAGTACAATTTTCTTTTTAACACTTATAGATGAATTCAAACACACATGAACATACAAACTAGCACATCCATGCACACTCTCAAAAACACATGCTTCGTTACATGCACATGCACATGCACATGCATTAATCACACATATACATTCACATGCACACATCAATCATGCATATAGGCTTCTATCAATCATGCACATGCATTCAAGCATACTCATGTATACATGCATCTACCTCATGCTTACATGCTTATATCAATCATGCACATGCATTTAGGCATACTCATGTATACTCCTCCCATTCACACATGCATGCATACACCTCACATACATATGCACTCATCAACTTATATACATGCACATGCATACATCTTACTTATGCACATGCATTCACATACATCTTACTTATGCATAGGCATTCACTGTTAGATACACATGCACTCATATGCATCCATATATTCACACATATGCATGCATACATCTCTCATACATATGCACTCATCAACTTATATACATGCACATGCATACATCTTACTTATGCACACTCTCATATGTTCATGCATACATTCATTTTTTCATGCACGTACATTCTCATTGATTCTCATGCATACATGCATCTACATCATCATATTCACACATGCATAGGCTCACTATGCTCATGTCTCACATACATTCGTGCATATGCATTTATGCACATGCATTCTCACTCATATGCATTTGCATCTCATTTGCATATATACACTCTTGCATTACCACTTATCTCTCTCTCTCTCTCTCTCTCTCTCTCTCTCTCTCTCTCTCTCTCTCTCTCTCTCTCTCTCTCTCTCTCTCTCTCTCTCTCTCTCTCTCTGTCTGTCTCTCTCTCTCTATCTATCTATCTATCTATCTATCTATCTATCTATCTATCTATCTATCTATCTATCTATCTATCTATCTATCTATCTATCTGTAGCTCAGTGATGAGTAGCACCTCCTTTAATGTCAATCCGGGAAGACATGAGGATGGTATGAAGACCTCGAGCAAGTGAAGGCACAAATGTGTGAGTGAGAAGCACACTGACATGCACACACATACACACACACGCGCACACACGGCAAGAACAAAGAGAGTAAGACAATGGAATCACTTCTATTGCAACAAAGTTCTCATACAAGCTCAAAACTACAAGAAGCTAGCCCAAAAATGAGCTCTCTAGCTCTATTTATAGTTTTTGCCTAGCTTTGGCCCTATCCAGACCTAGTGTCCGGCCTAGTTAAAAATTAGGTTCAAGGGTTTATTTGAGGGCTCAAACGAGATCTAAAAAATACGAAAATTGATAGGCAACTACTTCTAAGGCTCCTCAAGCTCGAGGACTCCTCGGCTTGTACAAAATGGAGCTACAAAAAGGTGAAAATGGTATTTACAGGGGTTTTTAGTGATGAGAATCACTTTAAAATGATGTAAGGGTTTTGAAAAAAATGAAGGGTTGCCTTAGTGCTAGATCTGCATGTGTGTCCGTACTTGCTTCTTCCCGTATACTGTCAACAGTCTCCCCCCCAGGTTCTGTCGCCTCTGACAGACCTCTGCTCCACTGTTTGATCGATGTACTTCTGCAGGAGGTCGGTTGCCAATTCTTGTTCTTTTATACGTAGTCCCCGGACCAAATCGCTCTGGAGGGCATCCCAATTCACTGCTCCAGGCATGTTAGGTTGTGGCATAGTGTAGAGCTCTGAATGCATTGTTTGCTCGCACGCAAATAGTTGCAGCAGGTGGGTTGGTCGTGGTGCAAATACCTCTGAATGTGCTTCCCAAAATCCCATGGTGAACATGTCGTTGAAAGTTTGCTTATAGCAGGCAGGGAGATATCTGATGCATGCGTGCCATGCATAAGCAACTCGTATGCTTGGGGTTGTGCTCATATCATACAGGAGGTCATAATTACCATTGATGAAGCCGGGAATCGGAGGCTGAATGTTACATACGTTGCGGAAGGTTTTGAGCACAACCTGCATCATATCAAATATCTTGAGTAGCACCTGTGCAGCTACATCTGGCATGGAGTGGAGGCGTGGAAGCCAATATCGGATGGTAGCCATCATGTACGCTGTTGTAGGTGGGCCTGTTGGTGGTGCGATTTTGGGGTAGTTCAGCCACTGTTTGCAATTCACATTGTTCTGAACCTTGATGGCGAATGCTTTCCAGAAGCGTCTTCTTTGTATTGGTCCAAAGCATGGGTTATATTTCAGATGCATGGGAGCATGATCCCATGTTCATAACATTTTCGGATAGGTCTCCAGTAACTTTTGCCTCCATATGGGCTGGAATATGGCCCCTTTTTTGGCTGCCTCTAGGATGTCCTCGGGTTCGAACTGTGTTGCAAAAGAGGGGTACTTGTTGGTTATGCGTTTGATCTCAGCATTGTAGTCCGCCAACAATACAAAATAAGGTTTATATTGTAACTCTTAGCTAGTTATCAACCGCCTAGGAGCCAAGTTCGGGAAATATTCAGACTTGAGTATGGTCTCCTCTATGGTTTTCATGGCTAGCATCTGAGTTGCAACACGCTCTTCGTGAGTGTGGCCCATCTCCTCTACCTGCTTCATCCATGCTGACGGGGGTTCCTCATATGTATCCTGTCCCTCTTTAGTGATCCTGCCACCTGGAAAAGGTTGAGGCTCATAGTTCTCTTCAAATGCTTCCTCCACTGGAATACTAACTGCTTCTTCTTCTATGGGTTGCTCAGGTGGGGAAAGAGGTCGTTCATATTGTAACAACTTGATTTTCAACTCTGCAATCTATTGCCGTAGCTCAAGCACCTCACTGTTGGTAGAAGGTTCAGGTTCTGGCAAAGAAGCGGCATCGACTGTCTCTTTAGGTGTGGTTGGGTGTGTTGTCGGTACTTTGGATCCTTGTAGTTCCTTTATCTGGTCTGCCAACTGATCATGGGCTTCCAAGAGGGTCGCATAACCTTCTAAAACCTGTAGAATATGCTCTGAGGGGATAGCCTGGAATTTTGCAGGGTCTATGGGTGCTCCCGGGGTGTTTTCCATGGCCGCTTCTAGGTTCTCCTGGTTTTGTTGTTGTAGCCTTCGGTTCTCTTCTTGAGCCGCTCCTAGATGACGACGTAGTAGGGCCATGTTGCGTTGAAGTCTCGCGTTGCGGCCCATTTGTTCTCTGAGTTGTTCCTCCATAGCTTTGCCTGTCTCTGCATACTTAGCTTCGAGTTCTGTCTTCGAGTGTTGGAGGTCGGTCACCTGGTGTTGTAGTGATGTATTACCTAGTTCCAAGGCATCGACTCGTGCCTGGAGTTGAGCCGAGAGATTGCACAGCTCTAAGTTATTTTCCTCCAATAACTTATATTCTTGCTTCAGCTGAGTGGCCGCTTCAACCATGGTATCTAGTGCATTACTAAATGATGTGGGTGCATGGGTAGAGGTGGAACATGCAACGGGTCGGGAAATGGGAAAGGGAACAGTGGATGACGTGCCTATGAGTGAAGTGAGATGTGATGATAGTGGAACAGACGTGGTGGTGGGTGCTCCTGTGGATGGTGAAATATCCATGGGATCGGATGTGATAGTGTGTGAAGTGTGAATTGTGAACACGGGAACGGTAGGTGGTGTGTTAGTGGTGGCAGTGAATGTGGGGGAGTGGGGTTGGGAAGGGGACTTTTTATTATAGTTCTCAACCTGTTGGAGTATATTTACAAGGTTTGTCCAGAATGACGGTTGTGTGACTTGGGTTGAGCCTGAGGCAGTTACAAGGGAAGTGGTGGATAGGGTTTGGGAGAGGGGAAATGTGTGGGTGAATGGAAAAGGATGGGATAAGGTCTGGCTAGTGGCAAGTGGTTGTCCAAGGGCGGGGAGATAGGAAGGATGACCTATTATGGTTTGATCGGTGGCAGGATGACCGGTGTGAGGTTCAAAAATTTGGGCGGAAGTGATGGATGTGGGTAAAGGGAAGGATGTAAAAACGGAGGTGTGTACAATGGTTTCATGTTGGGTGGATATCGGTTGTTCAGAAAGACTAGTGGAGAAGGGTTCTGAGGGTTGAATGGAAGGTGACGGTGGAGATGGTACCTATGTATTTACATCTTGTTCGTTAGTGGGACTTGGGCTAGTCATGTGAACATCCTCTGAAATTGTGGTAGGCAAGGCAGTAGAGACTTCCATTTGAATCATTTTTCCTCGCCGTGGCCGTGTATCAATCCTTCATTGATCATATGTAGGGTTCTCCCGATAGACCATTGTCCTCAATGCTTCCCCAATCCCACATGTGTCCGCCAATAGTTCAATGATTCAACAAAATGTGAGTCTACATTCTCGGCTTGAAGCATTTGGTTCACTAGAGCTCGATTCGCCTCTTCTGTCATCTTATGTCTTCTCTGTACCTGCTTGATTGTCTTGTATAGCCATTTGAGTTGTGTCGTGTAGGCAAGGGCCTCCTCTTCACTCTCCTCGGGTTCATTCCCCCGTTCTTCTTCCTGATTTTGTGTGCTTGGACCATGAGGATGTTGTGCCTCTTCTTCCCAATGTACCCTGCTTGTCTCGCCCTGTGGCTGTTCTCCTTGGAATGATGATCCCGGATCGGCAGTGTCAGAAAAACCTTCACTATCAGATAAGTGGGCCGTCTGCAGGAATCTTTCAAAATCAAAATTGGGATCCTCAGTTAAGGTGGCCATAGATGCAAACTCGGCATCAGTAGGTAGTGGAGGGGCGGATGGAGTGGGTTGTACCACACCCCCTGATTGAGTTCCTTGGAGATGTACCGTGAAAGGTGCCACGTGGGCTTCTTCTCTAGGGGAAGCTTCGGCTGTGGCCTCGTGAGGGATCATGGCCTGGGAGAGTGATCCACGCATTCGTTTCGCCGGTTGATTCCCTGACTTCCGCCCCTTGAAAAACTCCAGTTGTGAGTATTTAAGGGCCCTGGCTATTGGCACGTCATATGCAAGACATCTATAAATAATTCTGGTGATCGCACAGCAGCCATGTAACGTATGCTTCCTCACACCCCGCTTGCCTACTTCATACAATTGGTCCAGAATCCATACAGGCATCTTAATTGGCAAGCTTCTTGTCTCTGCTAGATATAATCCATACCATATTTTCTTGTGAGGTTGGGTAAAACGGTCTTGAGCTGGAAATGCGAAGTGTTGAAGGCACATTCGCAGGGGTATGGTGATGTTAGGGGTGAGGGCACACATTTCTTTCAACTTCTTGATTCTGTTGCTCTTCATTGACTCTGTATCAAGGGATCTCTATCAGAGGGAACGTGGGTGCCATACATCTGAAGAGCTTCCCTGATTAAAGTAACATTCAACTCAAACTTCTTCATTTCCTCCTGGTTTGATAGGGAGGGCACCCAGAATGTGCCTGAATGATCTTTATCCCCTGTCGGCTTCAGTGTGGCTATCAAGTAGTAGCACCTAAGAAAATCCGGTCTAGGCAAGATTGCACTAAAGTAATCTTGCAATCCCGCTTTCTGCCAAATATCCTGAAGAGGAGCTGCATTTTGCAATGCTTCAAATTCTCGTGAGAAGAACTGAAAGGTCCACCACACTCCTCCACATTCCATCTTGGATTCCCAGATATGATCTGCATCTCCCAAATCTCCTGGCATCTCATTGAACCAATGAGAATGCCCCTTTACTCTTTCTGTTAGGCCACTTGGTGGATCCGGAATGGGAATTCTTCTTACGTTCAAAAGCTCCTCCGGCCTAGCTGTCAATGGAACCTCCACAGGCATGGTATCCCAATTGATTTGAGTGCTGGTGCCTGCCTGAGAACTCGTGCCTGCTGCTGCTGCCATGGGAATCGGGTGCTTATCTGCTAGAAGAAGAAAGGCACATTAGTGTTGCATAGGAAACAGGATGTAATGGTGTTCCCTTCACAATACTAACATGACAATCCCGAAGGTTAGTGGTCAGAGGTGAAGTGCTTGTGATAGATGTGAGTGGTGACTAGAGGTCAGTATCATCCTAGATGCCTACTTTGGTTATGCAATGGACTCAGAATGCACCTATGTCAGAGAGGATGGATTTACAAAAATTGGGTATGGGGGTTTGATACATGGTTTAAGTCTCCAAACTTTGCTAGAGGGTTCGTAGCTCTTAGAGCTAAAGACAGGTAGAGATTTATGAACTAGAGTGTGATGGAGTTGGGGCCTTTTGGGCACCCATTTCCAGACATTTCTTGATTTGGTTGAGTGTGGGTTAGGGTGGTCTTTAGGTAGAGTTCCTGCGTTGTTAGTCGAGAGGACGTGTGAGTGTTGAATTATGCCAATAACTAGAGTTGGAGCTATTTGGGCTCATAAACAGGCCTTGGGCACCCATATGTGTCTAGCATTGGGGCTAGCCTTCATTGACCGCTTAGGGACCCAAATAGACGTGGTGTGCCTAGGAGGTTGTCTAGGGGACTCCTTCACTTGTGTCTGTGATGGTGTGGCTTGTTTGTGGCCTCCTCGAGAGTCTGCTATTAGAGTTGTGGGTTTTCCATCCTTGCGTATCCAGATCTGCTTCACGCCACGAGGTACTCCGTGTTGCACTAGTTGGCACTCCTGCTTCTTGATCAATGGCCTCCTTCGTGTTGTATAGTGTTTGGTCTTCATGTTTAGAATCTCCTTTGACCCCGCTGCGAACTCCTCATTGACTCCTGTACCTTTGGTAAGATTGACAATCCTCTGCACTATAGAAGTTTGGACAAGAAGAGCAACATTATCTTTATGTGGATTCCTGGAGGGACCAAGAGTTGGTGCCTGTTCTATTGGTTTGAGTGCTTGATTTTCTAATTCAATCATAAGACGGCTTTGGCCTACCCAAGCCTGAAGAAGTCCACTTCTTAGGTTGAGGTTGACTGCATGATCATAGATCTAGTCTTGGCCTAAGACAAGAGGCTCAGTAAGATCCTCGTCTTCACATACTAGCACTCTTACTGGCATTAGTACCTCCTGAATGTAGAGGGGTAGATCCACCTCTCCCATGCAAGGGGTTTCAACACCTCCTAATCCTATCAGATATGCCTCTAGAGGTTTTACCTCCAATTGTAGCTGCTCGCAATAAGAAAGCCGAACTGCACTAGTGGCTGCTCCTGAATCAATTAAAGCTCTCACGCTTGTTGTGTTGTATCTTTGTCCTATTTCTAGGGTTACAAAAGGTCGCCGATCCACTATCTTATGGGTACGTTCACCTGAAGCCTCGCACATGGCCATGTGATAGCATGGAGACTCTTGAGTGTCAATCAAAGGCTGATCTCTCCCTTGCCTCCTCAATTTCATTCGTTGGATGCGCTCTAAGGCCTCTGCTTGTGCTTCTTCTCGAATTCGTTTTTCCTCCTCTTTACGTTTCTTGGCCGTATTGAGCCGATTTAACATCTCTTCAGTCAGGGGTTCTTGGTATAACTTGACTCTACATCCGCTTATGTAGCTAGGGAGAATATCGCCTTCCAAAGTGGCTAGTTGTACTGCCCCACTAGTTGAAATTCTATTTATGATCATAGGTCCATAGCCTCTTTTCTCTAATTTTCGTGCATGCTGCTTCAATGTGTAGACTAGGACTAGGTCTCCTGCTTTCAAGCCTTTATCCTTCACATGTGTATCAAAATATGCCTTTTGCCTCTTCTTCGCTGCATAGATTCCTGCTGCAGCTCTCAATCGTGTCTCGCCTAGACGTTCAAGATCAAAAATTCGAGAGGAGAGTTCATGGCTTGTCCAGTCATGCTCTTGGGCTACCTTCAATGTAGGTATCAAAAAGTCCAAGGGTAGCACCGCATTCTGACCGAACACCATCTGAAAGGGTGTGGCTTGGAGTACCATTTTATAGGCCACTCGGTATGCCCAAACAGCATGGTGTAGCTGTTTGTCCCAATCAGAGCGTTTATTGTTCACTAATTTTGTCAGTACATTGCATAAGATCTTATTTGTACTCTCAGCCTGGCCATTAGCTTGAGGGTGATAGGGGGCAGACTTCTTATGTACTACCAAGAATTCTTGGAGAAGGTTTTCTATGACTTCATTCAAGAAGTGTATGCCTCTATCACTCACCAACTCTATTGGCAATCCGTACCTTGTGAACACATTTTCAAATAAGAACTTTGTTGTTGTTTGAGCATCATTTTTTGTAGTAGCTTTCACTTCTACCCACTTGGTTAGATAGTCTGTGGCCACGATGATATGTTCAGCATGTGAGCCCTTAGCTGGGGGATTAATAGGACCTACAAAGTCTATTCCCCACTTAGAGAATGCACGTCCGCCCATCATAGGCTTCAGTGGCATCTCATCTTTGCGTATAGGATATTGGGTTCGCTGACAAATCTCACACCTCTTCACATAGGTATGTGCATCCATGTGAAGGGTGGGCCACCAAAATCCTGCAAATAGAATTGCTTTGATCACCCGGACCAAAGTGTCCTCCTGCTACACCCTGGTGAGCAGTTTCCAAGATCTTTAGATATTCCCTCTCATGAACACATAGTCTCAGGTAACCATCTTTTCTGCGCTTGTATAGATTATCACCAATGAGTGAGTAATCTAGGGCCTCTTCTTCTAGACTTCTTTGTCTCGTCAGGGTCATACCTTGAGGGAATGTTTTCGTCCTCAGAAACGCCACTAGTGGCTCGCTCCAATCTGGCACTAGAGACACGCGATAAAGGGTGGCATGTTCCACTGGTGGCTTAGTGCGACAAATTGGGCATTCCTTGCACATTCTATGGACGTCTGCTTCCATAGTTGGCCAGTACACTCCAAGTCTCCTCAATGTTTGTAGGGTTCGTTGTTTTGAGTAGTGTTGCTCTAATGCACCTACATGTGCTAATTGCAACCACTTCGCGTGCTCGTCCTCTTCCACACAACAAGCCAAGATCCCTTGATCCGTGTGCTTGTACATACTTCCTGCCATGATGTGATACTTTTGGGCTTTTACTACCTCTCTATCCTGTGTGGCCATTACTGAGTGGTTAGGCCCGTAGGTTAATACTGGCACTAATGGCTTAGCCCACTACGGTACAACTTCCAAGTTAAAAAAGTAAGCATCAGGTAAGTCATCTGACACTCCTTGTGGGGCTTCTCCTGATGTGAGCCTTGAGAGATGATCTGCTCTCAGGTGAGTTCTGCCTTTCCTCACTACTACCTCAAAGTCATACTCCATTAGTAAGAGAAACCATCTTACTAATCTGCTCGTATTACATGGCTTGTTTACAAGGTACAGTAGAGCTTGGTGATCAGTAAAAAATTTGAACTTATTTGCAAGCAAATAATGTCTAAACTTTTTAACTACATATACCATGCGTAGTCCTTCTTTCTCCGTAGTGGTATAATTTCGTTCAGCTGCATTCAACTGTCTACTAGCATAGGCAATTGGAAGATCCATATTACCTTCACCGGTAGGTTGCGCGAGTACACACCCAATAGCATAATTGGATGCATCCACGTGGACATGGAATGGCGTATTCCAATCCGGTGTGGTCAAGATTGGTGCTGAACACAATCGTCGTTTAAGCTCATTGAAGGAATTCTCACATTCGTCAGTCCACTCAAAGTTAGTCTGTTAGCTCAGAAAATGGTTGGTTTTTATGCACTAATGTGGTTCTATTTGGCAGGAAAATGCGTTTGATTTTAGGTACTTGAAGAGTGATTCGATGATTGATGGGAATTATTTGGGGACTTTCCAAAGAAAGCATGGATCAAAACATGGGTAGAACCGAAAGTACTATGGAACCCAAGTCTCGGGTTGAGAGAGAATGGCTTGCCATAAGTCTCGAAGGCACATGTTCATTTCCATTTTTTTGTGCATACACGTGTGTGAGAGAGATAGTTTTATCTTATCTCTATCTCCACCTTGATGTGTGGACGGCGTTCGTTTTTTGACGAGGGAAGACACACTTTGTGCGTGGGGTGTGTTGTCTACTTTTTTTTGGATATGTGCAAATTTGCCCGTATGGCCCTCTGGGTTTTTTTGGTGTGACCAGGCAACGAGGAGGAGGGTGAGGGAAGGACAACGGGGAGTTCTCTTCTGCTTTGCATTTCCTCGAGGGGGAGTTTTGGCAGCTGCAGGCTCTCGCTCTGGACAAGAGGAGAAGGGGGAATCCGATGAGAAAGTCAGGAGGGCTGATTTGGCTGAGGAGCAGAGAAGAGAACAGGCTGCTATGTAAGGTACGAAGGGAAAGCATGAAAAGAGCTTCGCTCTTGGCGGATTCAAGATGACTATGAAAAGACCAGGTTCAGAAGGATTTTTCGTGTCGGAAGATGTTCATTGCTTCCTCGGGGGAGTGAAAGAGTGATGGAACGTTGCATGGTTGAGGAATGGAGAGTCAAAAGCGGTTACGGCCCTGATAGGACAAGAGAGAAAAGGGACAACGTTACTGTGAAAGCTTTAGTGGAGTATGATGTGCCTTGTTCTTTGTTTAATTGGATGAATTCTATTCGCTGCTGAAAATATACACGAACCAAATTCGCAAAGGAGATGGATGGAGATATGATGATGTGACCTCACATATTGGACAAGCTAGCTTCGGCTCGGCTTCAATAGAGGAAGACAGGCTTTGCGCTCAATTGTACATGCCATCTCAAGTGCAGTTGCACTAATTCACAAGCATATCTAGAAAAGGAAACAGCAGAAGGAGGAATTTTCTTCCACAGATAAAGAAGCGCTTGAACTGAATGTGCATGAGGCAGGTTCAGAATGCATATATATTTGATGAGGGATTATGGATAGCAGAACTTGGTCTTATTCTCTCTTACGTGTATGAAACGATGTCAGACCTTTTTCTGCTACAAGAAGAATGTTTGTTTGTTATGTGAGAACTAATGATAAAGGGAAGATGGACAGTACGTTCCTTTGAGAGGTGCAACCTGCCAGCATGTGCAATGTCAGTGACAAACGACACATTACTATCGTGGATGGGAATGCTCCTACATGTTCTGTTGCAACGCATTAGTGGCAGCCACATAATCCAAACAGTCATGGTCTACTCTTTCACTTGATAAAGACAACTTATTTGTTAAGCACTACTCTGGAAAAGCATAAACAACTAATGCCTCTTGGGTTTCCCGATATACGGTACAAAATTCCATATTTCTTTATCTTCAATTGTGATGTTGTTATATGCTTTATGGTTGTGACATGACGTATGGAATCGATTTATAATAATCAGAATGAGTTGTTAAGAGATATATGTAACCTGTAAAAAGCGAAATTTTGTTTACTGCATTGAATGTTTAAAACAGAAGGTATCTTCTAGTTGAGCGCACTTATGTTGCATGCCCTTGGTGTAAATGCTTGATTATATGTGAGAAGCTTTCATCGTTTGGCTATTCATACGATACAAGGTTGGGAATCCGAAAGTGAGGTGTCATGAGCATTTATTTCTAGATTGGAAAAGAAATCTTTTAAGGCATGCTACTATGTGTCTAAGACATTAGAACTATGCCTGCGTTGGTGCAACAAAAGCTTTTGACAAGATTGAATCTGACGATATTATGAATGTGTAAATACTTCAATGTTTCCCTGAACAGAGATCAAAAGAACTGGCGTTGTTGTGTACATGAAAACACAAAAATCGGTCTTAACATTCATCAGTGTGGATTGTTGATTTTACCTCTCTTCCTCTTGTGCAGCGCTATCAAATGTGATAATTACCAGTGGCCAAGGAGGTTCTAGATTTAATTGTCATCATGATCTCGTGACCAGAGATCACCATACTTAATCTGCGCTTTTGCTGAAGCATTATGTTCAGTCATGTTGCATATAACTTATATATACGGGTGCGGATAAAAGAATGTTAGATGACTGGTTTCAATTGAAAATGCTGTTTTCACGTTATATGCAAGATGAAGTTCACTTGAAAAAATAAAACTTGTGATTTTAATGAACATCACATCTTTAGCCAAAGTATGTTCTGTGATCAATTCCAAAGTTGCAGGTAAGTAAGATTCAATCTGTTATCGCAGAAATAGCTCGAACATAATTCATTATAAAATCGTAAACCTTCCATGAATCGTGGGACTCTATGATGAAGAGTTTTAGAAATTGGTCCCATAAATATGCAACTAACAAAAATATTTTCCATTGATTGGGAGAGTAAGAGTGAGAGTAGAATAAGAGTGAGAAAGATATTGTGTGCGTGTGTAAATAAACAAGAAAAAGGAGATAAAAAGAGAGTGTTAGTAAGACAGTGGGCATGTGGAGCTAAATTGTGGACTTAGGGCCATCAAATCTAACCTAGCATCACAAAGTTTGGGCAAAATATCATTGAGCGTATTGTGCTTTCCCTTGGACTAAGAGGCTAATCATTTTGGTGCGTTTGCCGGGAAGCATATGAGCTAGTGCATAGACATAGGAAGAAGCCATTGTGAGATAATTGCGGGCTCTAAGTAATCCAAGTGGATCGATTGCGAGGGGTTAAGCAAAATAAAGGCTTCCACAATCATCTTTTCCTTGGGCGTAGGAACCCTATCATTTTGGTGCGTTTGCCGGGAAGCATGTGAACTAGTACATATACAAAGGAAGGATTCCTCAAGGGATAATTATGGGCTCCAAGTAATCCAATTGGACCGATTCCGAGGGATTTGAACAAAATAAAGTCTCGTATAACCACTTTTTCCTTGGGCGTTAGAACTAAACATAGTCAAAAGTCCATACAGAGGCTTTGCTATGATGGCGTACATGTGTATAAACCGGCGGTAGTAACCACAATGCCCCATGAAAGCCTGTACTTCCTTGACGTTCTTTGGCCTAGGTAGTTCTGCGATGGCTCTCACTTTCTCTTCGTCAGTGGATATGCCGTTCTTAGACACTATGTGTCCTAGAATTTTGCCTTGCCTGACCATGAAAACACACTTTTCTGGGTTCAAGCAGACTTGATATTCTCTGCATTTATCAAAGATTTGTCTGAGTTCAGGTATATGGGTCTGTCTAATGTTGGAATGAGCGCACAGATCGTCAACATAGACTTCCAAATTCTTCCTCAAGAACTCTTTAAACACGTGTCACATAAATCTTTGAAAGGTAGCAGGTGCATTAGTAAGCCCGAATGGCATTACCCGAAAGGCAAATATGCCCCACTCCGTGGAAAAAGCCGTTTTATGTTGATCCTCTGGAGCAATGGCTACTTGATTGTAGCCCGAAAACCCATCTAGGAAGCTGTACACTTCCTTGCCTGCTACCCTTTCTAATAGGTGCTCAGTGATAGGAAGAGGATAATTGTCTCTAATCGTGGCGGCATTAACTTTTTTAAGGTTAATACACACACGCAGTTTTCCATTTTTCTTGGGCACCACTACAATGGGGGATACCCACTCAGTGTGCTCAATTTCATAGATGAATCCGGCTTCAACCAGTCTATCTATCTCCTCTTTGATCTTAGCAGCATAGTTATCATTGTATGTGTAGGGCTTCTGCTTCGAGGGTCTGGCATCTGAGGTCATGGGGATTGTATGTGAACATATATCAGGGTCTACCCCTTTCAAGTCCTTATAACTCCAAGCAAATACATCTCGGTATTCTCTTAGCAAGGCTATTAGCTCTTGTTCTTCCTCTTCGGTCAGGTCATGTTGCATATGCAGACCCATCATCCATAACTTATGTTTCCATTCTGGCCTCATATATAAAAGGCTAACCTAAGATAATCTCATAGGAGCAGTTATCTTGGATGAAGAAGTGAAATGTCTCAGAGATTCCATCTATCATCATAGTTATATTTGCACATGCTCCTAAGAGTGAACCACATCCATTGTCTGTAGTTCCCATAATCCAACCATGATTTTTTTAAATCATCCATTTAAAATTATCAAATAACTCTTTTGAACTCGCATTAATCTCTAAACTAGAATCATTCAGAGCCAAAGCTGAATACGATTTCTTTTTGTCACCTAAATTGATCTTCATCTCGGGTGTGCCTCTCGCCCAAAAGCTTTTCCTAAAGTTACTTTCAGAATTCTTGCTTTCATCATCTGGCATAATTGGACCTAGAAAATTTTTATTAACTTTTGCAAGCATTTTTATCTTCTTCATCTGAATAAAAAAAAAGAGAATCTTATCTAGTGGGCATGATTTAGAGGATGTGCCTTGGACTCTTAGGCAGATGGCCAGAGTTCAAGTCCTACCCGGGGCTCGATGCCTAAGAGTTCCCCAAGATGGGTGCCTCTACCTTATGAGGTTGGGTGAGTCAGTCTTTCGAATTCATTGTACTCTAAAAAAAAAAAAGAGAATCTTTTATTCATTGAGTCACGTTAGTAACATCTTGCATTTCCAACTCTTGTGTAAGAGGGAATCTCTTCCTTTTGATTAACTTGATAAAATTCTCTTTGAACTCAATCTTGGCAATTGAAAATATCTGCTCAAGTGTCATGGTCACTTGGCTTTTCAACAAAATATCATATAATATCTCTTTCAAATCAATCTTTTGCTCAAGCTAAGATATTAGAATAGCTTTTGGAGTTCTTTTAGGTTTCTTTAATTGTTTTTTATCAGGTTTTTTCATCATTTTCTTTTCATCAATAGGATTTTCTCTAGTTTTTCTAAAGATTTATTTTCGTTTTTATTAGTTTTTTTTGGATCACTTATCATATGTTTTTTACCTTCTTTAATTTCCTTTCTTCTTTGTTCACTTTCTTTTGAACTTTCTCCTTGTTCAAATTGAACCTTCTTTGGTTCTTCTCTCATTTGTCTCCTTGTAATTCTTCTTCCTAAATCATTTAAGTCTTGTTCATCATCTCATTTTTTCTTCTTTTCAACATTTGCAATATGTGAATAAATAGAGAATTGATCAACTAGTGAATTCCAAGCAGTCTTCTACATGATATCATATTTAGCTTTAATTACAGATCTGATAGAATAATTTTGTGTTTCTCTAGATTGATCACTTTCAAGATCACTATCTACACACTCTAATTTTACTACAGAAGGCCCTTTCTTTGATTCAGAAAGATTCTCATAAAGTTTTTGCATACCTCCCTTTCCCCAATTAACAGCTAAAGGAAGATGTGTCCTATAATCACGCGGCTTCTTGTCAATATCAATGACAAGTTTTCATTCCTTAGCTTCCTTTAAAGTCTCACAAATATAGGTGATATGGTCAGTGGAATCACACCAAACACATCTCCTAATGTTGGGAATTCGATGCTCGTTAAAGTTTCTTTGATTGCTCGGTTGAGGAATAGGTAGTGGTACAATTGTAGGATTAGAAGATGAAATAGGCCGAGAAAATTTATTAGGTTGAGTTTGCATAAAGGATTTCTCCTGAGAATTCAGTATAGACTATATTTTATAAGGCAGAAACTTCCTTTGATATATTTGCATTATCTGCATCATATTATCTAATTTATTAAATAAAATTTCAAATTATAAATCAATTGATACCTTTGATGTAGATGTTGATTTTTAAACCTTTGTAGCTATATGATTCTCTCTAGGTTCATGAGTAGAGGGGAAATTAGGAGAGAAATTAGGCAGTGATTCATAAAGAAGATATTGATGTTGCTTCATATGTGCAACTGCTTCAATCACTCGCTTAACAATAGCCCAATTGTCAGTAAGCCCATATCACTTACCTAGCTCCTCAAGTCTTCTCTCAACCTCAATTCTTACATCCAGAGTCAAAATCTTAAGAAAGCATAATATTATATCTAGAGTAAGGTCTACCCTATCATTCTCTAGTAATTATGAAAAACATTTCATAAATTTACCATGAAGTTGGGTAATCGAAACTTGAGGCTTTGGGGCGTTAATCCAGTTCATAAAACCCTCTCTACTATGCTGACTAAAATCTTCTAAATACAACTCTTTATGCAACAGCTTCCTAAAGTCTTCCCACTGTAGTTCAATATGTGGTTCAATTACGTCCATAATTGATCCTATTACAAGCCTACCTAAGTACATTATCCACTTAGATTCTAGTCATCCATGTAGCTTTGTTAAATCTTCAAATGTATCTATATAGTTTGTAACATTTACCCCTATAAACTTGCCTTTATCTCTTACTAATGTTTCCACAACATTTTGTCCCTGGGTTTCATTCATCATATCTTTTAATAATTCATCCATTTTTCTTTCTTCTTGATGTGATTTAAATTGAACAATTTTAATAATATCTTGTACTTCTTGCTTGACCTTCTCTTTATATTCTACTACTAAATCTACAAGCCCGTTGGTGTCTAGTTTCATTAATTTATAATGTCCTAGAGATATGCAATTAAACCAAAAAGTTTGAGAATATGAAGAAACCTTACTGATCAAGGCTTGAAGAAGAGGTTCGATAAATATGCACATGTTAATTTTTGATACATTGTTTTTTAATTTATCAAAATCCTAAATACAATAATTGCTAAGAATATGATGTGTGTGCAATCGTTGCTGCTTCAAAAGTCGATTGAATGGGTGGCATGACAAGGATTGCCCACTTGCCAACCTCTATGGAGGTGCTCACATCAAGATGATCAACACTCAACACCCAAAAGATTGCATAAGGTTTACGAAAAGCTATCGCCCCCAAGGATGAAGAAGCAACTACATCAATTCTCGATTCATGTGTATGCATATGCAAAATATGTAAATATATCTCATCTGAGTTGCCGCACCATATCTTCATGTTGGGTTCACAATGTTAAAGTAAAATTCTCAATTGGTGGATTAGGTCAACTACCAAGTTCAATGGCTCACACAGGGTGACTTTGGCAACATAGGTAAATCTCTAGAACTCGAAAGAAGGACATTATTAATAAAATATTTATTTACATTGATGTCATGTGGTAAAAGCAAATCAAGGATCAGTTGCATTTGAGAGAAAGATATCACTTTAGACTTTGATTTTTCCTTTGAATTCATAAGTGCTTTTGTACATAATATGAATTGAATTTTAAAATATATGAAAGGGATAGACCATTCTTAATCCAGTTGACTACAAAGCTCAACATTCATTAAGACAAGTCCATTTTCAAATATCATATTTCATACAAGAAGTTCTCAAAGAATTTATCATTGCATACTATTGAAGGTGAAATCAAATAAATAAATAGAGACATAATAGTTTGAATTATGAGATCAAACATACCATAAATCGAAAGTCAATTCATGATCAATAAATCCTAAATCAATATTTTGGATGACAGTGAATAAATCAGAGTTTTAAACTCATAGTCAGAGTCAGTAGAGTATAGCATTCATCTTTCGAAATTGTGCATGAAGTTCATCTCATATACATCAAAGGATTGGCGGAGAAGTGATGAAGTAGGCATTGTGGATCTATAGCAGGTGCTCAAATTGAAATGTATGGTACAAAAAAACTATCCAAATTAAAAGTCATCATGATATTGACAAAGCTCATATCATCAAGGTTTTTATCACTTGCATTAAAACATTAGCACGCAGTCAGACTCGGCTCAAAGCTTTAGAGTTTTGATGATGGAGAACATGAACATAGTCGTCAAAATTAACCTTTGATGTTGGAAGTGTCAGAGTCATGGATGTTGAAAACATAGCGGCAAAAGGAATTCGGGATAGAATTATCAGATATGCACAAAGCGATGGAATTTTCTTGATTATTCATGAACATAGCAGTAACACCAAAACAAAAAGCTTTAGAGCATTATCAGAATCGGCATAGAATCATCATAGAATCATCATTAATGTCAACGTAATCAAATGAATCAGAAGTAAGTCAGATGAATCTCCTCCCATATAGACCGTTGATTGTTAGAGATATGACTATCTTTTGGAAAAGAAGCACGATGCATTTTTCCAAGAATGCGACCTTCACATGCAAGATTTTCAATGGACTCAAGTGTTGGCAAACCAATAATCATGTCCTTCTATTGTAAGTAAAGCAAACTACTAAAGTTCAAATGACCAAAATGAGCATGCCAAAGCTCCATTTCAGCCATGGAAGAAGTATGAGCAACCAAGGCATTTGAGACAACCTTCTTGTATGTATCTATGTGATACAAACCATTACATAATGTACCAGACATCACAATAATATCACCATTGCAGAAATCATGAACCATATGCTTATCGTCAACAAAGTGTACATGAAGTCCAACTTTGGCAATCAACAAAACTCAAATTGAGCTCTTCTTGATATCGGGTACATACAATGCATTTTTCAAGAGAATCACACCTCCATTTGTAATCATAAGCTCAATTTCTCCTTCTCCAATGATAGGATAAGAGGCATTGTTTGCATGCACCACATGTCCTCCTTCGGGTGCATCTTTCAAAGTTGCAAAAAACCTTTTGCATGAAGTTATGTGCTTTGAAGCACCACTATCAAAGAACCAATCCAAATCAGCCTCACTCACAACACATACATTTAGAATGCAAAGATGCATCATGATGACATGTAACAACACATGCCCAAAAATCTTGAGCCATGTTGGCTTCATCATTCTTTGCATTTGAAGAATTTTCAACAATAGAGATGTTGGATTCTTTGTTCTTTTCATTGTGCTTAGCAATCTTTCTACACTTATCAATAGTATGACCAAACTTTTGGCAATATTTGCATCTCTTCGTCTTCTGCAAATCAACATCATTAGAGGAATGAGTGGAAGAGGAAAGTTGAGGCTTTGGTTTTGATGAACCCAAAGGTGAACCATACTTGCTTTTCCTCTTTTGTGAAATAGCAAGTGTTTGCATCCCATCAATCAAACCACTCCTATTCACTCTAGATTGCTCTTCTTGCAAAAGAAAAGACACAACCTCAACAAATTCATACATATTGGGATTCCCTTTTGCAACAAAATAGAGTGTAGTGACAAAGCTTTGAAAAGATTCTAGTAATCCTCTCAATAATGTAGAGATGAGCGATGCATCTGAAATAAGCTCATCTATGGTTGTCGATTGCTCTTTAAAATCCTTGATACATGTCACATACATGCCCATAGACTCATTTTTTGCCATACATACATCATCAAGTATGCAACACCTGCTTCATTACATATGGCATACAAAGAAGCAAGAGTATCCCATGCTTGTCTTGATGTAGAACATGATCGAATGTGTGGAACTATATGATGCTTCATAGAAAACACAATCAATGAATGAGCTTGAGCATCTTTTCCATCCCATCTAAACTACTTCTATGTAGGTGGAGAAGGAGTAACCATTGTACTTGAAGAAGAAGCTCCATTTGTGAAAGTAGATTGTGAAGTAAAGAACCTATGGGTCTTAGATCTACATCTCCCACTATGTTCCAAAGTTTTTTTACAACAAGAATATGTGTCATCATGTAAGACCACATTGGATAGTTGGTCCCATCAAGCTTATCTTCAGCTTGAAGCATGCCAAACAAATCATCGTTGCCCGCCATTTCACTAAAGAACAAGAATGTGACAGAATCTTTACTTCAGCGAAAGTTGAAATGATTGCTGAAATTTTAGCTCACAAATCATTACTCTGATGGTGATTCTGACTGCATGAACAACTTTGAAATGGGGGTAAAACCTCAGTGCAACTAGTGGAAATGTTTCTTGGCTGCTAAAATTCAGTATTCTATGCTCAAAGGTTGATTTGCACTACTAAAAGTGCATGCACACCATGATGTGAAAGATTGAAACTTGAGGAGGAGCTGAATCTACTCTGACACCATTGTTGGGTGTATGTAGAAGTGAGAGAGAGAGACACGAGAAGCACACACAAGGCGCACAAATGTAGCAAGAAACATGGAGATCATGGATGGGTATAATAACTCTCTCTATTGATGATGATCAAAATTGAAGTAAGAGCTGAACAATGTTGATATATTTAGATAGTGATGTGTGTGAACACACTAGGACCATCGAGCACTTTTTTCCCTCTTTAGGAGGTTTTTTTCCCCAGCTTGTATATATGCATATTGCCCTAACAGGCTACTTATCTTTGTACATTCTAGTGGTAATACATTCAGTCGTGTGTTGTGCTCCAAACTTCTTCTTCTTCCTTGTGTTGTTCATGTGCTTCTACAGATGTCTAACTTCAACAACTGGTATTAGAGAAGGTCATTGTTTCATCTAGGGCATCATCGACACCCCTCCGGTCACAGTTGCAGAATCGCACAAAATTTGGTAGGTATACTCAGTGTGTTTCAAAGATCAAAACAGCTTTGTTGTGTGGTATCAAAATCGCGATTTGAGCTTGTTTCGGCCTCCGAATGCACTATCACAGTGAATTTCATCTTTTTGTGCCAAAGGTATATACCAGTTTCGGTTCACAAATATAAGCATCTAGAAGTCTACTACATGTTTAGTGGAATCCATATAGGCAATTCTGTTCAGCTTTTTGAGATACAGTTAATTTTTTGCATCAAGGTATTTTAGTCATCGGCCAGGGCTGAAAGCAGTGACGTATTCCATATGTTGGTTGTTGAGGATAATTTGGATGGTACCAACTACCCGTTATGGGCTTATATGATGCGACATCTATTGGTTGCAAAAGGACTATGGAACATTGTGCAAGGTGTTGAAAGACATCCTGTTACATCTGCGAATATAACTACTACAAATACAGGTGTTGGAGTTGATGGAGATGGTGTCGAAGATGATGATATTCTGCAGGTTCTTGTTCATGCTACGGTTTCTGCTACACCTACTGTAGAGCAAATTTGTTGGGATGGCAGAGATGCCCAGGCACATGCATTGATAGATTTGTCTATCAAAGGTGCCATTATTCCTCACATTTGCTCTTGAAGAATAGCTAAGGGTGCTTGGGATACACTTACCACATTGTACCAAGCTAGGAATGAGGCTCGTGTTGCTTACCTCCGAAAACAATTGGAAGTAAGCACATGAATGAAGGTGATTCTATGGACACTTTTCTAACAAAGATCAAGGATCTACACCTATAGAAATCTGAAATGGTGTCCTCTTTGACCAAACTTGAGGCACCCGTGAAACATGTATGTGAAGGTTGTATTTTGGGTCAAATGTAGTGTTCGTCATTTCCAAAAGATGGTTCAGTTTAGGCTACTCAGAAATTGGAGCTTGTTCATAGCGATGGCTGTGGTCTTATGCAGACACCTTCTTTTGGAAACTATCTTTACTTTGTGGCTTTCATTGATGATTTTTCCAGGCATGCATGGGTATATCCACTCAAAGCAAAGTTGGAGGTGCTTATGTGCTTTAAACAGTTTTTGGTTTTGGCTGAAAATCTATCAACATGTAAAATGGGCACCCTCCATTCTGATCGAGGGGGGAATATATGTCTTCTGACTTTAATGCATTTATGGATGAATGTGGGATAAAACACCCAATGTACAGTGTTGTATACACCTCAACAAAATGGAGTTGTTGAACGGAAGAACAGGTCACTCATGGAGATGGTGAGGCATATGGTCAAGAGTCAAGCTTTACCACAGTTTCTGGATTGAGGCTCTCATGTGTGCAACATATGTACTTAATAGGTGTCGCCCTAAAGCACTGCAGTCTATCACTCCATATGAGGCTTGGCATGATTGCAAGCCATCTGTTGCTCATCTACATGTTTTTGGTTGTTTGGCATATGCATTAGTGCATGAATAACATGGCAAAAAATTGGATGATAAAGCAGTAAAATGTATTTTTGTTGGGTACAATTCTGAAAGTAAAGGCTATCGTTTGTATCATCCACAGACTAAACGCATTCTGGTTAGCTGTGATGTTGTCTTTATGGAAGATGATATTCAGCCATTGCTTTCATGTACTAAGGAGACAACTGTTAGCTCCAAAGACATGTATGATACTTTGCTGCCTCTTTTTACAGGTGGACAGTCTAGTGTTGGTCCTAATGAGGCAACTTATCAGTCTTTGCAGGTTCCATGTGATGATGTAGAACATCCCATTTCTGATGCAGATTTACATGATGCACTTGTTGATGAGAGAATTGATACTGAGGAGGTAGAAACTATGCCAAAATGGCTAGAGTAGATCTTGTGTGACAGCAAATTAGATGCACCTATGTCATATCGTACTCGTTCAGGCTCTCATAGTGCCTCTTTTGTATCAGATTGCTATGTTATGGCTGCATCTAGTCTCTATGATGAGAATGAGCCTGTTTCGTTTGATGAAGCACAAAATTCAGAAAATTGGATGGCTGCTATGCAATCTGAATATGATGCTATAATGAAGAATGGTACTTGGTCTTTGTGCCACTTGCCTCTTGGCAAGAAGGCCATTTGGCACTAAGTGGGTTTACAAGCTAAAGTGTAAGCCTGATGGAACAATTGACAGGTATAAGGCTAGGCTTGTTGCAAGGGTTATGCACAGGAAAGAGGCACTGATTTTGATGAAACCTTTGCACCTACATGCCGAATGACTACTGTTCATAGCATCTGTGCACTTGCAGCTCATCATGGTTGGAATGTACATCAGTTGGACATAAAAACTGCATTTCTAAATGGTGACTTGCATGAAGAAGTGTATGTTTTTCAGCCCCATGGCTTTGTGCAGAAAGGGCATGAAAACTAGGTATGCAGGTTAAGAAAGGCTTTATATGGTTCGATACCACGTGCTTGGTATGAAAAGATACATGCCTATCTTATTACACATGGTTTTGAGAACAATCCAACTGAAAGCACCTTATATGTTAAGTGTGCTAATGATGTACTTCTGATCATTGTGGTGTATGTTGATGACATGCTGCTCACTCGTCCTCATGAGAAGCATATTGCTGATTTTAAGGCTGATTTGCATGCCTCATTTGAGATGTCAAATTTGGGGCATTTGCATCATTATTTGGGCATTCAATTTATGCATGTTGATTGTGGAATGGCCTTGTGACAAACAAAATATGTTGACACATTATTGCAGCGTTTCAGACTTGAAGACTCTAAGCCTATTGCCACTCCTATGGAGACAGGTTTACAATTGAGTCTTCATGATGCTGGAGATGCATTTGATGTTGTTCTCTATTAGCAGGCTATTGGATGCTTGATTTACTTATGCATTACTCAGCCATATATTCAGTTTGTTGTCTCACAGATGAGCAGGTTTATGCATTGCCCAGGTGTCAAGCATTGGAAAGTGGTTAAGCGCATTTTTTGCTACTTGAGTGGTACTCGGTGACTTGGATTGTTTTATCCTAAGCGGGGATCAGTACCGCCATATTTGCATGCTTTTTCTCACCGTGATTGGGCTAGTTGCTATGACATTCGTGTGTCCACTAGTGGTTTTTGCTTCATGCTTGGTAGCTCATGCATATCTTGGTTGAGCAAGAAGCAGCCTACTGTGGCCACTTCCATTTGTGAGGCTGAGTATAGGGAAGCTTTCGCAACGATTGTTGAGTGTGTGTGGCTCAGATGCCTTATGGCTGATTTCGGTGTTGGTCAGTCTTCTACCACCACCATCTTCACTGACAATCAGAGCGCATTGGCAATTGCGAGGAACCCTGTGTTCCATGCTCGCACTAAGCACAATGAGGTGCATTATCATTATGTTAGGGAGAGGTTCTCTGTTGGGGAGATCAGCATGGCATATGTTCCCATGCAGGAGAACATTGCAGACCTTTTCACGAAGGCTCTTGCTAGGGAGAAGTTTGAAGCTTTCCGCAAAGCCTTGGGCCTACTTCCTTTTGTGGATTGATTCCACATAGCTTGGCACTTCCTTATACATGAGTGCCAACCCCTTGTTCACTGCATCACTCCCAGGGGGGATTTGTTGATATATTTAGGTAGTGATGTGTGTGAACACACTAGGACCATCAGGGCACTTTTTTCCCTCTTTAGGAGGTTTTTCTCCCCCGGCTTGTATATATGCCTATTGCCCTAATGGGCTACTTATCTTTGTACATTCTAGTGGTAATACATTCAATCGTGTGTGTTGTGCTCCAAGCTTCTTCTTCTTCTTCCTTGTGTTTTTCGTGTGGTTCCGCAGACGTCTAACTCCAACAAATAGTATCTCTAAATACAAAGTACCACTACATATGAGTGAAACATGTATGTTGTAACATGGGGAAAAAACCTCTAGCCAACAATAGAGTAAAAGGTTCCCATGTGTAGGGAAAACATTCACATCAAAGCTACTTGAGGAACACATAAGCATAATAGTAACTAAGAGAATGTAGCATCAAACTCATTTAGATGAGTAGCAACACTATTTATTGTCACTCTCGCAATCAAAGAGAAGCACACACTCAAATTGAGGCAAGGAAGAATGATCTTCTTCTTCTTGTTCTTCTATTACATAAAAAGGAATGTACAAGAATGACCTAAAAACAAGAATACAACAAGTGCAATATATAAAGATCAGTACATAAGGAAAAACCTAATGTCCATGAATGAGTGAGCTGGCAAGGAACAAATGTGCCATCACTCTTGGTAGATAAATCTAATAAAGCTCAATGAAGTATCCTTGAGATATACCAGTGTGACCACTATACATGTCAGAGAAACAAAAAATTGATACGTGTCATCCTGGATCATCACATGTTGAGCTTAATATCTCAACACTCCCCCTCAAGCTCAACATTATGTCCTCTAATCCAAGCATCTTCCGAAACTTCTTCAGCTTCTCTGCTCCAAGTGCTTTAGTGAAAATATCAACAACCTGCTCATCTGTTCTTACATAAACAAGATCAATATCAGCTGCTAGTACCTTCTCTCTGATGAAGTGATAATGTACCTCAATATGCTTTGTTCTAGCATGAAAAACAGGGCTCTGTGCTAACTGTATACTGCTAAGATTATCACAATAGATAGTGATAGGCTTTTGCACTTCCACACCTAAATCTGCAAGTAGCATCTCCAGCCATGATGTCTCACATGCTTCCATTGCAGCACCTCTATACTCAGCCTTTGTACTTGACAAAGTTGTTTATATATTTAGGTAGTGATGTGTGTGAACACATTAGGACCGCCGGGTCACTTTTTTCCCTCTTTAGGAGGTTTTCCTCCCCCGGCTTGTATTTACGCATGTTACCCTAATGGGCTACTTATCTTTGTACATTCTCTATTAATACATTCAGCATTGTGTGTTGTGCTCCAAGCTTCTTCTTCTTCCTTGTGCTAATCGTGTGCTTCCAAAGACATCTAACTCGAACAATTGGTATCAAAGCAGGTCGCAGCTTCATCTAGGACGTTGTCTACACCTTTTCGGTTGCAATCTCATAATCGCACGAATTTTGGTGAGCATACTCAAGGTGTTTTCGAGATCAAAACAAATTTGCTCTATGGTGCCAAAATGGTGATTTGAGCTAGTTTCGGCCTCTGAATGCACTATCACAACACTTGTGCAGGCTATTTTGTCATTTTGTGTCAAAGGTATGTATGAGTTTTGGTTCGCCAGTATAACCATCTCGAACTCTGCTACAAGTTTAGCTAAATTTGTTTGGGCAGTTCTGTTTAACTTTTTGAGATACAGTCAATTTTTTGCATCAAGGTATTTTAGTCATTGGCCATGGCTGAAAGCAGTGATGTATTCCGTATGTTGGTTGTTGATGATAAGTTGGATGGTACCAACTACCCATCGTGGGCTTATATAATGCGACATGTATTGGTTGCAAAAGGACTGTGGAACATTGTGTAGGGTGTTGAAAAACGTCCTATCACACCTGCAACTTTTACAACTGCAGGTACTGAAGTTGATGTAGAAGGTGTCAAAGATGATGATATTCTGCATATTCCTCTTCGTGCTTCGATTTCTGTTGCACCTACTATAGAGCAAATTTTTTGGGATGGCAGACATGCCCAGGTGCATGCATTGATAGCTTTGTCTGTCAAACGTGCCATTATTCCTTACATTCCCTTTTGCAGAATAGCTAAGGATGCTTGGGATACACTTACCACATTGTACAAAGCTAGGAATGAGGCTCGTGTTTCTTACCTTTGAAAAAAATTGGAGAGTGAGCACATGAATGAAGGTGATTCTATGGACATTTTTCTCACAAAGATCAAGGATTTGAATGAATAGTTGATTTTTGTTGATGAAGTTATACCAGATAGCTCACTTGTGCGGACCGTTTTGAATGGTCTTCCTGATTCATATAATAGTTTTGCTTCTACTCTTCATTTGATGATGAAAGGTAATCTAAATGCCTTTTCATTTGAGGAGTTAGTCTCTATATCACTCCATATAAGGCTTGGCATGATCGCAAGCCATCTGTTGCTCATCTGCGTGTTTTTAGTTGTTTGGCATATGCACTAGTGCTTGAACAACATCACATAAAATTGTATGATAAAGCAATAAAATGTATTTTTGTTGGGTACAGTTCGGAAAGTAAAGGCTATCGTCTATATCATCCACAAACTTAATGCATTTTGGTTAGCCGTGATGTTGTCTTCGTGGAAGATGCTATTCAGCCATTGCTTTCATGTAGTAAAGAGACATTTGTTAGCTCCAAAGACATGTATGATACTTTGTTGCCTCTTTTTACAGGTGGACAGACTAGTGTTGGTCCTAATGAGGCAACTTCTCAGCTTTTGCAAGTTTCATGTGATGATGCAGATCATCCCATTTTTTATGCAAATTTACATGATGCACTTGTTGATGAGAGAGATGATATTGAGGAGGCAAAAACTATGCCAAGATGGCTGGTGCAAACCTTGCGTGATAGCAAATTAGATGCACCTTTGTCATATCATACTCCTTCAGGCTCTCATAGTGCCTCTTTTGTATCAGATTGCTATGCTATGGCTGCATCTATTCTCTGTGATGAGAATGAGCCTCTTTTGTTTGATGAAGCACAAAATTCAAAAAATTGGATGGCTACTATGCAATCTGAATATGATGCTATAATGAAGAATGGTACTTGGCCTTTGTGTGACTTGCCTCCTGGCAAGAAGGCCATTGGCACTAAGTGGGTTTACAAGCTGAAGCGTAAGCCTGATGGAACAGTTGACAGGTATAAGGTTAGGCTTGTTGCAAAAGGTTATGCATAGGAAAGAGGCATTGATTTTGATGAGACCTTTGCACCTACATGTCGTATGACTACTGTTCGGAGCATCTATGCACTTGCAGCCCATCATGGTTGGAATGTACATCAGTTGGACATTAAAACAGCATTTCTGAATGATGACTTGCATGAAGAAGTGTATGTTTTTCAGCCCCATGGCTTTGTGCAGAAAGGGCATGAAAACCAGGTGTGCAAGTTAAAGAAGGCATTATATGGTTTAAAGCAAGCACCACGTGCTTGGTATTAGAAGATACATGCCTATCTGATTGCACATGGTTTTGAGAACAGTCCAACTAAAAGCACCTTATATGTTAAGCGTGCTAAGGATGTGCTTCTTATCATTGTTGTCTATGTTGATGACATGCTGCTCATTAGTCCTATTGAGAAGCATATTGCTAATTTTAAGGCTGATTTGCATGCCTCATTTGAGATGTCTGATTTGGGGCATTTGCATCATTATTTGGGCATTCAATTTATGCAAGTTGATGGTGGAATGGCTTTGTAAACGAAATATACTGACACATTATTGTAGCATGTTGGCTTTGAATATTGTAAACATATTGCCACTCCTATGGAGACAAGTTTCGAATTGAGTCTTTATGATGTTGGAGATGCATTTGATGTTGTTCTCTATGAGTAGGTTGTTGGATGCCTAATTTACTTATGCATTACTCGACCAGATATTCAGTTTGTTGTCTCACATATGAGCAGGTTTATGCATTGCCCAGGTGTCAAGCATTGGCAGGCAGTTAAGCGCATCTTTCGCTACTTGAGTGGTATCCGACTACTTGGGTTGTTTTATCCCAAGGGGGGATCACTACCGCTAGATTTGCATGCTTTTTTTTACTCTAACTAAACTGGTTGCTATGACACTCATGTGTCCACTAGTGGTTTTTGTTTCATGCTTGGTAGCTCATGTATATCTTGGTTGAGCAAGAAGCAGCCTACTATGGCCACTTCCAGTTGTGAGGCTGAGTATAGGGCAGCTTTCATAGCTATTGTTGAGTGTGTGTGGATTAGATGCCTTATGGCTGATTTGGGTGTTGGTCATTCTTCTGCCACCACCATCTTCACTGACAGTCAGAGTGCATTGGCAGTTGCGAGGAACCCTGTGTTCCATGCTCACACTAGGCACATTGAGGTGCATTATCATTATGTCAAGGAGAGGTTCTCTGCTGGGGGGATCAGCTTGGCATATGTGCCCATGCAGAGAACATTGAAGACCTTTTCACGAAGGCTCTGCCTAGCGAGAAGTTTGAAGCTTTCCACAAAGCTTTGGGCTTACTTCCTTTTGTGGAGTGATTTCCACATAGCTTAGCACTTCCTTATACATGAGTGCCAGCTCCTTGTTCACCACATCACTCCAAGGGGGATTTGTTGATATATTTAGGTAGTGATGTGTGTGAACACACTAGGACAACCGGGGCACTTTTTTCCCTCTTTAGGAGGTTTTTTTCTCCCGGCTTGTATATACGCATGTTATGCTAATGGGCTACTTATCTTTGTACATTCTCTAGTAATACATTCAGTATTGTGTGTTGTGCTCCAAGCTTCTTCTTCTTCCTTGTGTTGTTCGTGTGCTTCCACAGACATCTAACTCCAACAAAGCAACAGTGGGTTGCTTCTTGTTGCTCCATGTAATAGCTACACTCCCAAGTGAGAATAGAAAGCCACTAGTAGATCTTCTATCTGGAATGCTACCAGCCCAATCTACATCAATGTATCCATGAACCTGCAAATCTACACCAGCATCATAAAGCAATGCATAATCCAAAGTAGCACTCACATAACATAGAGTGCACCTCAGAGCATCTAAATGTGGCTTCTTGGGAACCTACATAAATTGACTTTCAATTCCCATGGTGTAGCTAAGATCGGGCCTCGTAATTGTGAGATATATCAAACTTCCCATAATTTTCCTGTACATAGTAGCATTTTTCAATGCTTCACGTGTTGTAGTATCTAACTTCAAATTTTGATTTAATGGAATAGAAATTGGCTTACAATCATCCTTTACCATACTTTTGCAACATATTCAATGCATATTGCCTTTGTGACATCCATATATATGTTTCTGTATGTATAAACTCAATGCCCAAGAAATAGCGCAACACACCAAGATCTTTCATGTCAAATTCCTGCATAAGACATTGCTTTACCTCTTTAATGCTTTCTTCATTATCACCACCTACAATCAAGTCATCAACATAAATAGCCACAATTGTGATGCCATCATCACCCTTCCTTGCATATAGTGAATGATCTATATCACACATAGAAAGCCCAATGGTGGTTAAGTAATCAGCAATCCTTTCATGCCATGCACGAGGAGCTTGCTTCAACCCATACAAAGCCTTTTGCAACCTGCGAACATATTTTGGATGCTTCAAATCTTCATATCCTTGTGGCTAGTCCATGTATACTTCTTCTTGTAACTCACCATGTAAGAAAGCATTCTTTACATCCATCTGATGCAAAGTCCATCCTTTTGTTGTAGCTAATGCAACAAGTGTTTTGATAGTATACATTTTACCTACAGGGCTGAATGTTTCCTCATAATCAATGCCATATGTTTTTGCATATCCTTTTGCTACCAATCGTGCTTTGTACCTGCTTATGCTACCATCAGCATTGTGCTTTACCTTGTAAACCCACTTGCAGCCTATGGGTTTCTTTCCTTGTGGCAATGGGATCAGCTTCCATGTATGGTTTCCATACAGTGCAGCCATCTCCTCATCCATAGCTTTTTCCCAATCTACATTTCCAATTGCATCTTCAAAACAAGAAGGTTCAACATCTTGTATTACCTTGGTCATGTAGGCATAATGACGAGCCATATAATTGTCATATATCAATTATTGCACTGAATTCTGCATCCTCTCGAATCTTCTTGGTCCTGGGTCACTTCTCCTTGTATCATCTGCATGTGCTTTTCTTACTCTTGGAGTCTTCACAGAGGGCAATCCAAGTTCCTCATCAAGACTCTTTTTTGAACCACTTGAATCTCCATCAACGTCTTCAAAACCTGCACATGTTTTACTACCAGCAAAAAGCTTTTCTTTACCTTTCTTGGATGTATTTGATGAATTTTCTAGATTGAAATTGCCACACAAGCTTCCACTCCATGGATTTGAGTTGGAACTATTGCTTGATGATGCATTCGGTCCACTCAAAACTTGAGATTCTGCACTTGATTTTTCAACATTTTCTTTGTCATTTGTTTCAAGATTCAGTCCTTCTTTGGCATCTGCATAGAAGCTTGACATTTCATCAAATAGCACATCTTTGCTCGCCTTGACCTATCATGTGGCGGGTTACAACATCTATATCCCTTTTGCTCAAGGGAGTATCCAATGAAGACACATTTTTGTGCTTTTGGATCAAGATTTGTCCTCAGCTCATCTGGAACATGTACATATGCAATGCGGCCAAAAGACCGTAAGTTTGACCACAGTTGTAAGACCTAAGAAGTCTAACTTCGTGCTCCCTGTGTACTATCTTTTTTGCATATTCTGCAGTCTCTGTGTGGAGTATTGTGTGCGGCCTTAGGAGCTCGGTTTTCTAGTTCGAGCATATCGTCATGAAGCTCTCGAGAAGGAGAGCGCATTGTGGTGCATCGACATTGAAATACTTCACTGGTATCAGAGTAGTTCGAGGCAAAAGCTTTGTTCCTTTTGTGCAAGCGAAGTGAGCACCCCCCCAAGGCTTTCGGCTAAGGCGGCGACCAAGGCATAGACCTTGGCATACCTTGTCATCCGAGTCACCGAAGTCACCATTGGCGCCGTTGGCTGCGCGCGAGGGAGGACCTCAACGATCAAGGAATATAGAGGTTCCCGATACTTCCCGGGAGGTCACCCATCCCAGTACTATTCCCCCCCAGAGCTCGCTTAACCGTGGCAATCTCTTGCCACTAAGCTACACTCTTGTGGTGTCTGAAGAAGGGGAAAGACTAAGGTTGACATTACCTTGAACAAGTTTTGGTCCCTCAAAGCTTCATTCTTTGCTTTCAAAGCCTATTTCTGAAGCATTTTTGGGGTAACATTGAGTCACAACAAAGGAGAACAAAGACATGTTCTCTATTCCTTTTTAACTAAAGACCATGATATCAAGCAATAAAGTAGGCATTTTACAATATCTAGAAAGCATCACTTGTTCTTGCTTGTAAATATTGACTAGAAGCTTGATCCCATATCCCAAGTAGTCAAGATAGATATGTTAAAATACTTGGTGCCATGAAAACTAGTTGTTCAGCATGATCAAGAATCCCACATCATGATCTTTGACAAGAGATTAGAGTTGAAGGTACAAGTAAGAGTTCGGGAAGCTCCTTCATTACATCTATAACCTCAATAAGCACAGATTATAGCTGATTAAAAGCTACTCGAAAATCAGAGTACATGTGTTGCAAAAATCGGAACATTTTAACAAGGCAATTAAGATCATCCCCTTTGTATAGTTAAGATCGTCATTGAATGTTGGGCCATATTCACAGAATATGAAATAAATTTCACAAAAGCATTCCTAAGAGAAGATTATAATCAACAAAATTATACTAAGAAACATTCACACATTCATCAGAGAAATGCTCAAGATAAGTCAAGCTTAACACAAAGTGGAAGCAGAACTCGGCATTATATTTCTATTAAAATGATGTTTTACATTTCATGTGTTTTACAAGATTAATATGAATCTACAATAGAAGCTGATCATAACTTTCCTCATGCTCAAGCATAATGGGATCCTCTGGAACATTAGAACATATCTCGTGCCTCTCTTGCTCCAAGATTGGCTCTTCAAGGTCAGCCATGTCCCCCGGTTCATCTGCAAGTGGGGGAACAGGCTCCCTTGAAGCCGGTTGGAATCTCTCCGTGTCTGCAATGTGCTTCCTTCCAACCTTTGGTCTTCATCTGGGCATTCATTCAACCCATTGATTCTCATTCTAATGAAGCTCACTTGAGCTTCATCCTTCTCCACAGATATGCAGTGCCTGAACATCTTTAAGGAGCAAGCCAGAGTCATTCCTGAAACAGCAAAAAACCACTTAGAGGCCAATCAACATTATGAATAATGAAAATTGTTGAAATTGAAATTACCTGTGCCCGAAAAAATGTCTAGGACCGAGTCATCATCATTGGAGAATAGTTGAAGCAATCTCATTATGAGCTTTTGGCTTCTAATAGGGGTTAACCAATGTCCTGTCCCCAGCTACATGACGAAGTTTCTTGGTAACGGTTGGGAACATGAGCACATTTGAGATCCCATTCTCATTGCAATGCTCCCTGACTCTCCTTTTGCTTACTTCATCATAATAGCCAACTATAATGCATTCAGTGGAGCTCACAAACCTATGCAAAGGAGTGTGATTGACGTTTGTCGTCACCCTGCCAACAAGAACTATAAGTGATAGAGAGCATCATTAAAGCCATGGAGATAGAAAGAAGATTACTTACCACGTGAGGCACTCCACAGCACGACATCTTGCCTTCGAAGCAGTTGAAACAGAGAAAGACTGGTCTCTGCTATGGAAATTACTATCCTCCAAAGAGGAGACATAGTCAACTCTGCAAAATCAGTTACCATCTTCCGAATCTAAGGGTGTTTGAAGGGTTCATCGTCATTAACTGATCCCAACATCCTAAATCCATAGGGTATGTCTGCTATGAGAAGGGAGAAATGCTTTCTAGGAAATTGTTATTTACATCACTACAGAATACATTGTAATATACAGGCCTAAGGGGGTCTAGGGGATTGGAGAAACATTTCAGATCAGGTTCATCATCAAAATCAATCTCCTTGGCTTTCAGTATGGTTTCTCATGCCTTGCTCTTTGAATGTGAGCCAGGAATGCAGGGGGGCAATCATCTACTTGCTCTGCAGACTTACTTTTCTTTGGTTTCTGCAGAATAAAGTGGAAAGACAATTAAATGAGCTCTTCAATACAGCAAACAAAACATAAGGAATTGATGCATGGCATCGATTTTGTGTGTGGGTCGATGCTAGGCATCGACTTTCTACTGAAAGTTGATGCCTGGCATCAACTTTGGAACATAAGTCGATGTCTGGCATCAACTTATGCCACGAGGTCGATGCCAGGCATCGACTTATGCCCCCAAGTCGATGCCAGGCATCGACTTATGCCACGAGGTCGATGCCAGGCATTGACTTTTGGCACCAGGTCGATGCCAGGCATCGACATCTAGCAGTAAGTTGATGCCAGGCATCGAGTTCCTACTAAAAGCCTGGCATCGAATTGGTTAGGTGAATCAAGGCATCTAGTATAGTAGCAAACCAGGCATGCTCTCTGAAAGAGAACCTACCCAATCACGAAACATGATAAAATATTCTGATAAAGCTTTGTAGGATGATGTGGTTGGATAGTCTGCTTGGACCTCTATCCAAGAAAAGCAACCCAGCCTCTTCATCATCACCTCCTGAATCTTCATGTAAACTTTATGACTACAGTCACAGAAATTAAAAATAGACTCGGTTAGACCAGAAACATGGGAGGAGGGAAAAAGTATGTGAGAATAACATACATACTTATTGAGCTCAGTCACCATCTCCTCCAGGCTTAACTCCTTGGAGATTACCCTTGACAAAGTTGATATAATCAATGTATCATCCTTGATTCCTTGAAGGGCCCTCCATGGTGTCAGCTTCATGTCCTCAGGAGCCTCTTCAATTGAGAGGTCAACTTTCCTTCCCTTTCCCTTCAGATCAACCTGTGGGTCTGGCCTCGACTTCCGTTGCTTCTGGCCCTTGACCTCCTTGTTCTCCCACATTGTGAAAATTTTATCCTGCAGATCCCAGATCTCACCACTTCTGAATGCTAGTTGAAACCATGGATCATATTTTCTCAAAGCATCAGACTTTCTATTCTCATCCAGTGCAATTCCAACCTCAATAAGGCATCTTTCGTAGATTGGGATGTATTCTTCCAGCTTCCTTCACGAGACAATCTTCATATTCATGGTGGAAGAACCGAATTTTCTCTATGGAGGACATTTTTTGCCTGTAGTCATTGTCATTGTTGTGATCCCAAGCAAGAAGCTTGGCTTCCTCAATTGTAAGACCAACATATATCTTGGACTCTGCATACCTAAAGAAGAATGTGGTGGGGTGCTCCTTCACTAGCTGTCTGCGGGCCTCTGCAAAGTGTGAACCACCAATCACATAATATGTATAATCCTCAAACAGACCCTCATTGAACTCCTCCACAGAGCTGCACTCATTCGGATCCACCATGACAAGGAAAGGCACAACAGTAGCATGAGGATTTATTTTCATTTTCTTCTTAAGATTTTGCACGTGCAAATTGTGTGGCTCCTTGATCTCAAGGGGCCTCCTCCCTGTGACTGGATCGATTGGTGGCCTATGGATGATATTGATTGGCAGGTGGAACAACTGCCCCTTCTTCACAACTTTTCTTCTACCTATGTCCTCCCTCATCTTGTTCTCCTCAGTACCAAGAACACCTGAGGCAAGCTCTCCACCAGGTGTAACTATTATATCCTTAGAGCTAGAGCTTGAATCAGAAGACTCCTCATCAGCAATTCTCTTCTTTATCTTCAGGAACTTTTTCTGCACGGACTGCTTGCCCCTTGCCTTTACAGGGGTTGTCATCTTCTGTTGTGTTGGCATGATGTTGCCCTGGATCCATGGCATCAAGTCCTTGATAAGATTCACTGAGTCCCTGCATATCTCTGCAAGCCTCTCTGGAACACAGCACTCTGGGCACAAGAAATCCATCTTGCATATAACATTTCTTAAACCTTTCAATGTCTCTACCAGGACAAGGAGGTTGTCAGAATCCTCATCTTCATAATCCAATTTGAACACAAGGCCATATTGAAAACCCTGTGTTGTCATGATCTTTCCTCTCCCATACGCCCCTGCAAACACAAGTAGGACTGAATTCTTTTCTTCCACATACTGAAGGCACCACTCCAGGTTTGTCATGTCCCGGAGTGGACGATCTGTCCTTAAGACCTCTACGTCCCTCGACCTTTCCTTCCTAAGTGCATCATCCTCAAGAATTTTGATGCTACTCTGTCCACCAGAGGACATTCCAACCGGATTGCTGGCCTTCTCAGAGGATAAGGATGCAATGTTTTTCTTTGGTTTTGCTTGGTGACCAATGCCTCTCTCACGTTGCTGATCCACAGAGCTCATTGTCACTTTCAGCTTCTTGAAGGGCCTCTCACTTTTTGACTTAGCATCCCTGAAAGGGCTTGTATATAAGAGCTCATATGTTAATGTGTTTTTCAAGGGTTCAAGTCGATGCCAGGCATCGACTTTTAGGTGCAAGTTGATGCCAGGCATCGACTTTGTGTGCAATTCGATGCTAGGCATCGACTTGGAACCTCAAGTCGATGCATGGCATCGACTTGCACCCTGAAGTCGATGCTTGGCATCAACTTGCACACAAAGTCGATGCATGGCATCGACTTGCACCTAAAAGTCGATGCCTGGCATCGACTTTCCACCCTAAAGTCGATGCTTGGCATCGACTTTCAGGCCACATTCGATGCCAGGCATCGACCTTCGAAGTCGATGCCATGCATCGACTTGAGGCAGCAATTCGATGCCAGGCACCGAATTTAAGTGAAAGTCAATGTCTGGCATCAACTTGAGGGTGCAAGTCGATGCCAGGCATCGAGTTGGACCCCAAAGTCGATGCGAGGCATCGACTTGCACCTAAAAGTCGATGCCTGGCATCGACTTACACCATTAAGTCGATGCCTAGCATCGAGTTGTACCCTCATTGGACCTATATTTTATGAGCTAAGAAAAATAAAAACCTAGAAAGCATACTATTTACTCAAACACACAAAAGGAATCTTTTTTTGTGGTATGATTTTGTCTACCTCTTGGTACTCTTGCCAACATTCTTCTTCTCCATGAGAGTTGCCTTGCTGGTTTGCTGAGCTCTGTGCTCCATGGCTGTCTGTGCTCTGTTGCTCTCTCTTGCTCGTGGATTTTGAAAATGAGAATGACCTCCTCCTCTGCTATTTATAGGCAATTGGGTAGCTTGAACCAGAGACTAATTAGATCTAACTGAATGAATCCAATTTCTAACTATATCTATCAACTTATCTAACCAGGAAATACCACTCACACAAATAGGTTGTTTCACCTCGACTTTAGTGAAATATTTATAGAACCTTGCAACTATTTATATACATTTGCATGTAATTTACACTTCAATGGCAAGAGTATGGTATGTACATGAGGAAGTCTAATCTCATGTATAAATTGTTTCTTAGAATCTCTTGCTTGGGAAAAAATCAAGTCTAAGTTGTGTTGAATATGGGAGATTAATGACATCTTTAGAGTGTTATCCTTCTCACTTCAGTTCATATTCACATTTATCTTGTAACACATTGTTGAAAAGGAAAATCAATGTATGAATAAACGTTCAACAAAGTGTTGAAATCAAAAAGGACTACTCCTACTATACTCACATTCACAAATCTAACAAGCTAAGGAGGAAGGAACAAAAGATAACAAAACATTATAAATGAATTAAAATGGAAATGGAAATAACTTACATGAGATGCTCTATGAGCATGGAGCTTCCATGAGGAGAGGAAGCACACTCTTGGCTATGAGCTAGAGTGGAATGACTTGTGTGGAGTGAAGTGAGGCCTTGCTTATATGGAGTTTGGGAGGATTCCCTTGCATGTGGGATAAATGAGCTTGCATGAGAAGGAAAGTGCTCTTGGACAAAAGGGTGGAGCATGGAACTCTCAACACCCCCCCTCCATGTGATGACCCTTTTGTTTTCAATGTAAGAGACTGGTGACATATGGAATCACTTAGTCACTTGGTTTGTAGGATCTAAGGACATATGGGATCCTTAGACATAACTTGGACATATGGGATCCAAGTTTGGGACATATGGCATCCCTTGGATCTTGGGACATATGGAATCCCAGACTATCAATTGGACATTTGGGATCCAAGTGGTTTTTGTTGGGATCTAGGGACATATGGGATCCCTAGACATATAAGAGGGTTTAAATCATGGGGTAGGTGGTGCTTTGATTTTGTAGCCCTTGAGAACCTTTAGTAAGGTCTTTTGAGCTTTGGTACTTCGCTCCTCTTGTTGGATCTTTTGAAGTCCATTGTTGGTTTTGCATCCTGCTTTGGATTCATTGATGGGATCTTTGGTAGGGTCCTCTTTTTGTGAACTCCTTGTTGTTGATTTTTGTTTGTCCTTTGTTTGATATTGCTTTGGGTGCACTTTAAGTGCCATATTCATGAGAGAGTATATGAGCATTTTGCCTTTTGTGCGATACAAATATGTTGTGTGGAGAGAGAGAGTATATAATAGACTTTGAATTGTTGTTCATGGCCTTGGGAAGGTCCTACCTTTTGTAAGAAGGTGGTGTCTAATCCCTTACAAGGGCTGATATCTTCATAATGTTCAAATGATTATGGATAACAAAAGTGACTAAATACAATTCATAAATTCATGCATCTTAAGCATAGATACAATCGGAGAACAAGGTTTCTTAGTTAGTTTTGAGTAGATCCACTTTTGCATACAGTTCGTCTGAAGATAATGGAAAGGTCAAAATAGAATTTTTGAATAGCCTCTAGAGATTGCTACGTGGAATGTTGTGACATCATGGCTTACGAAATGATTGGCAAAAACATGATTCAAATGACATAGAAAATATTGGAATGATAAGGCTATCTCTGAGATAGTCTTTGTAAGGTTTGCGTAGTGATGTACCGAGTGCCTGTCATTCCAGTCTTCATCTCCTTCATCTGCGCCAAGGTACCAAGATTCACATCCACAGACCTCCTACGCTTTTACAGACATAGCAGTGCACAAATCTTCCCCTTGCACTGTTCAAAGCTTTCTTCAAGTTGTATCACTACAATGCGATTGTTTCAAGTTGCTGCTCTTCAATGCATCTGGGCTCGATGATACTGCGCAGCAACAAATGCATATTCTTTGTCTGCTCATATACTACTGTAACAAAAATCACCTGCTATAAGTAGCAGACACACTTGAATAACAGATCGGGGCCCAAACTATTGTGGTGCGCTGGCTGAGAACACGCATAGAAGCTATTCCATCTACAGGCAACGCATCTACGAGTTGCTCCTTCACGAATTGTGACTCCCTCTCTGTCGCACGCAGAAGCTCTTTGCACTCTTTTCCATAGTGTGCATTCTTCACACATAATGTTCCTTATATACTTTTGATAAGACCCAAAAGGATCAACTCTGAAGCATCTACACCACAGCGCATTACGAACTCACCATAGTAATAGACATGTCCAAGCATGATGTTCTAAGCAATAGGCACAACCCAATGTGGGACTCTCTCTTCTCTACAGCCATTATTTGCAGCTCGTTTTCGGTATCTGATATAACATATCTTTGCGTAGATGCTCTACATTATAGACACTACGTGTTATGGAAATGACAGCTCAGCTTTGCAAGTCCGTTGCACTTCCCCTTTCTGGCGCAAAGCACGATTTCTTGTTGCTCTATCCTTGATATGAGAGTGGCTTCAATGAATGATGAGAAGACAAAATGATGATTATCTAATGACACAATGATGAAAAAACTACAAGCGGGGTGGGAAGGGAGGGAAAATAATGAACTATGGAAAAAAGAATATGGAGTACTGCTTAAAGCAGAGGACACACACGTGTACGTAGCGACAATAGTACATAGTGGTGCTTAGAAGCATGAAAGAAGAACAACAACGAGGAGACTAAAAACAACATAACAATTCTAGACGAAATTGCTTCAAAAAGGTAGAAAAACTTACTGAGGCAAGGAATGAAATTAACAAGAAGAGAAGAAATAGTGCTTATGAGCACTTTTATTATGACATATGGGAGGGAAGGGAGGGAAAAAAGAGAATGACATAATAATCTATAGAAATAACCAAGATCTAAGAGCGCAAAAATGACAAAAACCTATGCTTTGATACCATGTTGAAATCAAAAAGGACTACTCCTACTATACTCACATTCACAAATCTAACAAGCTAAGGAGGAAGGAACAAAAGATAACAAAAGATTATAAATGAATTAAAATGGAAATGGAAATAACTTACATGAGATGCTCTATGAGCATGGAGCCTCCATGAGGAGAGGAAGCACACTCTTGGCTATGAACTACAGTGGAATGACTTGTGTGGAGTGAAGTGAGGCCTTGCTTATATGGAGTTTCGGAGGATTCCCTTGCATGTGGGATAAATGAGCTTGCATGAGAAGGAAAGTGCTCTTGGACTAGAGCTAGTCCAAATGGATGTGAAAACAGCTTTCTTGCATGGAGATCTTACACATGAGATCTATATGGAACAGCCAGAGGGTTATGTAGTTCCTGGCAAGGAAAGTCTAGTTTGTAAGCTCAAGAAGAGCTTGTATGGACTTAGACAGTCTCCTAGACAATGGTACCAAAAGTTTGATGCTTTTATGAAGTTCCAAGGCTATTCTCGGAGCAATGAGGATCATTGTCTCTACACAAAGAGATGCTCTGATGGCAGCTTGATATGCTTGATACTTTACGTCGATGATATGTTGATTGCTGGGAAGTCCTCTTATGATTTTTCAATTCTCAAAAAGAAGTTGAATCAGACATTTGATACGAAGGATTTGGGGGATGCCAAACATATTCTTGGCATGCGCATTACTCGTGATAGGAGTAAAAGATGCATATACTTGTCTCAAAGTGAGTACATATCCAAAGTACTTCACCGGTTCAATATGCAGGGTGGAAAGGCATTGAGTACACCTTTACCCACATATGTGAAATTGAGCAAGGATGACTGCCCTAAATCAGATGAGGAAAAGGAATTCATGGACAAAATTGCCTATCGGTCTGCTGTTGGTAGTCTCATGTACGCTATGGTAGCTACGAGACCCAGACATTGCATTTGCAGTGGGAGTTGTGAGCAGATATATGTCTAATCCTGGCAAGAAACATTGGGAAGCGGTCAAGATGATTTTGAGATATCTGAGTGGCACTAAGGAAAAGTGTCTATGCTTAGGTAGAGGGAAAGCATCCATTATTGGTTACACAGATTCTGACTATGCTGGTTGTGTAGACAATCGTAAGTCTACATCAAGGTACATTTTTCATTTTGTTGGAGGTGCTATCTCTTGGAGATCTTGTCTTCAAGAATGTACAGCTGTTTCCACCACGGAAGCAGAGTATGTTGCAGAAAGTGAGGCATGTAAGGAAGCATTGTGGCTTTCTCGTCTTGCTTGTGCTATGGGTTTACCTCAGCATGTACCTCGCTTGCTCATTGATAGTCAGAGTGCCATTGCTTTGGCTAAGAATCCGGTCTATCATGCAAAGACCAAGCACATTGAGGTGAGGTATCACTTCATTAGAGATTGCTTAGCCACTAAGAGAATTATTCTTGAGAAGGTTCACACTCGAGATAATGTTGCAGATCCTTTGACTAAAGCTCCACCACAGGATAGCTTTCGACATTGTTGTCACTTGATGGGGGTTACTTGATTCTTGATCTTACGCAGTCACTTGTATACTGTGTAACATGCCCATCAGGTGGGAGGTATAGTTTGTATACTTACACTCAAGTATTCTTTATCATTCTTTGTTTTTCTCCCATAGTTACTCTGGCCATATTGGCCTTTAGTGGGAGATTGTTACCGTTAGTGTCCATGTGAAAGGCCGAATGGCCACCGGACACTTCTTTTTATATGTTCTTTAATAAAACATATAGTGGCCTGGTCAATCACAGACTCTAAGTTCGACCGCAGTTGTAAGACCTAAGAAGTCTATCTTCCTGCTCCCTGTGTACTCTATTTTCTGCATATTCTGCAGCCTCTGTGTGGAGTACTGTGTGCGGCCTTAGGAGCTCGGTTTTCTAGTCCAAGCATATCATCGTGAAGCTCTCAAGAAGGAGAGCACACTGTGGTGCATCGACATCGAAATACTTCAATTAGCACTAACTCCTGTACATTTTGCAAACATGGTTGCATTCATTTCAAGAATTTTCACATTTAAGGTGAACCATTGGCAATCAATCTTCCATCATGTTTGTATTCTTCTACATATAATCCATCAGTATTGAACCTGACTTGTAATCCATGGTCAACCATTTGTCCAACAGAAACCAGATTCTTTGTTATATTTGGAACATGCAGCACATCAGCAAGGTGTTTTACCTTCCCATCCTCCATAGATAGTGCTATATTTCTTGTGTGCTCGATAGGGTGTGATGTGTCATCACCTGTTTCAACATATCCAGGAACTGGCAATTTTTGCAAAGTACTAAACCATTCCCAATGACTGGTCATGTGATTTGAAGCACCTGAATCAACATACCAAACATTATCATTCAATTTTGAAACACTAACAGACATCGTATTCATCATGTGATGTTGAACCATGAACAGCTTCTTAGAATCAGCTGCACTTGTGGATGCATAATTGTTTTGTTGCCTTTTATTATTTTGATTCTTCAACTTGCAATCACGTTCAAAGTGTCTAGGTTTACCACAATTCCAACATCCATTATTGTCATTAGCTGAATCATTTCTTTGGAAATTTCTACAGCCCCTTTGGCTCCCCCTACCTCGAAACTATCCTCTTCCTCCTACATGATTTTGTTGTTGAATTTGGTCTTGGTTACTATTTCCTCTTCCACTTCTGAAACCTCTACCTCTACCTCTTCCTCTGCTAGAGTAGAATACCTGCTCAGAACTAGATTTTCCTTGGGAGTTTGAATCCTCACCAAGATTATTTTCTTCAATAATCAGCATAGATATTAGATCATCAAAATTCAGAATATTTTCCCTAGTCTATATAGAAGTTTTGAACTGCTTATATGTAGCTCCTAAACCACGAAGGCATACTTCCACCTTATCATCATCATCTACATTCACACCAATAGATGCAAGTGACTCAGATATGCTTTTAATTTTCAGGGTGTAGTCACTTACCGACATGCTATTCTTTTCCAATGTATGCAGCTCATTCTTGAGTTGCAATTTTTGTGCCTTTGTATTGGTCTCATACAATGTGACCAAACTATTCCAGGCCTCTTTCGGAGTCTTGGCATCCTGTATGTGCTCAATCATGCTATCCTGTATGCTAACAGATAGCCAATACATTACCTTTCGTGCTCCTTGATTCCATTCCTCATACACTCTTAATTGTTTTGCAATATGATTCCTCCATGGTAATTGCGGAGCATTTTCATTCTCTTCTTCAATGTACTTCCAGTAGCCTTTTCCCATCAAGAAATTTGTCATTCTGAATCTTCAAGCATGGAAGTTGTTCTTGTCCAGCTTATAGCTCATAAGTTGACTCATTCCATCTACGTTTGCCATTTTTGCAGCAATTCAAAACACTGGAAAACACTACAAGTAGCACTTTTGCTTGACCACTGTTGCACTATGACATGACAATTCGATCTTAGAAAAACACAGTTTTTGTGTATCAGCAATGCACAGAATTGCTTGAAATTTTGGATCTGGAATATATGAGTGTTGTCAAATAGGATGCACATTATAGTTTTGCAAACTGACTTGGTTTTTGGGCCCCACCTTGCAAGCTCAAAACAGAGGTCAAGATGGCTCTGAAACTCTGATATGACAAAAATGGGTGACCCTAAAGGGATAACTTTCAAAAATATTTTGAGGTCTTCTATCTTCACACCAATTTTTGTAGCAATCTGAGGTCGTTTGTGAATTGCGCTTTCTCCATGCCTTCTCGTGTACTCTTCACCGTCGGGCTTCTCCACGAGCTCTCTACAGCCACATTGACTCTGATACCATGTCACGAGGAAGGAGATAAGGAAGAGAGCTCACACACACACTCTCGCAATCAAAGAGAAGCACACACTCAGATTGAGGCAAGGAATAATGATCTTCTTCTTCTTCTTCTTCTTCTGCTATTACATAAAAAGGAATGTACGAGAATGACCTAAAAACAAGAATACAACAAGTGCAATATATTAAGATCAATACATAAGGAAAAACCTAATGTCCGCACATGAGTGAGCTGGCAAGGAACAAATGTGCCATCACTCTCGGTAGATAAATCTAATAAAGCTCAATGAAGTATCCCTGACATATACTGGCATGACCACTATACATGTTAGAGAAACGAAAAATTGATATGTGTCATCCTAGATCATCACATGTTGAGCTTGATCTCAACATTTATGTCCTTCATGCAAAGTTCATATATCTTTCTCATTAGATGCACTTTATTTGATACTGTTTCTTTTCATTTTTATTGCATAATATCTTCCAAAGCTCCTCTGCAGTTTCACAATCCAATATTGTAAAGTAAACATTATTTGCCAAGGTGCAAGTAATTTCATCAAACAAATCTTGATCATAAGCATCCATATCAAGAGGCTTTTTTGATATTCCATTTATTGGCCTCCACTGCTTCCACTGAATCAGCACATCTTTACTCTAGTTCTCACATAGAGCAAAGTTTGTGCCATCAAATTTTAGGATCTCAAAATCTTCTTTGCCTTGCAAGCTATAGCTCCTCCTTAGGACACTAGCACTAGGCCCATATCTAGTATATGTGCCTAAGATTTTTTATGCCATGATGATGGAGAGCTGACTAGAATGATAATGGGCCTAGAATAGTCCAAACACCACTAAGGCTCAAAAAAGAAGGACCAAGTTTTAGATTCTAAGAAAAATTCAATAATGTCTCCCCATAAAAATAGATTAATGAACAATAATGACCAACCAAAAGATTTTGTGAAAAATGTTTCAAGTTAGGCTTCAAAAGCAAAGAATGAGGCTTTGAGGGCCCAAAACATGTTCAAGGTAATGTTAACCTTATTCTTCCCCCCTGAAACACCATAAGAGTATAGCTTAGCACAAGAGATGTGCAATTAAGCAAGCTCTAGGGAGAATAATGCTTGGATGGGTGACCTCTCAAGAAGTACAAGAAACCTCTATCTTCCTTGATCATTGAGGTCCTCGCTTGCACATAGCCAATGATGCCAATGATGAATTTGGTGACTGCGATGAAAAGCTATGCCAAGGTCTATGCATTTCTCGTTTTGCTCACACAACAGCAAAAACCTTTTGTCTTTGTGTACCTAAGTCAAGAAGACTTAAGGACTTGTGCCAAAGAGACTAAACCTCATTTGCCACACGTGCGTATAGTGGGAAATTGGCACACACTTATTTGTCAATCCGATCAAAGGACCTAACCAAGTGTATGACGACATGTGCACACATGATGGAAAATGAAGTGTTTCAGCTTATATGCATGAGAAAAGACTAATCCACCTCTCTAACTCACTGAAATACTGAAAGTGTCTGTCGTGATACCTCATACAACAGTTTTCAATAAATCGAGGATTTCTCTCAGCTCCGAACTCCAAATATGGCCAATAGCAGGTTCTTTTTGAAGCTCTTGACGAGAGCTTCTACTGGAGGTGGCTTCACTCAATTCTGATAATCGTGTTTCAAGTTATGACCAAAATAGTGAATGGCGGGAAACACCCACACTCACTCCACAACTCCTACAAGCTCATACACACATTACAGTAGCTCAAAAACAGTGGGAAGGGGTAGACAACAGTCCTACACACACATTGCAAGCATTACACACACATAGAAGATCAAAGAGAAGATGAAAATCTGCAAGAAAGAAGCAAATTCGAAAATCAAGAGCTCTCCTTCTTCACAATGGCCAAAAGTTCCTACAAAGAGTCACAAAGTGATTTATATACATGTGCCCTAAATTTGGTCCTTTCATACAAGAGACCGGCACTTTATTACTAACAAGGGAATTTCCTACTAGTGCATTTACATGGCTTGAGGGAATTTCCTAAGACTTTGAAGAAGAAAAATGTGCCCATTAATTTGAAAATTTTGAGGCTCCTCTTTCGTGCCTTTTTGCTGTGCAACACTCTCCCCCTCTTTGTCTTTGTCGTCCCTTGACAGACTTTTGATTCTCATTTGTAACTAGTTTAAAGCTTCTGAATACACGCACCCAATGGTCGAAGAAGCGGTAAGGACTGTCAAAGAATTTGTTATTTTATCCGATGTAAGTCCTTTGTTTCTGTTTGCCTCTTGATATCCCATACATCACAAATCTGGGTTGCTGCATTCAGTCGGGCTGCCATGCACGCCACCAGTGACTAAGAATGTGATGTTCTTAGTCAGCCTCTTCAACTTTTTAGCCTCTACCTCTTTATAACTTTTGGTCTTCTGATTTATCTTTGTCTTCACATATCTTACCTGTTGTATTGCTCTGAGCCTGTTTACTTTGTTGCCAATGCACGCTATCAGCGGAAGGATTATTACCTGCCAAATATTGTCTTGCACTTCTTCATGGGTACTTTCTGGCCCTGGTCCGTCCTTCCCATGAAATGTCCTGGTTCTGATTGTTCTTTAATTTCAATCCTCAGGACCTGGATGTTTGTCGTTGTTTCCTGATGCGTGCCCCTACATGGCTTTGGGTAGAGGGTGGTTCTTTTGCTTTATAATATTTATTGTTTACTGAGCAATTTTGGTCTTTCATCTTCTTCTTCGTCTTTTCTTGCTTGATTCCCCTTTCACACATCCCTCCTCCTGAACTTTGTCGTCCCCGACAGGCTTTTTGTGGCGACGTGAGTACGTTTAAATGGCGGTTTGCTCTCTTTGATTAAGCAAGTTGGCATGACATATCATTCCACTATGTTGATTTCACTCCATCTTCTGGTGCTTGTCGGTGATCTGCAAAAAAACTTGTTTCGTAAGCCACCAGTCATGCATTAAGATTTGAAGTCATCTTTACAAAAATTTCTGAATCAATTTCGAAGAAGCCAGTGAAAAATGCTTCTTCAAATGTTTGCATATATGTGCTTGACAAAAACATAATTCGTGAATAATAGGCCATGAGTGTTAAGTGGCTCGGGATGGTGGAAAGATAAAAAATGAGTGCTTCCGAGCCTTGTGTAATGTCGATGAAGTTCAAAAATGTATATTTTGCGTGTTGGAAGACTTTAATTATTGTCTAGAGCATGCTAAAAATTTTATTGGTCATTGTAACTACTAAGTTCGGGACAGTCGCATATCTTGCAATCCAAAATTCCATGGTTTTCACCATGTACTCTTCCGTTGGTAGGTAATTATGCGGTGAACTGGGTAAGAGAGGATAATTCAGCCATTGATTATTAATGCTTCCCTAGCGTTGTCCTTCCCAAAATTGCGACCAGGAGCGTCTACGGGGTACAGGACAAAAAGATGGGTTTACCTGAAACACATATGGCGATGCTTCCCATTGTACCCGCAATGTAGGATTCTTTTCCAAAACTTTGCGCCTCCATATAGGATCAGCCTTCTCGAATTCTTCTTGAGTGTAATTGAATGTATCTTTGCTGAAGTGGAGGTGGGGTTCAGGATCCTTATTTGTCGTTGTCTTTATATACTGCCACGTTTGCTCTTTCAGGAGGCCATATGGTACATTAAAAGGCTTCAAAATTTGTTCCAAGTTTTTGCTTTCAATTTTAGCTTCCTTCATGACTTGGATTATTTGATCTTCAAACTCAGCAGTAAGCTGGGACACCAGTAGTGCCCTCTCATGTCGGTTCAGTTTTGTAATATCCCAATTATTACGTTCAATTTGGATCTCTGGTTCCTCCCTTATCGGTGAATGATGTAAGGGGGGAGAGAGAGGACGTACCTCAATCTCCTCAGTAGCCGCTGTGGATTTTGGAACTACTGGTGTCCCCTCAATTTCCTTCTTCTCTAGCTGTTCCTCCCTTATCGGTGAATGATGTAAGGGGGGAGAGAGAGGACGTACCTCAATCTCCTCAGTAGCCGCTGTGGATTTTGGAACTACTGGTGTCCCCTCAATTTCCTTCTTCTTCATCCGCGTCTTCTCAGTCTCGCTTATTTCATATATTTTCTGTAATTCAAAAAGTTTTGTATTGTTTCTTGGCTTCTTGAACTTCATTTTCTTTATTTGCTAATTGCTCTCTGGCTAGCTTTAATTCTACCGAAAGATTCTTACCCAGTTCTTGAAGTTCATGCTTGTCCTGCATCGCTTGGTCATAGTCCTCATCAGCCTCAAGCATTAATTGTTGTGTATCCATTGCGGTTCTGATCATGTCTTGCACTACGGCCTTGAGCTTAGCGATGTTGACATTCAACCATGTTCTCAGTATGCTTGGAGCTTCTCCAATTTGTACATCTTTCCTGTGCTCTACATGGATAGTCTCGTTGTGTGGTTGTCTGATTTGTAGTTGTATTTCTGGTTCTTTTCTTTCTTCATCTAGTTCAATAACTTTAGTGGCACTCCCCTGAAAGGTGACATCCATGGGGGGTTCTGCCACGACCCTTATCGGAGTAAAGGGTTCCGATTCTTCCACTGTCGCTTCTCTTGGTTCTTCTTTTGGATTCTTGAGGGATTCCTCTCTTTTAGTCAGTGTCTCTTTGATTTGAATCTTTGTAGTCTCATTGATTTGGATGACATGTACCCCTATATGGTTTCCTTCTTTGTTTGCGGTGTCTTGATCAGGGTGTACGTGGTTATCATTCACCTTCATGCCCTCTGTTGTTTCATCGTAGTTTACTTCATTAAACTCCTCCCATTGCCCATCATCCTTGGATTCACTTTAAATGTCCACATTCAATAAGGATGTATCGGGTTCTTCTTGTGCATCCGAAGATGAGCTTGAATTATCCAACCCTATTTCTTTGTAACGATGTACTTTGGTGAGCTTTGTTTTTACTTCCGTCTCTCTATGGGCCTGTTGGTAATGGTGCCCTTGGACTCGTAGATTAACTTGCTCTTCTGTATATTGGTGTGTATCTTCCAGGGCTTTAGTTAAGTCTTCTTCTGTAATAGGCCTTTGCTCTTCAATCCTGGTCTTTGGAAGTACATGTGCCCTTTTCTTGACTGGAACTTCTTCTTCTACTTGCTTTACCTCCTTTAATCTCTTTGTGCCTCTCATTTTAGGTTGAGAGCTGGTTTCTACTTCTTCAACAAGCTTGACTCCTCTTTTCTTTTTTGGTATTGTCACGACTTTGACATACTTAGCCATAGTAGTTGATGATGGCATTTCTTGTAGGTGCTCTCTAATGCCTAAAGCATGGTAAATCAAAATGGTTAGAGCAACACTGCCATTCAGGAACTTCTTGTTATTCCATTGCTTCTTCGCCTCAAATAGCCGTTCCTGTATGTATGGAGTCACATTAATTTGATTGCCGATCTGCTTTATAGCGTGTGAGAGCAATTGGACAATGATCTTCTGAGGGGCCGTGTATCGATGCATGTTTGGAAAACAGAAATGCTGGTGAATGAGTCGGACCTCTTCTTCAATGTCCACTCGATTGATGTCGGTAAAGGTTCTGGTATTTGCCCCTCGAGTCTTTTCTTTCACTACCGTATTTCCATCCTTTTCCCATCCAAAAGCTTCTTTAATCAAGTCATGTGTAAATTGGATGACTACCCATTCACCTACTCCGTCCATTACTCTAGCCTCTGGCACCAATGGGCCATGCAGTGCTAGTTGTAATGTATTCATGACTTGTGTGCACCTTTGAAAGTCGGGCTTGTAGATCGGCAGTTCAAAGTATTTGTGGATACCCGCTTTCTTCATGATGTCGATAGTAGATGGGAGCTCATGCACCACTTTAAAATCTTGGGATATAATTGGGAATTGATTATCCGTATCCATGATTTTGATATTCACCAGGAAGAGATACTCCCCAGCCGGTTGATCTTCTATGAACCAATGTCCCTTTGCTTTGGTTACACTTTGGAGAGGAAATTCCATTACTTCCTCTTGAATCGTTGCTTCAGAGTCGTTAGAAGCCATCTGCACTTGTAATGAAGGGTGCATTAGCTTCAATAGAAAATATAGCAATTGTGCGGTGCATTGCTTATAACATGTTGTCGTTTCTTCGCTCTATTTCCCTTGCTTGTATAAGTGAGATCTCTTACCACATATTTTTATTTCTTATCTGAAAGAAAAACAAGTATTAGTATAGCCGAGGCATTTATTTATTTACATAGTAGGTCCATTCCTAAGGAAGTTGAAGCTATGACCTATTTCTCATTGGAGAATGTGCACCACTAGTTTTATTATGTACATCAAGTGCCGAATGCGTGGCCTTGTAATGTGGCCCTATTATGCATACTTTAAGTGCATTCGATACTTCATGAGTGCAATTGGAATCTTTGTTGCTCTGGTGGTCCATTCCCTGTGGTTGCTTTGGTTTCCAAATCCATTTTGTGGTCGCATTGATAGGCTGTGTCTTCTCTCTAGTCCTTCGAGCTTCATGTGTTCTCGTGTTTTTTCTGATGTCCTCGTGATAAAGGTTTTTCTCTTCATGTTTCTATGGCGAGTCTGTCTTGGCTTCATTGTCCGAAGAATGTCTCGATGTAATGTATCCTCTTGTTTGCTTATCTCTTGATTGACTGCTCGTCTGACCTTCTTGGGAATCCATATCTGTTGTCGTGCCTTCTGAGCTTCAATCAAAGGCTTAGGAAGCCATACTTGCAAGAGACTTCTTGGTTCGGATTTCAGTAAGGAATAATGCTTGCCTTCTATTCCCTTCTCATGAGCTATTGTAGCGTTCTCTGGTTTCTGTACTTGATCCTTGCATACCCATTTGAATCTTACTTTTCCTAGAAGCAGGTATTTGATTGTGGTTTTCCACATTGGTGATCCTTCTCTCATGTGAGAAACTCTAAGATTGTTGATCTCCTTGGTGTCTTTCTGTTCCTCATTTGGATAGGAGGGATTCACATCTTCCTTGGACAATTTAGGGTTTGAACTTTCTGCTTCTTCCACACTTACTTCTGAGAGATTGGGGCTGGAATCCTGTTCTAATATCTCTTCCTTGCCGTCTTCTGCACTCTTGATGGCTTCGGGTTTCGGTAAAGGCTTCTCCCCTAATAGACTAAAAACTTCCTTGTGTCCTATCTTGGCTGAAATGTAGCCTTGCGCCAGGTGGATGCTTACTTCATTTTCAATGATCCAATCTTGTCCTAGGATCAAGCTTTCTATCAAGTCTTCATCTTTGAACACTAAGACTCATTGTTCCATGGAAGAATTTCCTAGCTGGAGGGATACATTAGTTTCTCCCATGCATTCTATGATTTGACCTCCGACACCTATCATATGTGCCTTACTTGTTGTGATAACTATTTGAAGATCTCTGATGACCATATTTCGTATGCAACTGAGTCCTGCTCCTGAGTCTATCAAGGCATTTATCAATTTGTACTCTGTCCTGCCAATCCCTAGGTTTAGGTAGGGTTGTGACATGTAGGCATTAGTCGTATTAGACTTATGGACTTTATAATTAGCCATGGGAACTGGCTCTTCTCCTTGGAGATACCGTTCATCTCTTTGTCGAATCCACTCTTTCTGTTTCTTGATGTGTTCTAATGCTTCTTTCCATGCCTCTTCTCTGATACATTCTTCCTCTTTCTTCCAATTTTGCGCACCTACGAGACGTGCTAACATTTGGTCCGTCAATGGCTCCATGAACCGTTTCACTCTACATCCACTTATGTAGTTAGGAAGAATGTCTCCATCCAGAGTGGCTAGATTAACTGCTCCACTCGTCGAGATCCTATTAATGATTAGATGTCCATACCCACGTTTTTGTAACTTCTTGGCATGTTGCTTCAAGGTGTAGACCAGAACTAGGTCTCCTTCTTTTAGTCCTTTGTCTTTTACATGTGCATCATAATATGCCTTTTGCCTTCTTTTTGCTGCGTAGATTCCAGCTACAGCCTGCAACCTAGTCTCATGCAGTTTTTTTATTTGGTCTAGTTGTTGGGATAATTCTTTTCCGGTCTATTCATGCTGTTGGGCTACTCTCAAAGTGGGTATCAAAAAGTCAATTGGTAAAATTGTGTTCTGTCCGTATACTAGATTGAATGGGGTAGTTCCAATGCCAGTCTTGTACATGACTCGGAAGGCCCAAATTGCATGATGCAATTGTTTTTCCCAGTCAGACCTACCATTATTGACAATCTTTGTCAATACTGTACATAATACCTTATTGGAACTTTCCGCTTGACCATTGGCTTGGGGATGGTATGGGGCTGTTTTTTTATGGGTCACTAGAAATTCATTCATAAGAGACTCTATCACTTCATTAATGAAGTGCGTTCCTCGGTCACTCACAATCTCAATTGGTAATCCGAAACGAGTGAATATATGCTCAAAAAGAAACTTAGCTGTGGTTTGAGCATCGTTCCTTCTAGTAGCCTTTGCTTCTACCCATTTTGTCAACTAATCGGTGGCTACTATAATATATTCAGCATGTGACCGTTTGGTCGGTGGTTTGATGGGTCCTATGAAATCTATACCCCATTTACAGAAATCTTTAGCATAGACCATAGGTCTCAATGGCATGTCATCTCCCCGAATTGGGTATTTAGCCCTTTGGCATGTCTCGCAGCTTCGTACATAGGTCTCCGCATCCATATGTAAAGTTGGCCACCACAAGCCCGCGAAGAGGATCATTTTTATGGTTCTCTCGATTGAAAAATGACCTCCTGTCGCACCTGCATGTGCCATCTCTAATACGGGTAAATATTCTCCCTCATGCACACATAATCGTAATTGGTTGTCTTTCCCTCTCCTAAACAAATGTCTTCCCATAAGTACATAATCCTTGCTCATTTCCTCTAGGGATCGTTTTCTTGCCAAGCTAACTCCTTCCTCATGCTCTCTTGTCTTTAGGAATTTGACCAGTGTTTTGCTCCAGTTGGGTGCTATTGTTGAGAAGGGTATGGATATATGATCCTCGGGGATCATCTCCTGGCATTCTGCACACTTACTCACATAGTCATGGACATCCTTAGGCATGTCAGGCCAGTATACTCCCAATCGCTTTAACTCCCTAATAGTTTCATGAGTTCCTTTGTGTGTCCTCCATTTTTTCACATGTGCTTGTTCGATCAACTTCAATTGTTCATCTTCCTCCACACATCTTAGCAAAACACCATTGGGTTCCTTATAGTACACACTTCCAGCAATAATGTGCAAATTCCTTGACTGTAGAATTTCCTTTTTACTTTCTTTATTGATTGAGTGTTGTGGGCCATGAGTGAGCATAGGAATTAGTTTCTCTACCCACTTTGGACACACTTCCAAATTAAACAAACGAGTGTCTGGCAGATCATCGGGTACTCCACTTGGAGGTTCTCCGTGTGTTAACCTAGAAAGGTGATCTGCTCTCACATGAGTATTTCCCTTTTTCACTATCACTTCAAAGTTGAATTCCATCAATAGTAGAAACCATCTTACCAGTCTTCCAGTGTTACAAGGCTTATTGACTAGGTACAATAAAGCCTGATGGTCTATGAAGAACTTGAACTTGTTGGCTAAAAGATAGTGTCTGAATTTCTTCACTGCATAGACCATTCCTAATCCCTCGCGTTCCGTAGTTGTGTAGTTCCTCTCAGCTTGGTTCAGTTGTCTACTCACATAAGCAATCGAGTGATCTAACTTTCCTTCATCTGCTGGTTGGGCTAAGATACAACCTATTGCGTAATTAGAAGCATCCACATGGATATGAAATGGCTTGTTCCAATTCGGTGTTTTCAGAATTGGAGCTGTGCTAAGCCATTTCTTTAACTCATCGAATGCCTTCTCACATTCCTCTATCCAAGTGAATTGAGTTAAGAGTCCATACAAGGGTTTGGCAATTATGGCATACATGTGAATAAATCGACGGTAGTACCCACAATGTCCCATAAATGCTTGTACCTCTTTCGCATTCTTAGGTCTAGGAAGCTCTAAAATGACCTTAATCTTGTCTTCATCTGTGGATATTCCATTTCTAGAGACTATGTGTCCTAAGATCTTTCCTTGTCTTACCATGAAGACACACTTCTCAGGGTTCAAACAAACTCTGTATTGTTTGCATTTATTAAATATCTTCCGCAATTCAAGAATGTGGTCTTGTCTTTGATTTGAATATGTGCATAGGTCATCTACATACACTTCCATGCTCTTCTTCAGGAATTCTTTGAAAACATCACACAGCAGTCATTGGAAAGTAGCAGGTGCATTAGTGAGTCAAAAAGGCATCACTCGAAAAGCATAGACTCCCCATTCAGTCACGAATGCGGTCTTATGTTGGTCTTTAGTAGCAATAGCTACTTGGTTGTACCCAGAGAATCCATCTAAGAAGCTATAGACTTCTTTTCCTGCAACTCTTTCCAATAGATGGTCAGTGATGGGTAATGGGTAGCTCTCACATATGGTGGCTGTATTGACCTTTTTCAAGTTAATGCACACCCTCAGTTTTCCGTTTTTCTTAGGCACAACTACTAATGGCGAAACCCATTTGGTGTGTTCTATTTCATATATGAATCCTGCTACTAGTAGCTTGTCTATTTCTTCTTTAATTTTAGCAGCATAGACCTCATTGTATGTATAAGGGCGTTGTTTCGATGGTTTTGCATCTGCCGTCATTGGTATTCTATGAGAGCAAATCGAGCGTTTCACACCCTTGAGATCCTTATAAGTCCATGCAAACACACTCGATATTCTTGGATCAATTGTATTAATTCTTCTTCCTCCTCCATTGACACATCTTTACCTATGTATGTACATCTTTCTTCTCCATCTTCCACTGTTAGTATGATCTTCTTTATTTGTTCTTTGTTGTCGTATGCCTCTCCTTCTCGAGCCTCTCTCTTAGGCATTTGAATGGCTATCTTTCGCTCTTCTACTTCGTACCTTTTAAAATGTTCCGGGACTTCAAATAGTTCAGGATCTGGTCCGATTTTACTCATCTGAGGTCATGGGGATGGTGTGTGAGCATATGTCCGGGTCAACACCTTTCAAATCCTTGTAACTCCAAGCGAATACATCTCTGTATTCTCTTAGCAAGGCAATTAACGCATGCTCTTCTTCCTCTGTTAGGTCATGGCCTATGTACTGTGAAGAGAGATGGTGGATGCAATCCAAAGATGAGTAGGTGCCGCTACAACCAGCTTCACACCAGCCAACTGAGACTTCAGAGTTGATTAGTAGACCCTTTGAGCTTCCTAAATCCACCAAAATATCAGCCAAGTACTTTGGAACATGTATCCCAAAAGTTTAAGTCAAGACAGGCTAGTTGCGAAATGACTAGCTCCCAAAACTTGCTATTTTTGGACATACACCTGCTGGAAAAAATGAACAGTGCTCTCAACCTGGAAGGAATTAGAAAAATTCCTTTTGGGCATAGCAAATAGACTTAGCAAGATTCCTATTCCAAGTTAAAACACTTCAAATGATGGACTGAGCACTGAGAACAAGTTTCATCAAGTTCTGGAACATTCCCACAATTCTCGGGGCTCTGCAGAGATAGACCAATAAGCAGTAAAATGCAGATATCTCCAAAAGTATAAATCCAATGACCTTGAAAATTTATATGTAGAAACTAGACAGTGAGAGCTATCCAACGCACTTTAAAACACTGAAAAAGGTTCAGTAAAACTCGAGATATGACCTTCTGAAGTTACTGCTCTGAGTGAGTATAGCAGAGAACAAAACAGAGAGGTGGATGATAATAAATGTATAGATTCACATATGATTACAACCACATTGGCAATGAATCTTTGCACAATGGGAGTAGAATGATAGAGCTATGGAGTAAGCTCTTCAATCTCTACAAAATGACATGAAGTGGTCACGTACAAGGCTTGCTAATCGCCTCTTCCTTCTTGCTCCTTTTATAGCAATTCTTGGAGGGAGTTTTGAATTCGAATTCGAATGGCTCCACCTAAAAGTGATCCCCAAAGTTAGGAGAGATTCCCTCAGCTCAAAAATTCTTGATTTTGGTAGTTGGAGCCACGAATTTGCTTTTACATCATGGATGAGGTAAGCCATCCTTTTACTTTTTTCTTTTTCCATTTACAAGAGATAAAATGTACTCTTTTACAAGAGGTGTTCACATGACTACTCATGTGACTTACAAATGAGGATAATATCAAGCATATCAAGCATGTAGGCTTGGGCAAAATGCACCAACAGCTCCCCCTCAAGCCTAACATGCTTGGCCTCCAAATAAGTCTTCAATTGTCCTTGATTTCCTGCAAACCAATCATCAACTTGAATCTACTTAATTTCGTACCATCAAGAGCTTTCGTCAACATGTCTGCACATTGCATATCTGTAGAGACATAGGATAGTTGAATATCCTTGCTCAATAGCTTCTCCCTTACATAATGGTAGTGGACTTCAATATGCTTGGTTCTAGCATGGTATACCGGATTAGCTGCTAGATGTAGTGAGCTTGTGTTGTCACCAAAAATGTGAGGTGTTGAAGAATGAAGTCCAAGATCTGTGTACAAAGATTTTAACCACATGATTTCTTGAGTTGCATTAGCCAAACCTCTATATTCAGCTTCAGTAGAAGATAATGCCACGGTTGGTTGCTTCTTCGATGACCAAGAAATGATTTTTGAACCTGCAAATGATATATACCCTGATGTGCTTCTTCTATCATCTTTAGATCCGGCCCAATCTGCATCTGAGTAGACCTTTAGCTCAAATTCTGAAGTATATGAATAGAACAAACCTTCATTCATGGTCCCCTTTAGATACTTGAGGACTCGCTTGGCCGCTTCCATATGTGGTCTTCTCGGCTTATGCATAAACTGACTCAATATGCTAACACTATAGCATATATCCACCCTTGTGAGTGTTGCATAGTTCAAACTTCCAACCAAGCTTTGATAGCTTGTGATGTCTTCAATTGGCTCTCCTTCATAAGCACTAAGCTTATGATTTTGCTCCATAGGTGTACCTGCACACTTTGTATTTTCCATCTTGAACTTGACGAGCATGTCATGGACATACTTCCTTTGTGTGATGTATATACCTGAATCTGTGTAGATCAACTCCAATCCAAGAAAATAAGTGAGTGGTCCGAGGTCACTTATTTTGAACTCCTCCTTCATTTGACTCTTTACCTGTTTGATTCCTTCAAAATCATTGCCTGTGATAATAATATCATCAACATACACACATAAATAGATCACTTCAGATCCATTCCTCTTTATGAACAAAGAGGTATCCGCCTTGCTAGCTTTGAATCCTTGGTCCTGCAAATAAGTAACCAATCTGAAATTCCAAGCTCTTGGAGCTTGCTTCAATCCATACAAAGCTTTCTTTAGTTTGCATACATAGTTAGGATGATGTGCATCCTCATATCCAGGAGGTTGTGCCATATACACTTCCTCAGAAATCCATCCATTCAAGAAAGCATTCTTTACATCAAGTTGATAAAGATTCCAATTTCTAGATGCAGCAAGACTTATGAGAACCCTAATTGTAGGCATTTTTGCAACAGGAGAGAAAGTCTCCTCATAATCAATACCATGGGTTTGAGCAAACCCTTTAGCAACTAACCTTGCTTTGTGTCTATTTATACTTCCATCTGGATTCCTCTTGATTTTGTATATCCATCGAGATCCGATTATCTTCATAGATGGCTTGTTAGGTACAAGCTCCCAAGTGTCATTCTCCTTCAAGGCTTCCATTTCTTCATCCATTGCATCTCTCCAAGCTTTCTTGCTTTGTGCTTCTTCGAATGTGGTAGGTTCTTCATTGGTTGAATCCTTTGCAATGTAGATTGAGTGCTTGGTGACCAAAGAAGTATCATAACCAAACCTCTCTGGTTTCTTCTTCTCCCTCGAAGACCTTCTAAGTGGTTGATGTGAGCTCTCGGGTCCATATGTAGCATCCTGCATCTTTGCTTTACCTTTGTTCTTCCATAGCTTTAGTCTTTCCAAGTCTTCTAGGTCAATCTCCGAATCACTTTCTTCAATCTGCTTTGGCTCCTTTGGTTGAAGTGATGGAAAATCTTCATCCAAGTCATACGGCAGCTTCACTTTCCTGTCATCATCAAACCATGATTTGTTTTCATCAAAAATTACATCTCTACTCACAGAAAATCCTTTATTGGTTGGATTGTACAATCTATATCCTTTTTGGTTTTGATCATAACCAATGAATACACACTTCTCTGCCTTGGGATCCAATTTCCCTCTTACTTGAGAAGGAATGTGAGCATAGGCTAAGCATCCAAAGATTTTACAATGCTCTAGACTAGGTCTTCTTCCATTCCACACTTCATATGGAGTGGTTCCATCTAGTGACTTAGATGGAAGTCTATTTATGAGATATGTGGCTGTCGACACAGCCTCTGCCCATAGGTAGTTCGGCAATCCCTTTTCGTTGAGCATGGACCTTGCAGCTTCGACGATAGCTCTATTCCTCCTCTCTGCTACACCATTGAGTTCAGGTGTATACCTTGTAGTGACTTCCCTTTTAATGCCTCTTTCATGCAAGAAGGCATCAAATTCAGAAGAGAAGTATTCTCCTCCACCATCTGATCTGAGTCTTTTCAAAGTCCTACCTGTTTGATTTTCAACAAGAGCAATATACTTCTTAAAGCAATTAAACACTTCATCCTTGTGCTTCATGAAAAACAGAATGGTCCACCTGCTACAATCATCTATGAAAGACACATAATATCTTGAGCCTGATATAGATGGCTCCTTACTTGGACCCCACACATCCGTGTGCACTAGATCCAAAGGATTTTGATACATATATCCTTTCTTATTGAAAGGTTGTCTATGAGCCTTGCCGAGTTGACAAGCTTCACACTTATAAATCATGTGTTGCCTTGTGATATTAGGCAAACCAAGTACACTTTGGTCCCTGCAAATCTGTTTGAGTGTCCTCTCACCAATGTGAGCAAGCCTTTTGTGCCATATCTCCAACTCTGTTAGAGTTTGAGATCCATAGCTAAACAAAGCTATGTTCTTTGTATCTTCCACTTCAAAATTGAAAAGCCTTCCTGTCTTTTCTCCTTTGGCAATCCTTCGAAAGCCTTGCCTTGGGTCTTCAACATATGCTCCAAATCGATTGAATCTAACCTGCAATCCTTTTTCAACAATCTGTCCAACACTTATTAAATTTTTGGTAATTGTAGGGACATACAAGACTTTGCTTAAGAGGTTCATATTCCCATCTGATGTCTTCACATTACCTATCTTCTCCACTGAGTGCTTTGTGTCATCTCCTGTCTGCACTTCATGCTTGTTATGAGGATCTTCCAAATCAGAAAGTAAAGCCACATTTCCTGCTACATGGTTCGAGCATCCCGAATCAATGTAAAATATGTGATCATCATCCTTACCCTTCTTTGTTGATAGATTCATAATCAATAATGAATCTTCTTGACTTTGGTCCTCTGCATAGTTATTGTAATCTCTTCTTCCTCTATGGCCACTTTGATAGTTGTTGTTGTTGTTGTAATTGTTGTTGTAGTAGTTGTTGTTGTAGCCTCCATTGTACCTGCCTCTATTTGATCCATAGCCACCTCTATTGAATCCTCTTCCTCTTGAGTTCCTTGGATTCCTGAAACATTCTTCAGTAGTATGGTTAGATAAGCCACATATGTTGCAAGGTTGAGATGATTGGAATCTCCCCCTGCCTTGCTTTCCACTTCTGCCTCTTCCTCTAGCTCGTCCTCTACCTGCAAAGTTTGCTTGGAAAGAGCTTCCTTCATCTTCATTCTTTCTATTCTTTGACTTGTCCTTGACCTTAGCTTTATCATAATATAAGGCAGAAGTTTGATTACCTCTTGAGGACTCACCACCTTTGCTAATCTTTGCTTCATGAGTGAAGAGTTGGCCCATGAGTGTGTTGAGGTCGGGTACATGCATATCCATGTATAAATCCATGGCTGTTGTGAATGACTCCCACTTGTCGTCTACTTTGATTCCATTCATGATTTGTCTTATGATTTGCTCCTCTTCAATTACCTCTCCAATGCTTCCAAGTTGGTCGGAAATCTCCTTCATCTTTGTGACATAATCAGTCACATTTTGCTTCGGGCTTTTCTTCATTGTTGTGAACTCCATCCACAATTGGTTCTTCCTTGCTCGAGTGTTGGAAGAGAAGAAAGAAGCAAGTGCATTCCAGGTTTCTCTTGATGTCTTGCATCCCTTGACATGAGGTAAAAGAAAATCAGAGATTGAGTTTAGAATATAGGACCTTGCAAGTGCATCCTTCGAACACCAATTCGAAAGTCCTTCCACTTCTTCATGTGATGGTTGCCCTTTGTTCCTCATGGTTGGCATTGCTTCATCTCCGGATATGAATCCATATAGATTCCTCCCTTGAAGGTAAGCCTCCATCCTTAGAGACCATGCCGGATAGTTGTTTCGATCCAATTTGTCAATTGTTGATGGAAATCCATCTCCCATGTTGCTTGACTATGCTCTGATACCACTGTGAAGAGAGATGGTGGATGCAATCCAAAGATGAGTAGGTGCCGCTACAACCAGCTTCACACCAGCCAACTGAGACTTCAGAGTTGATTAGTAGACCCTTTGAGCTTCCTAAATCCACCAAAATATCAGCCAAGTACTTTGGAACATGTATCCCAAAAGTTTAAGTCAAGACAGGCTAGTTGCGAAATGACTAGCTCCCAAAACTTGCTATTTTTGGACATACACCTGCTGGAAAAAATGAACAGTGCTCTCAACCTGGAAGGAATTAGAAAAATTCCTTTTGGGCATAGCAAATAGACTTAGCAAGCTTCCTATTCCAAGTTAAAACACTTCAAATGATGGACTGAGCACTGAGAACAAGTTTCATCAAGTTCTGGAACATTCCCACAATTCTCGGGGCTCTGCAGAGATAGACCAGTAAGCAGTAAAATGCAGATATCTCCAAAAGTATAAATCCAATGACCTTGAAAATTTATATGTAAAAACTAGACAGTGAGAGCTATTAAACGCACTTTAAAAAACTGAAAAAGGTTCAGTAAAACTCGAGATATGACCTTCTGAAGTTACTGCTCTGAGTGAGTATAGCAGAGAACAAAACAGAGAGGTGGATGATAATAAATGTATAGATTCACATATGATTACAACCACATTGGCAATGAATCTTTGCACAATGGGAGTAGAATGATAGAGCTATGGAGTAAGCTCTTCAATCTCTACAAAATGACATGAAGTGGTCACGTACAAGGCTTGCTAATCGCCTCTTCCTTCTTGCTCCTTTTATAGCAATTCTTGGAGGGAGTTTTGAATTCGAATTCGAATGGCTCCACCTAAAAGTGATCCCCAAAGTTAGGAGAGATTCCCTCAGCTCAAAAATTCGTGATTTTGGTAGTTGGAGCCACGAATTTGCTTTTACATCATGGATGAGGTAAGCCATCCTTTTACTTTTTTCTTTTTCCATTTACAAGAGATAAAATGTACTCTTTTACAAGAGGTGTTCACATGACTACTCATGTGACTTACAAATGAGGATAATATCAAGCATATCAAGCATGTAGGCTTGGGCAAAATGCACCAACATGTACGTGCATCTCTCCCCTCCTTCTTCTAGGGCCACTACTATTTTCTTGGTGGTTTCTTTGTTATCATAGGCCTCTCCTACTTGTGCCTCTCGTTTAGGCATTCTTATCATGACTCTCCTGTCGTCTATCTCATACTTCTTGAAATTTTCTGAGACCTCAAACAAAGATTCTTCCTCGTCTGGTGAGACTTCTCTCTTCTTTCGTTTCTTCCCTTCGTCATTCGGGGTCACATGTGTCGCTAATCTTACATCATTTGTAAGCTCTCCATGCCACTGGGATTGAAATTCTACTTCATGGAAGTATTCTTCATCTGATGCAAATGGTGGGTCCATAATGATTGACTCTAGATCGGAGTCACTTGCATCCTCAAATGCATCAGGGCTAGGTTCGCATTCCTCTAGAACTGCCTCCCCCATGATTGGATCTATGGAGAAGACTGAAATGTCATAGCCATCCTCATCACAGTGAGGTGTCCATTGTTCCTCATTAATGGCTACATCCATGGTCGCTAAAATCTCTGCCCAGCCGTGAGGTTCAAATTCTTCGTCTGGGAATACTACTGGTGCATAGGCTGGGTCTTGGACTGATCTATGGGCTTCTTTTGCACCTACCTCTCTGGCTTTTTCTCTCTTCTCTTCATCTACTGCTACTTTGCACATCCATAAGTGGGTGTCTTCATGCATCCAAGAGGATCCTGACCCTATGGAATGCACCGATTCTGTATCATCTTTGGCTCTATGGATGGGGTTCCATTGGATAGGAGGGACATCTCTATGAGAGTAATCTTTGAGACTGACTTTGGTCGTAACACCCAAGTGCAGTAGGTACAAAGAATTGGTTCCCCAGTCCTGTACCACTTGCAACTGTCGCATGAATGGTCTTCCCAAAATCATCTCATAGGCATGGTTTTTGCTGAAGTCACATATGGCAAATGTATGCTCAAACTCGACACCACAAGTGGTGAGAGTTATTCCTTCTAGTAATCCTAAGGGTCTCTCAATATGACCATCGGCCATCTGCAATTTCATTCTTGTTGGCCTGAGTGCTGGCTTGCCCCAACGCTTCCAGAGGGAAGTGGTAGCAATTGCAACTCCTGCACCTGAATCCAAAATTGCCTTGGTGGTGTACTCCTGGTAGGTAATGGGAAGATAGGTGTTCCCTTCTTCACCTTCACACATGTCTCCTATCTTATCCAAGGGTATCTCTGGCACTGTTCTCTGGGATCCTACCTGGGAACGAGGTTTAGCTATTTCTGGTACTTGTTTGGCGACATGTTTCCATAATTCAGGTCTAACCTTGAGTAGCTCTTCTAACTTGAGATTACACTGCACTTTGGTGTTCTTCACTACCTCTGTGTTCCTAGGTATGACTGAATCTTCGTTTCTTACCATGACTGTAGGTGCTCTCATACAAGTGGACCTTGCTTCCCATGGGCCTGTGAAATGGGGTAGTTCTTGTAAAGAATTAGACTCGAAGTCTAATCTTTCTTGAGATTGGGTACTTTCCTGCTCTCCATAAATGGATGGGATGTCTTGTGGGAATTGTTCATGTGCTTCATCCACAAGTTCAACGGGAGGAGGGACTTCACTTTCCTTAGCCCATTTGTCTTCTTGAATCTCGCGTAGGAATTCTCGTGTGAACCGATTCATAGAAGATGATGTGTCCGGCTCCGTAGAGTTAGGCACATAGGCTTCTTGAGCAGGATTGCTTACTCTTTCCCTTGCCTTGCCCTTGTGTTGAAAGGCTGGTTCCTCTTGTGATTGTGCCATTAGATTCTCTATTCTTTCTAGGGAGGGGGGGTTGTCTGGTTTGGTGGAATTTGGTACATAAGCTTTCGGTGGGGGATGGGTCATATTTTTGCTTGCTTTCTCCCTTTCTTGATTTTTTTCTTCCTTGGTAGATCTTGCAACTATGCCCTCTAACTTCTCTAGAAGTCCATCCAAGTGTAATTGCGTCTTGGCTGAGCCCGAGTAATTGAAAAGGCGACTGGCTTCAAACATAGTCTGAGCCAATGCGACCATTTTCGCGCAAAGCTTGGTTCTTTCTATCTCTAGGTCAGCTCTAGGGTAACACTTGTCATGATCTGTGACATTTGGCCCTTCTTGGATTCTGGCCTGATATGCTTTAAGCATCATGTCTATGTCTTCAGGAGTGGGATCAGCTAATACTGATCCTACTCTAGGGGGTGGTGGAATCATATGAGGTGGGTTGGAAGGTGGCGGGTCGGATGGCGATGGGAATGGTGGTGGTGGGATAGTGTGAGAGGGGGTTTGAGAGGTGAGTTCAGTTATCCTGGCTTTGGTTTCTCTTATGCTTTCCTCAAGTTCACTCATCTTTTTAGCCCATTGTCTTTTCATTCTTTCACGACTATCTTTCCACGCTCTAGTCCTTTTCTTTGTTATGCTCTCGGTTTCACTAGCCTCTGGGTTCTTATCATGGTTTACCCCTTGATTCTGCTGCAATGCTTGAGCTCTAGTGACTACCTGTACGGGAGCAGTGGAAGTGACACTTCCTGTGGAATCTACCACCAACCCAATAACATTAATAGGAGTGATTTTTGGCATATTATTAGGATTTTTAGGGCAATCTCGTAAGAGATGCTCCTTTCCACATTCTTGGCAAAAGCCCTGAATTGTTACTGACTGGGGTTGTGTAGGTGGAGGTAAGGGACAATCACGAATGAGGTGATCTCCTTGGCATCTGTAGCACGGTCCTCTAGGGAATGGGGGTCTTACCTGCCTAGGTTGAGGCCTATGATTGGGGCTTGCGTACATGACGTTTGTGTAATCTGACTCCCAACTAGGTTCATTTGGCTCTTCACTATAGTAGGACTCACCATGCTCAGGAGATTGCATGTAGTAAGCATGGGGACTATCGACATGTGTAGAATCAAAGCTATGGTCACTGGGGTCACTTTCATAAAGCAGTGGTGTTACAGGGACTATAGCTCTATTCAGGTTTTCTTCTGTTGCTGCATATTTTACTGGGATCGCATTAGCTGGGGCAGGGGGTTGTTGAGCTAACACAGGTTGAGGCCTTTGTTGGTTTTGGTATGGTTGCTGATAAGGTTGTTGTGGCCTGCCATATGGTTGTGGAGGGTACGGGTTCTGGTATCTTCCCTGCTGAGGGTATGGCTGAGGGTAGGGTTGTCTAACCGCTTGCTTATTGTATGGGCAGTCTTGCGCGGTGTGATTGGTGTACCTCCGTTCTATGATGCAGTACTGGCTACTAGGATTTACTTGGGGTTGGGTCATAATGGGACACACATTCGCCATGTGGTCGCCGCCACAAGTATAACATCTTTTCACTGGGGCAAATCTAGGAATTTGTTTACTAGAGACGCCTAATTTTTGAGCTACTTTTTCCGCAAGTTCCTCGATTGATGTGGATTGCGTGGAAGAGATGTTAGAGGCACTATCCAAATCTTTGTATATCTTGGAAAGCTCTAACTCCTCCCCTAGGTTATCCTCGATGTCAATGCACATGCGTACACACTCTTCTATGGTCCTAGGGTCCTTCAAGTACACATAGGATCTCAATTTGGTACTTAGCAATCTATCCAAGAATAAAGCCACTTGCTTGGCTGGTGTGGGTAGCTCCGAAACAGGGCATCTTTCTAAGTATTGCCTAAATCTTCTTCCTGCAAGTCTCACGGTTTCTTGAGGGGTTTGCTTGAAGCTGTGAATCAGCGAGGAGGTATTATGCCTTATGCCACTCTTAGAGAATTCGATAATGAAAGCCTCTAGGAGTTGGTCTATGCTCCTGAACTGCCTCTCATTTAGTGGCTGAAACCATGTCAGGGCAGTGTTCCTAAGGGTCAGAACAAAGGCATTGTACTGCGTGAATAGATCCTCCACTTGTTCAGCTCTCAAGACTTGCCTAAACTCGGCCACATGATCGTATGGATCGCCCGTGCCATCGAAGTAGTTCTTCATGGACTTAACTAGCTGAGTCGGTCTCAAAGTCCTTGTGTGCTCTCTAGGTCGTGGTAGAGGGAACTCATCCGCATTTCTCTGATTTCTGTGAGCTCTAAGTACCTCAGGTTCTACTCTATTTGTTTCCGTCCTCGTTCTTTCTCTGCCTCCTGGGTTGGCAAAGCTTACTTCTGGTCTATCTCTACTTTTGTCTCTTTGCATTCCATGAGCTTGGGATGTTCCAGCTCCAGGGTGACCATAAGATACATTCGATCTTGGTTGGGAGAAAACAAATTCACCCTTCCAAGTGTAAGCATGCCTATCATTCTCTGTCACTACAAAGATCCTCTCCAAAGCGTGATCTAAGTAGGTCACTCTGCCTGGGCTATCTGGATCCTTAAACTCATAGATCATGTAGTTCCTATATCCATTGGCCAATCAGATTTGTACCTCCAAAAGGCTTCGTCAGTCTCTCGGTTCAGAAGCAGATCTATGCTCTTGTTGTCTTGGGGAACCCACTCAGGTGTGATAATCCTAGTGAGAACTGATTTGCCTCGGGGGGTTCTAGGTTCTACACCCATGTTTCCTTGTTCCAAGTCACCTAAGTCCGCTTCTGAGATTACATTCCCAAATTCATCTGTCCTATCTGGGTGACTGGTGACTACGTATATGGTTCCTTCTTTGTCTAGGTATGCACCATTTTCAAACTTGACAGCTGGGTGCTCTAGTCCTATGGATTGGTCAGGATTTTTAATCTGGACCACGGATCTTCCTAGGCCGTCCTCATAGATGCTAGCACCTAATCGGTTGGTTCTAAGGTATTCCAACTGTATTTTGTAAGGGCCTTCTACCCTGTGCAAGTATGGCACACCTAAACTTCCCGTAGGTTTGTCCATGCCTTGAGACATCTCTGATTCACTGGTATCAGAGCTAGGGTAATGTGAGTGGTGATTCAACTGTTGGGCCCAAGACCTCGCAGTATGATTGACACTAGCCTCTGAAGACCTAAGGCTTTGTCTCTCTCTTACTAGGTGTCGTCCTGATCTAAGGTTCATATGCCTAACTGATTAACCCAAATTTTTTTTTTCCAGGTACAACCACGTTTCTGAGTCCTTTTGTATCGGTTACTTGGTTCTTTTTATGTTGATTATCGTGTTTATACTCTTGTCTGATATCACTTCGTCAGGAATACTTGAGTTTAATTTCGCACTTTAGTTTGGTCGTTTCACGTTAGGTTCTTTTCCTTTTAAGGTTGTCGTTCGCACACACACACAGGTTATTTCTTGACTTGCACTTGATTTCTTAGATAGTCTTTGATTTATCTCGTGCCTATCGTCGCCTGAAATTACTTCTAACACTACCCGCACTTAGCCTAAACTAAGAATTGACAGAGGGTGTTGCGGGTTTTCCAACGTTGAGTTCCTTTCCTTGTATTGTTGCCCTGGTGTGCCCAGGACGCGTGTTCCCAAGCCTACACTTACTCTTGCCTTGCGTACCCTTCGCTGCTCTCAAAGGACCTGTAAAAGGCCCACTGTTAGCTCAAGACTTAAATTCAAAAGATAGAACCAATCACTTTCATTCATGTAACACTTCACCAATTTGCACTATGACTTTTTGAACACAACTCTAGAGACCCCTGAACTTTGTTCCCCCTGGGTATGGTCAACTTCAAAATACCCTATCTAATATTCCTGAGCTTAATTTAACCGTAACCAGTCGATGTTTTTGTTGTACTCCCTGCGGGCTTTCCAACAAAACAAAAATCACGGCAAACGGGTTTCGTATGAGGAAGTTATGCCAGTTCAGGGTTTTGGGTTAAATCAGGATCAAACTAGGTTAACATGCAAACAGGAATTCTCGAGTTACTTGGGTCATGCCCTCGTAATGCAATACTACACCCTTGTGTTTGTCCCACCCTTGGCCAAAATTTAGACCACTATTTTTGCCTTAAAAATTTGACCTAATTTGCCCTTCTAACGTGTTCGCAAAGTCTGTCGGTCGCGATTGACAGGTCAATCGCGATCGACGTGTCGATCGCGATTGACAGGTCCGTCGTGGCTGTCAGTCGCGATTGATAGGGGTTACGAAAAGTCAATCAGTCGTGGTCAAAGGATCGTTGACTCTGTCAGTCGCGATAGATGGGTCGATCGCGATTGACAGGTCGGTCGCGAGGGTCTGTCCGTCGTGGTCAAACAGTCGTTGATTGTGTCGGTCGCGATTGACAGAGCCGTCGTGGGCTGTCAGTCGCGATTGATGAGTCGATCGCGATTGATGGCTCGATCGCGATTGACACGTGTCATGCGTATGGTCCGTCGGTCGTGGTCAATCGGTCGTTGACTCTGTCGGTCGCGATTGACAGAGCCGTCGTGGGCTGTCGATCGCGATTGACGTATCGATCGCGATTGACAGGTCTGTCCGTCGTGGTTTGTCGATTGCGATTGACATAGCGGTCGCGATTGATAGAAATCTGAGGAATTTCAAGAAACTAAACACATTTTTGGGAAGCTCTAGGCCTGTAGATCATGGTTTTGCACTTTGTTTGGTAATTTGAGCGTTTTTTCTGTCGGTCGCGATTGACAGAGGTCGGCGACACACAGACAGTTACTTCGAATTCCGTACCTGCGTAGAGTGCTGGGGACGATGATGTGACCTGTACCTGCAAGACAGCTCAAGAACATGCAAAAACAGCACACGCAATTTCGCTCTCTCGCTCTCTCTCACAAGTGAAATGAGGGAAATGAGGTGGAGATGGTGATATAATAAAAAAAAACTGAAATTTTCGCGATGATGGAGATGGAGGTGGAAGATGGTGATGATGATGATGGTGATGATGGTGGTGAGGTAAGAAAGAGAAAAATAGGAAAAGTAAAGAAATTACCTACAACGCCAACGTCTCCAATCTACGTCTTACCATCACATGCTCGTCCTCAAAGCTCGATCCCTGGCAACGGCGCCAAAATTTGGTGTAGCTCAGTGATGAGTAGCACCTCCTTTAATGTCAATCCGGGAAGACGTGAGGATGGTATGAAGACCTCGAGCATGTGGAGTCACAAGTGCGTGCACATACACGCACACGCGCACACACGGTAAGACAAAGAGTGAGAATCAATGGAGTTCTTAGATTACTTTCAAAAAACTCTTACAAGTTCGTTTCAATTACAATCTCCCCCAAAAATGAGCTCTCTAGCTCCTTTTATAGTTTTTGACTAGCTTTGGCCCTGTTCAGACCTAGTGTCCGGCTTAGTTAAAAATTAGGTTCCAAGGCTTATTAGAGGGCTCAAACGAGATCTAAAAAATATGAAAATTGGCAGGTAGATACTTCTAAAGCTCCTCAAGCTCAAGGACTCATTGGCTTGCACAAAATGGAGCTACAAAAAGATGAAATGGTATTTACAATGGTGTTTAGTGATGAGAATCACTTTTAATTGGTGTAAGGGTTTTGAAAAAATTAAAGGATTGCCTTAGTGCTAGATCTGCGTGAATGCTCGTACTTGCTTCTTCATGAGGAAAATTATTGGCCTACTTGCCAGATCTTCTTTGACTGCCATGTCTGCTTGTGCTGTCCCTTCGCTCTGACTCTCTTCGTCTTGTGGCTCCTTCGGTTCCCTGACTGCTGCCAACATCCTCTTTCGTGCCTTTTTGCTCTGCAACAGTCTTGAATTGCTCTGATACCAGTGATGTGGTGCAACCGCAATGTATTATGATGGATTCCCTTTCATGTGAGGCTAACCAGACTACTATATGTTTTATTAAAAAACATATACAAAAGTGTTCAATGACCATTTTCCATTTCACATGGACGCGCACGATAATAAGAAGGTGCTGATAAAACATTCAAGCACATATTACAAGCCATAGACATGCACACAAGCTCATGAAGAAGGAGATAGGAGATCAAGAAGAAGAAGTTATGAGCTTCTCTTTAAAGTTAGCATGTATTCTCCAAAATGGCAAAAGTCTTCACAAATTATTCAAAAGTGGCTTATATAGGTGTGCCCTAAATTAAGTCCTTTCACATAAGTGGACTAGCACTTCCAAGAATTACTCAAGAAGGCTATCCTCATCAAAAAGTATACATGTTAGGGGATATACAACTCGAGGATTCCCCTAGTCTATTTACAAGGCTTAATATACATCAACTAGGCTTTGCTTAACAAGTATTGACCACTCTTTTGAAAAAAAAATATGTGCTTTTAAACTCCCTATCTCCTTCTCTTCAGTATTTCTTCTCTTTCTTCCCTTCTTTTCTTTAGCTTCTTTTGTCCCTGCAACACTCTGCCCCTCCTAGAATATGTCCTCCCTGATAGTTTCATTCAGGTTTGCCTGACATGCCACTTCTGGGTTAAGGTGATACATAATTTTAGTATGTGGAATTCTTGTAGTGCTTTCAAGGAAGGGTTGTCTTCATCACTATCTAATCTTCTGAAAGCTCCCCTTTGTACTCCTTAAACTCAACCATTGTGGCTTGCTTCATTATACTTGGATATCTGACTTGTTCTAAAATCTATCTTTTCTTGCATACATATTTAGGTTGATGTGTGTCCCTATGAGGCTTGGGGCAATGGGTGTTGGATCCAACGTATTCAACACCCCATTACCATCATTGGTTCATGGAATTTTGGAATCCTATTTGTATTCCTAGTAATCAAGCAACTTGGTTGGCCTAATTCCTTGTAAACCTGAATGGAGGATACATTGCCAATGTGAAATATTTAAGGGATTTTTTGTTGAAAATTTATCCATCCCAAGTGTGTGGACCCATTCTAAAGTCAAGTTCCATATCACTTCACGTTTTTTGTAAAGATGCCAACCATTTTTCCATGAGTTTTTGAGCTGAATATTCCATCTAACTTGATGGAGTAACATCTGGGATTTTGGAGGCATCATTTGAATTAATTGTACACCAACTTTGGAGCATTATATAAGCAAGAGATTGGAATGAAGTAGTGGCCATCCTCTAGCATCATTTGGGCCCTTTTAGGCTCTCATTGGGGGTTTATACTCTAGGTCTAAGCTACCCCCTTGCTAGCTAGAATTTTCTTTTAGGCAGAGATTTTTTATCACCTACATCTCATTGTCTAGTTTCTCATTTCATGAGCAAGATAGCTCATCTTTTTGCTATTCATTTAATCTTTATTTTGAGTCCTCTCAAATGTTCATTCTCTTTCTGTGTATTGAGCTTGAAATCTAACTAGTCTATCTCTACATATTTTCCAAGTAAATGTGTGTGAAGAGGTACAACAATCTTTAGTATGTGTTGTGCAAGGAGGTTGACGTAGCTCACATTGTCCAAATTGAGTGATCTATGGCTTGTTATAAAGATTTAAATTTTATTTGCGTTGTACAAAAATTCACAGGTTCAGTCCTTTGTTCTAGACGGCAATCCAATTTTCGATGGATTGTGGTAGTGAAGAGAAGATTGAAGATTGGTCCTTGGAAGGGCCCATCAATATTTTGTTGCAACTAGGAGTGGATATACTCTATCAATGTTATCATAGCTTAAAATTGAGCATTCAGGACATCAAAAGGAGGCCTTGAGGTTGCTTGAGACCCAAAAATTGAAGCAAAGGCAAAGGGGATTTGAAGAAAGGTTTGAAGCAAGGGGAAGCTTCTATCATCACTAAAGGTAACATATCATTCTTTCTCACATCCATCACAATCCAAGGAGGGATTAAGAGCCACTATATAATCTCACACACAATGGGAGACCATAATAATTAGATTGAGCAGCTTGAAAAGAGTAATTACCAACCTTGGAAGTTTACAATATCTAACTTCCTCATGGGAAAGGGTCTATGGGGGTTGATTAGTGGTAGTGAGGTGATTCCATACATAGATCCACATAAACCTACTAGAAATCAAAGGAAAGCCATTAGAGAGTGGGAATAACGGGATAGGAGAGTGAACTTTATTCTATCTCAATACATAAACAAGCACATGATAGGTCATATCCAAGACCTGGATACATCTAATAAGGTTTAGGAGTGTTTACAAAGGTTGTATTCTACCTCCAAAAAGGCTAGAAAAAATAATTTCAAGAATCAGCTCAAGAATCTAAGGAAGTCATCAAATTAGAGCACTAATGACTTGATACTCAAAGTAAAAGAGATTTATGATGCACTTGGATCAATAGGATGTGTCCTATATGACGAAGACCTAGTTGCCCACACACTTATGGGCTTAGGGGAGATGATAAATGGAAGGCATTCACAACCTCTATGTCTATAAGGGACTCATTATTTGATTTTGAACAACTTACTTCTCTTATGGTGATTGAGGAGCCTAACCATTGAGGCAACAAGTAAAAGGGAAGCCAAGACTAACTCTTCTGTGTAGGCAAATGAGGAAGAGGCAAAGGCAAGAGAAGTGGTTCAAGAGGAAGAGGTAGAAGCAACTACCAATAAGGCAGCCAAAGTTATCACAAGAATCAACCAAGCCAAGATGAAGGTTGATTATCAAGAGGAAGAGAAGAGGTATAGGAGGAAGATATGGAGGTAGAGGCTACTCCGACTCAAATGGATGCTTCAATTAAGGGAAGTATGGATGCTATGCCAAAGATTATTAGCAAAATCAAGGTGGGAACAATTACAAGGGGAAAGTAATTATGTTAAATCCTCAACCAAATAAAAAAATGAGCATTTGTTAGCTATGAAGCATAATATTGAAGATCAATCACATGATGAGTGTGATATATAGATAGTGGTTGTTGCAAGATAGATAGATAGATAGATAGATAGATAGATAGATAGATAGATAGATAGATAGATAGATAGATAGATAGATAGATAGATAGATAGATAGATAGATAGATAGATAGATAGATAGATAGATAGATAGATAGATAGATAGATAGACAGACAGACAGACAGACAGATAGATAGACAAACAAAGAGATAGACAGATAGGCGGACAGACAGACAGATAGATAGATAGATAGATACATAGATACATACATACATACATACATACATACATACATACATACATACATACATACATGGATGGATAGATAGATAGATAGATAGATAGATAGATAGATAGATAGATAGATAGATAGATGATAGATAGATAGATAGATAGATAGATAGATAGATAGATAGATAGATAGATAGATAGATAGATGCTTTTAGAAGGCTCTAGACCTCTTTGGGAAAACTACTCTACCCATGTATCCCATGGGGGTTGAACCCAAGACCTCTTCCTTCACACCCTTGATACTTAACCACTAAGCTAAGTAGATCACTTATTTACAAGATCACATGACCTGCTACGTAAATTCAGTCTCGAGAACTTTGTTCATACACACGGGTGACCAAACGATGTCCGATTTCATACTTGTTTGAATCGGCCAGACCCTTAGATCATAGTTTACTTTATTACATTCTCTCCCCCTTGAAAAAATATTTTCATTCTTGAAAATAGAGTTATAAACACTATAGGCAATCCTCGAGCCTCATGTTCTAAAACTAGAAGAGCATGTCTCATCTTTGTGGTGGGATCCCTGCCCAAATGATTCAAAACATCATCTCGCTTTGCACTTTGATAAATTGGTCAAAGTACAAAGTAGTGAATGAATAATAAGGGTGGATCTAATAATATCCTTGCCCAATTCACTTGTTTCTCGATGTGTGATCTAAGGACAAACATGTGAAATGGGTGGATTTCAATTACTAGTCCATTTATGGGCATGACTAGTGCATGGACATAATAACTAAGATGGTACTCTTATCCCTATCAAGAGTTTGAGAACTCTTGATTCACTTGAATTTTATTTGGAAAACTTGAAGTTTGGTTGACCCAAACATCTAACTTGGATGTTTGTACAACAGTTTATTCCCAACCAATAGTTACTTGATTTTTTCGCCTCAATGGAGGGCTACTTTGTCCTAATGGGCTAGAAAATTCTATGTAAACTGTAGGAGAAAGTTTGCCATTTACTTTGGGTCAACCATACTATAATTTGACCAAATCAGATCCAAAATGAAAATTGTCCAACTTATGAAACTTTTCTCAAATAATTTATCTTTAAGTTCTTGTGAATGTCAATCTTATGAGCGATTCCTAAGTTCTTTGTTCTAGAATGTAATGAACTATAGAAAGTCATTTAGAGGTATGCTAGATAACTAGAATTAAATTCAAATGAGTCAACTTAGACTTAGCATCTATTTGGGATGTTTAATTTAGTTGTCTAGTTCTAATTGGCTAACTCTAGACCTTTGTAAAAAGAGACACATCTCGTATCTTAGTCAAATCCAAAAGATTCAAAAAACAGGAAGAAAAAACTAAAACTCTGTACAACCTATTCAAACTTCTAAATACTTGCTGTGAGTCAAACTCTAGATGATTCAAGACTTATTTCAATAAGGTATTAAAGCATTTTTCCTATCTTTGAGAGAATAAACTAGATTCTCTAAAAGATTCAAAGAATAAATCTAAAGCATCATCCCACCACAAGATACTAGTGTGGTATCCAACATCAGTTTGTCGACCCATTGAGGTTCTATTGATGAGTTTTTTACACAAATAATGCTTCACTTGAGACTAGGTTCATGCCTATATTCAATATTTATGACTACTTATTGGGAATGTAACCCTTGTGCATTGCTTTGAGTCAAAGCACTCAATTTATCGAGTTACACTAGGAACTTAGTACTTGACTTAGTCAATTTAGTCCTTAGTTGAAAGACCATTTCAATGTCAAAGTCCTACTTCTTCATAAATTTATCGAATATTTCTAAGTAAACAACACTTTATCTTGAAGTGTTCCATAAAATAGGAATTATTTATCTTAAAGTGTTCCCTATTTGAAAAAGAAGATCTTGGAAATTACCTAGTTCATATCTTCTTACTTGATATTTTATCCTCCGTGAATTTAAACTTCTCCTCTGAAGTTTTAGTTTCCTTGATGATCAATTCTAACTTCAAGGATCATTCTAGGACTAAAAGATAATCATCATCCCACAGTCTCATGTACCATGCCATCTTTCCTACATCAATCTGATTATAAAATCTAGTGTCCCATACCACTCTATTTTATATTCACATTGATGTATGAGTGATACTTATCCTGAAGTCTAAACATATGTTTATAGAGTACCTTCTCACTTCAATTCTTTAAAAGAATTTTGAAGTTTTAGCCATTATCTCTAACTTGATATACTAGGTTTTGATTCCTTTTACCTTGGAAACTTGAAAAACTTTGGATGGAGCAACCATCCTTCTTTGCTAGGTTTTTTCAATAGAAAACCGGTTCTAATTCCAAGTTCCTGAAATTTTCAAATTCAAATCCAACTGGTTATACTTGATCAATTTTGTAGCAACAAGAGCTATTTACTTCTTCTCTTTAGATTCCTTTCTAACTAAAGCTGTAAGTAGCTACCTTGAGGATTTTTTCAGAATCTCTCTATTGCTTAAGTCTAAGCATCCACTCATGCTTTTTGGATTTTACCAAAATCCTTTTAAGGATAGGAAAATATTAAGTTGTACCTTCCACAAACTTAATTATTGTCATCATGGTTGTAGACTACATACTTGGAATATTTTACTCTCTTCACTATTGGAACAACTTACTTGTTTCACATTTTCCATTGGATAAATGGAACTTGAGTTAAAAAATTTCCAAAAGAAATTATTTTGCCAATACTTAGGTAAAATTCATAGTAGTTCCAATCATAAGTTCTTGGACAAACATTTCCAAGCTTGATCAAGTCTTGTTGATCGTGCAACACGAATAAAGACTTAGTCTTTATCTTTAAGATCTCTCCAACTTGTCTAAATCTTTATAGCTTACTTGAAAAATTTACATAGATCTTTCCCTGAAGTCAAGTCCAAGCATATGTCAATGCCTTTCAGATTCTAAAACTAAGAATCTCATCAATATTGGCATACCATTAAGTTATATCAATCATTAGACTTTTAAGTACCACTATCGGTGGTTTGGGACTTCTTGAGAACTCCTTACTGTCTAACGAGCTTGAAGAATTTTGTGCTCACTACTAGGGAGTAGTTTATTTTCCAATAATTGAGATTCCTTATAAGGAATCAAATAACCTAAGAAAATGATTCATCATGGAATCCATTTCACTATTGTAATGATTTTTTAATCAAATTCTTGACTTTTGGACAAGATTCTCGATTCATTGTTGGAATGGTGTCCAGTCTTGAGTATCAAACTAAAGGATCATCTTAGGATATGGTTTCCCATTTCTTGAAGAAAGTTTGATTGTAACTTTCACTTACATGTGTTCCTATTCTTGAGTTTGAAACAAATATTATCATTGTTCAATCGTGTGATGTTACTAGAGTACTTTAGACATAATTTAACAATCCACTTTGATTGCATAGTTTAAAGTACCAACATTCTTTGATGATTGAACAAAAGTATAATAATTGCACTATGAACACTTCACCATCTTCTTTATCACTAAAGAATCATTTGGATTCTTTCCTAGAAGTGATAACTTACCAAAATCTTGGAAGACCTTAATGATTGAGCTTTACAAATAGCGTATCCAAAAGATACACCTTTTCAACCTAAATTAGTGCATGCATACTAGAGTGTTAAGAAAGCTAATGCTTTGCTCCTTGTACGAGGTAAAACTTGGGCATGCTACAACTACAATCACCTTTAGGGATAGGCATCCCACCATTTTCTAGACCTTTGCATGCCAAAAAGTTGTTTTCTAGATAACTTTCTTGAATAAACATCTATATCCTGAAGATGTTTACTTTCTTTAACCTATAGTTAGGTTTAATAATTTTGTCCTTTTTTATGACCTAACCTTAATTCAAGCAGTTCTTAAGCTTGCTATGCATGCATCCATGCAAAAACTTTCTACTTGTTACCTTTCAAAAAGATATAAACATGCATGTGCACAAACTCGAGTGCCTCAAATATCTTTTTCAAGGAAGAAGAAAGTGTGTGATATGCATGAAAACATACTTTTGGAAGGAGAGATGCATAAATAATCTTTTTTTCCGTGCATGGACTCATGTTTCCATGTTATGCACCAAGTGCTTCTAATGCTTCTCGTGATTGATATGATCAGCTATTTTCATCACCTTAGGACTAGATTTAAACTTAATCTATGAAAGTTTTTGCCCTACTTCAACTTTTTCTTAAGATGAAGTGCAAGGTAATGAAAAAAAAGATCAAACATGAATTGAAAACAATCATCAACTCGAAAATATTTATCTCCAATTTGTGCTATGTCCATCCATTGATCTATGAGAAGAAACAAATACTTCCCCTTGAAGACCTTTGCTTCTTCATCTCCTCTCCTTTGAAGATAAGAGGGTGACACCTTTATTTACTACATCGGATGCATGTAGAGCCTCTCTCCCCGATGGATGAGTGGTATGATGCTTGTCTTTGCTCGATGCACATACCGAGTTAAACACCCCTATATGTAAAGAGTTGTAGTCGAACTTCTCTTTTGATGGTTCACAGGTTTGAATCCCGGCACCCGTACATCAAATGAATTAGCACTTTTAGTGCTCTATCTTCAAAAAGTTTGAAGGGGGTAGCATGGGCACAGTAGAAATCAATAAATTTAGATGTTAAGAAGAAAAAGTATTCAATATATGATCGCTCGGCAACGTGGATGATTCAAGGTTCATTGGCCGCAGCTGCGTCGCTAAGAAGACATATCTTTCCATCCTTTTTGTTTCCGAAGTATAGCAAGTAATTGGATGGGCAATCGGATTCACAACAACGAAGAAGACACTTTTGGCGCAATGGATTCTACGATCTTCGCTTGATAGAGATGCTATGTGTTTGATTCCACATTAAACTTCGTAAGCAAGATATTTGAGATATTTCTTATGTCTTGCATCAAATGGATAGCGTTGGATAGCTCAAATACCTGCTAATCTGGGCATCACGGGTTCAAATTCGTTTGCTATAGTAATCGGCCCGCCTTTTTGTACAACCTCGAACAAGAAAGCCGAGATTCTAAAGATTGACAAAATAAGCATACAAAAATCAATTTGACTGTCATGAAACATCTCGGAGATCGCACTTGTTGAAAGCGCTTTAGAAAACTGTCTTCCCTTTTTTTTAAACCTGCACTCTGAGGTGCTGCACATCTCATCAATTGTGCTATGATGAATTATAGCCAAATGTGCATGCGGTGCCTTTATGGCTAGGATAGCTTCTTCAAGCTCGACGTCATAGTTTCGATCCATGGCAGATGTTGTTGAAGAGAACTGAGACTTTAATCTTTTACTCTAGAATTTGAGCATGCGCAGGAGTTAAAATAAAAATTGTTAGAGTTCGAGCACGTGCAGGAGCTAAACCAATATAATTATATCGTTGTTGGGATAATCAAAGCATCATGACTCATGAGCAATATTTATAGCTAAGCTACGTCTCATGCAGTCGACGTAAGCTGCAATCTTGTGCCGCCATGTGCAATTAGAATGTGGATTTAAAATTGGAGGAATACTCTCCGTAAGAGATTGTCCTTGTGATTAGAACTATCTCTTGGACTAACGAGGTTAAAGGTTTTAAACATGAATCCTCCTTAAATGAGCTATTAACATGCATAAGACTTTTTGCTATATCGAACCATGAAACGAGCAAATAAACACTTGTGAACAAAGAACATGAAAGAGATCATGGAAGGAGAAAGGAAAACACTCGTGACATGGAAGCTTGAGGAAGATGATGAGCCTAGCAAGGTCACCATGGAAGCTCAACCTTGAGCTCTAGTACCAATGCAAGATATCGAAGATTACGACCACAACCACATATGCAAGAGAGATGGCTTTCCTCCCAACCATATGCCTCTCTATATATAGCTCTCTCCAAGGGATTGCCTTCTTGGGCAGATGGATTCAAACCATCCATGTATCGGCCATGTAATTGCATGTGTGCCAAGTGTCCCAATTAACTCGAATTAACTCAAGTGGATGCTTTTAGAAGCTTCTAGTTCTCTTTGGGCAAAATACTTTCCCCATGTGCCCCATGGGGGTTGAACCCAAGACCTCTTCCTTCACGCGCTTGAGACTTAACCACTAAGCTAAGTGGACCACTTGTTAGCAAGAGCACATGACATGTTACATAAGTCTAGTCTCGAGGTCTTTCGTCATACACACCGATGACCAAACGATGGCCAATTTCAGACCTGTTTGAACTGATCAGACCCTTGGACCATAGACTTACTTTATTACAATTGTATTAACCATGTGTCAGGTAGAGAGGAATATTTTAGAAATCTTTAAGCACCCAATCAAAGAGGCTTTGTGGAGACAGGAGACAACATTGATCACGAGATACAACAAATGGGAGATGTGAAGCTTGAAGACAACCACACAGAAAGAGGACTATCTGAGGTATTGCATGTTCGTACTATTACGAATAACTTAATATGTGTTGGACAGATGGTTAAAGGGGATGCCAAGTAAAGCTCAACTTGAAGACCCAAAGAATGGATATGATCTGATACTCAAAGGAAAGAAGGAAGGATGTTCACTTTTGACATTGGCAAAGGGCAAAGAATGGTTAAAGGGGATGCCAAGTAAAGCTCAACTTGAAGACCCAAAGAATGGATATGATCTGATACTCAAAGGAAAGAAGGAAGGATGTTCACTTTTGACATTGACAAGGCAATGTTCATTGCCTATGAAGAGAAGAATATTGGAGACTTGGATTTGTGGCACAAATGGCATGGTCACATCAACATTGACAAAGGGAAAGGCAACAAGGCAATGTTCATAACCTATGGAGAGAAGAAGATTGGAGACTTGGATTTACGACACAAGAGGTTGAAAGACATGGACAAGAGGCAATTGGTAAGAGGTTTACATCATTTTTCATTACAAATTTCGCATGAGATGTGTGAAGCTTGCAAGCTAGGCAAGTCTACTAGGAATCCCTTCAAGAAGAGTGGATATGTAGTGCATGGTGCATTAGACCTTGTGCACACATATGTGTGGGGGCCAACCAAAGATCCCTCTCTTGCAGGTAACAAGTACTTTGTAACCTTCATTGATGACTACTTAAAAAAAGTATGGTTGTATTTTATAAAGAAAAAATCATATGTGTTTCATGTGTTCAAAAGGTTTAAGGCACAAGTTGAGAATGAGAAAGGTTGCTACATCAAAGCCCTAAGGTCAGATGGAGGGGGGGAATACTTCTCCCATGCCTTTTAGTGATTTCTTGCAGGGTCAAGGTATGAAGAGGCAAGTCACTTGCATGTATATTCCCCAAAAAATGGGGTGGTCGAGAGTAAGAATAGGTATATCATTGAAATTGCTAAGAGTATGTTAAATGAAATGAATCTGCCATTAACATATTGGGCAGATGTTATATCTACTACTGTGTATTAGATGAATAGGTGTCCCACATCAAGGGTACATGACATGACACCTGAGGAGGCATGGAGTGGAAGAAAACTAGGCCCTTCACACATTAGAATCCTTGAGTGTGTATGCTACACACATGCGCCACAAGATTTGAGAGATAAGATGGATGCAAGGGCTGAAAGATGTAAGTCTGTTGGTTATGTTATGAAGCAAAAAGAATACAAGATAATATAGCCATAATACAAAGGAGTTAAAGGTATCGGAAGATGCAATGTTTGATGAATGCAAACCATGGTATGCGTCCAAAGTTCCATTGCAAGATAAAGGTATTGATGAGGAAGAGAGGAGATATGCAACTAGGGTTCAAGAAAGCTTGGAAATTAGTGGTCCAAGCCTACAAAGAAGTTCAAGCATGGATTCAGCCCATCAATCAGTGAATAAAGGAAAGGCAAAATTGGTAGAGCTTGATGAAGATGGACATGAAGTTGGAAACTTTGAAGAACCTATTTTAGAAGGGGAAGCTACATCAAAAGCAGAGACCAAGGCAATAGAAAGCTTGAAAATTAGTGGTCCAAGCCTACAAAGAAGTTCAAGCATGGATTCGGCCCATCAATCAGTGAATTAAGGAAAGGCAAGATTGGTAGAGCTTGATGAAGATGGATATAGATATGAAGTTGGAGACTTTGAAGAACCTAGCTTAGAAGGGGGAGCAACATCAAAAGGAGAGATCAAGCACCAAGTCAAAGAAGGTTTATCCCACCAATTAAAGAAGAAAGGAGCTCAACAAGAAGGTTTATCCTTTTACCTATGAAGAGGCTAAGGACACAAGGGAGTGACAAGAAGCTATGAAAGAAGAGTACAAATCCCTTGAAGACAACAACACATGGAGTCTATTTCCATGAAAATCAAGGATGAAGGTAGTTGGCAACAAGTGGGTGTATAAAGTGAAGAGAAATTCTTATGGTTCAATTGCTAGGTACAAATCAAGGCTTGTGGCAAAAGGATTTGCTCAATCCTATGGGATTGACTATGAAGAAACATTTAGCCCAGTTGGACAGATGACCACTGTTGGGGTAATCATTGGGGTTGCCACATTTAGGAGGTGGCCAATATATTGATTGGATGTGAATATTGCTTTTCTTAACGGTGATTTGCAGTAGATAGTCTACATGACTCAACCATAAGGGTTTAAAACCCTAAATATTTACATTCTGTTTGTAAAATAAGAAAAGCATTGTATGGTTTAAAGCAAGCTCCTATGGCATAGAATCATTTGATCATAACAGGAAGTGATGATGTAGGTATCAAATGGATCAAGGCTAATCTTGGAAAGGAATTCAAGATTTTAGATCTTGGAGGTGCTCAAATATTTTTATGGAATCGAAGTTATTTATTTAGAAAATGGTATTTGTCTAGCTCAAAGGAAATCCTTGCTAGACGTACTTTATAAATATGTATGAGTGGATGTAAGCCATTCACACAACCTGTGGATCCAAACACTAAGTTATGTGCAGGTGAAGGGTAAACTCTTGAAGATATTTCAACATATAAAAACATAATTGGAAGCATTAATTATGTTACAATCACAAGATCTGACTTGTGCTATCATGTAGGAGCTATTTCTCAATTTTTGAATTCACCAATTGATGTTCATATGAATGCAATCAAGAGAGTGCTTATGCACATCAAGCATATAGTCAACCAAGGGTTGTAAAACCCTTATGGAGATGGATTACAACCACAAGGCTTTAGTGATGATGATTGGACTGGTTCAAAGGAGAATAGAAGGAGCACATCTTGTTATGTCTTCATGCTAGGTCAAAGAGTCATCTCATGGATGTCCAAGAAGCAACCTACAATGGACTTATCATATGCTTAGGTTGAGCACAAAGCAAATTGGAGAAGTTCAAGATCAATCTCAACTTGAAGGAGATCAATGGAGACTAGCACTTGAGCTTGAGGAGTGTTAGAAATCTAGCAAGCTCAAGTGTGGGAACCTATTCTAAAGTCAAGTGCCACATCACTTCACTTTTTTTTTAAGACCCCAACCACATTTCCATGAGTTTTTGAGCTAAAGCTTCCATCTAACTTGATGGAGAAAAATCGAGGATTTTGGAGGCATCATTTGAATTCAAACTGTACACCAACTTTAGAGCATTATATAAGCAAGAGATTGTAGGGAAGTCACTGACATCCTCTAGCATCATTTGGGAAATGGTAGCTTCTCATTGGGAGTGTATAATCAAGGTCTAAGCTAGCCCGCTACTAGCTGGATTTTTCTCTTAGATAGATATTTTTGATAATCTATATCTCATTATGTAGTTGTCTCTTTCATGAGTAAGATAGCTAATCTTGTTGTTGCTCTTGTAAGCTTTCTTTTGAGTGTAATTGTAGTCTTATGTGTTCATTCTCTTTGTGTATATTGAGCTTGAAAGCTCATTGGTATATCTCTTCATATTTCCAAGTATATGTGTTTGAAGGGCTACACATAGGTACAAGCATCTTGTTTGGACAGTTTCTAGTCTGTCTTGTGCAAGGAGGTTGACATAGCTCACATTGTTAGATTGAGTGATCTATGACTTAGAAAATATATTTGCATTATATGAATTTTAATAGGTTCAATCCTTTGTTCCAAAGAGAAATCCAAATTTTGGTGGAGTGTGGTAATGAATAGACTGATCCTAGGAAGGGCCCATCAATCTTCTGCTGTAGAGTGGATATACTCCATCGTTTCTAACCCCTTTTACATGGTTTATCTTGACCCCAGGGTGATAGAGAAGGTTTTGCGACACTCCAAAAGGTCCTAGAACATCTGTGATTATTGCAAAGAAAAACATAGGTATCATTAGCAAACAATCCAAGCACAAGTTGGCTTGTACCATTAGGAAGTGAAAATCCAAACACTAGTTGACCCTTTCCATTAAGAAAGGAGTTCTAGGAGGTAGTGGGATGGATGATCTTCTACACTATGTGATGCTATTAGGAGGGAGGCCATGTGGAAAATTTGGAAAAAAAGATAGGATATCAACTATGGAAACACCTCCAAATAGTTTGTTATAGAGAAATTATTAAAACCCCTAGGTAAATGAATCAATAACGGGAAAAATCTTTTTCCATTTAGACACTTGATAATCATTGCAGTCCAACATGAAAAAATGATGAGCTTTGCACTCGAAGGTGATAAATTTAAAATAAAGTCACTTTCCCATGAAGGGGATGAGAGGTTGTAACTCCTCGCATACTTGCACATTTTCTTATTTTATTATAACTATTAAAGCTTTTGTTGCTGGAAAAAATAGCACGAGCTATCGCTTTTTAATCTGTCTGAAATTATGTAGTGATGGCTTTTTTTTTTTTTTCCCCTTCGTGGCGGTTTTCATGAGCGTGACGAGAGGGTTCTAACATCTGAGTGTCGTGCCGTGAACTTGCTGTTCTTTAAAAAAGTAATCGGCACTGCGCCTCGGATATTCTTTATCAAGGTTAAAATGGTAGCTACATCGTCCAGCATCGACGTTGGAGAACAAGCTGTAGATAAAGCTCAAGATGACAACGATATTGATATACAGAAGTCTCGATACTTTGATGTTTATGGTCCTGAGGTATCGGTAATCGTGACTTATCTCCCATCGCCCGAATCAGTGACCCACTCAGACGTGCTTGCTCTCTCTCTCTCTCTCACACACACACACACACTCACACACACACACAAACACACGTGCGTGTGTCTACACACCAGTGGTTTAGTTGACCCTGATCAAAGGAAGTTTGTGAGATCTTCTGATAATGAGTTGAATATTTCTTCCTATGACGGTTGCATTCGAGAGTGTTTGATAAGTCTGTGAGATCTTTTGATAATGAGCTGAATATTTCTGAATGTTTATTGTTGTCAAAGTACTCATCGAGAGATTTCCAATAGTATATAAAACTGTACCATTTGGTTTCAGATTGGCCCTCAAAACTTCAACCAAAATTCTGTTTTTTCTACATGTTTTTCACCAATAGTTAGACGCTCACTTACGTTTTGTGCGTTTCATACATGCGAGTTGCTTTTTAGAAATTTGAGTCTTGTTTTTCATGAAAGTCATGCTTTTTTGGAGCGCCAAGCTATACTATATAAGGAGGAGGTCCATGGCACACATTATCACTCATTTGAGAGCAAGTCTTGAACTTGGTTAGGTGGAGCTCTCTCTTCAACCTTGAAGGAGTTGGAGTTATGGTTTTCTTCATCTTCGATAAGGAGAGCAAGAGCTAGGGTTGACTTTTTTTTTTTTACTACAAGGAGGTAATGAGTTTGAAGCTTTTTTATATTTGGAAGAGATCATCCACACCTCATGGAGTCTTGGAGATTGTCAAGTTATGAAGATATGCCTCAGAATGAGGCATTTATATGCAATGTTTATGTTTCTTTGTAACTTTCATGTACTTCATATTTTGGAATATATGATATATATGTGAAGCTTTGCTCCTTCATCTCTTTATGACTATGTCTATTCTCTCTCATGTCTCTTTTTCATTTTTGTTCCTATATTGATTATGGGCCTTAAAAATCAAACAGTTAGTATGGGCCTTAGTATCAGAGAAGGTGGAAATAGAGCACATAGAGAATGTTGAGATTCGGGAATACTTCAATATCGAGAAAGATAAGAGCAATATGGAAGACTCAAGTCAAGCTAAGTTCATTATTTAGCAGGTGGATCATTATTTAGCAAGTGGAAGCTTACAAGATTCTGATCTTAATGCATATGCTATAATTAAAATTTCACAAAGACATTCAAGATTAAAGAAAATTGAGATTTTAGAGAACATCTCATGAGTACTCGTAGACATAATGTATCAAGATTCCTATTTCACCATAATGCTCATGAGCCACTGGTCACTAAAGAGAAGATTAAGCATAAGACGTACGAAAATGTACAAAAGTACTCTATATATTTTAAGTTGAAATTGGTCAATAGTTTTTCCATCATATGTATCGTAGGAGTTTGTACTCGACTGAACTGGATAGGAGAATCGTACGTCTTTACTCGTCCATCGGATGGGTGAAACTATGGTGTAGATGAGAACATATGATTGATACTTGATAGGCCTGGCCAACCTTGAAAGTTGAGGGAGTATGTTTGAGTCTATACACTATCTTATATATGGCATCCCATGAGAACATATGACTGATACTTGATAGGCTTGGCTAACCTTGAGAGTTGAGGAAGTATGTTTGAGTCTATACACTATCCTATATATGACATCTCATGTATTCATCTCTATCCTTCCAAGTAGTACTTGATTGAGAAGAGTAGGGATGTGTGAGTTCTCTTTGTGATGTGTGTTAGGGGAGAACTCGTCATAACAAGGTCCTTGTGTGTTTTGTTGGACACGTGCATGACACCACGTGGGAGTTAATTTTAAAAGTGTACAGGTACCTACATCAACAAAAATTTCAAATCAACAAATATACTTTAGCTTGACATATACTCCTTGTGTTAGGTGAGGAGGGGATTGATGGAAATGCAACCGTTGACAAGAGGGATTGCACATATTATCAATTTTTGGTCAATTTTAGACAAAGTCAACCATGGTCATAATTTGGTAAAAAATGGGGAAAATTTTATTGCATCACTGGAAAGCACTCATCGAGAGCTTTCCAACAATATATAGAACTGTACCATTTGGTTCCAAATTGGCCCTCAAAACTTAAACCCGGCATGGAGTGGAAGCATCATGCACATATGCATCATCAGTTGACATAGTAGCTCATAGAATGTCATCCATATGAGAGAACTCCTCAATGACTACACGGAGGGCCACATTGGCCTTCTCTTTTTCTTTGTTGTTGGACCTGCCTTGTGCCTCATTCTTAGTATCCTTCTTCTTTTTGTCACCTCTATTCTTCTTTCTTTCTAGCTTTGCTTTGTAATACTTATAATCTGGCTTCTTGTGACCTTTTTTTTACCACATTGGTAGGAAGGCACATCATTTTTGCCTTTGCTTTTGCTTGTGTTCCTCTATACATTTCCACCTTTCTTCCCTATTCTACTTCAAGCCATATTTGAAGAACTACTTTTCTCTCCACTTACTTTCCTTCTAAGCTCTTCATCGAGCATAGAACCTCTTAAAGGTTAAGTTTGGGTTGTTAGAAAGTGAAACAAGTAATATTCCCAAGGAGCGATGTAATATCATAAGAAAGAAAACAACTTTCGACTTGTCTTCAAAAGCTACTAGACATGAATCTTGTAGTTTGGAGAGCATACTTATGAATGATGATGAGTGCTTTGCTTCATTTTTTTCACTCATCTAACTTCATGCTAACAAGTTTTCTCATGAAATGTACTTGATTTATAGGAGTGGTGTTCTCAAAAGTGGCCTTGAGCTTCTACCATATCTTATAAGCAATAATCAAGCCTTTTATATTCACAAGGATCTCATCAAAGACATTCATTTTCATGTATGTAGTGGTCTTCTTACTCAAAATGGTCCATGCATAATCTACCATGCTTTGCGGCTTCACCTGCACAAGGCTTCTCCAAGTTCTCCTTCACAAAGGGACCTTGGCAATCCTTGAGAAAAATGTTGATATATTTTGGTAGTGATGTGTGTGAACACACTAGGACCATCGGGGCACTGTTTTCCCTCTTTAGGAGGTTTTGTTCCTCGGCTTGTATATATGCCTATAACCCTAACGGGTTATTTATCTTTGTACTTTCAATGGGTAATACATTCTGTATTGTGTATTGTGCTCCAAGCTTCTTCTTCTTCCTTGTGCTGTTCGTGTGCTTGTGTAGGCCTCAAACTCCAACGATTGGTATCAGAGCACATGTGTCGCTTCATCTAAGACGTCATCGACACCCCTCCAGTCACAGTTTTAGAATTGCATGAAAACTCGTGAGCATACTTAAGGCGATTAGGAAATGATCATGTCATAAAGAGTTGTCCAAAATTGGCTACAAAAGACGCAAAGAAAAAAGATACCGAAATGGTTGTTGTAGAGGCCTCTACACTTAAAATAGAGTCTCCTAATCTTGTCCAATGAAGAATGGGCGTTTACTATTGTTTGCAATTATGACCCATCTTCTCATGAGTAGTGTATGTCTGCAGTAGGCTCAGGTGTTTGGTATTTGACAGTGGGGCAACCAAACATATTACCTCGTAGAGTAGTTTCTTAAGTTCACTTGAGCCTACCCCTACAAGGAATACAGTCATATGCGCTTACAACTCCTCTTGTCTTGTAATGAGAGTTGGTAAGATCATTTTGACTACTTCTGATGGAAGTTCTTTCAAATTGTTAGATGCTTTGTTTTGTCAGGGATCAAGAAAAATCTATTATCAGTTTAAGCATTAGCCAAGATCGGCTTGGTTGTGAAATTTGTTGATGACAGATGTAGAGTTCATGGTCTGTCAAACGGTGATGTTATTATTTCTTCTGGCATTTTATGTTGTTGGCTATATAAGCTCATGGATTATGCAAAATCTATGAATGATTCAGCATATGCAATTCAAGATTCTCAAGATATGTCAGATGCAATGCTTTGACATGCATGCTTTGGTCATCTAAATTATGCTAGTTTGCTTCGCTTGTAGAAATATGAAATGGTGTCCTCTTTGCCCAAACTTGATGCACCTTGTAAACATGTTTGTAAAGGCTGTATTTTAGGCAAAATGAAGTGTTCCTCCTTCCCAAAAGATGGTTAAGTTCGAGCTACTCAGGAATTGTAGCATGTTCATAGTGATGTCTGTGGTCCTATGCAGAAACTCTCTTTTGGGAACTACCTTTACTTCGTGACTTTTATTGATAATTTTTCCAGGCATGCATGGGTGTATCCACTGAAAGCAAAGTCCGAAGTGTTTATATGCTTCAAATAGTTTCTAGTTTTGGTTGAAAATCTGTCAACATGTATAATGGGCAACCTTCGTTATGATCTAGGGGGGGATATATGTCTTTTGATTTTAATGCATTTCTTTCTGAACATGGGATAAAACATCAGTCTTTACAGTGGTGTATACACCTCAACAAAATGGAGTTGCTGAAAGGAAGAACAAGTCACTCATGGAGATGGAGAGGTGTTTGGTCAAAAGTCAGGCTTTACCACATAGCTTCTAGCTTTAAGTTGATATGTGTGCAGCATATGTACTTAACAGGTGTCCAACCTTGGGCTCTTGAGCCCCTTGTTCTCAACCTCTGTATCTTGAACCTGGTCCTCACCCATGCTAGGTATCTTGGAACCTTAATCTAGTTGTTTCATTGGAAAGTTTATTCTGAGAGCTTTCCACCTTGGTTTATTGAGCCCTTGCTCTCAACCTTGGTCTCTTGAACCTTGCCTTTCACTTCTTGGCCACTTGCCTACGGACTTGCCTTGTTCGCAACCTTGGTCTCTTGAGGCCCTTGTTCTCAACCTATGTATCTTGAACCTGGCCCTCACCCATGCTTGGTATCTTGGAACCTCAATCTAGTTGTTTCATTGGAAAGTTCATTCCGAGAGCTTTCCAACCATAGTGTGATCGAGAGATTTTAATCGTGAGATTTAAATCGAGATTTAATTGTTTAGATCGTTTAAATCGTACAGACCAAAAATAAAAATCGAGGTTTTTATTCACTAAGAGAGATTTTTATTTTTTCACATATATATCAATAGCTATTGTTTGATTGGAAATGCAAGAGAATTAAAAGGTCACATGTTGATGGCCATATGTTCAAGTTAACATTGTATGGGAAGATTATTGGGTATTTAATGTCCTCATATATAGAGGGACAACTTTCCATTATCAGTTACTTGAAATGTCATGTAGAGCCAATAAAGGTTTCTATTGTAGGCATATGAGGAGCATAAAGTACATATGCAAAAAAAAAATGTAGGCATCTGAAAATAGGCAATGCTAGTATCCTAATCATCTTCCTAGTATGCAATGACCAAGATATTATTGAGGGGATAATAATTGGATAAATGCTGAGACAAAAATGAAACCAACTTGGGTAATCAAAGATCTAGTACCAATCTCCAGAGCATTAGCCAGGTTGTTCTAACACTAAGATACATTTCTCTCCACTATAAGAAGCAAGAAGATCGAAACCAAGGCAAATTATGAGTCAAACTGTACTTCTTCGAAGTCAAAAGGAAAAAAATAAAAATGGTTCAAGAGGTGATAAAAATCGTATGGAGAGATTTAAATCGAGAACGATTTAAAAGGTTTTTATTTCAGCGAAAAAATCGCGATTTAAATCTACTATGTTTCCAACGTTACCTTACACGTCTAAATCCGACCTATGGATTGGGAGATACACTCCAATCTTTATTGGGCTAATCTTTGAAAGCGACGTGTGCGCCTTCCATCCACTTGCCCAAGCTTACTTCCTAGGCCTAGATACCAATTGTGGGAATTGAATTCATGACCTATTGGTTAGGAGTATGATGGGCTAACCACTTGCCCCAAAAGCCATGCTTGAGGATTACTTGCTAATCCTTCCTCTTAGGGTGTGGTTCAACCATCTCTTGCCTGTCATTTCTTGAGTCTCACAGGCATGGTCGCAAGCCATATATTGCCATATGTTGCTCATATGTGTGTCTTTGGTTGTTTGCAATATGCATTAGTGCCTGAACAACAACAAAGAAAATTGGATGATAAAGAAGTAAAACGTATTTTTGTTGGGTAGAGTTCTGAAAACAAAGGCTATCGTCTGATGCATCCATAGACTAAATGCATTTTGGTTAGCCGTGATGATGTTTTTGGATGCAATTCAACCATTACTTTCATGTACTAAGGAGACATCGGTTAGCTCCAACGATGTGTATGACACTTTGCTTCCTCTTTTTGCAGGTGGACAATCAAGTGCTTGTCCAAATGAGGCAATTTCTGAACCTTTACAGGTTTCACATGATGATGCAGATTTACATGATGTAGTTGTTGATGAGGGAGTTGATATAGAGGAGGCAAAAACTATACCTAAATGGTTGGTGAAGACTTTGTGAGATAGCAAATTAGATGCACCTCTGTCATATTGTACTCGTTCAGGCTCTCATAGTGCTTCTTTTGCTTCAGATTGCTATGCAATGGCTATCTCTAGTAAATCCCAAATAATGATGCAAATGCTCCAAATCTAACATTTGAAAAGAGGCATGCATATCAGCCTTAAATTCAGCAATATGCTTCTCATTAGGATAAGTGAGCAACAGGTTATCAACATATACAACAATGGTTAGAAGTACCTTATTTGCATGCATAATGTTTAAGGTGCTTTTAGTTGGACTGTTTTCAAAACCATATGCAATCAAGTAAGCATGTATCGTTTCGTACTAAACACATGGTACTTGCCTCAAACCATATAATGGCTTTTCAACCTGCACACTTTGTTTTCATGCCCTTTTTGCAAAAAATCGTGGGGCTGAAGCACGTACACTTCTTCATGTAAGTCATCATTCAGAAATGCAATTTTAATGTCCAATTGATGTACATTCCAACCATGATGAGATGCAAGTGCACAAATGCTATGAATAGTGGCCATTTGGAATGTGGAAGAAAAGTTCTCATCAAAATCAATGCCTCTCTCTTGAGCATAACCTTTGGCAACAAGCCTAGCTTTATACCTGTCAACTCTTCCATTAGGCTTATGTTTTTGCTTGTATACCCATTTACTACCAATGGTCTTTTTGCTAAGGGGCAAATCACATAAAGTCCAAGTACCATTCTTCATAATAGCATCATATTTTGATTGCATAGCAACCATCCAATTTTCTGAATTTTGTGCTTCATGAAAGAGACACCTTATTCTCATCACAGCGACTAGAGGAAGCCATTGCATAACAATCAGATGCAAAGGAAGCACTATGAGAGCTTGAACGATATCATAAATGTGCATCTGATTTGTAGTCTCTCAAAGTCCGCAGTAGCCATTTAGGCATAGTTTTAGCCTCTTCTATGTCAACACTCTCATGACAAGTGCATCATGTAAATATGCATTAGAAATGGAATGATCCACATCATCATGTGGAAGTTGTGAAGGCACAGAAGTTACCTCATTTAGACCAGCACTTAATTGTCCACTTGTAAAGGGGGGGAGCAAAGTGTCATACATATCTTTAGAGCTCACAGAAGTTTCCTTGTACATGAAAGTAATGGCTGAATTGCATCTTCCACAAAACAACATCAAGACTAACCAAAATGCATTTTGTATGTGGATGATACCGATGAGAGCCATTGCTTTTAGAACTGTACCCAACAAAAATACAATTCATTGCTTTATCATCCAATTTCTTGCGTCATTGTTCATGCACTAATGCATATGCCACACAACCAAAGACACACGGATAAGAAACATGAGGAGTGATCAATTGCAGTGCTTTGATTGGACACTTCTTAAGTGTAGATGCTGCACACATATCAGCCTCAAGCCAGAGGCTATGTGATAAAGCCTGACTTCTGACCATACATCTTGCCATCTCCATGAGAGAGGCCTGTACTTTCTTTCAACAACTCCATTTTGTTGAGGTGTATACGACACTTTACATTGATGTTTTATCCCACATTCAACCATAAATGCATTAAAATCAACAGATATGTATTCCCCCCCCCCCGATGAGAATGGAGGGTGCCCAATTTACATGGTGATAAATTTTCAACCATAACCAGAAATTGTTTGAAGCACATACACACACAGACTTTGCTTTCAATGGATACACCCATGCATGCTCGAAAAAATCATTAATAAAAGTCACGAAGTAAAGGTAGTTCCCAAAAGAAGGTGTTTGCATAGGATCACAGACATCACTATGAACAAGTTGCAATTTATTAACAACTCGATCTGAACCATCTTTTGAGAAGGAAGAACGGTGCATTTTGCCCAAAATATAGCCTTCATAGACATGTTTACAAGGTGCCTCAAGTTTGGGCAAAGAGGATGCCATTTCTGATTTTTGCAGGTGTAGCAAACTAGCAAAACTAAGATGACCAAAGCGTGCATGCTAAAGATTTGCCTATGAGATAGCCTGAGAATCTTGAACTCCACATGTTGAATCATTCACAAATTTTGCATAGTATATGAGCTTATACAGCCAACGACATAAAATGCTAGAAGCAATAATAAAATCGCCATTTGAGAGATCATGACTTGTACATCTGTCATCAACAAATTTGACAACCAAATCAATTTTGGTTAATGTTGAATTGACAACAATTTTTTCTTGATCACTGGCACATATATAAAGCATCTGACAATGTGAAAGAATTGCCATCTACAATAGTCAGAATAATCTTACCAACTCCCATTACATTACAAGAGTTGTTAGAACATGTGACCCTATTCCCATAGGGGAAGGCTCAAGTGAAGTGAAGAAACTGCACTGCTAGGTAGTATGCTTTGTTTCCTTGCTATCAAAGTACCAGGCATCTGAGTCTACTTCGACTTAAACATACACTACTCATGAGAAGATGCTTCAAACTGTAGCAAATGCCCATTCTTTGCCTTACAATATTTGCAAAATTGTTTTTGGTTTTTTGTTTTCTTCTCATCTTTGTCTTTCTTCTTCGACTTTGCAGCATTAGCAAATTTCTGCTTACTAATAGATGAGCTCCGTTTTTCTTTTCCCTTCTGACTAGCTAAGAAAGCTTGATATGTAACACACATAATTGACCTTTTCTGTTTGGATTGATCTTCTTGCAACAAAACAGAGATTAACTCCTCAAATGTTAAGACATTTGGATTACCTTTCATCTAAAGATCATGTCATCATCCATAAAAATATGATAAGACTTTGACACGAAGAGCACTCCCATACGAAAGATCAAAAGGAGAACTCACACATCTTATACTCTTCTCACTCAAATATTTTTTTGAAAAGATAGAGACAAACAAAGGGATGATAGCAGTGACATTTAAATGCATAAAATGGAACTTGGAAGCAAATAGTACGTAGACTTTAACATACTTATTCAACTCTCAAGATTGGCCAAGCCTATCAAGTGCAATTCATATGCTTTCATCTACACCTATCTAAATAACCCAAATATATAAGAAGCTGAAAACTTGTCCACCATAAGGTTTTGACATGTAGATTTGTTTCTCCTCCTCGCTCACATAAACATATGTCTTGATAATCTTGCAAAACTTCATAAAAGTATGATATAGAACCTGAATATGACCTCTTATAAGAACATTTGCAAAATGTATGATTGGTTGTGCAGTAAAAAAGGATTGTTGTGACCCTTTCTTGAGCTAACTTCCTTTGGTTCATGTACTCAACGAGCTTTTGACGACTTCCTGTTATAGGGACCTATTGCCACTTGAGAAATAATGAACCGAGTTTCACTTATGTCTTCCAGGATGCTCTTATCTTGCTATAATATGCACTATTCTTAATATGCTCGCTATTTCCACGTCCTCTTATGCCAATTGTTGGTTTTTAAGGTCTACAATCAATATAGAGACAAACATGAAATAGTGACATGAGAGAGAATAGGCAAGACAATCGAGAGATAAAGGACCAAAGCTCCACTATATGCGATATATTCCAAAGTATGAAGTACATGAATGTTAAAACAAAATCATAAAATCTGCATATAAATGCACCAATCTTTTGCGTGTCCTTGTAACTTCACAGTCTTCATGAGTTGAAGATGATTTCCTCCATGTGTAGACAAGCTCGAAGTCAATGTCCTCCTTGTGGATGAAGAAGAAACATAAACCCTAGTTGCTGCCTTGCTTGTTGAAGATGAAGAAAACCTAACTATTGAAAGAGGCCGCAGAGAGCTACGTCGTGGTGTGCTCGGTTGCTCCAAACGCAAAGGGAGCGGGCTGCTGCGTGAGGAGAGAGAAAGTAGATAGAGAAACTTGCGTAGAAATTTGGAGAAGATGGAGAAGTTGAAGTTGAAGAATTCCCAATCAAATTATGAGAGATTTGGGACCAAGTCTTATTGATAAGTGACTTTTAGGTCATTTGGGCATGTTTACACATGGCCAATGACCAAAAGTCATAAAAATAATGTAAATGCCTATAACTCTCCAATTTGGGGTCCAAAAAATATAGCAAAAATATGTCTGGAAATATAGAGCTTTCACATGGAAGGCAAAATATACAAAAGGAGAGTCCTTGGGGCCTTTATCCCCAACAACCTCCCACTTAAAGGACCAAGGAGGCTCCTTTAAGCTAAGTAACTCCCACCATCTGTATACATAGCTGATGTTGTAACTTGTATCTTGGGTAGACACTTCGTGAGAGCATCTGCAGGATTCTGTGAAGTATTATTAACCTTGATCAAAGTGATCAGGCCATCCTCTAACACCTCTGATGAAGTTATATCTCACATCAATATGCTTTGTGCGAGCATGGAACATGGCATTCTTTGCCAAACATATGGCACTCTTGCTATCGCATCCAAGAACAGGTGCCTTTTCAGGCATCCCAAACTCATTGCAGAGACGAGCTAACCAAATGGCTTCTTTGGAAGCCTCTGTGGCTGAAATATATTTAGCCTCTGTACAAGATAGTGCAACTATCCTCTGAAGTCTAGAGCACCATGAAATAGCTCCTCCTGCAAGGATGTATACATAGCCACTTGTGGACTTGCGTGTGTCCACATCACCTGCCATGTCTGAATCACAAAATCCTTTTAACTCCAATGGACCCTTTCCATAACATAATCATTTACTTTTGGTCTCTTTCAAATATCTCAAGATACATTTCAAGATACATTTGACTGCCTCCCAATGAGCTCTACCAGGATTAGCCATGAACCTGCTAACAACTCTCACTGCATGAGCAATGTCTGGCCGAGTGGCAACCATAGCATACATAAGTGAACCACAAGCTGATGCATATGGAACACTCCATGTAATTGGCTGCATCATCATTTTTGGGACAGTCATCCTTGGAAAGCTTAACATGTGGCTGCAATGGCACTCCAAGAGGCTTAGCATCAGCCACATTAAATCTGTCCAGCACTTTTTCAATGTACTTTTCTTGGGATACCTGCAAAGTATGCTGCTGCCTATCCCTTTTTATACGCATACCAAGACTACGCTCAGCTTCCCCAAGGTCTTCCATTGAGAATGCAGAGTTCAGCTGCTGTTTTAGAGCATTCAGAGTGCTCTTTTTCTTCCCAGCCAGCAGCATATCATCTACATACAGTACAAGAATAATTGGGCTGTCATCTTCATCCTTTTTGGTGTACAAACAGTGACCTGCATGGCTTCTTTTAAACCCATGTTTGAGCATAAATGCATCAAACTTCTTATACCATTGTCTGGGGGCCTGTTTCAGCCCATATAAGCTCCTTTTCAGTTTGCATACCAGATGCTCTTTTCCAGGAATGGCATATCCTTCTGGCCGTTTCATGTAGAGCTCTTCATCTAAATCACCATGCAAAAAGGCTGTTTTAACATCCATTTGGAATAATTCCAAATCCAAGGCAGCTGTGAGAGTAAACAACACACGTAAAGTGGTCATTTTCACCACTGGAGAGAACACTTCTTCGAAATCAATGCCCTCTTTTTGGGCATATCCCTTAGCAACCAGCCTTGCCTTATACTTGGGTTTGCCATCAACAGTTTTGATTTTGTACACCCACTTGTTGGGAATGGCCTTCCTTCCTTTGGGTAACTCAACCAAATCCTAAGTATCATTTGCATGCAAGGCCTTTATCTCTTCCTGCATGGCTAGCTCCCACTTCTTCTTGTGCTCACATAGCTTTGCCTCTTTATAAGTAAGAGACTCACCCTCATCTGATAACATAATATAATGTATAGAGGGATCATATCTATTTACTGGCCTCTTAGGACGTATAGATCTTCTTACCCAATGATCCACATTACCAGGCAATGGATCTACATTAGGAGGTACATTAACTTCTTCATTGTTAACGGGCTGCTGTACATCATTTCCAGCCCTGTTTTCAGCATGAATAGGTGGCTGCATATGCCCTTCAGGAGCATCATTTTGTTGTCCAACATCATCTGGCTCAATAACCACGGGCTCATTGTCATTTCCATCCATATGTGGTGCATCCCGAGGGTTCATATTAGATTTAATTGGTGGCTGTACATGCTGAAATTTGACTCTTTTATGGTCATCTTTAGAGGCACAATTGTTTTTGAGCAGCCTTGCCTCATTAAATACAACATCTCGGCTGCGTATTACCTTCTTTAGTTGAGGTAGCCAAATCTTGTAGCCCATTTCACCTTCATCTCCATAACCCATGAAGATTCCTTTCATGGACTTTGCATCTAACTTGCTTCTCAACTCAGGCCTTATATGCACAAAAGCATCACAACCAAAGATGCGTAGGTGGTCATATGAAGCTGTTTTGCCAGACCAAACCTCTTTTGGAATGCCATCTTTTAAGGACATATGAGGGGATCGATTGCAAACATGAACTGCAGTTTTCAAAGCCTCTCCCCAAAATCCATGAGGGAGAGTAGCTGTGGACAGCATGCATCTCACCCTCTCACATAAAGTCCTATTATACCTTTCAGCCACGCTGTTGGAAGAGGGGCTATATGGGACTGTTAGCTCCCTCTTAATACCAAGATTTTCACAACATTAGCACTTGTAAACTCACCCCCATTATCTGTATGTAAGCGTTTCAGCTTTCTCTACTTGTTTGAGTGGTCACAAATGCATGAAATTTCTTAAATGCAGCAAAGGCTTCATCTTTAGATTTTAACAAATATACCCAAAGCTTCCTAGAGTAGTCATCAACAAAAGAAACAAAGTAAAGAGCACCCCCCATAGATTTTGTGGGCATGCTACAAACATCAGAATGAACAAGATCAAGCACATTAGACTTACGAGAGACACCAGAGTAGTAGGAATTTTTTACTTGCTTACCATATTGGCATTCATTACAAAAATCAAGTTTTGAGCCTTTAGCATCAAACTTGTCCAAATTACATAGTGTATCAAGGCCTTTTTGGCTCATGTTGCCAAGCCTTTTATGCGCTTATTCCATATGTGAATGGATTTCTGCCAAAGCAATAAACTTGCCCAGCAAGGCTTTACCATGCAAGCAATAAAAAGTCCCTTTCTTTGTACCTTTAACAATCAGCCTAGAGCCTTTGATAAGCTTCCATGACCCCTTCTCAAAGAGGGTACTATATCCATGCATATCCATTTGCCCAACAGACAATAAGCTTTTCTTGATGCTTGGTACATACATGGTTATTTCCAAGATATACATATCCATGGCTGCCTACATGAAAGGTAGTAAAACACTCCTTATAGGAGTTACATGAAACACTTGAATCTACAATCCATGTTTGTGACAAAGCATCATTCGCAGTAAGCAAGGCATCAATCAAATCCTTCTTTGTGATCTGCATATCTTGTGCATGAATATTACTAGAAGCATCAATAATTTCGGCATGATCTGCTGCCATAGTAGCACAAAGTATATCTTCTGCATCTGATAGCTCCTCAATGAAGACACTAGAGGCCACATTGGCCTTCTCTTTGTCCTTGTCCTTTGAGTTGTCATGTGCTTCATTCTTGGTGTCCTTTTTCTTCTTGTCACCTGTATTCTTCTTTCTTTCTAGTTCAGCTTTATAGTATTTGCAATCAGGCTTCTTGTGACCTTTCCTACCACATTGATAACAAGTCACTTCAGCCTTGCCTTTGCTTTTGCTCTTGTTCCTATGTACATTTCCACTTTTCTTTTCTGTTCTTCCTCTAGCCACATTGGTTGAACCACTGCCCTCTCCACTAGCTTTCCTCCTGATTTCCTCATTCAAAATAGAACCCCTTACACCATCAAAGGTAAGACGGGGGCTATTCGAAAGTGAGACAACCAATGTTTCCCATGAATCAGGTAAGGTCATCAACAAGAAGATGGCCTTAAGCTTATCATCAAATGGAGGTAATCTAGAGTCTTGCAATTGTGAAAGAGTACCTGTAAACGAAGATAAGTGCTCAACCGCACGTTTTGACTCATCAAGCTGCATACACACTAAATTACGCATAAGATGCACTTGATTTACAGGCGTGGTATTTTCATAAGTGGCTTTCAGCTTCTCCCATACCTCAAAAGCAGTTGTAAGGCCTTTCAAAATCCACTAAGATTTCATCTGATACAGCCATCTTGATGTAAGTGATGGCCTTCTTGTTTAGGTTCATCCATGCTGCATCTGTCATATCTTCAGGCTTGACTTTCTCAAGAGCCCCTTCACAATCTTTAAGAAAGAGGATGCTCAACATTCTCTCTTTCCACAAATCAAAGCCGCTACCTTCAAATCTCTTGATCTCAAACAAGCTTTTGACATCAGAGGAGGTAGAGGCCATGTGTGCACACTAAGAACTTCAAAATTTCACCAAAAAAGGTAAAATTCACCTTTTGTCCTGTGCGCAATTATCTTACGAGACTATAGCTGAGAAATTAAGCCCAAAAACTGTTCAAAACTTGCAAAAATCAATTTCTGAATTTTTTTTGCAGAAAATTTTAGAAAATTCCAGCAAGCTGTAATTGCATCAAAACAACAAATTTGTTGTTTTTCAACCACAAAAGGCATACATAGATGCAAAACCAAGTCAATGGGCTCTTGTTTTCACAAAAGCCCCAATTTTTTTGCAGCAATATGACGTGTAAAATCAGAGAAATGACCTGCTGTAATAAGTTTCCAGCAAGTATGCACTTCTCCAATCTTTGTACATGTCCTCCCACTTGAAATGAGAGAGAATTTCTGCCACAAAAGACCTGTAGATGAAAAAATCAGCAATGTGGATGTTGAAAATGACATGTGGGGATACAAAAGGAAGAATAGAAGAGATTCTTCGCGATGAAACTCTCTAAAAAGCACAAAATTTGCTTCAGGTTTGCTCCGGGTCGAAGTAATCCTCCAAAAACAGCACTTTTATCGCGAAAAAAGAAGGTTTTTCGCGATGAAGTTCTCCCAAATGCAAGAAAACACCTTAAGCTTAACATAGGCTGAAGTTTAAAAGCACTTCGAGCAACTTTGTCGCGATGGACCAGCTCAAAGCTCTGATACTAGTTGAAAGAGGCCGCGGAGAGCTACGTCGTGGTGTGCTCGGTTGCTCCAAACGCAAAGGGAGTGGGCTGTTGCGTGAGGAGAGAGAAAGTAGAGAGAGAAACTTGTGCAGAAATTTGTAGAAGAAGATGGAGAAACTGAAGTTGAAGAAGTCCCAATCAAGTTATGAGAGATTTGGGACCAAGTCTTATTGATAAGTGACTTTTAGGTCATTTGGGCATGTTCACACATGGCCAATGACCAAAAGTCATAAAAATAATGTAAATGCCTATAACTCCCCAATTTGGGGTCCAAAAAATATAACAAAAATATGTCTGAAAAGCTCTCGAAGAGAGCTTTCACATGGAAGGGTTAAAATATACAAAAGGAGAGTCCTTGGGGCCTTTATCCCCAACAACTATCCACTCTTCTAAGGTTGGATGAGACCTTCTTCCAGCAAACTCCAAATCTTGAGCTCTTTAAAGTGATGATTTGTGTGCTATGGACCTCCTCCTTATATAGTTTTTAATCCTACATGAAAAGCACAACTCAAAAGTTGATAAAAATCTTAAAAAAGCCCATCCTTAGCACGTGGAAAGATATATTGCAGTAAATAAGAGTACTTCATCTCTACGCCACTTTGTCTTTCGTCCATGAAAGTGATGAAATGAGTGAAGGAAGAGTGCTTCATTTTTTAGCTCCAAACTTCATTCATGTATCACCCTCATCATCATTATCAACTTCATTCTCATTTTATGAGGGGAAGGCTGAATTATGCTTCCTTCTTGGGTGCATGTGTCATCCCTCTCTCTCAAAAAAGCTTCATGCAAAGCATCCTACATAATTGTTCTACCTCTCACTTTTGTACTAGAACTCATAGTAGGAAATTAATCACTTATAATCTTATCCCTTATTTCTTGCGGAATTTGCTTGAATGCACCAACGTGGTTGTTTCTGTTGGAAGTGAGGTGGGCCTAATAGTAATATTCACAGGTTTACAAGATCTCCCAACACATGAACCTTAGCATACACACCTTAAGACTCAGAATTAGAGGAAGTAGAAGGCACAAGCCTTGGAACAACAACAACAATAGAAGAAGAACTGAAATTGTAGGGAAAAAATCCTTGAAAAGCACAAAACGCACGTGCGAGAATTTAAATTTAATGATCAACTTTTCAAGACAAAATACTCAGCGATCTCATTAAACCGGTAGTGAGGAAATCATAAGATGATGCTTTTCTTGATGCCTATGAGGTAAGGATTCATAATATGTAATAAAACATTTTGAATCAGAAATTAGGGTTAGGGTTTTCTTGAAATTTTTGGACCTCTGATGACAAAGTGTTATATACCAAATGAAAGCTCTCCTCAAGTACTATGTAATGAACTAATAATAATTTTTGACCTTCAGTGAGTAAAATTTGGCTAAGTACCAAAAAGTAGGGTTGCTGGGAATTAGGGTTTTTGTGCTACTTTGATATTGTTTCCAACAATCCCCCCTTCAATGTCATAATGGCATAAGGTTTAGTAATCTGGTAACTTCTTATGTCTTTTTCTAGATAATGCTTTAGTAAAAATATTTGCAACATTTTTACTTGTAGGTATGTAGACTAGTTCAATGTGCTTCTTGGATACTTGTTCTCGAATGTAGTGGTAGTGTATTTCTATATACTTTGTCCTTGCACGATAAACATGATTCTTTACAATAGCAATAACACTTTGAAGGTCTGAAATTATTTGCATAGGAAGATGAACTTGTACATCAAGATAACTAAGAATTTTCTGCAACCAAATAGCTTCAAGTATTGTAACAATACTTTCTGCAACAAGAGAAAGTATTGTAGTCATAGCTGCACCGGTTCGCGAACCGTTTGTAACGGTACTCCCATGCGGTTCTTTCAATTCGGTACGCACTGTTCGAAGCGGTTCTCTACGAGATTTTTTATTTATCAGCCAAAGAAAACCCTCAACTTCTATGATCTACTACGCATTTCATAAACCTCTCATGAGTGTTTGAGGCTTGCTTCCTTGAAGGTTGAAGGCTGAACTTTGAAGTTTGAAGCTTGCTCCTATGCCCTCTTGCTACATACATAGCTTTTGCCTCGAGTCTTGATCCTCTTGCTCCATAGTGCACACACCCTTCCCCTTTCTAATTTACAAATGATGAACGGTGAATGTATATGCATTATGCATCATGCATGTATGAACATTGAATAATATATATATATATATATATATATATATATATATATATATATATATATATATATATATATATATATATAGAGAGAGAGAGAGAGAGAGAGAGAGAGAGAGAGAGAGAGAGAGAGAGAGAGAGAGAGAGAGAGAGAGAGAGAGAGAGAGAGAGAGAGAGAGAGAGAGAGAGAGAGAGAGAGAGAGAGAGAGAGAGAGAGAGAGAGAGAGAGAGAGAGAGAGAGAGAGAGAGAGAGAGTCATATTAACGTCTTCTGGAGGCCAAACTTGGCCTATGAGACAAAAACCATGTACAAGTGTAGTAACCTTGTGTAGAAGATAAAGTGAAATAAAAAAGTATATCGCTACACAAAGCTATATAGGGCTGGAAAAGGCTGGGGAGACGTGGCTCTGACTCTGCAGATAGTGGCCACCTAATACATGGGGGATCCCAAAATGTGAGTAAAACGCCCTAGCTACTGGTGATGGGTGGAGGTGGGTGTAGTATGTGGTACATCGGTGGTGGTCTGAGTGCCTCCTGAAGGAAGACAACCCAGGGGGTGGTGGTACGCCTATGCTCCATCATGTGGTCGTAGGCAATCCTGATGCGTGAGATATCCTCCTGATATAGTCTTGGTCGACGATATCCGCCCATGCGTGGTCGGCGCCGTGCTCTCTGTGCTGCTGCCTGGTGGAGCGTGAGCCCTATAGATGGACCTCTCTGATGTAGCTCAACTCGCTGAAAGAACTGGGTAATGGTCTGCTGGGTACTCACCCGTGGCTGATGTATGGGCTGTAGTGACCTCTCTCGCCTCTCGTATGCTGCTGTGAGAAAGCGTCTCAAGCGTCTCTGGTCTCCCATAGTCATGCACAGCTGGAATGACTCCTCGATCTGTAACTGTGCTCGTAGGTCTAAGTATGCTGGACATCTGATAACAAAATGCTCCTCACTCTCTACCTCTGTCTGGCATACTGGGCACCACCTCTCCTCACGGGGGACTCCCTTGGACCGACCCCTCTCAATCTCGAGCTGATGTGATGAAACCCGGAGCTGCCCAATGACGACTCGTAGGTGGTGGGGAAGGTAGATCTGCATGTATCTCGGAATCTCGATGAAGCCCGTGCCCGATATATGTAGAAAATGCTCGCGGTAGTAGATCATTTTCGATGGCAATGTACCCCTAGGGCTCACCCATGTCCTCTGTATGTATGTATGCCATATCTCCTGACAAATGATCCTATTCCTCTCTTGATGAGAGAGCGAGTAGGTGGGTGCATGAGAGTCGTACTGTAGTGGTGGTAGCCTGTCTATGTCAAAGCCATGGTGGGCAAGCCAGTCTCGTGTCTGTGCATACCATGAAGAGGTGTCGCCTGCTAATGCCATATCACGTGATGCCTCGAAAGCACGATAAGCAATGCGCTCTGTATCCATGCTCCGAAGTCTGTGTAATAGGCATACTGTCTGGAATAGTGCCTCAACTAGCATCGGTGGTGCAGCGAGCTCTGCTCTAATGATATCATGTGGTACTGAAGGTTTGCTGCGGATAAGTCTGGCAATCATGAGGATCTGTGGCCTCTCTAATGCTGTCCATACTGATGTAGCTAATCCTGGTCCCCATATGGCTGCCCCATACATGAGTGCTTGCGTAACCAAAGTGTCAAAGAGCCACCCCTTTGTGCGGGGCTCCTGAAAATATGCCTGGTGGCACTGTCTCTCCATCAAAGCTAGTGCTGCGTACCCACGTGTGATGCGGTCACGGGTTGCCTGAGCCATAGAGAAGACCCCTGATGCTGCTGTAAATGTCACCCCCAAGTAAACATATGATCCGACCACCTCGATCGGTCCACCTGCTGCTGTGAACAAACTATGTCTGCGTACCTGTGCTGATGTATGAAAGATCAAGACCTTGGTTTTACCAAGGTTCACAGATAACCCCTTGTGTCTGCAAAAGTTATCTAGGCCGTGTAGATGACGCTGTAGACCTTCTGCAGACTCTGAAACCAATACAATATCATCAGCGTATAAAAGAATATGGACAGTGGACCCGTGTACCTCAATGCCATCTCCCCCCTGCTGCTGTATGAAGTCCACTATCTCATCAATGTAAAGACCAAAGAGTGCGTGATCAAAAGCTATTCTTCAATATTGACACATGCATAAGATTCTTCCTTTGAAGACTTAGGTTTTGAATTATCTTCAGCGTTATTACGTGATGCTCTCTTTTCTTCTCATTATAAATCCTTTCTTTGCATTCTGCTCTGAAATGACCTAGTTTCTTGTAGTAGTGGCAAATGCTTTCCTTTGAAGTAGATGTAGTGGAATAGATTTCTCTTTTGGTATGGAAGAAGTAGTAGAGGGTAGATGTGATAGAAGTCTGAAAATGAAGTGGAAGACTTATTTTCCTTCTTACTTTATTGACTCTTCTTCTCCTTCTTTATTATCTCCTTCTTCTTCTTACCCTTTGATGATAATAACGTTGCTTCATCATTCTCTTCCATACTCTTTTGTTGATCGTCATCTTGAATTAAGAGGAAGTGCAACTCTTCAAATGAAATTTCTCTATCTCTAGTAGAGAGAGATAAAGAAGTAACTGTTGGAAATTTATGTAGGCCCATAACTAATACCACAAGTCCATAGTTCCATAGATCCAGGATCTACAACACAGATTCCATAGATCCAGGATCTACAACATAGATTCGAGTAATCTTCCAAATTCCAATATTGACAAAACATGAACGTACCACATTTAATCATACAAAGGATGAGACAAAGATAGAGAAAGATTAGACAACATGTGTAAAGTGTTACGTAAGCCACTGCTTACTCACACTATCATATATAAAAATGCCAAATTACAATGTGGGAGCAAAATTCTCAACGACTCTATGTGAACAGGAACAGATGGATGAGTGTGTCTACAGAATTACAAGAATATTTAGATGTAAGGACAGAAATCTAAATATCTATGAGATGTATGACCTGATAGGTTGTAGAAGAGTGAATATGAGTGACAGAAAGAAGAAAGATCAGTATGAAACTGATATTCAACAAACCCTGATCTGATTTTAGGCTATGGAAGACCCTAAATCAGATGTGTGTGTGTGAAAGATCACGTACTTACAGAATTAGCATAGAATGCTAACATGTTGCTGACAGAAATCCTCATACTCATGTGGAAACATCTTCTCTAACATCTCATTTGAATGCATGTAGCATGTATGTACTGATTCTCGTTTATGTATGCCGAATAGGACTCCTCCTGATATGGATGCCACTGCCTCCATAAACTCCAAGTAATACGTGTGTGCAAAAAGAGAATATGTACCTAAATTGTTAACATAAGATGCAAATCTTATGTTAAGCTCGATCCAATGTCTTTGAAGTACACCGAAATCTTCATGTAGAAGACAATCTTCAAATACATCATGTAGATGACTGATCCACACCACCAAGCTGCTGATGGGTATGTCCTCTCCATAAGCAAGAGTGTGAGCACACTCTTCTCCAAGAAGTACTCCACCTCAACATGCTCCTAGAATGCACCATGGCTGCCCCATGAGTGCTAGAGCACCACCTCTACTGAGGGACCAAAGCTGGTGTTGCAATTGGTGTAGGATGTCTCAAAAGTGACCCAAGGACTCTCTTTTATAGCCTTCCAAAGCTCTTGCAAAAAACTCACATAATAAAGCTGATTTTCGTAGCCAAAAGCTGGATCGCATGGTTTTTAGCTTTATTTTAAGTGAGTTTGCTTTATTTTTAAAGTTGCTTTTAGCTAACTTAAAAAATAGCTTCTTGACTTGCTTTTTCACACTTTTGACTACGTGATGAATGATCTGACAACATTTTTATGATCCTCATGCCGAGAGCTATCATATGAGGTCACAACCCTAAATCAGCAGAAAATTAGGGTTAGGGTTTTCTCCCAAATCTGATCTCTGATGACTGAATGTTATATACCATTGGAAAGATCTCTTCAAGCTCTACAAGATAGGCTGATAAAAATTTTACCCATTTTTGTGCGAAAAATGATTGAGTATCAAAATTAGGGTTTCTGCCCTAAATGGATTTTGGACTGATGTGACATTGTTTTCCAACAGTAACAAAAGAACGAAATGAAGATTGAAGTAAATTTAAAAGTGTGTTTACCATCTCTTCATCTCCTCATCTGAAATATTGACTCTAACATTAAGTACCTGATCATGTAAGTCTTTGAGCTTCAAAATATGTGACTGAACTGACTCACCAACTTTCATCCTTTTGTTGGTTAACTATCTCCTTAGATAAGCTTTTTACTAGGATTTGTACTTTGATAGAGATTCTCTAATTCCAGTCAAGCCTAACGAGAGGTTTTGCATGACTTGATTTGGGGTATAATATGCCTCATGACTCCCACAACAATGAATGAAAGTGCTTGTGCACCCCTTGAATCCCATATGGATTGCTCTTCTGTAGGAAGTAATCTAGTAGTATCACGGACTCCGGATGATGAAACAATTTCTTCTTCTTCTTCAATAACCTCCTGTTGAGTAGAACTTGGAGAAGAAGGTCTTTTGGAAGATGAAGTAACATCCTCTCTTGTTTGTCTTGGTCTTGGGTACTTGCCATTGACAATATTCCACAAGTCTTTAGATACTAATAAATTCATCATCATAAAACGCCACATTGGATAGTTAGACATTCCTTCAAGTTTATCTTCGTTCTCAAGTTTATAATCACTCGTCTTGTTAAGGGTGTATGTGAACTATGCTCTGATACCAAATGTTGGAAGTGAGGTGGGCCCTAATAATAATATTCACAGGTTTACAGGATCTTCCAACACATGAACCTTAGCATACACACTTGAAAACCCAAAATTAGATGAATGAGAAATAGAGAAAGAATACACAATTTGTCACAGTGTCAAAGTAAGTTGAATGCTTACTTACACACACTATTAATATCAATGTGAAATTACAATGTATATAATGATACAAAACTGAATGTATGTCAATACAAAACTGAATCTAGGCTGAATTTAGGGTTTTAGGTACAAGAAATTATGCATAAAGTGCCTAAGAGGTATGAAGAGTGTGTGTATGTGCAATTGAAGTGAATAGAAACAATTTAGAATTGTTTGTACATCTGACCTTGATTCTGAAATTAGGGTTTTAGAAACCCGAAATCAGAAATTGACTTGAATGGCAAGATAGTCTCCGCCTTGTGTTGAAGTAGAAGGCACAAGGCTTGAGTCTTGGAACAATAACAACAATAGAAGAAGAACTGAAATTGTACTTCCTACTTACAAAAGTCGGCAGAAATTGATGGTTGGCTATCAAAATCTCCTCCAACTCTGCACCAAAAGTTGGAAACACCTCCGTCAAGAGTTAGAGCACTCACTCCTTGAGTGGGCATTGATCAATGATGATTGATTGATACCTAGAAGTGACCTCAACCCTTAATTTATAGCTGAGGAGCTTCTTTAGCTAAAAAATCCTTGAAATGCACAAAAAGCACATGCAATAATTTAAAATTAACGACCAGCTTTTCTAGACAAAATACTTAGCGATCTCACTAAACTCGCAGTGAGGAAATCATAAGATGATACTTATGAGGTGAGGATTCATAATATGCAAAAAAACATTTTGAGCAGAAATTAGATATAATCAGTACGGTCCACATTCGTTCTGAACCTAAAAACATACTGTATGCATGAGCACATATGCAGTGATCCAACCTTGGTGCATTGTATTTACTATTTAAATTGTATATATATAAAATTGTATGCACACACACACACACACGCACACACACACACACACACATACATACACACACACACACACACACACACACATTTCTTCAAATGTTTGCTATGTGAATATTTGTGAATACTAATAGAATAAATTCTTATTCAAGCTTAACATTTTTTCAGGCACGTGCAGAAATTATTTTCCCACAAGCAGAGAAGGAAACAAAGATAACAACTGAAGTAGGGAATCAGTTTCTTATTGATTATGCTTCTTTCCACGATTGCTATGGATTGAGTTTCTTATTTCTTGCAGGATATCCAAGGTCTTGTGAGGTGGGTTCTCGCTGATGGAACTATGCCAAATTGGGTGTTTATCAAGGTTATTCAGGATTCAAGTCATATTTCTTTTCAGAAGGATCCTGTATATAACAGTGGCTCATATCTATGTTCTGCATTTACAGAATAAACCTCTGATCTCAAAACTTATTTTTGCTTATATTCCTGGTCTTGATGCTGCCACATATATGTTTCATTCAAAGTATCTGCAGAGCCTAACACGGCTTTGTGGCAAGCCTCGTGCTTTATTGGCTCCAAGGTTCTAATGCTCTGTACTTCATTTAGTTTTTTCCTCTAATTCTCTGGCTACTATCTGTAATCATGATGTTTGTTTTAATTTGAATTTTCTGCTGTAGGTTCATTATTGATTCAAATCAATTTCTCGATGCATTCTTCTCTGTCAAGTGCAAGAAAAGGAAGGTGAATGATTTTGCAATTTTTGTCTGTTTTTCTTTATATCCTTATCTACGATTCTCATTATAAACTTTTGTGGCTTTACATTGAGAGAGCATAGTATCCTACATTTAAGTTTTCTTTGATCAGCATAAAGGGTACATATGGCCCAATATTGCTTCCCCTTTCTGTCTTTTCTCTTTTCGAAACCCAAGGTTGGGAGAATTGTTATTACTAGACAAACATATGGTTTAGAATCCATGTTCCTGTCTATACTTTCTCTAGAAGACTCATAGGAATTCTTAATACCCTTCACATAGTCCCACATATGCTAGAATTCACCCTCTAATCCTTGGAAGGAGGGCTCTTTTGCACTCTCATGCACTTTCTCATCTAAGTCTTTCCCAAGCGACTCTCTGTTCTCTCCAAACGAGAGATGATGCTCATGGAAATGTTATAGAAGTGTTTCTCATATTAACCACATTAATGATGTTTACATTCTTGTTATATCTTCCTCCTTACATTAGCTATTAACCACATTAATGATGTTTACATTCTTGTTATATCTTCCTCCTTACATTAGCTTGTCTTTTGGTCAGACTGGATTAGGATCAGTTTGGCTCAAGTTGCAAGCCTATCATTTCACATCTTAGAACATTGGATCATCATCTTTGTCACTGCCTCAAAGCTTTTATGCCCCCTCTTTTTGTTTTTGGAAAGAAAGTAACAACTTGAAAGCTTAGCCATGTGGAAGTGCTAGCCAGTCCTAAGCTTATCCACAGCCAGTCAGGGAGGAGGACGAGAAGCCCATTGAATTTTCTGAAGTGGAAGGTGAAGAGCAGTAGCACAATACATATCTACGGACATAAGACTTTCCAATTTCATGAGACAGCTGTTTGACGGCTTTTATAGCACAAGCCATAGAGGGAATATCAGAAAGAAAACAGCCTGGAATTAGCTGCCCGATCAGATTTCTGTACATGCGTGCAAGTTCTTCAAGCAACCATACAGCTGTGCTGCCACCATAAGGAAGGGCAACTCCAGACTAGCAGCACCATGACCAATCCAAAGCTTCTCCTTGTATGTTCAGCAAATTCAATTGTGGTTTTTCTCAAAAAGTTGAACAAAACTACCGTGTTGACTTTTGCTTAACTTGTAGCTGACTTCGAGACGCTTGTATTGGCGAACCGAAAACTGTATATATGTTTGGCAGAAAAAGACGAAATCACCTGCATAGGCGCCGTGATAGTGCATTTATAGGCCTAAATGAGCTCAGATTGTGATTTTGAAACCAGAAAGCGAAGCAGTTTTGAACTCTTAATCACCTTGAGTATGCTCACCAATTTTCGTGCGATTCTAAGACTGTGATAGAAGGGGTGTGCCCTAGATGAAGCATAGACTTTTTTTGATACCAATTGTTGGAGTTTGAGGTCCACGGAAGCACACGAACATCACAAGGAAGAAGAAGAAGCTTGGAGCACAACACACAATACTGAATGTATTACCAAGTGAATGTACAAAGATAAGTAACCCTTCAAGGTATTAGACGTATATACAAGTCGGGGAAAAGAAACCTCCTAAAGAGGGAAAAAAGTGCCCCGATGGTCCGAAGTGTGTTCACACACATCACTACCAAAATATATCAACAGCTAATGCAAGGATTTCATATGGAGATTCGTTATCGAAAAGAAAAGAGCAATATATTGCATTGCATTATCTTGGATTATGCATAAGATTAGTTTCAAAGTCTTTTAATTTAATTAAGGAGATTAAGGATTCTTAGAAGAATGATGCTTATTGCTAGTCTATCATCAATCAATTGACAGATCATCATGAGAAAAGTCATTTTCTAATTTCGAAGTTTAGAAAGGTTTTCTTAAAAGAAAGGGAAAGATTTGTGTGCCTAATTTTGAACAAGAGAAGTCAGAAAACAAGTCATTTACAAGAATCATGATGCGCCATGTGCAAGGCATCGTGGTGTTGAGGAAACTTTACAATTCATCTCACTCATATTTCGGTGGCCAAAGATGGCTAGAGATATGGTGAATTATGCGAGTCAATGTTTTAAGTGTGAGGTAAATAAAGCGAAGAGGATACATCCTCTAGGATTATTATAGCCATTGGAGGTACTATAATAATGTTGGAAAAATCCATGGATTTTGTAATGGGATTACCTAGGATACCACGTCAAAAGAATGCTATTCTTGTAGTGGTTGGTCAATTGAGTAAGATGGCACACTTTATTCTGACAAAGGCAACAATGAAGGCTCTGCAAGTTCGGGCATCGTTCATTCATAATATATTTAGATTGCATGGTTTGTTGAATTTGATAGTTTCGAATAAGGATCCTAGATTTTATAGGAAACTTGGAAACACGTGTTTGATAAGTTGCAAGTTCAACTTGAGATGAGTAGTGGAGAGCATCCAGAAACAGAAGATCAGATTGAAAGGGTAACTCAAATATTAGATATGCTTCGTACATTGCATGTATTTCAAAAAAGTGAACAGATCGGGATGGTTTTCTTCCTATGGTAGAGTTTGCTTATGATAGTCGGAAGCATAAATTTACTACAGGATTGTTGAGGAAATCCCTTAGTGCCTCATAGTTTCTCACAGATATACAGGCTAATCTTAAGATAGCTTACACCAATCTTCAACAAGCTATTGAGAGGACAAAAGCTTTTGCAGATAAACATTGTACTCCATGAATGTTTCAAGGGAGCGATTGTATGTTTTTACGGGTTCCACTTCGATCTTTGTTGACAATTTGTCCCAAGTTCTCTCACCTAAATATTATGGACCTTGGACAATAATCAAGAAGAGTAGACTATGATGTTGCATATAAGTTAATAGTTATCGAATGATTGCAAAATACACTTTAAGAACAAGGTGGAACGGTGCGTTAGGTTCGGTACGTACAGTTCGCATACGGTTTGAGATCCGAACCGAATCTTGAGGTTCGGTACGTTCGGTATGTTGTTCCATAATTTTACTATTCTTAAATGATAAAAATATATAGATATTATATGTTGCATGTTCAAGAATCAAGTTATCTAAACACTAAATCAACATTAAACAATGAATTATGACAAAACAGAGTCGGGCCATGCTCAAATCAAGGGAAAAAATATGAAAATATTGCATAAATTTAAAAATACATTGTGCATGTACGGTACGGTATGGTACGTTTCGTACGTACCATACGTACAATATACCGAACCATACAATACATACGGAAAAGTGTACGGTTCGAGTTTTGATCCTACCTTGGTTAATACCATACATTTCTTGAGAGGAGAACTGCATAGAAGGTCTAGTTGCATTAGAAGGAACAAACATATGATCGGGATGTTCCTTTCAGAGTTCTAGATAAAAGAGAGCGGTAGTTGTGGAATCGCTCTATTCTAGAATATTTAGTAGCAGGACTAGTCGTCCACTCACAAATGGTACTTGGGAATCAGAAGCTTTAATTCGTAGACTTTTTTTTCCTTGATCATTTAGGACAATGATTTTTAGGAGGAGGAGAGAGTGTTAGATTCTATTTGGGCCTACATGGCCTACCATTGGTCTACCAGTATTGCTCGAAGATTGTAGATGGGTCAAGGACTAGAGTAGGGGGAACAAAGGCTCTAGCTATTAACTCATGGAGGTTATTCCATCTCTTTAGAGTGGTGATATGAAGAGTGTTGTGCATGAGGGCAAGGGCTATTTAAGTTTGGGAGGAGAGTGGCCGGTAGTAAATTGGGACCTCACAATGTTAGTGTGTCTTTACAAGCAAAACTAGAGTCAGATCCTTGTAGTGCGAGTATTTGTAGTCAAGGAAGTCGGTTGCTTGAGATATCTTTGTAATACACATTTTGACATTCAATTTGCTGTTTCTCAAGTATCATGGTTGATGCACAAACCTCTTAATATTCATTGAAAAGCAATTAAGCCACTTTTCAGATATTTAAAAGGAGCTATGAAGTATGCTATTTTTTTTTTAAAGTCATCACATTTTGTACTTCAAGGATCTTTAGAATATGATCGGAAAGCTGTCAGAGACCGAAGAGATCCACTAGTGGCTATTGTTTCTTTATTGGAAAACATCAAATTGCTTGGTATTCTAAGAAACAGCTGGCTACATCTTGAAGTGGAGTAGAGTATATGGCTTCCTTTACAATAGTAGTTAAGCTCTTTGATTATAGAAAAATTTAAGTAATCTTGATGTTTATGTTCGCTTACCTAATACCTATGCAGATGCTATTGTTAAGAATCTTGTTCATCATGCAAGGACAAAGCATATTGAAATTCATTATCGTTGTATTCACAAGCAAGCATCTAAGAAGCAGAGTGAGCTAATCTATGTTTCTACGAGTGAGAATGTGGGAGATATTTTTACTAAACCATTATCTAGATTTATACATAAGAAGTTATGCAGATTATTAAATATTAACCCAATATGACATTGAGGGGGGGATTGTTGGAAACAATGTCAAATTGGTGGTACCAAACCCTATTTTCTAACAAACCCTATTTTAGAAAGTTCAACTTTGGTTAAAAGTGGTAAAAAGTTATTATTGCATATTTGGAAACTAATCTTCATGAGTTATTTATTGATATATTAGACATATGCATTTGAGACCTAAAACCCGTTTAAATATCAAACCTAATTGTCAGCCAAGGTCATGCTTTTCATCATAACTAATGAAGAGCTGAGGTCTAAACTTCAAAATGCATATCAATCTGATGTATGTACAAAATTCCCATGGTGGTGCACATATACAATGTTCAAGCTACGCTCTATGCCCTAGAGTTGCTACGTGCTGCTCCTTGGAGGTTCTTGTGCTTTTTTAGAGTACTTTTGCTGCTGCGCTCTTCTTCTTTAAACACACCCGTTTGTGTACCTACTGATTTTAGTAAGTTCCAACTATTCTTGGTTGGTTCTTCAAGTTTGCTTCTGTATCAGGTTTTCCAACCTACTACCTCAAGAGGAGAACGCTTTGTGGCTGCTTACATCAGAGAAGTAACCCTAATTTTGTAAGGGTGAGCTGGTTGGTTTGGTGGAGCTTCCTAACTGATTTCATGACTTCATAGCCAGTTGATTGGTCTAAGTGTTGAACTCGTACTCTACCCTTTATGTAGAGTTAAGACTTGATTTTGAACACAATATGCACAGTGATTATTGGATGAGCTTATCAATAAGCCAAAGTTGGATGGACTGGTCATGCAAAGCAACTATGGGGATGCCTTTGTGTTTGTGATGTTTTTGTCAAGTTTTACAACATTTTCAAAAGATTGAGCCTAGAGTGTTTGGGCATGAATTTTGTGAAATTTGTATGTTGTGATTTGAATAAGTGCCACCTGCTTAGAGACACAGTTTGTAAAGTACACGCAAGCATAAAGGACTTTTCTGTTTGTAGTGAAAATTCTATGTATCTGATTTATAAATTAAATGTTTCACATTCTCCTAATCATTGATCGTGCTTTTTCCTTTGTTTCGATGAATTTAAGGGCTCTTGACTGTTTTAATATCGAAGGAAGTTGTGCAATTTTTTGCAAGAGTACACTATGTTTCAGCTCAGCATGCTATAGGCTCAGGAATAGATGAGATTATCAAGTGCAGCATTTGTTTATTATAGTGGGATCATGATTCTCTACTCAGTGTTCTCTCTTTTCATTTCGTAGCTTACAGGTGATGGCAAGTACCATACAGTTCAGATGACGCCACCATCTAATATGCCACAAGAAATAAATCAGCAAACCTTTTATTCCAGAGAGGCGGATGGCCTCATTAATCTTGGTCTCTCTGAAAAATTTCCGAAAAGAAATGAATTTCACACTGGTGGGTGTAATGCTTGTGTTGTCTCCTGACATGTTCAATGTGGAGTGAGATTCATGCTCATAATTAGATGCTTAAACATATTCTTTTGTCTTTAAACTTCCATCACACATTTTAGCTAAGATTTATTTTCATCTCATTCTTCAGGAGGTTTAGAAAGGGAAATTAAAAAACAATTTCCACCATCATATTACACTTTGACAGAGGCAGAGATGCAAGAGCATAGGTTTCCATTGTCTGTGGATAGTGATGGTATGTTTTAGATGTCTCGATTGCTCCATATCATGCTCGGTAATGCATTGAATTTGTGTGGTCGCTGATGTCACTTTGTCTCTTGAACCAAGATTATATTGAAACTCAACCAGCAGATAGAGGGTCTTTCTATCATCATATGGTGGGCCTTGACTGTGAAATGGTGAGTGCTCAAGTCTTTTTTAGTTTTTTCTTATGGTTGAGTCTTTGTTGTAATCTTTCATACAAGGTGTTGAGGTGTGGCCTAACGACTGCAAATAAGTCTCATTTTTATGCATTCTGCAATGTTTATATACCATCCCATCTCTTATTGTAAACTATTTTGCACACCGGAATGGATCAGCATTCATCATCCTGAAATTATTTCATGTAGAGTTTCTGAGCTACTGTAGCTTCTTCTAGGTTCATGTCTGATTGTTCTGCAAAATATTTAGTTATGGCTTATGAGGATTATGATTCTGCTTGTATTGCCCGATTTGGGGCAGGTGATATGTTACCCCTTTTTTTATATATTACAATTTCTTGTCTGTCCAACCTTTCTATATTCTTCTGTTTGGCAAGTGGATCAATATTTTTTGTTCAGAAATTACTGCCTGATGATTTTCTGAGACATTGGAGCTTCTTTTAGCTTAAGACTGCCTATACCGGAACATATTGAGTCATAGCTTATGATGAGTATATCGCTGCTTATATTGTTGAGTTAAAACAGGTCATATATTCTTCCTTTCTCAATTTACCTCACAATTCCTTGCCCATCCAAACTTCTTCTCAAATCTGCTGATTTCAAAGACATTATTGACATATGAGGAGGAAACATATTTATATGAGAGGAGAAGTAAACCCAAGAAAATACAAATTTCTGAATTTTCTTTTCAAGAAATTGATAGTTGATGAAGTTTTGAGCAAAAATCTATGAAAATTGCAAGTTTTTCTCACCTTTATGTGCGCAGTAGCTTAACAAGGCTATAACCAAAGTATGCTGGAGAAAATCTCAAAAATGCCAAAGTGATTAACTTTTGAGGTTTTTCGAAGAAAGCCACAAGCATAAAATCCAAAATTTTTAAAGACTATGGGAGTTTCATCTCAGATCGCATGTGGCACAAAAGCCCTAGTTTTTGGGACTCTTAGAGACTAAAATTTATCCAAAATTGGTCAGATTGATCAAATGTAATGAAAATTTCAAAATTTCATCCAATCATAACTTCATTGGAGATACTGTTGGTTTTTAAAGCCCGCTTTTGGGAATCGAACTCACAACCTCCCGGTTAGGAGTGTGATGGGCTATCCACTTGCCCCAAAAGCCATGGTTGAGGATTACTTCCTAATCCTCTCTCTTAAGGCGTGGTTGAACCATCTCCTACTAGGATTATGTGACATTCCTTCCCCCTTAGACTGAGCATTGTCCTCAATGCTCACAACCTCCCGGTTAGGAGTGCGATGGGCTAACCACTTGCCCCAAAAGCCATGGTTGAGGATTACTTCCTAATCCTCTCTCTTAAGGTGTGGTTCAACCATCTCCTACTAGGATTATGTGACATTCCTTTCCCCTTAGATTGAGCATTGCCCTCAATGAACACTTGTGGACCCTTCTGAATCTCTTGGACCCACTTTCCATGCATGAGCGCTTCCACCAACCTCAAACTCCAGCACATGGACCAAATTTGGACCTATCCCACCCTTTGTGGGTGCCCAAATGCCCATGCACCTTCATCCAAGGCTAGTTTCACACTCACCACGGATAAGCGCTTTTTCCAAGTGCCCACGAATGAGGCGCAAACCTCCATCTAGCCCAATTTCTCAACTACGCTCTGATACCAATGTTGGGAATTGAACTCACAACCTCCCGGTTAGGAGTGTGATGGGCTATCCACTTGCCCCAAAAGCCATGGTTGAGGATTACTCCTAATCCTCTCTCTTAAGGTGTGGTTTAACCATCTCCTACTAGGATTATGTGACACCCACAATCAACATAGAGAGAGAATGTAGAGATAAAAAAAGAGAGAGAAATAAAGGCAATATATTCTACTCTCCCACAATGCTTACATTAAAGACTGTCAAATCTATGATAGACTTGCATATTTATGATAGTCTTGCAAATATTCCAGACTTCATCAAGGCTAATGATTATGCGTTTTTCAAGACAAATACAGATGCTTACATTCAGCCATACAAGGGGGTGACCAACCTTCCCGAACTCCAAAGGTTAAACTTGATAAAGGTAAAGAGAAAGCTGTTGCACCTATACCACCACCATCTACGGCACCGTCTTTCCCTATTTCTTCATTACCTCTTGATGTACCAACTTATGAAGTCTTTCCCTATTTCTTCATTACCTCTTGATGTACCAACTTATGAAGCTGGAGAAATATCCAGAGCACCTGAAGAAAGAGCACCTGAAGAAAGAGCACCTGAAGAAAGAGTTGCAGATGAACCAATATTTCAAAAACTTCCAAAATGGTATGTAAAATCAGTAGAGGATAGTGGAATTAAGCCATTTAAAAGAAGAACCAAAAGTAAGAAAGATCGGTAGATCAAGTAAATTATGCAGAACATTTTCAAAGCAACAATATTTTGCACTAACTTTAGTTGAAGATGAACATTCCAATTTCAAAGATGCATTAGAGAGTCTTGCTTGGAAGAAAGCAATGCGAGAGGAAATCGATTCTATACATAAGAATCAAACATGGAAGCTATGTGAGTCACGAAAAGGTAAGAAAACAATTCGTTTCAAGTGGATTTTCAAGGTCAAAAGAAAAGGAGATGGTACTATTGATAGGTATAATGCTTGACTTGTAGGCAAAGGATATGCACAAAAGAAAGGAATTGATTATGATGAAACATTTGCATCTATGTCTAGAATGACCATAGTCAAAAAAGTACTTCCAATTGCTCCATATTTCAATTGGAGAGTATATTGGTTAGATATCAAGACAACTTTTCTGAATGGTGGTCTACATGAAGAACATTCAACCACCAAAAGGTTTTGAAGAGACAGGTAAAGAACACTCAATATGAAAACTTATCAAAACACTTAACGGTTTGAAGCAAGCACGAAGAGCTTGGTATGAAATGATGCACCTTTACCTATTATCTATCAGCTTTGAAAATTTAGATGCAGCTCCAACCCTCTATATTAAAGGAGGGTGAGATGTCTTGATTATAATCATTATCTTTATGGATGATGTGATCATGATAGGTCCCAAGGATTGAGACTTTGAGTTCTTAAGTTACAACTCAAGCATACATTTGATGATAATGACCTTGGGATTCTACACTACTAGTTAGGCATTGAGTTCAAATTCAAGAGTGATAGTATCTATATATCACAACAGAAATACATTAAGAAACTTTTAGACATGTTTGAAATGACATAGCGTAAACCTATGCAGATACCTATGGATGTTAATGTGTCGTTATAAGAAGATGCAAAATTAGAACCTTTTGGCCACCTCATTTAGTCAAGCAGCGGGATGCTTGATCTATTTATGTAATACACAATCGGACATTCAGCTTGCAATTTCTCAAGTATCAAGGTTCATGCACAAAACAATCAAAATTTATTAGAAAGCAGTTAAGAGGATATTCAAATATTTGAAGGAAACCTCACGTTATACTTTGGTATTTTCCAAAGTCGCAACATTTTCTACTTAAAGGGATTTCAGGTTCAGATCGAGAAGTTGATAGAGACATGAGAAGAAATACTAGTGGTTATTGTTTCTATATTGGAGATTCCCTCATCTCATGGCCATCCAAGAAACAACCAACTGTAGCCACCTCATTAAGTGAAGCAAAGTGTAGCTACCTTGATGTTCATGTTCATCTACGAATACAGATAGTTTTAGATAGTCACAATGCCATAGTTATTGCAAGGAATCATGTTCACCATGTGAGGACAACACATATTGAAGTACATTATCATTACATTCGAGAACAGGCATCCAGAAAGCACATTGAGCTATCTAATGTACCTTCTAGTGAGAATGTTGCAGACATTTTTACCAAAGCATTATCCAAAGACAGACATCAGAAGTTATATAGACAATTGAACGTTATGCCATCATAACATTGAGGGGGGATTTTTGGAAATGTGAGAATGTCCAAAAATTGTCATAATTCCAACAATTTTTATTTTAGGACGTAGCCAAAATTTGGTAAAAAATGGTAAAAAAAACTTTATTACACCATTGGAAAGTACTCATTGAGAACTTTATAATGATATATAACACTTTACCATTTGTCTCAAGATTAGCTTTCTAATGATATATAAAACTTTACCATTTGGCTTAAGATTGACCCTCAAAAGGCTGAAACTAATTTGCTTTTTAGACTTGCTTTTCACAAATAGAAATCCAAAAAGAAGCCTAAAAACTAGGTGCTTGCACAAAAAGATAGGCCCATGTTTTTCATGATGCGTTTCCCGAGGCACCCTGCTTTTGTGGAGCAGGCCATCTTGCATCACTGTATAAAGAAAACCTCATTAGCCCCTCAGTTATCAAGATCAACCAATTTACAAGCTAGTTTAGCTAAGCTCTTGGGTTATGAGATAAGAAGACTTAAGGAGGACTCAAGGAGGAGTACATGCAATTTTAAAGGAGTTTGGAACAACCATCCCTTGTTTTTCTTCACACATTCATTGTGTGCATGCTACTTCCAACAAATAAATCAAGCATCCAATTCTTGAGTATGTAAAGTAGTGTCAAACTCCTCATCATTAAAGTGTTTTACTAATTCTTGAGTCGTTTGTATTCATTCATGTCAAATCTTTTGAGTAACTCTTTTGGTTCATTTATATATGGTCTTCTTTTCATTTGAAGTGGATGTCGAAAAATTGATGAAAAAGGACTTTATCTAACATGACATATAGTTTTCTAAGGTCTTCATTAAATTTTGCTATTTTTTATTCATTGGGATGTGTAGCCAAAATGTCATCAATATAGATTATGATAATAATTACGTCTTCATCTGAGATGCACAAGCATAGGTCTTTTCATACCATGCTCTTAGGTGGTGGTTTTAGCCCATAAAATGATTTTTTCAGTTTGCACCCAAAATGTCCTTTAACGTTAATTTGGGAACCTTGAGGCTGATTCATGTAGACCTTGAAAGGCTGCAATGAAGAGATTGAACAATCTAACAAGGGGAAACAATATTTTGATGAAAATTATAATATATTTTAAGAAATGGATGTGAATAAACATAGCTTATGTGGGCAATACAGATGCAACAGTTTGAGACAACTTGCACGGACAGCTGTGAATAGTATCTATTACATAAAGATTATGCAGCAAAGACATTTGAGTGTTCTCATTGGAATCAATCTAGTTTGATTTACTATGCATATGCCCCTCTATGAAATAGCCAAGGTGAATCATAACACAATCTCTGTTGTTATTATCAAAGGTGCTTTAGGAGAGCAAAGTTAAAGAAACTTGAAGCTTTGGAATTCTCTGGTTGCAAACAGGAATTAGCCAGGTGCATGTTAATAGTGGATTCATGAAGCATGTATATGTTTCCAGTTCTACCCACATACAAAAGTGTTGGATGCATGATTTATTGAGTAAGAGCTTATGAAAGACGAACAAAGGTGAAAATATTTAAAGCTCTTTTTAGTGACAGCATCATCGAAAAATAAATATCTAGAGACATCAATTGTGACTTGACTGTATTGTGCATGCAGGTCCAGGATAGCGGGGATTTTTGAAAATTACTTATTGGGTGATGTCATGTCATACTTCTTCCAGTATCTCTTAACTTTTCTAACTTATGCATGAGCATCTATGAATGTTTTTGCATGGACATCTGCACACACATTCACATCCTAAATGTCAAACAATGGTCTGTACATCTGATCATTCAGCAATACAGTTATAAGTAATTTTGTTTGAACTTATTCACATGACAGTGCAAATAAGGAGATAATATAGAAGGTTAGTTCAAAATTGTTCTTGATAATTTCTGGCCGTACAAACATCTCGCTCCAGAACATTCCAAGAAAAGGATGCGTCAATCAATAGGCTTGTGAAATAATACTGGAACGCTAGATTTTTTTAGTTGCTCATGTTGAATTCTATGCATTTGGATCATGCTAAGGTCTTGAAAATACAATGTATTAATTAATTTATTTATGTGTTTCTATTGTTATTATTTAATATTTTTTCAATATTGGTTCTAATCTTATAAATTAACGCTTCTCGAATTCCCACAGTGCTATACCAAGGATGGACTAGAATTGACAAGAGTTTCATTAGTTGATGAAAAAGGCCAGGTTGAGTGCTAATTGGATATTTACATGTCAAGATTGAGTTCGTCTTATTCAATAATTAAATTCATTGCTTAACGTGAAATATTTCTTATGTGCGCAGGTTCTTTTGGATTCCTTGGTCAGACCTCTGAATCCCATTACTGATTATAATACTAGGTATGGAACATTTATTAATGATTTCATTTTCTTATGGACATTAAAAATTTATTCAAGGTTTTGATGTTCTTTTTATTCTCAGGTAATTGCCTGCATGCATGTATTTATATGTATGGATGTATGTACATTCTATGTATGTACATACTATGTATGTATGTATATACGTATGTATGTATCTATGTTCACATTCGGAGGTTACAGTTGTTACATCCCAAAGGACATCAATGATGGGTGTGTGCAATTAAGTGTCTGGTCAGTATGAAACGACCACACAGTGTGAACTTAGTCGCCACCTCAATTGAGTCTATAAATAGGATCCATGGGTCGTGGATCATTCCTCGAATGATGCACTTGTATTCTTGGTCTTTTGGTAGAGCCTGGTCACCTTTATTGGTGGGGGGCTGGGGGTGTGCGGCACCAACCCCTTGGAGGTGGCTACCCACTTGGCTGAAGGCTCCCAAGCTTGGGGTTGAGTCTGTATTGGCTCTATGGCTTGGAGGCGAGTCTGATGTCTGCCCTTATGTTGTTTGTGAATATGCTTGTGCCTTGGCTTGTCCAGCAGGGAGGATCTTGGAAGATTTGACATTGGTATCAGAGCAGCTCTTTGCTTGTATAGAGAAGGCAAGGCGACACACACAAAACCATCAGAGCTTATGGAGCTAGGATGGCTGAGCTTGACATGGTTCTCACCCTCTTGCATAGGGTAGTATGGGATGCTTCCAGCAGGAGGAAGGAGCAAGTGGAGCACATGCAAGCCGGTGGTTGGAGAACACAGGTAAGTCCCACTCTGGTTGTGTTTTCCATGGCTGGATGACTGGTTTTCTCAATCATCATCTTTGAGGAGCCATGACAGGTATCCAAATTCCTACTGGAGGAGAGGGGGATACCACATGGGCCACTCAGGATGATGATGGGTAGAGAAAGATGAAACTGTGTGGGAGCAGCTATTCACCTCTGATAAGGTCGAAGCTGGAGAAGTACTCCCTGTAAAACAAAAGAGAAATGAGGCGGATCTGCTGGTCACAAAATTTACTGGGGGATTGAGAGATCTGTTAAACTGTTGGAGGAGCTGCTGATACGAGGAGGATAATGGCTGGAAATTACCATGGAGAGTGGCTTGAGACATAGGCGATGGGATACATCAGGCTGGAACAAGGAAGTCAGCAAAAAGACTGCATTAGATGACAGGAACGCTGAGGAAAGCAATCAAAGGGAGGTAATAACAGTCCTGTAGGGGGGATTAGACAAGTGAGCCTCGGACACCTCAGCAATTTTATTGGTATTCCTAATCAACTTGAAGATACAAACTTGCAAGTTGCCACCATTTGATGATAAGTTCAAAGCAACCTCCCTTCCATAGTGGAAAGCAACGTTTTCGCAACGGCAACGGCAACGGGTTAGCAACGGGTTAGCAACGAGGGCAACGTCTGGACCTAGGAGTTACGATAAAGTTATTTATTTTTCAAAATTTTTATATTTTTTTTTCACATATTTTGGGTCCTATGATATGTAATAAGGTGGGATATGACTATATATACCATAAAATACTTATTACAATATAAGATATATCATAAATAATAGAGATTATCAATCTAACTTGAAAGTTGGAACTTGGTCGTGACTCGTGATTATATCATAACCCTCCACACAGCCTTAAGATTATATCAAATAAAATTATCTCAAATACATCATCATTATATCAAAATTCAAATACAATCATAACATCAATAATCATAACATCATCATCTAGATTCTAGATTCTAATTTCTAACAACATAATGATCATAACACTTAACTTTCAAGTTTCTAGTTTCTAAGTAGTAAGTTCTAACTTTTAACAAATTACAATAAACATCATGATTTATAATATAAATGATAACACCTGGCATCATAGTACATACATGTCACATGATCATATCATCGTTCATACATCAAAATAAAACAATAGAGATCACTATGACAAATGATAAATCATAAATCATATGAATCATGACGCATGGCATAAATCATAAGTGGAAAATAATAAATATAAAGTCACGACTCAGAAGTGAGTCATGATAAGTGTCCACTCAGCACTGTCATCACAATAGTAAATACATATCATGAAATACCAAATGTCAAACATGAAATGTCAAAGCCTCAAATGTCAATAATCAAACTCTGTCACTCTGACATGGTGTCAGATGACAAATCATCACTCTCATCATCATCATCATCATCATCATCATCATCATCATCATCCATAGTAGTAGTGGTATGTGGTCGGCTACTAGTGGATGCATCACCACTACCACTAGGTCCTCTGCGGCTCCGAGATGATCTGGTATCATGCTGAGGTAAGGTCAACTCATGGTACAACATAGTATATAAGTCCAGATCCTCTGGAGGAATATCTGGAATATCTCTGACTTTCTCTATATCTACTGTGTCCACGTTGACCTCCCTCACATCTCCTGTATGTCCGCCGCTCTCCAAGAGACGCAAGTTGCAGTGGCAATAAACTAGCCGCTCCAACTGCACTGTAGATAATCTGTTCCTCTTCTTTGTATGGAAGAGGGCCCATGTGCTCCAATTCCTTTCACAAGGACTTACGCTGCAGTCCTGTGAAAGGATACGAATAGCTAACTCTCTCTGCATTACAACATAATTCAAAAAATAATTAGTACATAAATCATAATACATATTTATCACATGTCACACAGTACACTAAAGACTTTTGACTTAGTACTTACCAACTGAGGAGCACTAGCACCATACATCTCCCACCATGATACTGGCCGCAACTGAGCAGATCTCAAACAAGCCGTATCCTTTCTAAAATGGCCACCACCATTTTGGAATACCAAGAGCTGTCTCTCCAACTGAAGTCGCAACTCTACATCAGCTGGATAAAGCCTATATACATATGTGTTCCATGCACTCAAGAGCTCCTCATCCATGATGGCCTGCTGAGATCTCCATAAGGGATGCAATAAGTGTGCCATCCCATGGATCGGGCGATGAAACCAATCCCATCGATCCCTCCACACAGCCTTAAGCTGCTCAATCCTATAAACAAAGAAATTATAAATTTTAGAGACTAATTTTTAAGATAATAAGAATTTTAAGTGTCAAAAATTCAAAGTAATAAGTAATAACTTAATAAATACCTGTCCAATGTCAAATGTGGGCAACGTGAAAGGGACTCGCCAACTCGATCCATGAACTCATAGACGAGTCCCAATGTACTCCCCTCCATATCAACGATGCGAAGGACAGAATATAATGGATGTATGGCACGCACAAGTGCCTCTACATCCCTCCAAAATGAATCCGACAAGCATGTAATCCGTACAAAATCTGCTCTCGGGGTAGTGTGTCCATCCCAGGCAGTCCACTCTGTAGACACAACTGTCTGCATCAAAGCCTGCCGCACCCGAAGTAGTTTCTCCATCACTATGCACATGTAAGCAAATCTGGTCTTCGCAGGCTTTAGGATATCCAACTCACTGTATGATCTGAAAATAGCTAATAGTTTTGGTCTCTTTGTGAACAAAGAGACCACCTTATGGAAGGTGGAAAAAATAGAATGAATCCAAGGGATCTTTCCAAGATCCTCTATCAAAAGATCAATGCTATGTGCGGCACATGGGGTCCACACAATGGAGGGAAACTCTGCCTCTAACAATCTACCCATGGCCACACAATTACTTCCATTGTCGGTAATGACTTGCACAACATTCTTTTGACCGACATCCATAATAGCCTGGCGGATATGACCATATATAAACTGATCTGTGACACAAAAATTACACCAAATCAGCCATGTACATAGTACATAGTACATACTACATACATAATACATATATATAGCATATGCAAAATTCAAATGCGTATCTTAAAATTAAAACTTGAAATTTCACCTATACATACCTGTCACTGTAAGTCCAGCCTCTGATGCATCGATGGCGCGAAGGAACATAGTGCCTTTGCAACAATGCACTAGTATGTTATATACATTCCTTTTCTATCCATCCATCGCACATAATAGTGCATCCATACTTCTCCCATGTGCCCATCATCGGCTCTAATTGCTTCTCCACTATATCTTTTGTTTTGCGTAGCTCACTAGTCCTCAACTCCTCATATGAATGACCGCTCCATCGATATCCTAATGTGCTCACTAACTCCATGGCTTCCTTCCATGCGGGTGTGCGTGCAACATTAAAAGAGAGGCCACACTGTATGAAAAGCTTCATTATACCTTGTTTGGCCTCAAGTCCCGCTGCCTCTGAAAACCCGCACGTACGGATGCCGAAGAAAGTGATCCTCTAGGTGCCTTCACCGGTGGCTGAGTGTCACCCTCAAGATCGACGGTATCATGTCCATGCTCATCATTCCCTCCACTAGAGGATCCCATATGAGTCTGATGTGCTTGAGCATCGTGTGGAGGAGGATCACTGAAGCTAATAGAGGTGGAGGTGGCCGAGAGCTCTGTGGATACTTTTTAGCTTCCCTTTGAGCTACCCACTCAAGGAGCTCATCCTTGATATCAGCTGGCATAGGCTGTTTGCATGCTGAAATGCCCAAGCCACTAAATTTGGCAAGGTGGGCTTTGATACGATCTGCCCCACCACCCCCTTTGTAACCACATAGGTTACATGTCCATCTCTCACTCCCACCCGATCCAAACTTCCCTTGGCTAGTCACATACTTCCAACAATTTTGCTTTGGTGTAGGCATGGTGAGTCTCTCTCTCTCTCTCTCAATCTCTCTCTCAGATCTCTCTCTCTCTCTCTCTCTCTCTCTCTCTCTCTCTCTCTCTCTCTCGGCTGAGGGCTCAGTGCTCTCGGGTGTGCGTTCGCTCCAAGGAAGAAGGCAAGTAAAATGCCCTCTCCCGCGAGCCCGTTTCGGGCTCAAAGGAGAGGGCAAAAAAATTTGTCTGCAACGCAACGCCGTTGCGTTGCGAACGTTGCAGACGCTACGCAACGCGTTGCGTTGCAACTATGCTCCCTTCTTATGAATCTTATTAAATCTTGGGAGACATAGACATGTGAGCCTTGGACAGTGCAGCACTTTTATTGGTATTCTTAATCAACTTGAAGATACAAACTTCCAAGTTGCCACCATTTGATGATAAGTTCAAAGCAACCTCCCTTCTTATGAATCTTATTAAATCTTGGGAGACATTAGTTACCTCCTTTATCGATTCTCGTGCCCTAAGCTATACGATGGAGTGAGAGGCTTAATTCTAAATGAAGAAATTAAGAGAACAATAGACAATGAGTCAAGAGTTGCTCATGTTGCTAGAGGCATGTCTCATGAGAAAGCAAAAGGATTTGACAATAACAAGTCAATGAGCCAAAGCAAAGGGAGAGATAAGAAGGCGGACATTACATGCTATCATTACCAAAGACAAGGGCATAAATGCCAGATTGCAAGTAATTTAAGGAGTATGAGAGGAAGAAGGAGATGCACATAAAAAAGGAGCGAAAGAAGGAAGACAAGGCAAAGAAGTCTGCCATGGAGCTTGAAAAAGCTAATGTTGCCTCCAATGTTTTCATTGCAAAGCTATCAAACAATGAGGACATTCTTGTGCCAACTGACATTGATCATGTTCTACATGCAATCAGGAAAGATTGTATCGAAAGCACTTCTCACGACATAAGGTAAAGTAGCACATATATGGAGCTATGGCACAAAAGATTCGGACACATGAGTTAGAAAGGAATACAATTACTTTCCTCCTTTGGTGACGTTGATGCTTTTTGCAAAATGACTGTGTACTTGAAAGACAAGTGAAATCTCTATGCAACATCTCTACATCAAAGAGGAAGGAGAGCAAGTTAGATCTAGTACACTCAAATGCTTGTTGTATGCCTATGAAGAATTATGAAGGTACACAATTCTTTGTTACATTCGTTGATGATGGTTTTACCCCCTTGAATCAAAAGTAGATGTATTTGAAGTTTTTAAGAAATGATATGCATATGTAATCAAACTATGTAAAAACACAACATGTTTTGAGTATGAGGATCATGAGGGATAGAGATAGAAATTCAGTGTACCTTTCACTAGGGATATAATTTTAAAGCACATTGTTTCAATTTTATAAGGATAGCTTTGGTTTTAAAAAGGGTCAAAAAGTTTTTGATGACTTTTCTATTTTTAAAAAGGAAAAGTTGAATTTATTTTAGAAGGCAGATTTTTTAAGAAAATATTTTAAAAGAAGTGCCTAAAAACTTTCACCATATGTTTTCTTCTTTCATGGTAAAAAGTTATTTTTGGGCCCGTTAAGAATTCTCTAGAAGTTTCTTTAAAAGATCAAGGGTCCCCTCGTCATTTGTTTAAAAAGTCCTTTTGGGTCACATAAATAGATGCATGAATACAAGTGACAAGGTCCTTTTTAGATTTTGTGTACATTTTTAGATCTTCTCTACATCTACCTCTTTTTCTCCACACGCCTCTCTCTCTCTCTATTTCTCTCTCTCCACAATTCATATCTTTTCTCTGCCCTTTTTCTTTATTTGCATGTGTACTTTCTCCCTTTCTGTCAGTAAGCTCTCTCCCCTTAATCCAAAGGAATGCCACCCTTCATTTCAAGCTCTCCCATCATACTAGTGGTTATATCTCGCGATGAGTCCCACTAATTCTAGAGTCCCATGTCTTCACTTTTCAGGGCAAAGCTTAGTATATTTTTAAAATTGGGTACGTTGGGTGATTGGCCATGTTCACAATTCTCCAATGACCACGTGACATAAAATGCTTATAACTTGGTCAAATGAGCACCCAAAAGATGTAAAAAATATATCACTATGAAGGCCTTGTTAGAGAGGTCAAGGTGTATATATGCATAGCATATATGGAGATCTTTGGTCATTTACACTTGACAATCTCCCATTTAAAAGATGGAGGCTCTTTAAAGTATGTGATTTTCACTACTGGATGCAATGAGCCTCCAATGTTATCTTTTGGGCAAAGCTTAGTGTCTTATTTGTTGTTTTGGGCAGTTCACAATGGTCCAATGACTGTGATGTATGAAAATCAAATAAATGCTGAAGACTTGTTCAATTAAGGATCAAAGGATGTAACAAAGATAAAATTGGGTAATATGCATATGCATACTATATGTCAAGGTCCTTGGGCCTTTACACTGAACACATGCCATGCTCTTGGCATTCTGAATGTAATTGTGTGAACCGATTCTAGTCTGGGACAGTGCTGAAAGTCTTGACTTAATGCAACTGGAGAAGGTAATCCGAGGGGGTATATACATTGAACATGAGTGAATCCCACAAACTAGAAATTTGAGCTGATCAGGGATAATAGCACTTCTAGTTCGTGACCGACGACCTTCCTACATGTACTTGGAATATTTCAGATTTTTGCATCATCTCCAAAAACTAGGGTATTTAAAGGAAAAGAAGAAACAGAATCTGTCCCATTAAGTTTAGAAATGAGGTTCATAGATCTTTCTTTCGTATGTTTTCTTGGAATCTGGCATACAGTTATGTGTCTATATCATGATGTGAGACATGAAGACGAACACATTGTGCACACTGAAAGACCAATCCTATAATATGAGACATAATATGATTCACATTGTGCACACTGAAAGACCAATCCTGTGATTCTGGTCTTCTATCTGCCCTCCTAAAATACAGCAGCACATTATATTCCAAAGATCAAAGGCAAACATAATTATTGCAATTATTACAAGGACATCGTGGTTTGTTCTAACTACATGATTCACGGGAAGTCTAATCAAGTTATATGAGAAGTTTGATCTTTGCTCATGCAGATTCAGTGGAATTACACATGAAATGATGGCCAATGTGACGACTACAATCGAGGACATTCAGGCAGGAGTTTTTATTCCCTTTTCACTCTGTGTTGATATCTGTTTTTTCATGCATTACATGACACAGCTATGTGCAGATGGAAATTTTGAAGATTGTTTCTGCTGATACCATTTTGGTTGGTCATTCTTTGGAGAATGACCTCAGGTCTTTGAAGCTTGTCCATAGAAGGGTGATAGATACAGCCTTACTGTATCGTCATCCTCGGGGCTTGCTGTTCAGACCGGCTTTAAGGATCTTAGCCTTGCAGTTCCTGAAGAGAAAAATACAACATGGGAATGGTGGGCACAACAGTATTGAGGATGCAAGAGCAGCAATGGAGCTTGCGCTGCTGAAGATAAGAAAAGGTATTGAGTTCTATGTTCGTGCTTGAGAGAGCATTGTAAAAATAAACCTAGATCTAGGTTTATCATTCAAGTAAGTCTAAGTTCTTAGATCTGTCTTTACTGCCGTTAGAAGTTGGGAAAACGTCTTCAGTTTGGGTGGTCTTTTTTTGGAGATTGAGAAGAGGGTGTTGTTTTATGGTCTTGGAATGTTTTCTTTTCTTTTCCTGCTTGATGATTCAGATATGTGCAAGTAAGTAGAATATAATAGTTCTATCCATGGCAGCATGTCGAATGAACTTTTTTCCTCAGGATAATACACCTGATGGGATCTAAGCATAATGGATTGGAACTTCGATTCCATTGTTTTGACTTCATAGGTCCTGGATTTGGGAATTCTTCAGCATCCCTGAAGGAGAACTTGTTATCTGTTCTCAGCAATCATGGAAATCCATGCTCTGTAATTGACAGGAGAGTGATGCTGCAGCGCTATGCTGTTGGTCCTACGCATTCGCTTCCTTGCACCACTGATGATGAAGCACTCTTAAAGGTCAAGAAGGAAGTAAGTTCTGTACAGCTCAGTTCCATTTTTTTTTTCAGAGATGGCTACTTTGTTTTTTTGGGTTTACGAGGCTCTTGATTTCATGCAGGTAAGAAATAAACAGCGCAGATTTGTTTGGGTTCAGTTTTCAGATTTACAGCAGTATCATGAAGAAAACGCAAGAAACCTTGACTCTTTAGCAGATGCTGCTCGATTGACTGCACTATCAACGTGCAACAGGGTTGTTGATAAGGAAATCGTAAAGAGAAGCTCAACAACAGAGCTTAAGCAGAAATTAAAGGTCCTTGATGAACGTGTTGAAGAGTTGCATAATGCACTTGATTCCCAAAGCATGCTTGTTGTGGTCTCTGGGCATGGTGATATTGCTATGGTTAGAAGGTCTGTTAAACCATCATCCATCCCCCCCCCCCCCCCCCCCCCCCTCCCCAAAAAAAAAAAAAAAGAAAAAAAAAAAAAGCAGGCAGAAAGGGAAAATAAAAACCCTTTTTCCTTTTTTCCTTCTTTTTCCCTCCCCCTTCTTCTCCCCTTTTCTAACATACGAAATGTTTATGCAGGCTTAGGCAACTCACTAAAGATAAGCTTCTGGATAAGGAAGCATCAACACAAAAAACTTGGGCTTCTGTCCTTGGTGAAATTCAAGCAGAGGCTGAGACTGCAGTTGCATTTGTGTGTGTAAAGGATTGAGTCATGTGTTTGCAGTAGCCTTTTATTGAAGGCTTAATGGATCTGGATCCGTGATCCCTGGATATGAGAGTAAACATGCATGCACATAAAGAGCAAATAGCAGGCATCCTTTTAGCTTGCAACTGGACAAACAACTTACCTGTGGAACAATTCATTCATTTTCCAGAAAGGAGTGTCTTTGCTTCTCTTCAAACAATTCGGGCAAGTGATTGGCATATTGTTATAGCCGATGATATTGACAAGTATGTGGTATTGCAACAACAGGAAACTGTAAATGCTTTTGCAAGCAGCAGCAATATTTTTTTCATGGATTTGTGCCAAATGGTAGTTTGTGAGCTTGAGAGGTGCTTGACATATCATTAAAACAGGAGAACATAGTTGTAGTCAAGCTTCACCATAGTTAGAACGAATATGGGACAGGATTTTTGCAACTGGTCCGCTGTGCCTGTTTGTATTTTTGGGATAACATATTGGGCAAGCATAACGGCATGTGGGACATGCATGGGGCAAAGAAGTTCGCTCAACTGGTTCTCTCTTCCTATTTGGATCCAAGTGACAAGATGGTTATTTCATGGTGCAGTATTTTCTCTTGATGTAAAAGCAGAACGTTTCTTTCAAACACAATTTCTTTGGGAAATTCCATTTTTGGATCTCATCATTGATAGCAAATATCACGAATTATAATGAGAAAAAGACAAAAAATATACTCTTGGTGTTACTTCTTTCAAATATAGGGTTCTAAGCGAATTCCATGCTTCGATCTTGTCAGAAGATACTCACTGATTGCTTATATCTGATGTGGTCACCTGTGTTTGCGACTGAATTGCACAATTTTGTGCTTTTGATAATAAGCAGCAACCCATCATATTTTGGAGACTCAGTAATGGTAGGGATGATCATCCTCGGATCTGTTTTCTATCTCATTCTCAATATGTGGAAATGATGGTGACTCATAGATGGGAACTCAGCTCATTATGGAATCAGAAGAGACAGAAAGCAAAAGGAGATAGTATGATCATATCTGAACAGTCTTCAATTCGGAATATGAACTTACCGAGGTGATTATCAGCTGGAGGCAGTCTCTCATCACAGAATCAGAAGAGGCGAAGGGAGGAGAGAGTGCACAAACAGCAGGATATGTTATGCAAGAGAAATGAAACAGAGACCAAACTGCTGACAAGGACAGCAAATACAAAGTAACCTTAAGCTTAGGTAAGAACAGTGAAAAAAAGGCTAAATGTTGAGCAGTATTTTGGAAATTTTGATCACGATTGAATTATTGAAAATGGAATCCTCGCTGGATTGACATTGCCATTGGACTGTATTCGGTTTGCCGTGCAGCATGCAGAAGATTTGTCTTGTATGATGGAAATGGTTTCATGATTTTCTTTTGTCTTCCTCCTCCCCCTTCTTTGCAATTTCACTCGAACCAGTGTAAGACTTGCATGGAAAAGGGTACATGATAGCATTTAAGGTTAAATAAAGATTTCAATCATCATAGCCTCAGACTTGCCCTAATATGATTGATATGGATAGGATACACTCACAGGCAGAGGAATACTCAGTCTAAAACTCTTTCTGAGATCAGTTAATTATTTCTAAAATATTGTTATCAAAATGTAAAAGTATTATCAGAGTTTGTGAAATGGAGAAAATAAGAAATAACAAAAAGTACTACTAGTCTTTTAATAATAGTAAATGACTTAAACCAGGGTCGCATTTTGATTGAAAGGACAACACTACAGTAGTGTTTTATTGGAAAACAGTTTTGGAGGTATAAGAAATCATTTGGAAATTTTAAAACGCATCTCCTTCTGGATATAATCCTTACTGACAGCTTTCATCGAGAGTAGTATGTTGCGTTTCTGTTGTGACTGTAACTATCCATGTTTGTGTAGCAATTTGATTGTAATGTGAATGTAATTTGGAGGGAGTTATAGTTTGAACTTCATTCATGGAAAGCCATATTTTCACATAGGAATGGCATGAAGAAATGATGTCAAAGATCAGGTTTCTGTCGACGTGCAATAGCCCTTTTTTAGTTGAGGTGGAAAGTAACTAGAGACTGTACCAAAAGTCTTTGAAGGGACATTGTATGCACATGCGCATGAAGGTAAAGTCTTATTCTTTGCATTTTTTAAATGTTTCTGTTTAGTTTTTAGCTTGTAGCTGATTTTGTGCACCCCAAATTGATTGATGCATGTTTATAGCTTGATAAAGTTGTCTTTCAAAGCTACTAATTCCTTTGGGTTACATTGGTTTGATAACTTGTGTATCTGTAGTTATTTCTACCTTCTCTGTAGTGGGAAGAAATCGTTTGATGTAATTGTTTTATTTGTTGTAAAATATCGTAGACCGATGCTTTTGATGTTTGTCAGTTTCGTGGGGTCTTCTATTCAGTTATTTTTCATAGCCACCTGAACTGTTTGATATTTATGGCTATTCTATGTGAATGGAGCAAGTGTGACAATTTTTTATCCAGGGGCAGATATATCTGTGTAGAGTCAGACTTGCCTAATTATGTCCAGGGAAAGTGCAACGTACTTTTAAATGAGGTTATGAGAGTTTTTATGTTTTTATCATACTTGCTTGTTTTGACCATTGTGTAATACACTTTCGAATAGAAAATTTTTAAGAGGAAGAGGGTCAGGTGGATAGAAGTGAAAGTAGAAACATTGAAATGGGCGTGAAAATAACATCAGAAGTATTTTCTTTATGATCTCTCAATACTTTTTTAGAGAAGTATGGTTCAAGACTGTTAGTCAGATGAAGTTGCATGTGTAGTTCGTGACTACTCATGGAACTTGGATACTCTTTTTGCGAATTCAAATAGTAGGATATGCATTGTGAACGAAAGTACTGTTGCTTCATATATGCACATGTGGAGGCAAATGATTTTATTTTGTTTGATGCTATGAATGGTGTTGGTTATTGGAAAGATGTAAATTGTCAAGAAGGCAGAATTTTGCAGCTTAAGACAGTGTGAGGAGTGAAGATGACAACGGGGATAATGTAAATCCTGTGTATGAGAGGTTTTTTTTAGTGGGTTTGTCTTTATCTAGCTGATGAATATGATTTACACCTGCTTGGTCTGCCCTTGAATGTAGTTTGGGTTAAGCTCACCTGTCTTCTATGCATGCAAGACCGATATCCAACTTTTATGATTTGAAGTGTGATTGTGTGCACACACATCCTTTTTTGATAACCTGCTGCCTTTTAAACTCTGTTGATTGTCCTTCTTTCCATCCCTCATTGTTCCCCTCTTTGGCAGGATCACTTATGTTCTCCCTTGGAACTGGTGTGTATGGGAAAAGTGTTTGCTTTGCTCTTGCCTAGTTTGGGTTGTTCTTATTCGCTTTCCTTGTTATCTTTGGGTTGGTGTGACTGATGTGAGGAAGAAATTGTTTGATCCCCAATACACATCTCATTTGTTTTATTCGGGATGTAGCAAGACCTTTCTCTGCATCAACGATGGCCTCTTTAGAGGATGTTTGTGAAATACTCGTACACCACTGGGGAATGGGAGTCTGTTTCTGCTGCAGAAAACATGTCATTCTGGAGGTGATGTCTGATGTGGCCTGGGGATGTCTGTATGGTTCTTTTTTACCCAGATAGTGCTATTCAAGTTCCATGTAAACAAGTTTATGGCAAGCCTCAAGCTTCCCTCTTTAGATTCGTGATAAGTCATCCTCCCAAGACCCCACATTTGGTAGATAAAAGGTAAAGATGTGGTTGATTCATCTACCTTTGACTCTCTCTCTTATCACAATGTTTTACTCGTTAGATCATCTTCTTGGAGCCTAAAATTCTACATGCCGTCTAGTATTAGGATGGCTCTGCACTATTGGATTAGGATGGCTCTGGATATCGATTCTCAAGTTTGAGAAGGTCTGCACTCTTTTATCAAGATAAATAGCAGGGTGCTTGGTTCTCATATTCTATTCACTAGTAGGTCACCACAACTTTAATCTGCAGAGGCATTTGACATTACTTGGGAAGTTATGTATTCTGTTATGCATCAAAAGATTTTGTTGCAAGTTACCAGGTTTCATATTCTGCTCACTTGTAGGCTACAATAACTATTCAAGTTCATGGTTTGCTTACTCCTTGGATTGAGGTGAACCATTGTATACGCCAGGGATGTCCCCTTAGTTCAGTTTTTTTTTCTTCGCAACTGATCGTCCTTATTGCATCATTGGTCCTCGCATATGGGATGATCCTCTTTATAGCTTTTGCTTGGATGATTGTATAATTATTGGTTCCGGATTTGTGAATGATAGTATGATTTTCTTGCATGGTTTTGTGCCTTCTCTGGCTTCATGTATCCATATCTTGCACTGTTTGTCTGAGGCTTCACAAATGGAAGCCTCGTTGACATTGGTTGTGAAAGTTTTGGGACCTATCTTGGGACAATGTTAGGATTTGCAAGGGTACCTTTTTTGGCCACTTGGTATATTAGTTAGGTGTTGGGATCATATCTCCAACATCACATGTAGTGGATTCTCCAAAAAGTAGAGTAGGTCATCGGAGGGTCTCTCAATGGCCCTCGTATATCATGTATATTTTGCCATTGATTTGTTGAATTTCCTCGTCCCCAAGATCATTCACTTTATGTTTGAAATCATTCCTTTGATTGAAGCAGCCAACATGCTCTACTATGAGTTGTGCATGGAGTGTGGTTATGCAACCCCATTGCAAGGGTAGTCTTGGTGTCATTGACTTGATTAATCATATGGATACACTACCTTGTATTTGATTTTGAAATTCATCCATTCTTCATGGTCTGGATATTAAGTGCAAAATCATCCATGTTGGTACATAGCATTGAAGGTGCTTCGGAACCTGATTTGTAGTTCAAATTATTCACATAAAATTCTATGTTCACCTTGCTACTCAATTGTTCAATCTTTAAAATGCCTGCCTCCATACTTATGTTGGCATGGAAGAAATGGATATGTTGGAACTCGTTGGCTTATGAGGATCCTTGTTCCCTCTTATATATGTTTCCTCTTGCTATTTCTCTGGGATTTGATGTACATTATTTCTTTATGAAAGCTGTTACTTCTCTTGATTACAATTTGATGATGATGAGTGATGGATTTTGTTTCCTTCTCGTGTAGGGTATATGGTATTGAACCCTCGTTGAAGATCTTGGATTCTTAACTTTCGTTTTGGATCTTTAAAATTGAGTTTGACATGATAGTCGTTCCTTCAGATCCATGGACTGACACATTGAGTCCGACTGGATGTTATAATCATTAAAGAAACTGTTTATGGCCTCTCACTACTTAGTCTTGCACTCCTATGACGTTTCTTCTACATGTAATCATCATTGGGATTCATCTGGAAAAAAATAGAGGATATGTGCTTCTTGGTGCTCTTCTGCTCTCTCTTATTCTCCTCTTCATACATAAGGTAGATAATCATGCAAAATCTCTCGTCTACTTCAATTCGAAAATGAACATAACATACAAGAAAGTTAGGGCATACATATATGTCTTTGTACATGGGCCACACAAAAAGATACATTGGAAAGCTGGATTGCTCGAGTATATATGCTACTTGTGCAAATAAAGAAGATACATGTAGCAATAAAGATAAATAATTGTCCTACCAATACATCATTTCTATGAGTCAGAGAAATTGAGAAATTGCCTCATTATCCATTAGAGTCTTATGTAGAGATTGACATTCCAATAGTCGTGTTGAACTCTATATCGTGCACTCAATACGTCCTTAAAATTTTGTAGTTTGTTTGCACCTAAGACGTTTGTGAAAATATCAACAAGATTCGATGAGTGCTAGCATTCATCAAATCAATATCTTTTCGTTGAGCCGTCTTTCGAATCTAATGTTAATGCACCTTGACATGTTTGTTCTTACATAAGAAGTGCTTGTTATCACAAGATGGCATGGCAATATCTATAGTTTCATTATCTATATCATAGAGAAGTTTGTTTAGCCAATATACCTCATATATAACTCTAGTTGTTGGTATATATTCTACTTTTGTGCTTGACAATGCCACTTTGAGGATTTCTGGTTGCACTAACTTATTGCATTGCTATTAATGCTAAAAAAACAACCATTTTTGGATCTTCTATTTGACCTTTTGCAACTAGTTTGTGCTTTGGACATGTTAATCAAAACATCATAATGGTATGTGCACTTCTAAGTGTCATTTGCAATTATGTAAAACATCACCTTATCCATTGCCACTTCCTGTTCTTTCTTTCCAACTTGAAATTACTTGGCTCACTTTCTTGCACCATCATATCTTAATCTTTGCATAGTATCATGTTAATGTGATGCGATTATTACTCTTGGATCAATAATTGATGTACATTTTGCTGATCATAGTAATTGAGTTTCAAATATCTCACTCTTGGTATTCCAAGCTTATCATCTAGACTTTCGTTACCACTTAAATGACCTACATGCATGTTTATGTGAGTAGATGGATTCAAATTTTCTTTATTTTTGGTTGTTTCATGGTGTTTTTAGCACTTGAAGATCTCTCTTAGTGAAATGTACCTTAACACTAGTGTTGTACCTGGACACCTAAGTGTCCTAAAAAAGAGACAGTATTTGATGAGTTTTCTAGATTACTAGAAGGAGCCATTTATAAATGTAGCTAGGAAACATGTTAGCATAAGGATTGAATATTTCTAAAAAAAATAAAGTTTTCATTAAAGGATATAGGCAATAAGATTTCTTCACTAATTTTATGATGCTAATTTCCGTATTGATGCAAAAATTACATTGATGTTAGTGTTGATTTTTTATTAAAATCATGATTGTGCAATTTTTATTGTTGTAAATGACATAAAATCTCTTATTTCATATATGCAAATACATTTCTAGCCATAATCAAATATTTGTAATGATTTTAATTAGGTTTATGGCATAAAATTAATCGCATGTGTTATGATAATGTTATCATCTATTAATTATTTTGCAAAGTGATGGTATGAATACGATCCATGCTTTGTTATAAAAATTACTATTTTATAATCTTAAAGCTAAAAATATTTTTTTGACAACCTTAGGAGTCAAATGTCTGTGTTCTTTCTTCAAGTTGAACAATACTACTATTTCTCTATGATTAAAGTTAATATGCTAGTTTTTTCTATATAAACTAATTTATTATGTTTATAGAATTATTTTGATTGATATTATATTCTTTATATCATTGAGTAAAGCTATTTTTTTAGGATGAAATTTGATTCTCGATAGAGTGGAATATGGTTATTCAATGAAATATTGAGATTGTTAGTGGTATGTGAGATAGGTAAATAAATTATTGGTTCAAAGACATGTAGCATATTTGTATGATACTATATGATGGTTTTTGAAATATAAAACTAGCCTTTTTAGTGTTTTTACGCATGAATATCATATAAGAGGCTCCTATAGTGCTTAACTATATAATGAGCACATTATATTGTAGTAAATTTCTTATTATAAGATGTTTCTCCTAACTCACAAGACTTTTCTTAGATGATTATTTGACTTTAAATCAACATTAGAAAATTTATTCCAACATGATATTTTTTTTTCTATGGAGATATTTCGTTCCTCTCATATCTAAGTCTATAGAAAAATAGTTTTTAAAACCATATTCAATCATTTCTATATTTTGAGCTATCAAAAAAGGGTATTTAAAAAATATATATATTTTTTATTGAACATCTAGGTATAAGTCTTTATGGGGCTTGAAGTTTTTTCCAAATTTTTTTTAATTATTGCGCATGTTTTTTAAAAATAAATTTATAAGGAAAAAGGACATTGTAGTGTCCTATTTTGGTACAACACTAGTGTTAATCATATTTTTTTCAAACATGGAATTACTATTGTAGGTGCTCTAAAGTTTTTTTTTAGGCCCATTGAACACATGATTTTTGTTCTTTCTACTTTTTAACTTCATTTTTTACAATGTCATTCAACATACTTGTTTGATTGCTATACTATCCACTTGTAATAAAACAACATATTTTTTTACCTAAAACATTATTTTAAGATGATATAGTGATATCCATGTTTTCCCAATGGGTATCCAAGGAGAGACTCTTTTTTCTTTTGGATCCAATATTTGAAGGTCATTCAAAATGTGAACATAAGCAATGCAACTTAAAAAACCTTAGATGTGAATTTTCTTCTCCCCAAACTTCTCCGTAGGCTACATTCCATGGATCACACCTTCAAATGTCTATTGACGTTGGATTTTATAAGAGATCTTACCGATCATTTTCCTTACTTGCTTGTCCTTCCCACTCCTCCTATTCATATAAATCCGAGACTTGTAGCCTTCTACAGATAGGCTGAGTAGTTTGAACATTGGAGCAGACAAATGTGCTTTGAACATGCAAAAGTCCCAGAGATAAATTCAAATCACGTCAATCAAGGCTGAAATACATACACTTCATGTAAATCACCATTCAGAAGTGGAATTTTAATGTCCAACTGATGTACATTCCAACCTTGATGAACTGCAAATGCAGAAATGCTAGGAACGGTGGTCATTCGGCATGTGGGAGCAAAGGTCTCATCAAAATCAATGCCTATCTCTTGAGCATAACATTTTGCAACAAGCCTAGCCTTATACCTCTCAACTGTTCCATCAGACATACACTTCAACTTGTATATCCATTTAGTGCCAATGGCCTTTTTACCTAGAGGCAAATCATATAAAGACCAAGTACCATTCCTCGTAATAGCATCGTATTCTGATTGCATAGAAGCCATCCAATTTTTTGAATTTTTGTGCTCATAGAAAGAAATAAGCTCATTCCCATCACAAAGACTAGATGCAACCATTGCATAGCAATCTGATGCAAAAGAAGCACTATTGAACACATATGATATGAGATATGTGCATCTATTTTGCTATCTCACAAAAGTCTGCACCAGCCTTTTAGGAATAGCTTTTGCCTCCTCTATATCAGCTCTCTCATCAACAAGTGGATCATGTAAATGTGCATAAAAAATGGAATGATTTGCATCATCATGTGAAACCTATAAAGGTTGAGAAACTGCCTTATTTGGACCAACAATTGACTTTCCACGTGTAAAAAGAGGCAACAAAGTGTCATACACATCTTTGGAGCTAATTGATGTCTCCTTAGTAAATGAAAGTAATGGTTGATTTTCATCTTCCTCAAAAACATCACGCCTAACCAAAATGCATTTACTTTGTGGATGATACACACGATAGCCTTTTCTTTTATAATTGTGCTTGAACAAAATACATTTCACTGCTTTATCATCCAATTTTTTGCATTGTGGTTAAGGCACTTATGCATATGCCAGATAACCAAAGACACGAAGATGAGCAACAGATGGCTTGCGACCATGCCAAGCCTCATATGGAGTGATGGATTGCAGTGCTTTGGTGGGACACCTGTTAAGTACATATGCTGCACACATAACACCCTCAAGTCAGAAGCTATGTGGTAAAGCACGAATTTTGGCCATATATCTTGCCATCTCCATGAGAAACATGTTCTTTCATTTAGCAAATCCATTCTATTGAGGTGTATATGACATTGTAAACTCATGTTTTATCCCACATTTGTTAGTGGCTTGGTCAATCAGAGACAGGAGGTTCAATTGCATTTGTAACACCTAAGAAATATATTTTCATGCTCTCTGTGTATTGTGTTTTTCTATGTGTTCTGCAAGCCTATGCGGAGTACTATGTGCAGCATCAAGAGCTCGGTTTTCTACTATTAGAGTATCGTCGTGGAGCTCTTGAGAAGGAGAGTCCACCATGGTGCATCACCATCTAAATACTTCACTAGTATCAGAGCATCTTGACGCAAAAGATTTGTTGCTTTTGTGTGAGCGAAGCGAGCACCTGCCTGTCCACCCAAGGCTTTCTCCAAGCTTTATGAGTAAGTCAGTGACCAAGGCATAGACCTTGGCATACTTTGTCATCCGAGTCACCAAAGTCCCATTGGCTCTCTTGGATGCATGCAAGGGAGGATCTCAATGAAGGAAGAAGGAGGTTTTCGATACTTCCTGAGAGGTCACCCATCCTAATATTGTTTCCCTAGGAGCTTGCTTAATCGATAATCTCTGGCCATTAATTTACATTGTTGTGATGTTTGAAGAGGGGGCAAGACTAAGGTTCACATTACCTTGAACATATTTTGGGCCCTCAAATCTTCATTCTTTTCTTTCAAAGCCTGTTGTGAAGCATTTTTGGGGTGATTCATGGGGCCATTTTTGAGTACTTGGCACCTAGTTCTCTTTACAGAGGTTCAAGAACATCAAGAAGAGTGCTTTTTGTACTTCTTTAACAATGAATATTCACCTTTGGGGCTTTGTTTTCATCCACACTAGTAAATGTATAGGTTTCTTGAAAGGTTTTTAGTTGTGGTGGGAGAAGCCATCACAAGATTACGCAGGTTTTTTTAGCCTAACAGATAGAGTTGATAGAAACTTGTAGGTGTTGTTGGCTAGTGTTTGGGTTGTGAATTTAGTTTTTTAGTTCCATTTTACTTCATATATTGAGCACATACACACTATGTATGCTTCTATGGATACTACTTATGTACCTCCATGTGGTCATTGATATAATGGCTACATATTTGCATAAAGCCTTTGACATTGATGAAGAGGGTGCTTGTGAGGTTTTCCTAACTCAGAGACACCTAGATATCGAGGTCTCTTTGATGATGCAAGTGGAAGACTTACCCAACTTGGCCATAGGAGATGTATGATAGTTGTTCATAGGTGCTCGATAAGCCTAGTTAGCTTCTTTTGGTTAACTGATTATATATAGTGGAATTAGTGATTGACTATGCTTTACATGTCAGTACTTGCAATTTCATGAGCTTTTCACACTGTTCATATGCTCATTTTGTATAGGAGATGTTTGATTTTTTTTTTGTTTATTTTTGTTTTTTCAGCTATATAGTGGTCGATTTACTCCTTGACACACTTATTGGTGTGAGCACATATATTTGGTTGGTCATTACTGTTCATTAATCCATTTTTTTGGGGGGACCTTATTGCTTTTTTCCCAGCATCTGACTCTTGGTCATCGTTTTTTAAGGCTTAGTGGTGTTTGGATCTTCTAGCTCCATTATCATTCTGGTCAATTCTCTATTATCATGGAATCAGAGATCTCAAGCACATATGGTGTATCAAGTTCTAGTGCCATGTTCCGAGGAGAAGCTACAACTTGCAGAGAGATATCCATTTTGAGGTCCGGATATTTGATGGCACAAACTCTGCTCTATGGAAGAAGACCATAGGAGGCAATGGAAGCCAGTAAATGGAATCTCAAAGAAGCTTGCTAACATGGATCAAGATGATTGGTATGAGTTCAATAAAATGGATAGGTCTACCATTCGATTGCACTTGACAGATAATGTTTACATTACAATATTAGAATATGAAATTGTAGAGGAGCTTTGTAAGAAGTGCTGCAATACATATGAAAAAGAACTGACATCAAACAAAGTGTATCTAATTAGAAAGTTATATGATCTTCGCATGAAGGACACAAAAATGGTTGCTTCTCATATGAATGAATCTAATGCTATATTCATTATAGGCTCAAAAAATGGAGATGGATAATGAAATGAAAGCACTCTTGTTGTTATGCATGTTTCCATCCTGATGTGATACATTTTGCACAACTACTAGTAATAGTGCATCTAGTGGTAAATTGCGTATATGGAGCACTCTTGAGTGAGGAGATTCATAGAAAATCTTTGGTTGGCACTTAGAGTGGAGATGCATATAATGTTTGTGATTCTTACTAAGGTAAAATTCAACAACGTGACAAGAGAAAGAACAGGGAAAAGAATGATCAACGGAATAAGATTAGAACTAAATCAAGGAAGAGGGATATTGAATGTCATTATTTTCATAAGAAAGGACACATGAAGAAAGATAGCTATGCATTAAAGAAGGCTAAAGGTAAAGGACATAATATTGATGGGCATGTGAAGGTTGAAGAAATCAATGCTTTTTCATGATGTTGAGGTGTTGACACTTGAGAATACTGTGCCTATTGAGGCTCAGCCATCTTTCCCACATGTGGATGCTAGATTTTGATGCTTCTTTCCATGTGATACCACATAGAGAATGGTTCTCTACTTATACAACAAAGTCTCCTTGTACTATGAGACTTGCTGAATCGTACCAGTGTGACATTGTCAAGATTGGAGATGTGGTTGTGCAGCTCATTGATTGTACATAATTCAACTTGCATAATGTATACCATGTAACTCAGTTATCATGCATTTTGATGTTAGTTGGTCAACTTGATGATCTTGGTTACAAGGTGGTCTTGTATGCTCAGTCCTTTCACATATCAAAGGAAAATATGGTTATTGCAAAAGGAAGCAAAGTTGCCTCACTTTATCCTTTATTTGTATCACAAAAAGAACAATTGTTAGCTATTACTCAACAACCTATGGCTTGTATTTGGCATGGCTATTTGGGCCATATGTTTCATACTCGAATGGAAAATCTTTCTCATTCTGGATACTTACCTATGTTATCTTTCTTTGATTTTTCATTTTGTTCGCATTTTCAATGTGGCAAGCAAACTAGGAATGTGCATAAGATGCACATTGACTCTTCAGCTCAGCCTTTAGATCTTGTTCATATAGATGTGTGTGGTCCTATGCCCAGAAGGTCATTAGGTGCTTCTCTTTACTTTGTCGCTTTCATAGATGATTCTAGTAGAAATATTTGGGTATATCCTATCAAATTGAAGGATGAGATATTCCCTACTTTCAAAAAATGGCTTGCTTCAGTTGAGATTGAAAAAGAAACTAAGATTAAGGCTTTATGTTTGGATAATGGCTATAAGTATACCTCACATGAATTTAGCCTTTTCTATCATTCTATAGGAATTCATAGAGAGTTTACAACTCCTTATACCCCAGTACAAAATGGTGTAGCTAAAAGGATGAATAGAACTATTTAGGATAGAGTATTTTCTATGCTTCATCATGCAAACTTTTCACAAGTATTTTGGGCAGAAGCAGTATTGACTACTGTTCATGTGACTAACCTTTCACCTAGTACTGCCAAAGGACTAAAAGTGGCACAAGAGTTATGGATAGGGAAGCCACCATATTATGGTCATATTTGAGTTTTTGGGTTTTGTAGGTGGTGAAATGAAGTGTGTGGGTACAGGGAATGCAAAATGCACTACTCCTAGAGAATATGTAAGCACATGAACACATTACCCAAATAGACGCTTATCACTAAACCTTCAGATCAACACTAGAAACCACACTTAGAGGTAAGGATCAAGCAACGGCAAGCATAGGGCACAACACCATACTAATTAGAAGGTCAAATACAACACTATGAGAAGACAAGTGGTTATCTCGTACCACTATTAATCCGACTACAGCTGATCATACCAAGCAAGGGCATGAGAACGCAATCTCAGGGTATTCTTACACAATGGCTTCAAGGAAGCATGACGGGACTCCACTACCAGGAGCTCTAAGTTCACTCTCTCACTCTCAGCTTAACATATGGCCTATTCGTGCCCTGCATATCACACACTTTTCCACTTGCGGGTTCTCCTTTTATAGGAGAGAGGTGAGGAGCTGGTTACAACAGGAGAGTTTGTTCCATCGGGGTAGTGGGAGTTAATGCATTAGGCGGTGACAAGAGTCAGCCGTCACCTCAGCCGCCCCTGCCTCAGTGTCGGACCATGTCGTGTAATGATGAGTGGCTGGGTTCGGACCCAGCCTTGTGAGATCTACCTTGGGCATACAGTCGCCCAAATCTTCCATCCTGGCGCCCAACTCTAGATTGGGCGTGTGGTGCCTTGGCCTCTGAAGCCTTGGCCACTGAAGCCTTGGCCACTGATCCTTGGCCACTGAAGCCTTGGCCACTGATCCTTGGCCACTGAAGCCTTGGCCACTGAAGCCTTGGCCACTGATCCTTGGCCACTGAAGCCTTGGCCACTGAAGCCTTGGCCACTGATCCTTGGCCACTGAAGCCTTCATCAATATTTGGTCTACAGGTTGCCCGCCACTAGTGTCTCTCCGTCCCGGAGAGATGAAGGAAAGTAGGTCCAAATACATAGAGGGGGAGAAAAATTACATCAGAAAATGGCGGATAGAAAATTACAACATGAGAATGAATACATAATTGGCTGCAAAAGAAAAAATGAGCCCTGCTGAACAAAGTGATGTTCCAAAAGTTTTACAACGGTATCAAAATGTAACTATGACACTGTGCGAAAATAAAATACTAGAGAACTATGAGACTAGTCACAGTGAGACTAGTCACATGCAGATTCTGGTTCCTTCTGCTGGTCTTGATTAGCTTCTTGAGTGGGTTCTTCCTGTGCTGGACTGTTGTCTTTAATATCGGATGATATGAGCAGAGCCTTCAATGCACGAAATTTGGATTTTAGTGCGTCCTTTTGTTTCTTCACAGTTGTATTCTCAGCCAAGAGCTGCTTGTTTGCTGATTTTAATGCATTGTTTTCAGCCTTCAATCTTTTGGTCTTCTCTTCTTCATCCTGCAAAAATGCCTCCAAATTCTTTACCTTGTCTTCAAGTATGCGCGTGGTCTTGCACTGACTAGACATTTCAGCTATCTGCATGTACAGTTCCTTGTTGACGAGGCTTACGCGCAGAAACTCTTCACTTAACATATGAGTATAATGGGTCAGCCGATTCTCTAATCGCACACACACCTGCCTGTCTTCCATCAATTTGTTAGAAATCTCAGCAAACCTGTTCTTTGCTACATCCATTTGGCACATACCCTGTAAATGATTAGGGACTATTGGCCATACATGTTTGGTATATTTGGCATTCGTGGAGAGCTGCTCGACACTCGATGCATCAAGAAGGGGGTGTGGAGGTAAATCTGTCGGAGGGTTGTGGCGAGAAGGGGAGAATCGAAATGGGGATGGAAAAGGTAGTATGTCGAATGGGGGTGGGCAGATGGAGCTGTGAGGGATCGTAGTAGGGGGTGGTGTGTGTGTGTGAGGAATAGGTATGGATGTTGGTGGTGGGGGTGAAGGTGGCTGCGATGGTGGTTGGGGAGATGGCGAGTGGTGTGGTAGGAGTTGTGGAGGGGAGGGCGGTGGAGTGGCACATGGTGGGAATTGGATATGAATTGGATCCCTTGGGGTGTCAATGGCAACAGGAGTGGTCAGGGAGGAAGCGGGAGGTGGAGTGGGGTTGGAGTGAGATGGGGCAGTGGGCGTAGTGGGTACTCCTGAAGTGGGGGAGGTTTGTGAAGGTGGATGGAAGTGAATGGAAGAAGAGGGTTTCGACGAGGAAGTGGGTACTAACTTGATTGGAGGAAAGGGAGTGTTGGCGGATGTGCGTACCTTCTTAGAAGATCTAGCATACCCTTGTTGGTCGATAGGCAGCTTGTCAAGGAGCTCTCTGGAATCCTTTTGAAGTCTTGCCCTTCTCTTTTTGCCAGGAGTCGCCGTTTGCGGACTTTTTGATGAGATGTGGCCCGGTGCGTCTTTGCCTTTGGAGTGGAGAGCGGTAAAATATCTGTAAATGTACGACATGATATGACCACCTATCACTTTGAATGTGAGTGCCTTTTTGCCCACTTGCTGCCCATACCTCTTCTTTCTTTCTGCCAGGGACTGAAGTAAAACCTTATGGTATGGGTAGGGCTTTGCTTGGGCAAAGCAAAGAAGGGGCTCACATACCTTTACGTCCGTGAAATGCAGATTGTCCTTCAAGAGAAAAAATGCTTTGAACAATATGAGCCTCTGCATCATTACCTGGCTACAAGTGGAAGTGGAGAAGCTATTGGTACATGTCTGTAAAATGTCTGAAATGGACAACTCCGCATAGCTTCCTGCTTTTCTAGAATCTGGAATCTCTTGGGTGCCCAACATGATAGCGAGCTTCTCTTTGGTAATTCGTCCTCCAGAAAGAGAGGGGAAGGACTTGAACAGTGTCAAGATCTCCATCCCACTTGCTTGAGGATCACCAAGCGAGGGAAGCTTGGCACTTGCAATGGTGAACAAACCCATATTCTTTAATTCCTATGAAGAAAATGAACTATGAAGCTTACCACATATACTGAGGTCCAGCTTCAAGGTGATTTCGTCAGGAATGGAAACGAGTATCTCGGTCGTGGTGGCCACATTTGCTGAAGATGAAGCAGAATCTTGCTGAAGACTCGGTGCGGCTGCTGGAGTGATATGTTTGTCCGGCTGAATTTCTTGTTCCAGTGACTCTTCTGATTCTGATGGGTTTTCCTCGGAGAGCACATAAAGTGAATCACTCGAATCATCAGATGACTGTCCTGATGCACTTTCAGTGTCTGTCTTGAATTCAGAGAATGTTTCCTCTATTTCCAGTGAAGATGAGGCCATGTTGTAGATAGTGAATTGATGTGGAGCACGTCTAGCTGAGAGTGCCACCGGCTGTGGATTGCTGTGGAGCACGTCTAGCTGAGAGTACTGGCTGCAAAACACGCACCTTCGAGAGTGAATTGCAGTGGAGCACGTCTAGCTGAGAGGGCCGCCGGCAGGCTGATCGCGATGGGTTTAAGTAAGAGGAGATGGAGCGCAGAGTCGATCGGGTGGCTGAAGTACGAGGTGGTGCTGTTTATATGCTGAGGGACTTGGAGGGGTCGCCCAATTGCGAGTGAGGGGAGGTGGAGAGGTCGCCTGCGTGGTCGCCTACTGCCAGGTGGGGGAAGGTGGGAGGTCGCCCAGGGATGGGGAGATCGCCCAGGGATGCCGTGTCGCGTCGGTAGGGGGATGGGGAGGAGCTAAAGATAGGATGGGCCGTGGATGGGTCTGGGTCGCCCACGTGTGGTGCTGAGGTGGAGAGGTGGCCTGGGATGGGGTTGCCCGATGCAGAATGGTCGCCTAACTGGGGAACGAATTATGCAGACCGGTCGCCAAGTTTGTCGCCAATTATGGGTAGATGGTCGAATTAGTGGAGGAAGGGAATGTAAGAGGAGTGTCGCCCAGTCGCCAAGTTTGGGGGGACAAAATATGGTAGAGGGTCGCCCTGGAGAGGCGTGTGAGGGATGAGGGTCGCCCAAATGTCCACGGGTTTGTAATGGATGAGGGTCGCCCAATTTCCTAAATTTGGCCACCATTAGGAGGGGGTGGTCACTTTGAGAGGTTGTTGGGAGGGTAGGTCGCCCCGGGTGAGGGTCGCCCAACTCTAGGAAATGGAGGGGGTCGCCCTGTTGAGGAGAGTAGCAAGTGGGTCGCCTTGGAGAGGAATATAAGGAGGATCACCAAGAGAGGTTGAAGGGGGTCGGCCAGGGTGAGGGTCGCCCAAGAGTGTCGCCCAAGGTGGGGGTCGCCCAAGGGTGTCGCCCGAGGTGGGGGTCGCCCAAGGGTGTCGCCCAAGATGGGGTCGCCCAAGGGTGTCGCCCAAGATGGGTAATTGAGGGAGTTGGGAGGTGGGGTCGCTATGATAGCACAATGAAGGGACAGTGAAGGGAAAAAGGGAGGAGTGTCCTCGGTGAGTATGACTGAAGAGGAGGAGATACAAGTTGAGGAAGGGAGGGTGCTCATTTGAGAAGTGGAAGGAGGGGTGGGTGGTCCTGGGCGAGGGTCGCCCAATTGGAGGAAGGGTAGGGGGTCGCCTAGGGTGAGGGTTGGTGTGTGATGGGGAGAGACAAGGTGTGACGAGTTTACCTGGTCACTACAAGTGGATACCCAAGGGGTTGATGCCCAAGGTGTAATTGAAGGAGGTCCCCTACATGGTTGTTGGAGGAGGGTCGCCAGGAGGAGGATCGCCAAAGTGATCTTGGGAGAGGGTCGCCCAGTGGTTAGGTAGAGGATGGCCTAGGTGGGAAGGAAGGTGCCCAAGAAGGGGAGTCGCCCAAGTAGAGGTGTGAAGGAAGTTGCCCAAGAAGGGGAGTCGCCCAAGTAGAGGTGTGAAGGAAGTTGCCCAAGAAGGGGAGTCGCCCAAGTAGAGGTGTGAAGGAAGTTGCCCAAGAAGGGGAGTCGCCCAAGTAGAGGTGTGAAGGAAGTTGCCCAAGAAGGGGAGTCGCCCAAGTAGAGGTGTGAAGGAAGTTGCCCAAGAAGGGGAGTCGCCCAAGTAGAGGTGTGAAGGAAGTTGCCCAAGAAGGGGAGTCGCCCAAGTAGAGGTGTGAAGGAAGTTGCCCAAGAAGGGGAGTCGCCCAAGTATAGGGTCGCCCAGGTGTGAAGGAAGGTGCCCAAGTAGGGGGTTTTAGAGGTTCTAGCTTAGAGAGGTGGCCTTAGAAGAAAAAAAGCCCCCAAGGAAAAGGAAGTGTAAGCCCATGAGAGGAAGGTGGGAGTAGATGAATTAGGTAAGTGTGAGCCTAGGAGAGCAAGGTGGGAGTAGATGAATTAGGTAAGTGTAAGCCTATGAGAGGAAGGTGGGAGTAGATGAGTTAGGTGAAGAAGACAGATGAGAAAAGCCCAATATCTACATTCGTAATGATAAAAACTAACAGGCACAACATATGGGTATGTACCTATATACAAAGGTAAATACTCTCTTCTCTATTTTTCCACATAGGGTTTTAGCTTGGATTCATTGACTAAGGGGAGGATTGTTCCTGTCAGCGTGGAGATTTGTACTGCCCCTTTTGGAAGTGTTCGTATGACCCTAAAAGGTCCGTTCCACCTTGGCATGAGTTTCTTCTTAGCCTTCTTCTCGAATAGTCGCGGATGGTACATCAAAACTAAGCTCCCTTCCTTAATTTTTGACTTCCAGAGGTTGGCATCATGATTTTGTTTCCTTTTTTCTTATACTGTCACTAGAGTATCATTGCCTATCTTTCTCTTTTCTTCTAGAAGTTGCAGCCTTACAATGTTTGCTGAAAGAGTGCTAGTAAGCTCAGGAATTCGATTGATTCCCACTCGGTTGGAGCCATGCAAGAATTCAAAAGGAGCAATTGCTTGTAATCCATACAATAGTTCAAATGGAGTATGACCTGTTGTGGCTTTAAAAGAGGTTCTATATGCCCACAAGGTTCCAAGATATGCCTGTCCCCAAGTATTAGGAAATTGTAAACATGTTTTCCTTAGTAGGAGTATAAGGACCTTGTTTGTGCTCTCTGCTTGCCCATTTGCCCTTGGGTAATAAGCACAGGACTTCTTATGGAAAATTTGATACCTGTTAAAAATCAAAGTCAACACCCTATTGACGAAATGGGACCCTTGATCTGTTGTCACCTCTATTGGACACCCATATCTGCAAAAGATATAATTATACAAGAAGTGAGCTACCGTTTCTGCAGTGCAATCTTTACTCGCTATAACTTCAGCCCACTTAGTAGCATAATCGGTCGCCACTAAAAGATACTTTGCACCTGAATCTTGGGCTACTGGGAAAATAGGGCCGACAAAGTCTAGTCCCCAGTGCTCAAATGGTTGCCAAGCCATAGAGATATTGAGTGGCTGATTTCTTTGTCGTGTTGGTTTGGGCGCACATCGTTGGCAAACATCACATGCCTTGGCAAACTTAGTGGCATCTCTAAAGAGATATGGCCACCATAGGCCGCTTTGGAGGATTCTGAGTGCAATGATATGTCCCGGAAAATGACCACTAGACTTTCCTTCATGTGCCAATTGAAGAACACTTTCCGTTTCATGTGGTTGAAGACACCTTCTGTACATCCCATCAGGGCCAACCTTATAGAGGGTCCTTTGCCATAATAAAATTCTTACTTTTTAGGAGGAGTCTACGCTTTTCCAATGGAGTGGACCCAGTATGAAATTGGCCCTTCCCTAGAAGGAGAATTAAGTCATCATACCATGTTGGTGCCATACTTACTTTGTAGATTTGGCTGTCGGGGAAATCATCTTCTACTCCCTTTGTTGCTTGTCCCGGATGCCTCATGCGAGAGAGATGGTCTGCAATGACATGCTGCCTACCGCTTCTCTGTATGATTTCAAAATCAAATTCTTGGAAGAGAAGCAACCATCTCCATACTCTTCCTGCAACTTGCGGCTTATTCAACAGATATTTTAAAGCCTGATGGTCCGTAATTATGGTGAATGTAGTGCCTAAAAGATAGTGCCTGAATTTTTTGAGGGCAAATACAATAGCCAATGCTTCCCTTTCTGTGGTGCTATAGTTCTTTTCTGCTTTTGAGAGGAGTCTACTTGCATAGTGAATGGGTTGATCTAATTTGTGTACCTGGCTTGGTTGAGTCAGTACCGCTCCTACCGCATACAAGCTTGCATCTACATGCACGTGGAATGTTTTTGACCAATTTGGTGAAATGAGTATGGGTGCAGACGCCAACCGTTGTTTTAGATAAGTAAATGCTGACTCCTCTTCTTCAAACCATTGGAAAGGAAAACTTTTGCTTGTAAGTCGTGAAAGTGGTCGTGCTGCCTTGGCATACATGCGTATAAACTTGCGGTGATATCCTGTGTGCCCGAGAAAGCTTTGGACCTCTTTGGCATTGATAGGTCTGGGAAGCTTGAGAATTGACATTACCTTATCCGGATCTGGAGTCATGCCTTTTGCAGAGACCACATGTCCTAACAGGGTACCTTGAGTTACCAAAAAATGACATTTGTTAGGGTTAAGTTTCAAACCTGTTTCTCTGCAACGCTTGAACACTTGTTCTAATTGCTTCAAATGTTCTGGCACATTTTCTACTGCAGTAGTGCAGGCTGCTCCAGAGAAGGTCGAAAAGTCGTCCATAAAAATTCTTAAGAATTTTAGGAGCAACTTGTTGAAGATTAGGTACACTGTCCTATTAAAAGTGGCTGGTGCATTTCTAAGACCGAAAGCCATTTTGGTGTAGATATAGGTTCCCCAAGGAGTTACAAAGGCTGTTTTTGGCTGATCGTTAGGATGGATTTCTAGTTGATTGTATCCACTGAAACCATCCATGAAACTGTATAGCATGTGTCCCGCTACATCTTCAATCACTTGTTCAGAAAAGGGAGTGGGAAACCCGTCAGGGATGGTTACCTTATTTAATGCTCGGAAATCCACGCAAACTCTGATTTTATTAGGCTGCTTCTTAGGTGCTATGACCATAGAGGACAACCATTCGGAATGCTCTACTGGGACTATGATTCCTGCTTCTTCCATTTTCTGGATTTCCCTTTTGACTGCTTCTGCATATTTGGGATTTAGCCTATACATCTTTCCTCTAATTGGCCGAGCTTCATCCACTAGAGGAATAGTGTGTATTCCGAGTTCTTTTGGTATTCCTGTCAAATCCTTGTAACTCCATGCAAATATATCTTTAAAATTCTTCATGAATGTTATTACCTCTGTGAGCAGAAGAGGGTGTTCCCATAACCAACTTGCGAGTAAAAGATTCTGTGGATGTCCGTCTTCCCCCAAGTTGACTTCTTTAACTGGCTCCACAGGTGCCTCTTCCTCAGCCTTGAACATCGTCTGCTCTGTGAATGCTGGACTATCATTGATAGTGATTTCTTCGGACTTTTCCTGTGTCCATCCTACTGGAACTTCTGCTAATGGAAAAATGCTTTCCACTAGTTTTTCGTCTGTTTTGCTTGATTCAATCTTATCTTCCCCTTCAACTCTTTTCGGAATTTTACCTCTTCGAAAATCTTTGGCTGGCTCGCCCAAGACTACAGACTCCACAATAATATGTTCATCTGCCTCTTTATTCATGATTGCTACCGTGAAACATGTAACATTGTTGGTCTCTTCTATCCAATCCATGATGTCCCCTAGTTCTTCATTGGATAGATTTTCTCCTTCATCAACTTCTTCCTTGATGTCATGTGGTGTCGTCTCACATGGTTCTGTGTGAGACGTTCCGGATGCCGTTCCGGATGCCCATTGAGCCGCCCAGCCAATTGTAGGAGTAGCCCAAGGTGGCGGATAAGCTACCCATTCAGGTGCCCAATGTGGGGATCTTTGAGGAGCCCAAGCTTCTGGGGCGACCCAGTTATTCGGAGGCTGAGGCACCCAGCTTGGACTATGAGGTGGAGTCGCCCAGGTGGAGGAGGGTGGAGGCTGCGCCCAAAGAGGAGGTTTAGTCGCCCAATTATTGAAGGGTGGAGGTGGAGTCGCCCAGCTGGAGGAGGGTGGAGGAGGTTCAGTCGCCCAATTATTGAAGGGTGGAGGTGGAGTCGCCCAAGTTTGATTAAGAGTTGGAGAGGGAGTCGCCCAGTTGGGAAGAGAAGAAACTGACACCTCTTGATTTTCCAAAACCCATGGAGGAGGAGAAGTGGCCAAAATGTCTGCTCCCTCTGGAATGGTTCGTGGTTCCTCTTCTCTAGTGCTATTATTTTCTTCCTGTGCATTCTCCTCTGGATGTAGAACAACTTGAGAAGTACCTAGGGCTTCATCTAGTCCTCCTTCCATGTGGAGTTGTCTCATCACCTTGTCTGGTCCGGCCACCCATAAGGTGTCACTTCCCCAGTCATGTACCGCTTTACTGTGGCGTAGCCATGGTCTTCCTATCAGCAAAGGAAACCCTCCCTTCACCTTAGGGAGTGTTATTACCACAAAATCCAACACAAATTTTAAGTTATGTATGGTGACTTCCACCTTTTCCACTATGCCTAATGGGCTTACTTTGCTTTGGTCTGCCAGTGATACTGTAAAGTGAGCATCTTTAGTTGGTCTCAGGTTTAGCCATGTCATGGTGTATTCCGGCATCAGATTAATACCAGATCCTCCATCAACTATCACTCCTACCAAGTGAGCTCCCTTGATACTTACAGTTAGTCTAGGACTCTTGTAATCAGTGAGAGGTGCCATCCTAGATGGTTCTGAGCTATAAGTTGATGGTACAGGTGTTTGTTGAGAAGTTAGGGAAGTGAAGCCTTGCCCGCCACTTAATATAGTGCCATGGTCTAACCCATTTATGGCAGCCATTACTTCTCCTCTGAATCCAGGACTCATTGCTAACAAGTTATATAGAGATACCTGTTGGTAGGTGCTCTGCAAGACTTGAACTGCCGTGAGGAAGCCTTCTTGGCTGTTCCTTGAAGTAGATCCATGCTGGAATTGCCTTAGGTCCTCCTTAGATACCGCATATGCTTTGTCAATAACTTGTTCATTAGTATCTTTATCTTTTTCCAGTGAGATTTTTGCTTTGTCTTGGTGGTGGTTGGCTCCATGAGAAGGTTCATGCTCCATGGTCTTTTTCCCTTTGTCTTTTGATGAATCTGTTGCTTCTTTTGCAGCGTCTTTCAAAGCTACCTTCTGTTTTTGTGCCCTTGTCATGACTCCGGAAAGTTCCTCGAGTTGGACTACTCGGGCGCTTGGAGAGCCTACATTGCCCTTATCATTAGATACTGTGATCATATGCAGGGGGCAAGAGTTACCTGGCGTGCTTGTAGAAGGCATTGACTTTGGGCAGTCCTTCGTGTAATGATCCCTTGTTTCAGGACAATTTTTGCATGGTGGAGCATCCTCAGGAAGCGAACATTTACTTTGGAAGTGTCCATACTCCCCACATCTGTAGCACATTATAGGCCTAGGTGGTCGATTCTGACGAGGTCTACCTTCTTGCCGTTGAGGTCCTTGATTGGTGTAGAAAGTTGTTACTGGAGGCGTTGTAGTGGATGGTAATGGTGGCTGCCCCAACAAAGAGGATTGAGCCACTCCTACCCATTGAGCTACCGGAGGTTGCCCTGGCATCATAGTCTGATTTCCAAGACCCTTTAGAAAATAACAATCCTTGGCCTCATGGCCACCCTTGCCACAGAACTGGCATGTTAGCTTCCTTGGACATTCGTGTGATGTGTGTCCTTGGGTACTACACAGAGAACACCACAGTCCAGTTCTTACCTCCCTTAGTGTCTTGAGTTCTTCAAGCTCTTGTCGTAATTGAGCGAGACCTTCTGAAGTTCCCTTGTCCTCTTCTCGATTCCTTTGCAGCTTCAAGGTCTCTAGTTCCTTCCTCAAGGCTGTCACCATGTCTTCATCTTGGGGAAAGGTTTTTCCCGGATGTGCTCCAAAATGGACTCGTGCAGCCTCAATCCTTGTGGCAGCTGCTTCGAATTCTCTCAAGGTGGAGTCGGGTCTCAACAGCTCTCTTAGCTTCTGCTGGGTGGACTTCGGCAAGGCCTTCTCCACCCACTTCTTGACAAGGAAATCTCCTGGTGGTTCCGGCAATCTTGCTACTAGTGACCTTGCCCGCGTCATAAGTTCTGAAAATGATTCTCCCATATGCAAGATTAGATTCTCAAGTTCATCCAAGGTTCTTTCTGTAGAGTTACCTGGTCGGAATGCATCTGTAAACTCGGTCCTCAATGCTTCCCATGTCTGGAAATGGTTTTCCGCGTACTGGCTGAACCATTTGTCCGCCAGTCCCTCAAGAGTGGATGGAAAGAGAGCAAGGAATGCGTCCTGTCGTTGTTGTAAGCCTCTGCTCTTACAAGTTGAAAGAAATCTTTGTACATGATCTTCGGGATCTTCATTAGCACCTCCGTGAAATGAAGAAAATCTGATATTGATTCTTGACAAAAGAGCGGAAAGCTCTTCTGCCATGGCCTTGTTAAGAAGAGTGCGTTGAGTTTTAGTTTTGTCGTCTAACCCTTCTACTCTAGAGACTAGGTTTGAATCTAACCCCTCGATTCTAGAGACCAGGTTAGAAACAGAGAGGCTTCTTATGGGTGTTTGGAAAAAGTCTGGCCGTCTTCTGTGATAACACTTGATTGGTGTCTTCTTAGGGTTTAGCTGCCTCTCCTTGCTAGTTCTGGTGTGGGTCATGGACCATTTTTGGGACTACTTCTGCAAGAGGAGTTCGCCCCAAGGAAGAGGTCGCCCGGAAGAAGTCTTCGCCCAAAAGAGGTTACTCCAGTGGAAAGTTGGAGGAGGGGAAGTTTGACTCCCAAGGGGCCAACACGGAGGATAGGAAGAGTGGTCGCCAAGCTAGGAGCCGGAGAGGAGGTGGAGGAATAGTCGCCCAGAAGGAGCCGGAGAGGAGGTGGAGGAATAGTCGCCAGGAAGGAGGATGAGGAGGAAGAGGGCGGTCGCCTAGGAAACCAACAGAGGAGGAGGGGTCGCCCAAGAATCCAAGAGGAGGGGAGTCGCCCACCAAAAGTGAGAAGGATGAGGAGTAGTCGCCCAAAATTGAGAAAGATGAGGAGAAGTCGCCCGGAAGGTAGGGAGGAGTAGGAGGAAAAAGGGCAGTCGCCCAAGAGGGTAGGAAGGGGGAGGAGGGGAAAAAGGTGGCTCTGGGTACTCAATCTTAGACAATTACTCAAAGGGAAGGGTACTTAAGTCTTAAGTGATTTCTCAAATAACGAGAAATCTCCAGAAGCCCTGTCCCACCGGGCGTGCCAAATTTTCACCTGTAGGTGGTGAAATGAAGTGTGTGGGTACAGGGAATGCAAAATGCACTACTCCTGGAGAATATGTAAGCACATGAACACATTACCCAAATAGACGCTTATCACTAAACCTTCAGATCAACACTAGAAACCACACTTAGAGGTAATGATCAAGCAACGGCAAGCATAGGGCACAACACCATACTAATTAGAAGGTCAAATACAACACTATGAGAAGACAAGTGGTTATCTCGTACCACTATTAATCCGACTACAGCTGTTCTTGTTCAACAACCATTGAGATGCTCTGGGTGTGTCTCACATCCACCTAATAGATATGTTCCAAGTTTGGATCTTCTTATGCTAATAGATGCTGGTGAGCCCTCTTGATACAAAAAGGCTATGAAGATAGAGGATCATATCAAATGGGAGCATGCCATGAAGAGTGAATTGGATTCTATTCACAAGAATGGTACCTGAGATTTAGTACCTTTGCCAAAGGGAAGGAAAGCTTTACCTTGTAAATGGGTATATAAGATGAAATTCACATAAGATAATGCTTCTCCAAAGCATAAAGCACGACTTGTTGCAAAGGGATTTGTTGCAATAGAGGACTTAGAGCTAGTCCAAATGGATATGAAAACTGTTTCTTGCATGGAGATCTTATAAATGAGATCTATATGGAACAACCAGAGGGTTATGTAGTTCTTTGCAAAGAAAGTGTAGGTTGTAAGATGAAGAAGGGCTTATATGGACACAATCAGTCCCCTAGACAATGGTACTAAAAGCTTGATGTTTTTATGAAGTCTCATGGCTATTCTCAAATCAACAAGGATCATTGTCTCCATACAAAGAGATGTCTAGATGAGAGCTTGATATGCTTGATACTTTATGTCGATTATATGTTGATGGTTGGGAAGTCCTCTTATGACTTGTCAATTCTCGAAAAAGAAGTTGAGTGAGTCATTTGATATGAAGGATTTTAGGAATGCCAAACATATTCTTGGCATGTACATTACTTTTGATAGGAGCAAAAGATGCATATACTTGTCTCAAAGTGAGTACATATCCAAAGTAGTTCACAAGTTCAATATGCAAGGTGGAAAGGCATTGAGTACACCTTTACCCACATATGTGAAATTGAGCAAGAATGATTGCTCCAAATCAGATAAGGAAAATGAATTCATGACCAAAATTCCTTATTAGTCTGTTGTTGGTAGTTTCATTTATGCTATGGTAGCTACAAGATGAGACATTGCATTTGTATTTAGAATCATGAGAAGATATATGTCTAATCCTTGCAAGAAGCATTAGGCATAATCCTTGCAAGAAGCATTAGGCATAATCCTTGCAAGACGAAACATTGCATTTGCAGTTAGAATCATGAGAAGATATATGCCTAATCCTTGATTTCAAGAGTCACGCTTTACCTCATAGTTTCTTGCTTGAGGCTGTTATGTGTGCAGCATATGTACTTAACACATGTCCCACTAAAGGACTACAGTCTATCACTCCATATGAGGCTTGGCATGGTCGCAAGCCATCTATTGCTCATCTACATGTTTTTGGTTGTCTAGCATATGCATTAGTGCTTGAAGAACATCGCAGAAAATTGGATGATAAAGCAGTAAAATGTATTTTTGTTGGATATAATTCTGAAAGCTAAGGCCATCGTCTGTATCATCCCCAGACTAAATGCATTTTGGTTAGCCATGATGTTTTTGTGGAAGATGCTATTCAACCCTTACTTTCATGTACGAAGGAGACATCTGTTAGCTCCAAAGACATGTGTGATACTTTGCTGCCTCTTTTTACAAATGGACAGTCTAGTGCTGGTCCTAATGAGGCAACTTCTCAGCCTTTATAGGTTTCATGTGATGATGCAGATCATTCCATTTTTTATGCAGATTTACATGATGCGCTTGTTGATTAGAGAGTTGATATTGAGTAGGCAAAAACTATGCCAAAATGGTTGGTGCAGACTTTATGTGATAGTAAATTAGATGTACCTCTGTCATATCGTACTCGTTCAGGCTCTCATAATGCCTCTTTTCCATGAGTTTGCTATGCTATGGCTGCATCTAGTCTGCGTGATGATATTGAGCCTGTTTTGTTTGATGAAGCACAAAATTCTGAACATTGGATGGCTGCAATGCAATCTGAATATGATGCTATCATGAAGAATTGTACCTGGTCTTTATGTGACTTGCCTCCTTAAAAAGGCCATTGGCACTAAGTGGGTATACAAGCTGAAGCAAAAACCTGATGGAATAATTGACAGGTATAAGGCTAGGCTTGTTGCAAAGGGTAATGCGTAGGAAAGAGGCTTTGATTTTGATGATCCCTTTGCACCTACTTGTTGAATGACTACTATTCATAGCATGTGTGCACTTGCATCTCATCATGGTTGGAATGTACATCAATTGGACATTAAAACAAAATTTCTGAATTTTGACTTGCATGAAGAAGTGTATGTTTTTTAGCCCCGTGGCTTTGTGCCGAAAGGGCATGAAAACTGTTGGAGTTAGACGTCTACGGAAGCACGCGAACAACACAAGGAAGAGGAAGAAGCTTGGAGCACAACACACAAGACTGAATGTATTACTAGAGAATGTACAAAGATAAGTAGCCCATTAGGGCAATAGGCGTATATACAAGCCGGGGGAAAAAAACCTCCTAAAGAGGGAAAAAAGTTCCCCGGCGGTCCTAGAGTGTTCACACACACATCACTACCTAAATATATCAACAAATCCCCCCTGGGAGTGATGCGGTGAACAAGGAGCTGGCACTCATGTATAAGGAAGTGCCGAGCTATGTGGAAATCACTCCACAAAAGGAAGTAAGCCCAAAGCTTTGCGGAAAGCTTCAAACTTCTCCCTAGGCAGAGCCTTCGTGAAAAGGTCTGCAATGTTCTCCTGCGTGGGCACATATGCCAAGCTGATCTCCCGAGCAGAGAACCTCTCCCTGACATAGTGATAATGCACCTCAATGTGCTTAGTGCGAGCATGGAACACAGGGTTCCTCGCAACTGCCAATGCGCTCTGACTGTCAGTGAAGATGGTGGTGGCAGAAGACTGGCCAACACCCAAATCAGCCATAAGGCGTCTGAGCCACACACACTCAACAGTCGCTGTGAAAGCTGCCCTATACTCAGCCTCACAACTGGAAGTGGCCACAGTAGGCTGCTTCTTGCTCAACCAAGATATACATGAGCTACCAAGCATGAAGCAAAAACCACTGGTGGACACACGAGTGTCATAGCAACCAGCCCAATCTGAGTCAGAAAAAGCATGCAAATCTGGCAGTAGTGATCCCCCCTTGGGATAAAACAACCCAAGTAGCCGAGTACCACTCAAGTAGCGAAAGATGCGCTTAACCGCTTTCCAATGCGTGACTCCTGGGCAATGCATAAACCTGCTCATCTGTGAGACAGCAAACTGAATATCTGGCCGAGTAATGCATAAGTAAATCAAGCATCCAACAGCCTGCTGATAGAGAACAGCATCAAATGCATCTCCAGCATCATGAAGACTCAATCGTAAACCTGTCTCCATAGGAGTGGCAATAGGCTTACAGTCTTCAAGGCCAAAACGCTGCAATAATGTGTCAATATATTTCGTTTGACACAAAGCCATTCCACCATCAACTTGCATAAACTGAATGCCCAAATAGTGATGCAAATGCCCCAAATCAGACATCTCAAATGAGGCATGCAAATCAGCCTTGAAATCAGCAATATGCTTCTCAAGAGGACCAGTGAGCAGCATGTCGTCTACATAGACAACAATGATCAAAAGCACATCATTAGCACGCTTAACATATAAGGTGCTTTCAGTTGGACTGTTCTCAAAACCATGTGCAATCAGATAGGCATGTATTTTTTCATACCAAGCACGTGGTGCTTGCTTTAAACCATATAACGCCTTCTTTAACCTGCACACCTGGTTTTCATGCCCTTTCTGCACAAAGCCACGGGGCTGAAAAACATACACTTCTTCATGCAAGTCACCATTCAGAAATGCTGTTTTAATGTCCAACTGATGTACATTCCAACCATGATGGGCTGCAAGTGCACAAATGCTCCCAACAGTAGTCATACGGCATGTAGGTGCAAAGGTCTCATCAAAATCAATGCCTCTTTCCTGCGCATAACCCTTTGCAACAAGCCTAGCCTTATACCTGTCAACTGTACCATCAGGTTTACGCTTCAGCTTGTATACCCACTTAGTGCCAATGGCCTTCTTGCCAGGAGGCAAGTCACATAAAGACCATGTACCATTCTTCATTATAGCATCATATTCAGATTGCATAGCAGCCATCCAATTTTCTGAATTTTGTGCTTCATCAAAAGAAATAGGCTCATTCTCATCACAGAGACTAGATGCAGCCATAGCATAGCAATCTGATGCAAAGGAGGTACTATGAGAGCCTGAACGAGTACGATATGACAAAGGTGCATCTAATTTGCTGTCACGCAAAGTCTGCACCAGCCATTTTGGCATAGTTTTTGCCTGTTCAATATCAGCTCTCTCATCAACAAGTGCATCATGTAAATCTGCATCAGAAATGGCATGATCTTCATCATCATATGAAACCTGCAAAGGCTGAGAAGTTGCCTCATTAGGACCAGCGCTAGCCTGTCCACCTGTAAAAAGAGGCATCAAAGTATCATACATGTCTTTGGAGCTAACAGATGTCTCCTTAGTACATGAAAGCAATGGCTGAATAGCATCTTCCACAAAGACAACATCACGGCTAACCAGAATGCGTTTAGTCTGTGGATGATACAGATGATAGCCTTTACTTTCAGAACTGTACCCAACAAAAATACATTTTACTGCCTTATCATCCAATTTTCTGCGATGTTGTTCAGGCACTAATGCATATGCCAAACAACCAAAAACACGCAGATGAGCAACAGATGGCTTGCGGTCATGCCAAGCCTCATATGGAGTAATAGACTGCAACGCTTTCGTGGGACACCTGTTCAGTACATATGCTGCACACATGACAGCCTCAAGCCAGAAACTATGTGGTAAAGCCTGACTTTTGACCATGCACCTCGCCATCTCCATGAGTGACCTGTTCTTTCGTTCAGCAACTCCATTCTGTTGAGGTGTATACGGCACTGTACACTGGTGTTTTATCCCACGTTCAGCCAGAAATGCATTAAAATCTGAAGACATATATTCCCCCCCTCGATCAGAACGGAGGGTGCCCATTTTACATGCTGACATATTTTCAGCCAAAACCAAAAACTGTTTGAAGCACATGAACACTTCGGACTTTGCTTTGAGTGGATATACCCATGCATGCCTGGAAAAATCATCAATGAAAGTCACGAAGTAAAGGTAATTTCCAAAAGAGGGTGTCTGCATAGGACCACAGACATCACTATGTACAAGCTGCAATTTCTGCATAGCCCGAACTGAACCATCTTTTGGAAAGGAAGAACGCTGCATTTTGCCCAAAATACAGCCTTCACAAACATGTTTTCCAGGTGCCTCAAGTTTGGGCAAAGAGGACACCATTTCAGATTTCTGCAGGCGTAACAAACTAGCAAAATTCAGATGACCAAAGCGTGCATGCCAAAGCTTTGCATCTGACATAGCCTGAGAATCATGAACTGCACATGCCGAATCATTCAGAGATTTTTCATAGTCTATGAGCTTATACAGCCCACGACATAAAATGCCAGAAGCAATAATCACATCGCCATTTGAGAGATCATGGACTGTACACCTGTCATCAACGAATTTCACAACCAAGCCAATCTTGGCTAATGCAGAAACTGATAATAGGTTCTTTTTGATCCCTGGCACAAATAAAGCATCTGACAAAGTGAAAGAACTACCATCAGCAGTAGTCAGAATGATCTTACCAACTCCCATAACAGGATAAGAGGAGTTATTGGCGCATGTGACAGTATTCCCTGTAGGGGCAGGCTCGAGTGAAGAGAAGAAACTGTGCTGCGAGGTAATATGTTTGGTTGTCCCACTGTCAAAGTACCAAACATCTGAGTCTACTACAGACATGCACTGATCATGAGAAGATGGGTCAAAACTGCAAACAGTAGTAAACGCCCATTCTTCTTCCTGCACAAGATTTGCAGACTCTGTTTTTGGTGTAGAGGCCTCTGCAACAACCATTCCAGCCTCTTTCTTCTTTGCCTCTTTAGCAGCCAGTTTTGGACAGTTCTTTATAATATGATCATTTCCTTTACAGTACTTGCAGAACAATTTCTGCTTTTCTGATTTCTTCTCATCTTTATCCTGGTTCTTCGATTGTGCAGCATTTGCAGATTTCTGCTTACTAGTAGAAGAGCTCCATTTTCCTTTGCCCTTCTGACTAGCCAGGAAAGCTTGATCTGCAACACGCATAATGGACCTATTCTGCCTGGACTGATCTTCCTGCAACAGAACAGAGACTAATTCCTCAAATGACAAGGCATTCGGATTGCCTTTCATCATCACTCGAAGAGTAGAGGCAAAACTCTGATATGAATCAGGAAGGCCATTCAGAACGGTCTGCACAAGTGAGCTATCTGGTATAACCTCATCAGCAGAAATCAATTGTTCCTTAAGGTCTTTGATCTTTGTAAGAAAACTGTCCATCGAATCACCTTCATTCATGTGCTCACTCTCCAACTGTTTTCGGAGGTAAGCAACACGAGCCTCATTCCTAGCCTGGTACAAAGTGGTAAGTGTATCCCAAGCATCCTTTGCTGTTCTGCAAGAGCGAATGTGAGGAATAATGACACGTTTGACAGACAAAGCTATCAATGCATATGCCTGGGCATCTCTGCCATCCCAACGAATCTGCTCTGCAGTAGGTGCAACAAAAACAGCAGCACGAACAGGAATCTGCGGAATATCATCTTCGACACCATCTTCATCAGCTCCAACACCTGTATTTGCAGTACCTGTCGTTACAGGTGTAACAGGACGTCTTTCAACACCCTGCACAATGTTCCACAATCCTTTTGCAACCAGTACATGTCGCATCATATAAGCCCATAATGGGTAGTTGGTACCATCCAACTTATCCTCAACAGCCAAAATACGGAATACATCACTGCTTTCAGCCATGGCCGGTGACTAAAATACCTTGATGCAGAAAATTGACTGTATCTCAAAAAGTTGAACAAAACTATCCAGACGAGTTCTGCTAGACCTGTAGCAGACTTCGAGACGCTTAAACTGGCGAACAGAAACTGGTATATACCTTTGGCACAAAAGGACGAAATAGCCTACACAAGCACTGTGATAGTGCGTTCGGAGGCCGAAACGAGCTCAGATCGCGATTTCAGCACCACAGAGCGAAGCAGTTTTGATCTCGAAAACACCCTGAGTATGCTCACCAAATTTTGTGCGAATCTGAGACTGCAAACAGAGGAGTGTCGACGGCGCCCTAGAAGAATCAACGACCTGTTCTGATACCAATTGTTGGAGTTAGACGTCTGCGGAAGCACGCGAACAGCACAAGGAAGAGGAAGAAGCTTGGAGCACAACACACAAGACTGAATGTATTACTAGAGAATGTACAAAGATAAGTAGCCCATTAGGGCAATAGGCGTATATACAAGCCGGGGGAAAAAAACCTCCTAAAGAGGGAAAAAAGTGCCCCGGCGGTCCTAGAGTGTTCACACACATCACTACCTAAATATATCAACAAAAACCAGGTGTGCAAGTTAATGAAAGCATTATATGGTTTAAAGCAAGCACCACGTGATTGGTATGAAAAGATACATGCCTATCTCATTGCACATGGTTTGGAGAAAAGTCCAACTGAAAGCACCTTATATGTTAAGTGTGCTAATGATGTGCTTCTGATCCTTGTTGTGTATGTTGATGACATCGTGCTCACTGGTCTTCATGACATGCATATTGTTGATTTTAAGGCTGATTTGCATGCCTCATTTGAGATGTCTGATTTGGGGCATTTGTATCACTATTTGTTCTTTCAGTTTATGCAAGTTGATGGTGGAATGGCTTTGTGTCAAACGAAATTAATTGATACATTATTGCAGTGTTTGGCCTTGAAGACTATAAGCCTATTGCCACTCCTATGGAGACAGGTTTATGATTGAGTCTTCATGATGCTGGAGATGCATTTGATGCTGTTCTCTATCAGCAGGCTATTGGATGCTTGATTTACTTATGCATTACTCGGCCAGATATTCAGTCTGTTGTATCACAGATGAGCAGGTTTATGCATTGCCCAAGTGCCAAGCATTGGCATGTGGTTAAGCGCATCTTTTTCTACTTGCATGGTACCCTGCTACTTGGATTTTTTATCCCAAGGGGGGGTCACTACTGCCAGATTTGCATGCTTTTTTTTACAGTGATTGGGTAGGTTGCTATGACACTCGTGTGTCCACTAGTGGATTTTGCTTCATGCTTGGTAGCTCATGTATATTTTGGTTGAGCAAGAAGCAGCCTACTGTGGCCACTTCCAGTTGTGAGGTTGAGTATAGGGTAGCTTTCACAACGACTATTGAGTGTGTGTGGCTCAGACGCCTTATGGCTGATTTGGGTGTTGGTCAGTCTTTTTCCACCACCATCTTCACTGACAATCTGAGCGCATTGGCAGTTGCAAGGAACCGTGTGTTAACTGCTCACACTAAGCACATTGAGGTGCATTATCATTATGTCAGGGAGAGGTTCTCTGTTGGGGAGATCAGCTTGGCATATGTGCCCACACAGGAGAACATTATGGACCTTTTTACGAAGGCTCTGTCAAGGGAGAATTTTGAAGCTTTTTGCGAAGATTTGGGCTTACTTCCTTTTGTAGATTGATTCCACATAGTTTGACACTTCCTTATACATGAGTGCCAACTCCTTGTTCACCACAACACTCCCGGGGGGATTTGTTGATATATTTAGGTAGTGATGTGTGTGAACACTCCGAACCACCAGGGCAAGTTTTTCCCTCTTTAGGAGTTTTGTTTCCCCCGGCTTGTATATATGCCTTTTGCCCCAACATGCTACTTATCTTTGTACATTCTAGTGGTAATACATTCAGTATTGTGTGTTGTGCTCCAAGCTTCTTCTTCTTCCTTTGCTGTTCGCGTGCTTCGGCAGATGTCTAACTCCAACATTGTGCTTTGTACTTGGCTATGCTACCATCAACATTTGCTTTATCTTGTAAACCCATCTGCAACCTATGGGTTTCTTTCCTCATGGCAATGGAACCATCTTCCATGTTTCATTTCCATAAAGTGCACCCATCTCCTCATCCATAGCTATCTCCCAATCTGCATTTCCAATTGCATCTTCAAAACAACAAGGTTCAACATCTTGTATTACCTTAGTCATGTAGGCACAATGATGAGCCATGTAACTATCAGATGTCAATGGTTGCATTGAATTTCACATCCTCCCAGATCATCTTGGTCCTAAGTCACTTCTTCTTGTTGTGTCATTTGCATATGTCTTTCTTATTCATGGAGTTTCCACAGAGGGCAATCGAAGTTCCTCATCAAAGCTATTTTTTTTTGAAGCGCTTGAATCTCCATCAATTTCTTCAAAACCTATAGATGTTTTACTACCTGTAGAAATCTTTTCTTTACCTTTCTTGGATGTAATTGATGAATTTTTTGGATTGAAATTTCCACCTAATCTTCCACTCCATGGATTTGAGTTGGAACTATTGCTTGGTGATGCATCTAGTCCACTCAAAACTTGAGATTCTGCACTTGATTTTTCAGTATTTTCTTTATCATTTGGTTCAAGATTAAGTCCTTCTTTGGCATCCACATAGAAGCTTGACATTTCATCAAACATCATATCTTTGCTTACCTTCACATGTCATGTGAGTGGGTTATATCATTTATATCCTTTTTGCTCAAGGGAGTACCCAATGAAGATACATTTTTATGCTTTTGGATCAAGTTTTGTCCTCAAATTATCTAGAGCATGTACATATGCAATAAAGCCAAATACTTTCATATATGATAAGTTTGGCTTTTTACCTATAAACTTGTCTTCATGTGTAACTTGATGTACAAAAACAGCCGGAGTTCTATTCATGATGTATACATCAATGTGCATAGCTTTTGCCCAATAAAAATGAGGCCTATTTTTCTCAGCCATCAAGGTTCTTGTTATTTTTGCATTCAACAATGCTATTCTGTCAGTGAAATCCATGAATTTTTTAGAAACTATTGGAATCATTTGACATGTATTCACCTGCTTTGTTAGATCTTAATGTCTAAATATACCTCCCTATCTACTTTTCCACCATAGCCTTAAAATTCTAGAAGTGAGTGAACACCTCACTCTTCTCTTTCATGAAGTATATCTATACTTTCTGTGTATGGGCATCAATGAAAGTGACATAAAACCTACTGTTTCCCATAGATGTGGTCATTATAGGACCCCAAACATCTGTATGCACTATTTCTCGCACATTCTCACTAACAAGCTTGTAATACAAAAATGATGCCCTTGTCTGTTTACCAAATTGGTATGCTTCACATAACTTTTGCATCTCTGGAATCTTGAAATTTGGTAGTCCATTGACAAGATCCTTTGACTGCATCAACTTCAGCCTTTGCAAATTTGCATGTCCAATTCACTTGTGCCAAATCTCTATGTTAGCAATAACACATGTACCTTTTGCAAACATGGCTACATTCATTTAAGGAATTTTCACATTTAAGGTGAACATTCTACCCACTTTGGCGATTAGCCTTCCATTCTGTTTGTACTCATTTACATATAAACCATTAGCATTTAACTTGACTTGTAATCCTTGATCAACCATTTGTCCAATAGAAACCAGATTCTTTGTTATACTAGGAAGATGCAATACATTAGATAGAAGTTCTGAACTGCTTATATGCAATTCCTAAACCACAAAGACACGTTTCCACCTCATCATCAACATCTACATTGATGCCATTAGATGAAAGTGACTCCCATATGATTTTGATTTTCAAGGTGTAGTCACTTATTGATATGCTCTTTTTTCCACTGTATGTAGCTTGTCCTTGAGTTGCAATTTCCGTGCCTTTGTATTGGTGTTATACAATATGACCAAAAGGTTTCCAAGCCTCTTTCAGAGTTTTGGCATCCTATATGTATGTGCCCAATCATGCTATCTTGTATGCAAATAGACATCCAATACATTCCTTCTGTGCTGCTTGATTCCAGTCTTGATATGCTCTTAACTAGTCCACAATCCAATTCCTCTCTAGTAACTATGGAGCATTTTCATTCTCTCCTTCAATGTATCTCAAGTAGCCTTTTCCCATCAGGAAGTTTGTCATTTCGAATCTCCAAGCATGAAAGTTGTTCTTGCCTGACTTATTGCTCATAAGTTGACTCATTCCATCTACATTTTCCATTTTTGCAGCAATTCACAACAATGCAAAGACACTAGAAGCAGTACCTCTACATGAATAGTGTCACACTGTGGTGTGATAGTTGGATTTCATAAAAACAAAGTTTTCTTGTACCAATGGTACACAAAATTGCTTGAAATTCCTAGATCTCCAATATTTGAGTGTTGACAAATAAAATACAAGTTATAGTTTAGTAGACTAACTTGGTTTTTCTGTGGGCTCCACCATAAGGTCTCAAAACAAAGGCTGAGATGGTTTCGAAACTGAAACCTATGCAAAACAAGTGACCCTAAAGGGCTCACTTACAAAAATATTCGCATGCCTTCTACCTTCACATCAAATTTTGTAGAAACTTGAGATGGTTTGGGAAGCGCATATTCTCCATACCTTCTCATGTACTCTTCACTATCGTCCTTCTCCACGAGCTCTCTACAATGACACTACCTCTAATACCATGTCAAAAAGGAGATAAGGAAGATAGCTCTAACACACTGTCACATACAAAGAGAGGAGCACACATAGCTTGAGGCAAGAAAGAATAATCTCCTTCTTCTTCGTCTATTACATAAAAAGAATATACAAGAATGACCTAATGTCGCAATACAACCAGTAAAATATATAAAGAAAAGTATACAAGGAAAAACCTAATGTCCATGAATGAGTGAGTTGGAAAGAAACAAATGTGCCATCACTCTCGATAGATAAATGTAGTAAAGCTCATTAAAGCATCCCTCACAAATACCAGCATGACCACTATACATGTTAGAGAAATGAAAAAGTAATACATGTCATCCTCAATCATCACATGTTGAGCTTGATATCTCAATATTTATGATAGGTTCTTCCATCTTACGAGGTTCATACTTGAGTGGGAGGTATATCACCGTTGGTTTGGCATGTATTGCCATCAATTTTTTGCATGTGTATTTGATGTTTTCTATGGTTGGATTAGTGAAAATTGATGACATAATATTTGTTCTTTTTTATATTTTTTATGATTTCTTAGTTTACAAGGGATTGCCATGAATACAGACGAAATCATCTTGAACCTTAGATTCTATCTGAATTTCTATATCTCATGATTTGTTCAGAATTATGAAAAAGTAATGCTAGCATCACATCTCAAATGTGCCAAAACCCTAAGATTGATTGTCTACTTTCCTGATTCTTGTTGGAGTCTGAGGTCTATGAAAGCATGCAAACAACATAAGGAAGACAAAGAAGCTTCGAGCACAACTTACAATACAGAATGTATTACCATTAGAATGTACAAACATAAGTGACCCGTTAGGGCTATAGGCGTATATACAAATCGGGGGGGGGGGGGGCTCCAAAGAGGGAAAAATGTGCCCCTTTGGTCCTAGTGTGCTCACACACATCTAAATATGGCAACAAATTCCCCCCTAGAAGTGATCCAGTGAACAAGGAGTTGGCACTCATGTATAAGGAAGTGCCAAGCTATGTGGAATCAATCCACAAAAGGAAGTAAGCCCAAAGCTTTGTGGAAAGCTTCAAACTTCTCCATAGGTAGAGCCTTTGTGAAAAGGTTTGCAATGTTTTCTTGTGTGGGCACATATGCAAATTGATCTCTCTAGCAGAGAACCTCTCCCTAACATAATGATAGTGCACCTCAATGTGCTTAGTGCGAGCATGGAACACATGGTTCCTCACAATTGTCAATGCACTCTAATTGTCCGTGAAGATGGTGGTGGCAGAAGACTGACCAACACCCAAATCAGCCATAAGGGGTCTGAGCCACACACACTCAACAGTCATTGTGAAAGCTTCCCTATACTTAGCCTCACAACTAGAAGTGGCCACAATAGGATGCTTCTTGCTTAACCAAGATATACATGAGCTACCAAGCATAAAGCAAAAGCCACTAGTGGACACATGAGTGTCATAGATGTTGAGATGGTGGTGGCAGAAGACTGACCAACACCCAAATCAGCCATAAGGGGTCTGAGCCACACACACTCAACAGTCATTGTGAAAGCTTCCCTATACTTAGCATCACAACTAGAAGTGGCCACAATAGGATGCTTCTTGCTTAACCAAGATATACATGAGCTACCAAGCATAAAGCAAAAGCCACTAGTGGACACATGAGTGTCATAGATGTTGAGATATCAAGCTCAACATGTGATGATCCAGGATGACACGTATCAGTTTTTCATTTCTCTGACATGTATAGTGGTCATGCCGATATATGTCAGGGACACTTCATTGAGATTTATTAGATTTATCTACCGAGAGTGATGGCACATTTTTTTCTTGCCAACTCACTCATTCGCGGACATTAGTTTTTTCCTTATGTACGTCTTTATATATTGCACTTGTTGTATTCTTGTTTTAGGTCATTCTTGTAAATTCCTTTTTATGTAATAGAAGAAGAAGAAGAAGAGGATTATTCTTCCTTGCCTCAATCTGTGTCTGTGCTTCTCCTTGAGAGTGAGAGTGTGTGTGTGAGCTCTCTTTCTTATCTCCTTCCTTGTGACATGGTATCGGAGCCAGCATGGCTATAGAGAGCTGGTGGAGAAGGCAGCGGTGAAGAGTACGTAGCAAGGCACAGAGAAAATCGATTCACAAATGACCTCCATTTGCCATCTCCACCTCCATTTCGAGCCCACAAGGTGGGGCCCATAGAAAAACCAGGTTAATTTCAGAAACTGTAACTTGCATCGTGTTCAACAACACTCAGATATTCAAGATCGAGAATTTCAAGTGATTCTGTGTACTATTGATACACAAAAACTATGTTTTTCTCAGATCAAACTGTCACGTCATAGTGCGAGAGTGTTCAAGCAGAAGTGTTGCTTGTGGTGCTTTGCAGTGTTGTGAATTGGTGTAGAAATGGCAAACACAGATGGAATGAGTCAACTTATGAGCAATAAGCTGGACAAAAACAACTTCCATGCTTGGAGATTCAAAATGATGAATTTTCTGATGGGAAAAGGCTACTGGAAGTACATCGAAGGAGACAACAGAAATGCTTCGCAGTTACCAGAAAGTAATCAGATTGTAGAATAGTTAAGAGCATATGAGGAATGGAATCAAGGAGCATGAAATGTAATATATTGGCTATCTATTAGCATACAAGATAGCATGATTCGACACATACATGATGCAAAGACTCTGAAAGAGGCTTGGAACAGTTTGGTCACATTGTATGAGACGAACAAAGGCACGAAAATTGCAACTCAAGAACGAGCTGCATACATTGGAGAAGAAGAGCATCTCGGTAAGTGACTACACCTTGAAAATCAAAAGCATATATGAGTCACTTTCATCTATTGGCATGAATGTAGATGATGATGATAAGGTGGAAGTGTGCCTTCGTGGTTTAGGAGCCGCATATAAGTAGTTCAGAACTTCTATATAGACTAGGGAAAATATTCTGAATTTTGCTGATCTGGTATCTATGCTGATTATTGAAGAAAAGAATCTTGGTGAGGATTCAAACTCCCAAGGAAAATCTAGTTCTGAGCAGGTATTCTACTCTGGTAGAGGAAGAGGCAGAGGTAGAGGTTTCAGAAGTGGAAGAGGAAACAATAACCAAGACAAAGGTCAACAACAGAATCATGGAGGAGGAAGAGGACAATTTCGAGGCAGGGGGAGCCAAAGAGGTCGTAGAAATTTCCAAAGAAATGATTCAGGTAATGACAGTAAAGGATGCTGGATTTGTGGTAAACCTGGACACTTTGAATGTGATTACAGGTTGAAGAATCAAAATAACAAAAGGCAGCAAAACAACTATGCATCCACAAGTGCAGATGATTCTGAGAAGCTCTTCATGGTTCAACATCACATGATGAATACGATGTTTGCTGGTGTTTCAAAATCGAATAATAATGTCTAGTATGCTAATTCATGTGCTTCTCACATGAACAATCATGCAGAATGGTTTAGTAGTTTGCAGAAATTGTAAGTTCCTAGATATGTTGAAATAGGTGATGATACATCACATCCTATCGAGCATAGAGGAAACATAGCATTGCCCATGGAGGACGGGAAGGTAAAACATCTTGCTGATGTGCTGCATGTTCCAAACATAACAAAGAATCTGGTTTCTGTTGGACACATGGTTGACAAGGGATTACAAGTCAGGTTCAATGCTGATGAGTTATATGTAGAAGAGTACAAACAGGGTGGACAATTGATTGCCAAAGGAAACAAAGTGGGTAGGATGTTGACCTTAAAGTGAAAATTCCTGAAATGAATGCAACCATGTTTGCAAAAGGTGAAGGAGTTATTGCTGATATAGAGATCTGGCACAAAAGAATCAGACATGCAAATCTGCAAAGGCTCAAATTGATGGAGTCAAAGGAGATCGTTGACAGTCTACCAAATTTCAAGGTTTCAGAGATGCAAAAGGTATGTGCAGCATGTCAATTTGGTAAACAGTCAAGACCATCATTCCCACATGACAAGCATGTTAGTGAGAATGTGCAAGAAACAGTACATACAGATGTTTGGGGTCCTGCAAAGACCACATCTATGGGCGGTTGTAGGTTTTATGTTACTTTCATTGATGACCATACACGGAAGGTCTAGGTATATTTCATGAAAGAGAAGAGTGAGGTGTTCACTCACTTCTAGAATTTTAAAGCTTGGTGGAAAAGCAGACAGGGAAGTATATTCAAACATTAAGGTTTGATGGAGGAGGTGAATACATGTCAAATGAGTTCAACAAATTTCTTAAAAGTCATGGAATTCGACATCAGTTTTCATGCAGGTACACACCACAACAGAATGGTTTTGTTGAATGCAAATATAGACATATTGTAGAAATAGCAAGAGCCTTGATGGCTGAGAAGAATATGCCTCATTATTATTGGGCAGAAGTTGTGCATACGAATGTATACATTATGAACAGAACTCCAACTACTGTTGTACATCAAGTTACACCTGAAGAAAAGTTCATAGGTAAAAAGCCAAACTTATCACATATGAAAGTTTTTGGCTGTATTGCATATGTACATATTCCAGATGAATTGAGGATGAAGCTTGATCCAAAAACAGAAAAGTGTGTCTTCATTGGATACTCCCTTGAGAAAAAGGGATATAAATGTTATAACCCACTCACACGATAGGTGAAGGTGAGCAGAGATGTGGTATTTGATGAAATGTCAAGCTTCTATTCAAATGTCAAAGAAGGACTAAATCTTGAGCCAAATAACAAAGAAAATTCTGAAAAGTCAAGTGTAGAATCTCAAGCTTTGAGTGGATGGGATGCATAACCAAGCAATAGTTCCAAATCAAGTCCATGGACTGGAAGATTGCATGGAAATTTTAGTCCAGCAAATTCATCAAATACATCCAAGAAAGGTAAAGAAAAGCTTTCTGCTAGTAGTAAAACATGTGTAGGTTTTGAAGATGTTGATGGAGATTCAAGCGGTTCAGAAAAGAGTCTTGATGAGGAACTTGGATTGCCCTCTGTGAAGAATCCAGGAGTAAGAAGGGCACATGCAGATGATACAAGGAGAAGTGACCCAGGACTAAGAAGATCTAGGAGGATGCGGAATTCAGTGCAACGATTGACATATGATAGTTATATGGCTCGTCATTGTGCCTACATGACCAAGGTAATACAAGATGTTGAACCTTCTTGTTTTGAAGATGCAATTGGAAATGCAGGTTGGGAAAAAGCTATGGATGAGGAGATGACTGCACTTTATGGGAGTGATACATGGAAGCTGGTTCCATTACCACAAGGAAAGAAACCCATAGGTTGCAAATGGCTTTATAAGGTAAATCATAATGTTGATGGTATCATAAGCAGGTATAAAGCATGATTGGTAGCTAAAGGATATGCATATACATATGGCATTGATTATGAGGAAACATTCAGCCTTGTAGCTAAAATGTCTACTATTAGAACACTTGTTGCATTGGCTACAGCAAAAGGATGGACTTTGCATCAGATGGATGTGAAGAATGCTTTCTTACATGGTGAGTTACAGGAAGAAGTGTACATGGACCAACCACAAGGATATGACGATTCAAAGCATCCAAAATATGTTTGTAGGTTGCAAAAGGCTTTGTATGGGCTGAAGCAAGCTCCTCGTGCATGGCATACAAGGATTGCTGATTACTTAACCAGCATTGGGTTTTCTATGTGTGATGCAGATCATTCACTATATGCAAGGAAGGCAAATGATGGCATCACGATTGTGGCTATTTATGTTGATGACCTGATTGTAGGTGGTGATAATGAAGAAAGCATCAAAGAGGTAAAACAACTTCTTATGCAGGAATTTGACATGAAAGATCTGTTGGTGCATTTTACCCAAGCCTACATGCTTGATATATTTGATATTATCCTCATTTGTAAGTCACATGTGTAGTCATGTGAACACCTCTTGTAAAAGAGTTCATTTTTATCTCTTGTAAATGGAAAAAGAAAAAAAGAAAAGGATGGCTTACCTCATCCATGATGTAAAAGCAAATTCGTTGCTCCAACTACCAAAATCACGAATTTTTGAGCTGAGGGAATCTCTCCTAACTTTGGGGATCACTTTTAGGTGGAGCCATTCGAATTCGAATTCAAAACTCCCTCCAAGAATAGCTATAAAAAGAGCAAGAAGGAAGAGGCGATTAGCAAGCCTTGTACGTGACCACTTCATGTCATTTTGTAGAGATTGAAGAGCTTACTCCATAGCTCTATCATTCTACTCCCATTGTGCAAAGATTCATTGCCAATGTGGTTGTAATCTATACATTTATTATCATCTACCTCTCTGTTTTGTTCTCTGCTATACTCACTCAGAGCAGTAACTTCAGAAGGTCATATCTCGAGTTCTACTGATTCTTTTTCAGTGTTTTAAAGTGCGTTGGATAGCTCTTACTGTCTAGTTTGTACTTATAAATTTTCATGGTCATTGGATTAATAATTGGGGAGATATATGCATTTTACTGCTCACTGGTCTATCTCTGCAGAGCCCCGAGAATTGTGGGAATGTTCCAGAAATTGATGAAACTTGTTCTCAGTGCTCAGTCCATCATTTGAAGTGTTTTAACTTGGATTGGGAAGCTTGCTAAGTCTATTTGCTATGCCCAAAAGGAATTTTTCTAATTCCTACCAGGTTGAGAGCACTGTTCATTTTTGCCAGCAGGTGTATGTCCAAAAATAGCAAGTTTTGGGAGCTAGTCATTTCGCAACTAGTCTATCTTGACTTAAACTTTTGGGATACATGTTGCAAAGTACTTGGCTGCTATTTTGGTGGATTTAGGAAGCTCAAAGGGTCTACTAATCAACTCTGAAGTCTCAGTTGGCTGGTGTGAAGCTGGTTGTAGCGGCACCTACTCATCTTTGGATTGCATCCACCATCTCTCTTCACAAGATCTTGGTGTGCTGCGCTATTTCTTGGGCATTAAGTTTATTCATACAGAAACAGGTATATGGATGTCACAAAGGCAATATGCCTTGAATATGTTGCAAAAGTATGGTATGGCTGATTGTAAGCCAATTTCTATGCCATTAGATCAGAATTTGAAGTTAGATACCACATCAAGTGAAGCATTCGAAAATGCTACTATGTATAAGAAAATTATGGGAAGTCTTATATATCTCACAATTACAAGGCCTTATTTAAGCTATAGTGTTGGTCTTGAAAGTCAGTTTATGCAGGTTCCTAAGAAGCCACATTTGGATGCTCTGAGACGCACTCTACATTATGTGAGTGCTACTTTGGATTATGCATTGTTTTATGAAGCTGGTGTAGATTTGCAGGTTCATGGATATACCGATGCAGATTGGGCTAGTAGTACTCGAGATAGAAGATGTACTAGTGGCTTTCTATTCTCACTTGGAGATGCAGCTATTACATGGAGCAGCAAGAAGCAACCCACTATTGCTTTGTCGAGTACAGAGGCTGAGTATAGAGGTGCTGCAATGACAGCATGTGAGGCATCATGGCTGGAGATGTTACTTGCAGATTTAGGTGTGGAAGTGCAAAAGCCTATCACTATCTATTGTGATAATCTTAGCAGCATACAGTTAGCACAAAATCTTGTTTTTCATGCCAGAAGAAAGCATATCGAGGTACATTATCACTTCATCAAAGAGAAGGTATTAGCAAGTGATATTGATCTTCTTTATGTGAGAACAAATGAGTAGGTTGTTGATATTCTCATCAAAGCACTTGGAGCTGAGAAGTTGAAGAAGTTTCAAGAGATGTTTGGATTACAGGATATGACGTTGATCTTGAGGGGGAGTGTTGAGATATCAAGCTCAACATGTGATGATCCAGGATGACACGTATCAGTTTTTCGTTTCTCTGACATGTATAGTGGTCATGCCGTTATATGTCAGGGATACTTCATTGAGCTTTATTAGATTTATCTACCAAGAGTGATGGCACATTTGTTTCTTGCCTGCTCACTCATTCGCAGACATTAGTTTTTTCCTTATGTACTGGTCTTTATATATTGCACTTGTTGTATTCTTGTTTTAGGTCATTCTTGTACATTCCTTTTTATGTAATAGAAGAAGAAGAAGAAGAAGAAGAAGAAGAAGAAGATTATTCTTCCTTGCCTCAATCTGTGTATGTGCTTCTCCTTGAGAGTGAGAGTGTGTGTGTGAGCTCTCTTTCTTATCTCCTTCCTCGTGACAATAGCAAGCAGACCAATCAGATTAAAAAAAAGCATGTGAATCTGGTAGTAGTGATTCCCCCTTGGGATAAAACAATCCAAGTAACCAGGTACCATTCAAGTAGTGAAAGATGCGCTTAACTATCTACCAATGCTTGACACCTGGGCAATGCATAAACCTGCACATGTGTGAGGCAACAAAGTGAATATCTGGTAGAGTAATGCATAAATAAATCAAGCATCCAAGAGTCTTCTAATAGAGAACAACATCAAATGCATCTCTAGCATCATGAAGACTCAACCGTAAACCTATCTCCATAGTATTGGCAATAGGTTTGTAGTCTTCAAGGCCAAAATACTACAATAATGTGTAAATATATTTGGTTTGACACAAAGCTATTCCACCATCAACTTGCATAAACTGAATGCCCAAATGATGATTCAAATGCACCAAATCTGACATCTCAAATGAGACATGCAAATTAGCCTTAAAATCAGCAATATGGTTCACATGAGGACCAATCAGCAACATGTCATCAATATAGACAACAATGATCAGAAGCACATCATTTGCATGTTTGACATATAAGGTGCTCTCAGTTGGACTGCTCTCAAAACCATGTGCAATCAAATAGGCATGTATCTTTTCATACCAAGCATGTGGTGCTTGTTTCAAACCATATAATGCCTTTTTCAACCTGCACACTTTGTTTTCATGCCGTTTCTGTTAAAGCCACGGGGCTGAAAAACATACACTTCTTCATGCAAATCACCATTCAGAAATGTAGTTTTAATCTCCAATTGATGTACATTCCAACCATGATGAGCTACAAGTGCGGAGATGCTATGAACAATAGTCATTTGGAAAGTAGGAGTAAAGGTCTCATCAAAATCAATGCCTCTTTCCTGAGCATAATCCTTTGCAACAAGCCTAGCCTTATACTTGTCAATTGTTCCTTCACGCTTACACTTCAACTTGTATACCTACTTAGTGCCCATGGACTTCTTGCCAGGAGGCAAGTCATATAAAGACCAGGTACCATTCTTCATTATATCATCATATTCAGATTGCATAGTAACCATCTAATTTTTTGAATTTTGTGCTTCATCAAACAAACAGGCTCATTCTCATCGTAGAGACTAGAGGCATCCACTGCATAGCAATCTAATGCAAAAGAATCACTATGAGAGCTAGAACAAGTACGATATGATAGAGGCTCATCTAAGTCACTGTCAAGCAAAGTCTGCACCAACCATTTTTGCATAGTTTTTGCCTCCTCAAGATCAGCTTGCTCATTAAGTGCATCATGTAAATGTACATCAGAAATGGAATGAACTGCATCATCACATGAAACCTATAGAGGTTGAGAAGTTTCCTCATTAGGACTAGCATTAGACTATCCACCTGTAAAAAGAGGCAGCAAAGCGTCACACATGTCTTTGGAGCTTACCAATGTCTCTATAGTACATGAAGTAATGGTTGAATAGCATCTTCCACAAAAACAAGATCACGACTAATCAAAATGCATTTAGTATGTGGATGAAATAGAAAATAGCCTTTGCTTTCAGAACTGTACCCAAGAAAAATACATTTCATTGCTTTATCATCCAATTTCTTGCATTGTTGTTCAGGCACTAATGCATATGTCGGACAACCAAAAACATGCAGGTGAGTAACAGATGGCGTGCAACCATGCCAAGCCTCATATGGAGTGATAGAATGCAATGCTTTAGTGGAACACCTGTTAAGTACATATGTTGCACACATAACAACCTCAAGCAAGAAACTATGTGTTAAAGCCTGAATCTTCACCATACACCTCACCATCTCCATGAGTGACCTATTCTTCTGTTCAACAACTCCATTCTGTTGAGGTGTATACGACATTGTACACTCATGTTTTATCCCATATCTAGCCAGAAATACATTTAAATCAAAAGACATATATTCCCCCCTGTCAGCAACACGAGCCTCATTTCTTGCCTGGTATATAGGGGTAAGTGTATCCCAAGCATCCTTAGCTATTCTATAAGAGCGAATGTGAGGAATAATGGCATATTTGACAGACAAGGATATCAATGTATGTGCTTGAGCATCTCCACAATAGTTGTAGCAAGAACCACAACACGAACAAGAGTCTGACGAATATCATCATCTTCAATGCCATCTGCATCACCTTCAGCAACTATGTTAGGAAGTGTAAGACATTTTTCAACACCCTAAACAATATTCCACAGTCCTTTTGCAACCAATACATGAAGCATCATATAAGCCCATAATGGGTAATTGGTTCCGTCCAACTTATCCTCAATAGCCAACATATGGAATACGTCATTGCTTTCGGCCATGGCCAATGACTAAAATACCTTGATGCAAAAAAATGATTGTATCTCAAAAAGTTGAATAGAAATACCCTATCAAGTTTTGCTAAACCTATAGCAGACTTTGAGATGCTTATATTGGCAAACTGAAACCTATATATCTCTTTGGCACAAAAAGAAGAAATTGCTTGCACAAGCACTACGATAGTGTCTTCGAAGGCGAAAATGAGCTCAGATCGCAATTTTGGTACCATAGAGCGAAGTGGTTTTGAATTCATAATTACCTTGAGTATGCTCACAAAATTTCATGCAATTTTGAGATTGTGAACAACGAGGTATTGACGACACCCTAGATGAAGCAATGACCTAATGTTATGGAAATTTTTGGAGTTTGAGGTCTGTGGAAGCACGAGAACAACACAAGGAAGAAGAAGAAGCTTGGAGCATACCACACAATACTGAATATATTACCACTAGAATGTACAAAGATAAGTGACCCATTTTAGGGCTATAGGCATATATACAAGCTGAGGGAAAAAAACCTCGTAAGAGAGAAAAAAGTGCCCCGACGGTCTTAGTGTGTTCACACACATCACGACCTAAATGTATCAACAATTTTGACACTCAAAGGTCTTGTTTCAAATTGATGACATCATCGATTCTTAACTGCCATTGATAAAACATCCTTGAAAACCTATATAAAGAGGGATTTGCCACATATATACTCAGTGTTGCCAATGTCAGTCTTAGGAGCTCTCGTGATCACCAAGTAAGTAATTTTGAGGTTTCAGTTCTAGTTCTATCTCGTTCCTTGTTCTAGACATGATTAGTGTAGTTCTTGGACATCTAGTCTCATCCTCTTGTAATATTGTAGTATGAGATCTTGTCTAGTTATTTCTTGTATCGAGCTCATCTTTCTGAAGGGAGTTCTTGTAACCAAGATATCTTGATTCATACCTACGATCCCAGGTTGTGGGATCTCTTGTATTCCGTCTATTCTAGTTATCCATACCTATCAATCTCGAGTTGTGGGACTTCTTGTATTATTTCCCCTCCGTAGGTGATCATGTAATCAAAAGTATAATTCCAAAATCTTTTCTAGTTTGGTCAAAGGGCACAATCTAATGCTCCCCTGACATTTTGGCAATACTAACTTAATTAAGACCAAGCACTATAGATCCTTATGCAAGGAGATTAAATCTACCATAAATGACTTGATAGGACATGTTTGAGAGCTTAAAATATTGTTGAAACAAGGTGCTCAATAAGTTTCAAGATATGCCTTAGATATCAAGATATTATTTCATGGATCTACATATCAAGAAGACTACATGGTTAATACGTTTGAAAACCTCAAACCTGAATTGAAGCATCTCTTGCTATCCATACCTTAAGCAGATACCTTGGAAGATGTTGTCACTCAACTAGTTCAATGCGAGGATCATTTGTTAAAAGAAAGACAAGTACAAAAGCTAGCAACATCAATTAATCATGACACTCTTCATCAAGAGTAGGAATCAACAATCCATGAAGATAAAAAAATCATTACAAATGATATGGAGCATATTCATTATGAAGATAACTAAAAGGAAAAGGATGAGAAGAAGTTCACGTTCAATCAAGGAAGTATGGTTACTCAAGTCTCTGTATTAATGACCTTGGAAACAACATAATGTTCCACTAGAAGTTTGAAGGATCTATCTTGTGAAGAACCTATGCACTTGGATAATATCAAGATTGAAGAACCTACACCAACAAAAAGAAAGCATCCAAAAGACAAAGGATTATGCTTTTATTGTGGAGATCATGATCATATGGTATTCAAATGCACTAAGAAGAAGAAACAAGTTGAGATTAGAACTTCCAAAATCACCATCCCATATCAAAAGGATCATCATCAAAGTCATAAGATGAATACATCCCATCATGTGAATCATGGTGTTGATTCTCCACCTAGATATACTACAAACCCTTTCCAATTTCATCATGGATATAATCATGTTCCAGTATCACATATCAAGAACTCTACAAAGACCAAGAGATTTGAATATTCGAGTTCTAGAAGATCTCACAATCACATAACCGCTCCTTGTGGAACTCGTCGCTTAAGGGGGAGATGATGTCATGGACACAAACAAAATCATCTTAAACCTTAAATTCTATGTGAATTTCTATATCTCATGATTGGTTCAGAATTTGGAGAAAGTAATGCTATCACCACATTTGGAACATGCCAAAACCCTACGATTGATTGTTTATTTTCTTGATTGTGACACTCAAAGGTCTTGATTTGAATTGATGATATCATCAATGACATCATCAATTTGTAACCGCCATTGATAACCACCCTTGAAAACATATATAAGGAGGGGTTGACCACATATATACACAGTCTTGCCAATGCTAGTCTCAGGAGCTCAAGGAGACGAGATCACCAAGTAAGTACCTTCGAAGTTTTAGTTCTAGTTCTTGTCCTATTCCTTGTTCTTGTCCTGATTATTCTAGTTCTTGGCATCTAGTCTCATCCTCTTGTAATCTTGTAGTATGAGATCTTGTCCAATTAATTCTTGTATCTAGTTTATCTCCCTGAAGGGATTTCTTGTAACCTAGATATCTTGCTTCATACCTATGATCTTGAGTTGTGGGATCTCTTGTATTCCATCTAGTCTAGTTCTCCATACCTATCAGTCTCGGGTTGTGGGACTTCTTGTGTTAGTTCTATAATCTTTTATTATTTGCCCTCCACGGGTGATCGTGTAATCAAAATTATAATTCCAAGATCTTGTCTACTCTAGTCAAATGGCACAGTCTATGCTCCCCTGATAGGGATAGTTTGTTAGATTTTTCTTAGCATTCTTCACATCTTCTTATGGTCATTTTGGAGAGTTGATGAGTAGATTTACGCTCAATTGTTTTAGGTGCATGCTTGTTGCATGGTTATGTGACAATTTTTTCACATGGTTTCTTCTCTAGCTAGATATATATGATGTGAATCATGCATATGTATATGAAAATGTGATCCTATTGATGATTGAGTATTGTTTCTAGTCGCTATTGGAGCAAGTCTATGACAAGCCTAAGTATTGGCTTGAGTCCCACAAAGTCATAGAAGAAGCCTTAAAATGAAGACAATGTAAAGTTCACTTGTGAACTACCTCTTGTAACTTTTGAAGAGTTTACTTAATGTAAAAGTGAGAGAATCTTAAGTGGTTGAGTCCACTTGATCAAAAAGGGAAAGAGGAGCCACGAATTCATGATTTGTGGTAGGTAGAGAATCAAATCAATCACTGATTGATTGGAGAGTGATTGAGGGAAGTTAACCTCCCAAACTCAACTATAAATAGATGTCAGTTTTAGCCATGGTTAGAGAGACCTATGTGAAGACCTCCAAGAGCTGAGCTTTATGCCATATCAAGGTGTGATTCCAAGGCACACATATGTATCCGTAAGTCCATTGTATTGTACAAGCAATATACTCTCATTTTCATGATCATTTGAGTTCATATTTCCATGTTCTTGTGAAGTGTACTACTCACTGCCATAACTCTCAGTTTTCGCAGTCAGATTGCAGAGATGGTTTCTCTGAGCTTGGTGCATCATTTTCAGTGATTTAACTTGGTAAAGTTAGCTCTATACGTCTACTATATGCTCGTCAATTTTCATTTCATTTGGGTATTGCAATATTCAGTTATATTCAGTTGAAGTCAACCATGTCTGTCATTTTCACTTCTCTATTAGGTACCCGACTTTTTTTACTCATCTTGTCAGAGCTGTTTCTCAGTGTGTACTTACCCAAATTCAATGATTTAAAGCTTGTTGGATTCAGCTTACTGTCTAGTATAAGCACACAAATGTTCATAATCATTGGAGGCTTAAATCTGAAGTTATGTTCATTTTTCTGCAAATTGGTCTCAAACTGTAGCAGCCCGTGAAAATCAGGATGATGTCATCAGTTGCTAAACATCATTCTTAGTGTGTGGTTCATTATTTTTTATGCGATTACTCTTGAAAGTTAGCTCTTTAAGTTAACTAGACTTGCCCAAGAGGAATTAAGTTAACTGCTGCTGTGCTCAGAGAATTATGCAAAACACTGGACAGGTGTATGAACCAAAATAGCAAGTTCTTCACCTCTGAGCTAACTCCAACTTATCTGTTTTGATCTATCTTTTTGTGAGTGATCTTCCAAGGTACATAGGGTGTCTAATACATCCATTGGCAAGCTAAAAGGGCCCACCATATACTCCTGGAGTTCATTTGGCTAGTGTAGATCAAGGATTTTGCAACACCTCTTCACCTTCAAGCACATACCTATCCATCTCTTCACAGTGGTATCAGAGCAAGGTTGGACAACATGGCAGATGGATTTCCTTCATCAATTGACAAATTGGACAGAGGTAACTACTCAGCTTGGTCATTAAGAATGGAAGCTTATCTCCAAGGTAGAAGTTTATATGGTTATGTGGCTAGAGATGAAGTTATGCCAAGTTTCAGGAACAAAAGTCAACCAACACAAGAAGAGCAAGAAAGATTGAGCACATGGTGCTCCAAGGATGCACTTGCAAGGTCTTATCTCCTCAACTCTATCTCAGATTTTTGTTGCCTCACATTAGAAGTTGTAAGACATCTCAAGAAGTGTGGGATGCACTTGAAGCCTTCTTCTCTTCAAGTACCAAAGCTAGGAAGCATCAACTATGGCTGGATTTCACAACTCTCAAGAAGGCTCCCAAACAAAATGTGACTGATTTTGTCACAAAGCTCAAGGACATAGCAAATCAGTTGGGAAGCATTGGAGAGGTAATAGATGAAGAGCAAATTGTAAGGCAGGTCATCAATGGCTTGAAGGCAGATGACAAGTGGGAAGCATTCACCACAGCTATGGATTTATACATGGACATGCATGTACCTGATTTCAATACACTCATTGGACAACTACTTACTCAAGAGTCAAAGCTTATAAAAAATGGAGAAAGCTATAAAGGTAATCAATCTTCAGCTTTATACACTGATAAAAGCAAGTCCAAAGATAATAAAGGAAAGGCAAAGAAAGTGGATGATGAAGCAGGTACATAACTATGCAGGTAGAGGAAGACATGGCAGAGGTAGAGGAAGAGGAGGTAGACAAGGCAGGGGGAGATCCCAAGACTCCAACTCATGTTCTATTTGTGGATTAAATAATCATACAACTGAAAATTGCTTTAGGAATTCCAGGAATCAAAGAGGCAGAGGATACAATAGAGGAAGTTATGGATACTCAAGAGGAAGGTTCAACAATTATCATGGCAACTACAACAACTACAATCATTCAAACTATCAAGGAGGCTACAAAGGAAGGAGAGACTTCAATAACTACACAGAAGACTCAAACAAAGAGGATTCATTATTGATCATGAACATGGCTATGCAACAAGGTAAATCTGATGAGCATGTTTTCTACATAGATTCAGGTTGTTCAAATCATGTGGCAGGAAATGTGGCACTCCTATCAGATTTAGAAGATCCAAGGAATAAGCATGAGGTACAAATAGGAGATGATACAAGACATCTTGTGGAGAAAATAGGCAATGTCAAAGCACCTGATGGAAACATCAACCTACTCAGTAAGGTACTCTATGTCCCTACCATTACAAAGAATTTGATAAGTGTTGGGCAGATAGTAGAGAAAGGGTTGCAAGTCAGGTTCACAAAAGCAGGAGCATTTGTTGAAGATCCAAGTCAAGGATTCAGAAGAATTGCAAAAGGTGAAAGGATAGGTAGATTGTTCACATTTGAATTACAAGACACTAGAAACATTGCTCTCTTTAATTATGGTAGTCAAGCACTCACAGAATTGGAAGTATGGCACAAAAGGTTAGCACATATTGGTGAAAGGTCATTAAAGCAAATTTGTAGGGACCAAAGTGTACTTGGACTCCCTAATTTGTCAAAACAACATATGATTTATAGGTGTAGTGCATGTCAATTTGGAAAGTCTCATAGGTTACCATTCATGAAGAAAGGTTATATACATGGAGATCTCTTGGATTTGGTTCATACAGATGTATGGGGACCTAGCAAGGAAGCTTCGATATCTGGATCAAGGTATTATGTCTCCTTTATTGATGATTGCAGCAGATGGACTATCCTATTCTTTATGAAACACAAAGATGAAGTTTTTTCATGTTTCAAAAGATATTTGGCTCTTGTGGAGAATCAAACAGGTAAATCACTAAAAAGGCTAAGGTCAGATGGAGGGGGAGAATACTTCTCCCATGAGTTTGATTCTTTTCTTCAAGAAAGAGGAATCAAAAGAGAGGTAACTACAAGGTACACTCCTGAGCAAAATGTTGTGGAAGAAAGGAGGAATAGGACAATTGTTGAAGCTGCACGGTCCATGTTAAATTAAAAGCATTTGCCTAATTATCTATGGGTTGAGGCTGTATCTACAGCCACTTACTTGATTAACAGGTTGCCTTCAAAATCCCTTGATGGGATGACTCCATATGAGGCTTGGAATGGAAGAAGACCAAGCTTAGATCATTGTAAAATTTTTTGATGTATTGCTTTTGCTCATGTTCCTTCACAAGTTAGAGGCAAGATGGATCCAAAGGCAGAAAGGTGTGTATTTATTGGATATGACAACAATCAAAGGGCTACAGGTTATACAACCCTACCAACAAAGGATTCTTGGTAAGAAGAGATGTAGTTTTTGATGAAAACAATTCATGGTATGAAGATTCATGCAGGAAGGTCAATTTACCATATAATCTTGAAGAAGATTTTCCAAAGCTTGGTAGAGAACAACCAAAGATTGAAGAACAAAACACCTCAGAGGATGATGAAGAATCTCAGATGGAAAAGATCAAAGCATGGAAGTCTAAAGGTAAAGCAAAAATGCAGGAACTTGGACATGAGGCAGAATCATCACGTCGTGGCCTAAGAAGATCTATGAGGGAAAAGAAAAAACCAGAAAGGTATGGGTTTGACACCTCATTAGTAACTAAACATTCTATCTACATAGCACAGGACATAAACCAAGAGGAGCCATCATCATTTGAAGAGACCAAAGCAAAAACAGAATGGAAGCATGCAATGAAGGAAGAGATTGAAGCACTTGAGGAAAACAACACTTGGGATTTGGTGCCCAAGACTTCATCCATGAAGATAATAGGCTCAAGATGGGTCTATAAACTCAAGAAGAATTATGATGGTTCCATTAACAGGTATAAGGCAAGGCTTGTAGCAAAAGGCTTTGCACAAACTCAGGGAATTGATTATGAGGAGACCTTCTCTCCTGTGGCAAAGATGCCTACTATTAGGGTTTTGCTTAGTATTGCCTCTTCCAAGAATTGGAAGATACTTCAACTAGATGTAAAGAATGCATTCTTGAATGTTTGGATAACAGAAGAGGTATATATGGCACAACCACCTGGTTTTGAGAATCAAATTTATCCTGATTATGTGTGTAAACTTAACAAAGCATTGTATGGTCTCAAGCAAGCTCCAAGAGCTTGGAATTTCAGGCTTGTTTCGTTCTTGCAGGACAAAGGCTTTCAACCAAGCAAGGCAGATCCTTCACTCTTTATCAAAAAGAGTAATTCTGAGATCATCTACCTATGTGTATATGTAGATGATATTATATTGACAGGAAATGATGCAGATGGTATGAAGAAGATCAAAGATCAGATGAGAGAAGAGTTCAAGATAAGTGATTTGGGTTCACTTACCTACTTCCTAGGTTTGGAAGTTGTCTACAAAGATCATGGTTTGTTTCTCACTCAAAGAAAGTACATTAAGGACATGTTGGCAAAAAATTCAAGATGCAAGATTGTAAGATTGCAGGTACTCCAATGGAGGTCAATCACAAATTGAGCTCACATGAAGGTGAACTCATAGAGGACATCACATCATATCAAAGTCTAGTGGGTAGTCTCAACTATGCTACATTGACAAGAGTAGATATATGTTACAGTGTAAGTGTGGTAAGTCAATTTATGCACACACCAAGGAAACCACATATGGATGCTGCCAAAAGAATTCTCAAGTATCTCAAAGGAACCATAAATGAAGGACTTTATTATCCTTATGTATCTGAAATAGGCTTGAAGCTATTTTCTGATGCAGATTGGGCTGGCTCCAAAGAAGATAGAAGGAGCACTTCAGGTTATCTTACCTTTGCAGGTTCAAAGCTTATTTCATGGTCATCCAAGAAGCAACCCACAGTTGCTCTCTCTTCTACTGAAGCTGAATACAGAGGTCTTGCCATAGCTACACAAGAAGCTATGTGGATGAAGACACTATTCAAAGATCTTGGATTGGAGTTTGGAACTCCAACTATTTATGGTGACAAGATGAGTTCTATTCACTTGGCTGCTAATCCTATTTTTCATGCAAGGACTAAACATATTGAAGTTCATTATCACTATGTAAGAGAGAAGGTTCTAAGCAAAGAGATTCAAATATCATATGTGTCCATTCATCAACGATGTGCAGATATTCTAACCAAAGCATTGGATGGTACAAAGATTTGCAAATTCAAGGCTATGATTGGTTTACAGGTAATCTTGGAAGATTGAAGACCTCAAGCATACTTGGCTTGAGGGGGAGCTGTTGGAGCAAGTCTATGACAAGCCTAAGTATTGGCTTGTCCCACAAAGTCATAGAAGAAGCCTTAAAATGAAGACAATGTAAAGTTCACTTGTGAACTACCTCTTGTAACTTTTGAAGAGTTTACTTAATGGAAAAGTGAGAGAATCTTAAGTGGTTGAGTCCACTTGATCAAAAAGGGAAAGAGGAGCCATGAATTCGTGATTTGTGGTAGGTAGAGAATCAAATCAATCACTGATTGATTGGAGAGTGATTGAGGGAAGTTAGCCTCCCAAACTCAACTATAAATAGATGTCAGTTTTAGTCATGGTTAGAGAGACCTATGTGAAGACCTCCAATAGCTGAGCTTTATGCCATATCAAGGTGTGATTCCAAGGCACACATATGTATCAGTAAGTCCATTGTATTGTACAAGCAATATACTTTCATTTTCATTTTCATTTGAGTTCATATTTCCATGTTCTTGTGAAGTGTACTACTCGAACGGACATGAGGGTCAAATACTAAAAAATGTTGCTTCAAGTAGACACAACAATGATGTTAGAGACATGCATGTGATGTAGGTCAAGTAGTGGTTATAAGAGAGCCTATGGTGAGTGATTATGCACATGATGGTGATGTCACATTCTCCTATGGCTCATCTCAAGATTCCTCTTGTGTTGGTGCAAGAGAATCCAAGCCTACATACTTGGATAATTAGCATGTATTTCATATAGTCACATATGATCATTCCCTTGTAAAATCAATTACTTTTACCCATGTAAAAGTGCATATGTTAGATGCATTAATTCCACAAGGAGTAAGATGGAATCAAACCTCGAGTTACTTCATGAGAGAATAAATCCTATATTTTAGGACTTACTTTTAGGTGAGCATTTGAATTTGAATTCAAATATTAGCTCCAACTTAAACTATAAAAGATGATAAAAAAGACTCGCAATTACAGAGAGATTAGAAGAGCCCGAGTATGAGATCATCTTTAGAGGGACTTAAGTGATTAGTGTGCTCATGTCATAGCCACTTCACTACCCTCACATTTTGCAATTGAATATAGCCAATGCCATTGTATTACTATGTGATTTAATATATACACATTGATCATATCTCTACCTCACTTCTCTGCTATGACCATCTCAGAACAATGAACTTCTCAGGGCTTTTTCTTAGTGCATGGTTGATCATTTGATGTGATTTAAAGTGCTATACAATTATGATACTGTTAACTTCATAGGTGCAAAGTTTCATTGCTATTTCTTCACTTAATCAGGAGATATCTTCATATCATTACTCTCTGATCTTTAGTCAGAAGCACCCCAAAAATATCACGCAAGTCCTATAACTTGCTAAGCATCATTCACAGTGTGTCGTTTATTTTTTTTTATTGAAATAACTCATGATTTTTAGCTATCTAAGTTAATTAGATACCACCAAAAGGAATTTGGCTAATTCCTGCCAGGTTGAGAGCATTGTTCATTCTACTGAACATGTGTAGAGACTAAAATAGCAAGTGTATGGTCTTGGATCAACTTCCTACTCATCTCTTTTGATCCATTGATTAGTGCATCATGTCCAAAGCACATAGGTGATTATTTGTGATCATTAGGAAGCTAAAGAGGCCTACTACACTCTCCACCACTTGTTCTTGGCTGGTGTGAAGCAGAGTTTTGCAGCATCACTTCATCTATGAAGACTATCCACCATCTCCTCCAACAGTAGTATGAGAGCAAGAACAAGCAAGATGGAAGATGGATTTCCATCATTCATTGAAAAATTGGAGAGAAGCAACTACCCTGCATGGTCACTAAGGATGCAAGCCTACCTCCAAGGAAGAAGTTTATATGGATACATCGCAGGAGATGAAGAAATGCCAACATTCAGAAGCAAACATCAACCCACAAGGGAAGAACAAGAAAGGCTAACTACATGGTGTGCAAAGGATGCTCTTGCCAGGTCTTATCTACTTAACTCAATATCTGATTTCTTATTACCTCACATTAGGAATTACAAGACCTCCCAAGAGACTTGGGAAGTACTTTCTTCATACTTCTCATCATATACAAGAGCTAGGAAGAACTAGCTATGGATGGATTTACAACCCTGAAAAAGCAACCAAAGCAAAGTGTAGCTGATTATGTGACCAAGATAAAGGATGTGGCTGACTAGCTTGCAAGCATTGGAGAGGAGATAGAAGAAGAACATATAGTAAGGCAGATCATAAATGGCTTCAAAGCTGATGATAAGTGGGAGTCCTTCACCATAGCAATGGATCTTTATATGGATATGCAAATATCTGACCTCAACACATTGATGGGTCAACTCTTCACCCATGAAATTCTAAGTTTAGGGAATCCTGATTTTCTCAATTCCTATCCATCCAGGAAATCGTGACTTTCTCAAATGCCAAGTCCAGAGAATCGCGAATTTCTTAAATCCAATTGTTGGAGATAGATGTCTGCGGAAGCACGTGAACAACACAAGGAAGAAGAAGAAGCTTGGAGCACACACACAATACTGAATGTATTACCAGAGAATGTACAAAGATAAGTAGCCCATTAGGGCAATAGGCGTATATACAAGCCGGGGGAAAAAAAACCTCCTAAAGAGGGAAAAAAGTGCCCCGGCGGTCCTAGTGTGTTCACACACATCACTACCTAAATATATCAACAAATCCCCCCTGGGAGTAATGTGGTGAACAACTAGCTGGCACTCATGTATAAGGAAGTGCCAAGCTATGTGAAAATCACTCCACAAAAGGAAGTAAGCCCAAAGCTTTGCAGAAAGCTTCAAACTTCTCCCTAGGCAGAGCCTTCGTGAAAAGGTTTGCAATGTTCTCCTGCGTGGGCACATATGCCAAGCTGATCTCCCCAGCAGAGAACCTCTCCCTGACATAGTGATAATGCACCTCAATGTGCTTAGTGCGAGCATGGAACACAGGGTTCCTTGCAACTGCCAATGCGCTCTGACTGTCAGTGAAGATGGTGGTGGCAGAAGACTGGCCAACACCCAAATCAGCCATAAGGCGTCTGAGCCACACACACTCAACAGTCGCTGTGAAAGCTGCCCTATACTCAGCCTCACAACTGGAAGTGGCCACAGTAGGCTGCTTCTTGCTCAACCAAGATATACATGAGCTACCAAGCATGAAGCAAAAACCACTGGTGGACACACGAGTGTCATAGCAACCAGCCCAATCTGAGTCAGAAAAAGCATGCAAATTTGGCGATAGTGATCCCCCCTTGGGATAAAACAACCCAAGTAGCCGAGTACCACTCAAGTAGCGAAAGATGCGCTTAACCGCCTTCCAATGCGTGACTCCTCGGCAATGCATAAACCTGCTCATCTGTGAGACAGCAAATTGAATATCTGGCCGAGTAATGCATAAGTAAATCAAGCATCCAACAGCCTGCTGATAGAGAACAGCATCAAATGCCTCTCCAACATCATGAAGACTCAATCGTAAACCTGTCTCCATAGGAGTGGCAATAGGCTTACAGTCTTCAAGGCCAAAACGCTACAATAATGTGTCAATATATTTCGTTTGACACAAAGCCATTCCACCATCAACTTGCATAAACTGAATGCCCAAATAGTGATGCAAATGCCCCAAATCAGACATCTCAAATGAGGCATGCAAATCAGCCTTGAAATCAGCAATATGCTTCTCAATAGGACCAGTGAGCAGCATGTCATCAACATAGACAACAATGATCAGAAGCACATCATTAGCACGCTTAACATATAAGGTGCTTTCAGTTGGAGTGTTCACAAAACCATGTGCAACCAGATAGGCATGTATCTTCTCATACCAAGCACGTGGTGCTTGCTTTAAACCATATAATGCCTTCTTTAACCTGCACACCTGATTTTCATGCCCTTTCTGCACAAAGCCACGGGGCTAAAAAACATACACTTCTTCATGCAAGTCACCATTCAGAAATGCTGTTTTAATGTCCAACTGATGTACATTCCAACCATGATGGGCTGCAAGTGCACAAATGCTCCGAACAGTAGTCATACGGCATGTAGGTGCAAAGGTCTCATCAAATTCAATGCCTCTTTCCTGCGCATAACCCTTTGCAACAAGCCTAGCCTTATACCTGTCAACTGTACCATCAGGTTTACACTTCAGCTTGTATACCCACTTAGTGTCAATGGGCTTCTTGCCAGGAGGCAAGTCACATAAAGACCATGTACCATTCTTCATTATAGCATCATATTCAGATTGCATGGCAGCCATCCAATTTTCTGAATTCTGTGCTTCATCAAAAGAAACATGCTCATTCTCATCACAGAGACTAGACGCAGCCATATCATAGCAATCTGATGCAAAGAGGCACTATGAGAGCCTGAACGAGTACGATATGACAAAGGTGCATCTAATTTGCTGTCACACAAAGTCTGCACCAGCCATTTTGGCATAGTTTTTACCTGCTCAATATCAGCTCTCTCATCAACAAGTGCATCATGTAAATCTGCATCAGAAATAGAATGATTTGCATCATCATATGAAACTTGCAAAGGCTGAGAAGTTGCCTCATTAGGACCAGCACTAGACTGTCCACCTATAAAAAGAGGCATCAACGTATCATACATGTCTTTGGAGCTAACAGATGTCTCCTTAGTACATGAAAGCAATGGCTGAATAGCATCTTCCACAAAGACAACATCACGGCTAACCAGAATGCGTTTAGTCTGTGGATGATACAGACGATAGCCTTTACTTTCAGAACTGTACCCAACAAAAATACATTTTACTGCCTTATCATCCAATTTTCTGCGATGTTGTTCAGGCACTAATGCATATGCCAAACAACCAAAAACATGCAGATGAGCAACAGATGGCTTGCGGTCATGCCAAGCCTCATATGGAGTGATAGACTGCAGTGCTTTAGTGGGACACCTGTTCAGTACATATGTTGCACACATGACAGCCTCAAGCTAGAAACTATGTGGTAAAGCTTGACTCTTGACCATGCACCTCGCCATCTCCATGAGTGACCTGTTCTTTCGTTCAGCAACTCCATTCTGTTGAGGTGTATACGGCACTGTACACTGGTGTTTTATCCCACGTTCAGCCAGAAATGCATTAAAATGAGAAGACATATATTCCCCCCCTCGATCAGAACGGAGGGTGCCCATTTTACATGCTGACAGATTTTCAGCCAGAACCAAAAACTGTTTAAAGCACATGAACACTTCGGACTTTGCTTACCCATGCATGCCTGGAAAAATCATCAATGAAAGTCACGAAGTAAAGGTAATTCCCAAAAGAGGGTTTCTGCATAGGACCACAGACATCACTATGTACAAGCTGTAATTTCTACGTAGCCCGAACTGAACCATCTTTTGGAAAGGAGGAACACTGCATTTTGCCCAAAATACAGCCTTCACATACATGTTTTCCAGGTGCCTCAAGCTTGGGCTATTGATGAGTGTAGAAAGCTTGCTAAACGCAATGAAAAGAAGAAGGAATCTGGCATGTCTATTGCTGAAAATTCAGCAAATGCAAAGAATGATGAAGCTAACATGGCTCAAGATTTTTGGTCATGCGTTGTTACATGCCATTATGATGCTTCTTTACATTCTAAATGTATGGTTGTGAGTGAGGCTGATTCAGATTGGTTCTTTGATAGTGGTGCTTCAAAGCACATAACATCATGCAAAAGATTTTTTGCCTCTTTGAAAGATGCACCTAAAGGAGGACATGTGGTGTGTGCAAACAATGCCTCTTATCCTATCATTGGAGTAGGAGAAATTGAGCTTACGGCTGCAAATGGAGGTGTGATTCTCTTGAAAAATGCATTGTATCTGCCCAGTATCAAGAAGAACTTAATTTCAGTTCTGTTGATTGTGAAAGCTGGACTTCATGTACACTTTGTTGATGATAAGTGTATGGTTCATGATTTCAGCAATGGCGATGTTATTTTGATGTCCGGTACATTATATAATGGTTTGTATCGCATGGATACATACAAGAGGGCTGCCTCGAATGCCTTAGTTGCTCATACTTCTTCCATGGCTGAAATGGAGCTTTGGCATGCTCGTTTTGGTCACTTGAACTTCAATAGTTTGCTTTACTTGCAAAAGAAGGACATGGTTGTTAATTTGCCTACACTTGAGTCCATTGAGAAGCATGCATGTGAAGGTTGCATTCTTGGAAAAATGCATCGTGCTTCTTTTCCAAAAGATGGCCATACACACACAAGAAGAAAATTGCAGCTTGTTCATAGTGATGTATGTGGTCCCGTCAAGACTTCATCTTTTGGGAAGCATGTATATTTTGTTACCTTCATTGATGATACTACTCGCCATACATGGGTGTATCCTATGAAAGCAAAGAATGAAGTATTTTCTTGCTTCAAAGCATTTTTAGCTATGGCTGCAAATTTTTCTTCACAAAAGCTTTTGACTCTACGCACGGATCATGGTGGTGAATACATGTCACATGAGTTTAATGCTTTTCTTCGTGAAAGAGGTATTTCACACCAATGTACAGTGCCATATACACCTCAACAAAATGGTGTTGCCGAGCGTAAAAATAGAACTCTACTTGAAATGGCACGATGTATGGTTAAAGGAAAGCATCTTCCTCATAAGTTTTGGATGGAAGCGGTCATGTGTGCAAACTATGTGTTGAATCGCTACCCTACAAAAGCATTGAGAGTCATCACTCCTTATGAGGCTTGGAATGGTCATAAGCCTATGGTTAGTCATATGCGTGTGTTTGGTTGTTTGGCGTATGCTCTTGTGCCATCACAACAACATCACAAACTTGATGACAAGGCAAAGAAATGTATATTTGTTGGTTATAGTGCTGAAAGTAAGGGATATCGGTTGTATCATCCATTGACGAACACAATTATTGTGAGTCGAGATGTGGTATTTGCTGAAAATTTAGTTTTCCCTCTACTTGAATGCAAAAAACTGCCAACAGTTAGCTCACAAGATGTGTTGGATACACTCATGCCTTTGTTCCAAAATGGTGCGTTTGACTATGGCCATGTAGACCAGCCAACTGAGGTTCAAAGGGCTGAAAAATTCCAGCCAAATAGAGCTGAAAATATAGAGAATTTCCAGCCAAACATGGCTGAAAAATTTCAGCCAAAAATTATCAAAACTGTTGGAAATTTCCAGCCACATATGACTGAACATTTGCGTCAAAATATGGCTGAAACTGAGCATGAAATTCAGCCCACGCATGATGTACATATTGAAGATGTATTACATAATGAAAGCATGTCTATCAAGAGTGCACAATCTATGCCAAAGTGGTTGAAACAAATTATGCAGGACAGCAAATTGAATGCACCTTTACTTGGTAGAACAAGATCAAGCTCTCACCATGCATCAAGTAATTTTGTGGATTATTCTCTTATTGCTACAGCATGTAATGAACAGCCACTTTCTTTTGAAGATGCATGTGATGATCCACAATGGATGAGTTCTATGCAATCAGAAATGGATTCCATACATAGGAATGGTACTTGGGAGTTATGTGAATTGCCAAAAGGAAAGAATGTCATTGGTACAAAGTGAGTTTACAAGATTAAGAGAAAATCTAATGGTAGCATTGATCGCTACAAAGCTAGATTGGTTGCCAAAGGATATGCGCAACAATATGGCATTGATTATGAGGAAACTTTTGCACCTACTTCACGCATGACTACCATTCGTACCGTGGTTGCATTGGCTTCCATCGAGGTTGGAAAGTGCATCAGTTGGATATAAAAACAGCCTTGTTGAATGGTGATTTGCAAGAAGAGGTTTATGTGAAGCAACCTCCTTGATTTGCTATGAAAGGGAAAGAGCATATGGTTTGTCGCTTGCATAAAGCCTTGTATGGTCTCAAGCAAGCTCCACATGCATGGTATGAGAAAATCCATAAGCACTTGATTGCTCTTGGCTTCACATGTAGTCCAATTGAAAGCACACTCTATGTACGCAAAAATGGGGCTGATCTTATAGTGCTTGTTCTTTATGTCAATGACATACTCTTGACTGGGTCATGTGATGCAAAACTTGACATTCTTATGGCTGATTTGCAGCATACTTTTGATGTCACTTATCTTGGTCTTTTGAGCTACTACCTTGGCATCCAGTTTGTGTCCATTGAGGGGGGAATTGTTATGCATCAAGCAAAGTATGTTGAGAAACTACTTCAGCGTTTTGACTTTGAGGATTGTAAACCAGTTTCCACACCAGTTGAGACAGGATTCAGGTTCTCAGTTGAGGATTCTAGTGATGCATTTGACACTTCTCTTTATCAGCAAGCTGTGGGATGTCTTATATATGCATCCAACACAAGGCCGGATATATAGTATGTAGTTTCCCAGTTGAGTCGATTCATGCATAGCCCTGGCACTAAGCATTGGCAAGCGGTGAAACGTGTGTTCAGATATCTTCCAGGCACTTTGAGTTTAGGTCTCTTTTATGGCAGAGATATTCAGCCATGCTTGCATGCTTTTACAGATAGTGATTGGGTTGGTTGTTATGATACTCGCATGTCCACATTTCTTTTTCCTTGGAGACTCATGCATATCTTGGTTGAGTAAGAGCAACCTACAGTGGCGACATCGAGTTGTGAAGTTGAGTACAGGGCAGTTTTCACAGCGATAGTGGAGTGTATATGGCTGAGACGCCTATTGATGGATCTTTGCATGGAGATTGATGCTGCTACGCATATTCTCACAGATAGTTAGAGTGCTTTGGCTGTTGCACGAAACCCAGTGTTTCATGCACGGACCAAACATATTGAGGTGCATTATCACTATGTGAGAGAGCGCCTTCATGCAGGAGATATTGATTTGGTATATGTGCCTACACAAGATAATGTGGCAAACATATTCACCAAAGCTCTTCCGCGGGAAAAGTTTGAAGCTTTTCGCAAAGCTTTAGGCTTGTTACCTTGTGGGGGCTGATCTATCACTCCCTGTATGTGTTCACATCATTCGCTCCAGGGGGGTTTGTTACACTTATGTGTTCCTCGAGTAGCTTTGATGTGAACCTTTTCCCTATACATGGGCACTTTTTACTCTAGTGCTGGCTAGAAGTTTTTTCCCCATGTTACCACATACTTGATACACTCATATGTGGTGGTACTTTGTACTTAGGGAGATTATTCAGCTCTTACTTCAGTTCAGTTTTATCGATCAATAGAGAGAGCTATTCCAGCCATCGTCTTCTCCGTGTGTCTTGCTGCGTTTGTGCTCTTTGTGTGTGCTTCTCGTGTGTCTCTCGCACGTCTACGCACACCCAACAATCCTAATGTCTACAAATGAGTGAGCTGGCAAGAAACAAATGTGCCATCACTCTCTGTAGATAAATCTAGTAAAGCTCAATGAAGTATTCATGACATATATCAACGTGACCACTATACATATCAGAGAAGTGAAAAAGTGATATGTGTCATCCTGGATCATCATATTTTGAGCTTGTTATCTCAACACTCCCCCTCAAGCTCACTCATCATGTCTTGTAATCCAAGCATCTTTGGAAACTTCTTCAGCTTTTCTGCTCCAAGTGCTTTAGTGAAAATATCAGCAACATGCTCATCTATTCTCACATAAACAAGATCAATATCATGTGCTAATACCTTCTCTCTGATGAAGTGATAATGTACCTGGATATGCTTTGTTCTAGCATGAAAAGTAGGATTACATGCTAATTATATGTTTCTAAGATTATCACAATAGATGGTGATAGGCTTTTGCACTTCCATACCTAAATCTACAAGTAGCATCCCTAGCCATGATGCCTCACATGCTACCATTGTAGTGCCTCTATACTCAACAAAGCAATAGTGGGTTGCTTCTTATTGTTCCATGTAATAGCTACACTCCCAAGTGAGAATAGAAAGCCACGAGTAGATCTTCTATCTGGAATGCTACCAGCCCAATCTGCATCGGTGTATCCAAGAACCTGCAAATCTACACCAGTTTCAATGCATAATCCAAAGTAGCACTCACATAACATAGAGTGTGCCTCAGAGCATCTAAATGTGGCTTCTTGGGAATCTGTATAAATTGACTTTCAAGTCCAACGGTGTAGCTTAGATCACGCCTTGTAATTGTGAGATATATCAAACTTCCCACAATTTTCCTGTACATAGTAGCATTTTCCAATGCTTCACCTGATGTATTATCCAACTTCAAATTCCAATTTAATGGCATAGAAATTGTCTTACAATCAGCCATACCATACTTTTGCAGCATATTCAAAGCATGTTGCCTTTGCAACATCCATATACTTGTTTCTGTATGTATAAACTTGATGCCCAAGAAATAGCGTAGCACACCAAGACCTTTCATGTCAAATTCCTACATAAGGAATTGCTTTACCTCTTTAATGTTTGCTTCATGGTTGCCTCCTACAATCAATTCATTAAAATAAATAGCCACAATTGTGATGACATCATCACCCTTCCTTGCATATAGTGAATGATCTACATCACACATAGAAAACTCAATGGTGGTTAAGTAGTCAGCAATCCTTGCATGCCAAGCACGAGGGGCAAGCCCATACAAAGCCTTTTGCAACCTGCAAACATATTTTGGGTGCTTTGAATCTTCAGATCCTTGTGGTTGGTCCATGTATACTTCTTCGTGTAACTCACCATGTAGGAAAGCATCCTTTACATCCATCTAATGAAAAGTCCATCCTTTTGTTGTAGCTAATGCAACAAGTGTTCTGATAGTAGACATTTTGGCTACAGGGCTGAACATTTCCTCATAATCAATGCCATATGTATGTTCATATCCTTTTTCTACCAGTTGTGCTTTGTACCTACTTATGCTACCATCTGCATTGTGTTTTACCTTGTAAACCCACTTGCAGCTTATGGATTTCTTTCCTTGCGGTAATGGAACCAGCTTCTATGTATCGTTTCCATAAAGGGCAGCCATCTCCTCATCCATAGCTTCTTCTCAATCTGCATTTCCAATTGCATCTTCAAAACAAGAAGATTCAACATCTTGTATTACCTTGGTCATGTAGGCACAATGATGAGCCATATAACTATCATACGTCAATTGTTGCATAGAATTCTGCATCCTCCCAAATCTTCTTAGTCTTGGTTCACTTCTCCTTGTATCATCTGCATGTGCCTTTCTAACTCCTAGAGTCTTCATAGAGGACAATCCAAGTTCCTCATCAAGGCTCTTCTCTGAACCGCTTGAATCTCCATCAACATCTTCAAAACCTGTAGATGTTTTACTACCAGCATAAAGCTTTTCTTTACCTTTCTTTGATGTAGTCGATGAATTTGTTGGACTGAAATTTCCATGCAATCTTCCACTCCATGGATTTGAGTTGGAAATATTGCTTGGTGACACATCTAGTATGCGCAAAATTTGAAATTTTGCACTTGATTTTTTAGCATTCTTTTTGTCGTTTGGTTCAAGATCAAGTCCATCTTTGGCATTTGCATAGAAGCTTGACATTTCATCAAACACCACATCTCTGCTTACCTTCACTTGTTGTGTGAGTGGGTTATAACTTTTATACCCCTCCAAGGTAGTATCCAATGAAGATACATTCTTTTTGCTTTTGGATCAAGCTTCATCCTCAACTCATATGGAACATGTACATATGCAATACAACCAAATACTTTCATATGTGATAAGTTTGGGATTTTACTTGTAAACTTCTCTTCAGGTGTAACTTGATGTACAATAGCAGTCGGAGTTCTGTTCATGATGTATACAATAGTATGCACAACTTTCGCTCAATAACAATGAGGCATATTCTTCTCAGCCATAAAAGCTCTTTCTATTTCTGTAATATGTCTATTTTTGTGTTCAACAATGCCGTTCTATTGTGGTGTGCACCTACATGAAAACGGACGTCGAATTCCATGACTTTTAAGAAAGTTGTTGAACTCATTTGACATGTATTCACCTCCTCCATCAGACCTTAATATCTAGATATACTTTCCTATCTGCTTTTCCACCATAGCCTTAAAATTCTGGAAGTGAGTGAACACCTCACTCTTCTCTTTCATGAAATATACCCATACTTTCCAGGTATGGTCATCAATGAAAGTAACATAAAACCTACAAGCACCCATAGATGTGGTCTTTGTAGGACCCGAAACATCTGTATGTACTATTCTAGCACATTCTCACTAACATGCTTGTCATGCAAAAATGATGCTCTTGACTATTTACCAAATTGACATGTTGCACATACCTTTTGCATTTCTACAACTTTGAAATTTGGTAGTCCATTGACAATCTCCTTGGAATGCATCAATTTCAGCCTCTAGAAGTTTGCATGTCCAATTCATTTATGTCAGATCTCTATATCAACAATAACTCCTGCACCTTTTGCAAGCATGGCTACATTCATTTCAGGAATTTTCACATTGAAGGTGAACATCCTAACCACTTTGTTTCCTTTGGCAATCAATCATTATACTCTTCTACATATAACCCATTAGCATTGAACCTGACTTGTAATCCTGGTCAACCATTTGTCCAACAAAAATGAGATTCTTTGTTATATTTGGAACATGCAGCACATCAGCAAGATGTTTTACCTTTCCATCCTCCATAGACAGTGTTATGCTTCTTGTATGCTCAATAGGGTGTAATGTGTCATCACCTGTTTCAACATATCCAGGAATCGGCAATTTCTACAAACTTTAAAACCATTTTGCATGATTGGTCATGTGATTTGAAGCACCTGAATCAACATACCAGATATTTCCATTTGATTTCAAAACATCAGCATACATCGTATTCATCATGTGATGTTGAACCATGAACAGCTTCTTAGAATCATCTACACTTGTGAATGCATAGTTGTTTTGCTGCCTTCTGTTATTTTGATTCTTCAACCTGCAATCACGTTCAAGGTGTCCATGTTTACCACAATTCCAACATCCTTTATTGTCATTACCTGAATCATTTATTTGGAAATTTTTGCAGCCTCTTTGGCTCCCCCTACCTCGAAATTTTCCTCTACCTCCTACATGATTCTGATGTTGACCTTGGTCTTGGTTATTGTTTCCTCTTCCACTTCTGAAGCCCCTACCTCTACCTCTTCCTCTATCAGAGTAGAATATCTACTTAGAACTAGGTTTTCCATGTTGAGTTCGAGTCCTCACGAAGATTCTTTTCTTCAATAATCAACATGGACACCAGATCAGCAAAATTTGAAATATTTTCCATGGTTTGAATAGTTGTTCTAAACTGCTTATATGTAGCTCTGAAACCACGAAGGTACCATTCCACCTTATCATCATCATCTACATTCATGCCAACAGATGTAAGTGACTCACATATGCTTTTGATTTTCAGGGTGTAGTCACTTACCAACATGCCATTTTTTTCCAAAATATGCAGCTCGTTCTTGAGTTGCAATTTTTGTGCCTTTGTATTAGTCTCATACAAAGTGAACAAACTGTTCCAAGCCTCTTTCGGAGTCTTGGCATCCTGTATGTGCCCAATCATATCTTAGATACCCAATACATTACCTTTCCTGCTTCTTGATTCCATTCCTCATATGCTCTTAACTAGTTTGTAGTCCAATTCCTCTCTGGTAATTGTGGAGCATTTTCCTTCTCTCCTTTGATGTGCTTCTAGTAGCCTTTTCCCATTAGAAAGTTCTTCATTAGGAATCTCCAAGCATGGAATTTGTTCTTGTTTAGCTTATCGCTTATAAGGTGACTCATTCCATCTGTGTTTGCCATTTCTACAACAATTCACAACACTGCAAAATATTACAAGCAGTACTTCTGCTTGAACATTGTCGCACTATGACATGATAGTTTGATCTCAGAAAAAACATAGTTTTCATGTATCAATAGTACACGGAAACGCTTGAAATTCTAGATCTGGAATATATGAGTGTTGCCAAACAGGAGGCAAGTCACAGTTTTGCAAACTGAGCTGGTTTTTCTGTGGACTCCACCTTGTGGGCTCGAAACAAAGGTCGAGATGATGGCTCCAAAACTCTGATTTGACAAAAGCAAGTGGCCCTAAATGGATAACTCTCGATAATATTTTGACACCTTCTACCTTCATGCCAATTTTCATAGCAATCGGAGGTCGTTTGTGAATCATGCTTTATACATGCCTTCTCACGTACTCTTCACCATCGACCTTCTCCATGAGCTCCCTATAGCCACACTAGCAGATTGAGGCAAGGAAGAATGATCTTCTTCTTCTTTTTCTATTACATAAAAGGAATGTACAAGAACGACCTAAAAAAACAATACAAACCAGTACAAGATATAAAGAACAATACATAAGGAAAATCCTATTGTCCGCGAATGAGTGAGCTGCCAAGAAACAAATGTGCCATCACTCTCCGTAGATAAATCTAGTAAATCTCAATGAGTTATCTCTGACATACACTAGCATGACCACTATACATGTCAAAGGAATGAAAAAGTGATACATGTCATCCTGGATCATCACATGTTGAGCTTGATATCTCAATATGCATGACAATGGATTTTCCTTCTCAAGAGCTCCACAACGATACCCTCAAAGTACAAAACTAAGTTCCAAATGCCACACATAGTACTCCACACGGGGGCTATAGAATACGTAGAAAACACATAGTACACAGACCATGAACATAGTTTTCTTAGGTCATACAAAATGTGATCGAACTTATAGTCTATGGTTGACCAGGCCACTATATGTTTTATTAAAGAACATATACAAAAGTGTCCGGAAGCCATTTGTGTTGGAGCAAGTCTATGACAAGCCTAAGTATTGGCTTGAGTCCCACAAAGTCATAGAAGAAGCCTTAAAATGAAGACTATGTAAAGTTCACTTGTGAACTACCTCTTGTAACTTTTGAAGAGTTTACTTAATGTAAAAGTAAGAGAATCTTAAGTGGTTGAGTCCACTTGATCAAGAATGGAAAGAGTAGCCACGAATTCATGATTTGTGGTAGGTAGAGAATCAAATCAATCATTGATTGATTGGAGAGTGATTGAGGGAAGTTAGCCTCCCAAACTCAACTATAAATAGATGGCAATTTTAGTCGTGGTTAGAGAGACCTATGTGAAGACCTCCAAGAGCTGAGCTTTATGCCATATCAAGGTGTGATTACAAGGCACACATATGTATCAGTAAGTCATTGTATTGTACAAGCAATATACTTTCATTTTCATGATTATTTGAGTTCATCTTTCCATGTTCTTGTGAAGTGTACTACTCACTGCCATTACTCTCAGTTTTCTTAGTCAGCTTGCAGAGATGTTTTCTCTGAGCTTGGTGCATCATTTTCAGTGATTTAACTTGGTAAAGTTAGCTCTATAAGTCTACTATATGCTCACAAATTTTCATGTCATTTCGATGTTTCAATCTTCAGTTATGTTCATTTGAAGTCAACAGGGTCTGTTCATCTTCACTTCTCTGTCAGGTACCCGACTTTTTCACTCATCTTGTCAGAGCCATTTCTCAGTGGTTACTTATTCAATAAGTCTACTATATGCTCACAAATTTTCATGTCATTTCGATGTTTCAATCTTCAGTTATGTTCATTTGAAGTCAACAGGGTCTGTTCATCTTCACTTCTCTGTCAGGTACCCGACTTTTTCACTCATCGTGTCAGAGCCATTTCTCAGTGGTTACTTATTCAAATTCAGTGATTTAAAACTTGTTGAATTGAGCTTACAGTCTAGTATAACCATACAAATTTTCATAATCATTGGATTCCTACATGTTGAGTTATGTTGATTTTTCTAATCACTGGTCTCAAACTGTAGCAGCCCGTGAAAATCGGGATGATGTCATCACTTGTTAAAACTCATTCTCAGTGTGTGGTTTATTATTTTTTATGAGATTACTCTTGAAAGTAAGCTCTTTAAGTTACCTAGACTTCCCCAAGAGGAATTAAGCTAATTGCTGTTGTGCTCAGAGAATTATGTAAAACACTGGACAGGTGTATGAACCAAGAATAGCAAGTTTTCACCTCTGAGCTAACTCCAACTTATCTATTTTGATCTATCTTTTTGAGAGTGATCTTCCAAGGTACATAAGGTGTCTAATACATCCATTGGCAAGCTAAAAGGGCCCACCATATAATTCTGGATTTCATTTGGCTGGTGTAGATCAAGGATTTTGCAACACCTCTTCATCTTCAAGCACATACCTATCCATCTCTTCACATTGCTATCAGAGCAAGGTTGGAAAACATGGCAGATGGATTTCCTTCATCAATTGACAAATTGGACAGAGGTAACTACTCAGCTTGGTCATTAAGGATGGAAGCTTATCTCGAGAGTAGAAGTTTATATGGTTATGTGGCTGGAGATGAAGTTATGCCAAGTTTCAGGAACAAAAGTCAACCAACACAAGAAGAGCAAGAAAGATTGAGCACATGGTGCTCCAAGGATGCACTTGCAAGGTCTTATCTCCTCAACTCTATCTCAGATATTTTGTTGCCTCACATTAGAAGTTGTAAGACATCTCATGAAGTGTGGGATGCACTTGAAGCTTTCTTTTCTTCAAGTACCAAAGCTAGGAAGCATCAACTATGGCTGGATTTCACAACTCTCAAGAAGGCTCCCAAACAAAATGTGACTAATTTTGTCACAAAGCTCAAGGACATAGCAGATCAGTTGGGAGGTATTGGAGAGGTAATAGATGAAGAGCAAATTGTAAGGCAGGTCATCAATGGCTTGAAGGCAGATGAAACGTGGGAAGCATTCACCACAGCTATGGATTTGTACATGGACATGCATGTACCTGATTTCAACACACTCATTGGACAACTACTTACTCAAGAGGCAAAGCTTATCAAAAATGGAGAAAGCTCTAAAGGTAATCAATCTTCAGCTTTATACATGGATAAAAGCAAGTCTAAAGATAACAAAGGAAAGGCAAAGAAAGTGGATGATGAAGCAGGTACATATCAAGCTAACTATGCAGGTAGAGGAAGACATGGCAGAGGTAGAGGAAGAGGAGGTAGACAAGGCAGGGGGAGATCCCAAGACTCCAACTCATGTTCTATTTGTGGATTAACTAATCATACAACTGAAAATTGCTTTAGGAATTCCAGGAATCAAAGAGGCAGAGGATACAATAGAGAAAGTTATGGCTACTCAAGAGGAAGGTTCAACAACTACCATGGCAACTACAACAACTACAATCATTCAAACTATCAAGGAGGCTACAAAGGAAGGAGAGACTATAATAACTACACAGAAGACTCAAACAAAGAGGATTCATTATTGATCATGAACATGGCTATGCCACAAGGTAAATCTGATGAGCATGTTTTCTACATAGATTCAGGTTGTTCAAATCATGTGGCAGGAAATGTGGCACTCCTATCAGATTTAGAAGATCCAAGGAATAAGCATGAGGTACAAACAGGAGATGATACAAAACATCATGTGGAGAAAATAGGCAATGTCAAAGCACCTGATGGAAATATCAACCTACTCAGTAAGGTACTCTATGTCCCTACCATTACAAAGAATTTGATAAGTGTTGGGCAGATAGTAGAGAAAGGGTTGCAAGTCAGGTTCACAAAAGCAGGAGCATTTGTTGAAGATCCAAGTCAAGGATTCAGAAGAATTGCAAAAGGTGAAAAGACAGGTAGATTGTTCACATTTGAATTACAGGACACTAGAAACATTGCTCTCTTTAATTATGGTAGTCAGACACTCACAGAATTGGAAGTATGGCACAAAAGGTTAGCACATATTGGTGAAAGGTCATTAAAGCAAATTTGCAGGGACCAAAGTGTACTTGGAGTTCCTAATTTATCAAAACAACATATGATTTATAAGTGTAGTGCATGTCAATTTGGAAAGTCTCACAAGTTACCATTCATGAAGAAAGGTTATATGCATGGAGATCTCTTGGAGTTGGTTCATACAGATGTATGGGGACCTAGCAAGGAAGCTTCAATATCTGGATCAAGGTATTATGTTTCCTTTATTGATGATTGCAGTAGATGGACTATCCTATTCTTTATGAAACAAAAAGGTGAAGTTTTTTCATGTTTCAAAAGATATTTGGCTCTTGTGGAGAATCAAACAGGTAAATCACTAAAAAGGCTAAGGTCAGATGGAGGGGGAGAATACTTCTCCCATGATTTTGATTCTTTTCTTCAAGAAAGAGGAATCAAAAGAGAGGTAACTACAAGGTACACTCCTGAGCAAAATGGAGTGGCAGAAAGGAGGAATAGGACAATTGTTGAAGCTGCAAGGTCTATGTTAAATGAAAAGCATTTACCTAATTACTTATGGGCTGAGGCTGTATCTACAGCCACTTACTTGATTAACAGGTTGCCTTCAAAATCCCTTGATGGGATGACTCCATATGAGGCTTGGAATGGAAGAAGACCAAGCTTAGATCATTGTAAAATTTTTGGATGTATTGCTTTTGCTCATGTTCCTTCACAGGTTAGAGGCAAGGTGGATCCAAAGGGAGAAAGGTGTGTATTTATTGGATATGACAACAATCAAAAGGGCTACAGGTTATACAACCCTACCAACAAAGGATTCTTGGTAAGCAGAGATGTAGTTTTTGATGAGAACAATTCATGGTATGAAGATTCATGCAGAAAGATCAATTTACCATATGATCTTAAAGAAGATTTTCCAAAGCTTGGTAGAGAACAATCAAAGATTGAAGAACAAGACACCTCGGAGGATGATGAAGAATCTCACATGGAAAAGATCAAAGTATGGAAGTCTAAAGGTAAAACAAAATTGCAGGAACTTGGACATGAGGCAGAATCATCACTTCATGGCCTAAGAAGATCTATGAGGGAAAAGAAAAAACCAGAAAGGTATGGGTTTGACACCTCATTAGTAACTAAGCATTCTATCTACATAGCACAGGACATAAACCAAGAGGATCCATCATCATTTGAAGAGGCCAAAGAAGAAACAGAATGGAAGCATGCAATGAAGGAAGGACTAAACATATTGAAGTTCATTATCACTATGTACGAGAGAAGGTTCTAAGCAAAGAGATTCAAATATCATATGTGTCCACTCATCAACAATGTGCAGATATTCTAACCAAAGCATTGGATGGTACAAAGCTTTGCAAATTCAAGGCTATGATTGGTTTGCAGGTAATCTTGGAAGATTGAACACCTCAAGCATACTTGGTTTGAGGGGGAGCTGTTGGAGCAAGTCTATGACAAGCCTAAGTATTGGCTTGAGTCCCACAAAGTCATAGAAAAAGCCTTAAAATGAAGACTATGTAAAGTTCACTTGTGAACTACCTCTTGTAACTTTTGAAGAGTTTACTTAATGTAAAAGTAAGAGAATCTTAAGTGGTTGAGTCCACTTGATCAAGAATGGAAAGAGTAGCCACGAATTTGTGATTTGTGGTAGGTAGAGAATCAAATCAATCATTGATTGATTGGAGATTGATTGAGGGCAGTTAGCCTCCCAAACTCAACTATAAATAGATGGCAGTTTTAGTCGTGGTTAGAGAGACCTATGTGAAGACCTCCAAGAGCTGAGCTTTATGCCATATCAAGGTGTGATTACAAGGCACACATATGTATCAGTAAATCATTGTATTGTACAAGCAATACAATTTCATTTTCATGATTATTTGAGTTCATCTTTCCATGTTCTTGTGAAGTGTACTACTCACTGCCATTACTCTCAGTTTTCTCAGTCAGCTTGCAGAGATGTTTTCTCTGAGCTTGGTGCATAATTTTCAGTGATTAAACTTGGTAAAGTTAGCTCTATAAGTCTACTATATGCTCACAAATTTTCATGTCATTTCGATGTTTCAATCTTCAGTTATGTTCATTTGAAGTCAACAGGGTCTGTTCATCTTCACTTCTCTGTCAGGTACCCGACTTTTGCACTCATCTTGTCAGAGCCATTTCTCAGTGGTTACTTATTCAAATTCAGTGATTTAAAGCTTGTTGAATTTAACTTACAATCTAGTATAACGATACAAATTTTCATAATCATTGGATTCCTACATGTTGATTTATGTTGATTTTTCTACTCATTGGTCTCAAACTATAGCAGCCCATGAAAATCGGGATGATGTCATCACTTGTTAAAACTCATTCTCAGTGTGTGGTTTATTATTTTTTATGAGATTACTCTTGAAAGTAATCTCTTTAAGTTACCTAGACTTCCCCAAGAGGAATTAAGCTAATTGCTGCTGTGCTCAGAGAATTATGTAAAACACTGGACAGGTGTATGAACCAAGAATAGCAAGTTTTCACCTCTGAGCTAACTCCAACTTATCTATTTTGATCTATCTTTTTGAGAGTGATCTTCCAAGGTACATAGGGTGTCTAATACATCCATTGGCAAGCTAAAAGGGCCCACCATATACTTCTGAAGTTCATTTGGCTGGTGTAGATCAAGGATTTTGCAACACCTCTTCATCTTCAAGCACATACCTATCCATCTCTTCACAATTTGGCCTTTCACATGGCCACTAACAATAACAATCTCCCAATAAAGGACAATATGGCCAAAGTGACTATGGGAGAAATATGAAGAATGATAAAGAATACCTAAGTGTAAGTATACAAACTATACCTCCCATCTGATGGGCATGTTACATAATATACAAGTGAGTTTCTAAGATCATGAATCAAGTAACCCCCATCAAGTGACAACATGTCAAAAGCTATCATGTGGTAGAGCTTTAGTCAAAGCATCTGCAACATTATCTTGAGTATGAACCTTGATCTCAAGAGTAATGCATTTAGTGGATAAGAAATCTCTAATGACGTGATACCTCACCTCAATATGCTTAGTCTTTACATGATGGATCCAATTCTTAGCCAAAGCAAAGGCACTCTGACTATCATTGAGCAAATGCGGTACATGTTGAGGTAGACCCATATCATAAGGAAGACAAGAAATCCACAATGCTTCCTTACATGCCTCACTTGATGCAACATACTCTGCTTCTATGGTGGAAACAGTTGTACATTCTTGAAGATGAGATCTCCAAGAGATAGCATGCTTACTAGAGGACTAGTATCCTCAAACACCACTCTTCTCACTTCAACCTCCTTAATGGGTTGTTTATGAATCTTACACTCATTGAAAATGACATCACTACCTTTGATCATTGGATATGTTTCAAGATCCCATAAGCAATATACAAATTGTCCTTCTTGACCATATCCAAGAAAAATGCATTTCTTTGACTTATGGTCCAGCTTTTGTCTAAGATTCTTGGGTATATGAACATATGCTTCACACACAAAAACTCGAAGATGATTAATATGGTGGCTTCCCTGTCCATAACTCTTGTGCCACTTTCAGACCTTTGGTAGTATTAGGTGAAAGATTAATCATGTGAACTGCAATCAATACTACTTTTGTCCACACGCCTTGTGAAAGGTTTGCATGATGCAACATAGAAACTACTCTATCCTGAATAGTTCTTTTCATCCTTTGTGCTACACCATTTTGTACAAGGGCATAAGGAGTTGTAAACTCTCTAAGAAATCCTCTAGACTGACAGAAAAGGCTGACTTCGTGTGAGATATACTCACCTCCATTATCTGAATGTAAAGCCTTAAGCTTAGTTTCTTTTTTAGTCTCAACTAAAGCAAGCCATTTTCTGAAAATACGGAATATCTCATACTTCGATTTGATAGGATATACCCAAACTTTTCTAGCAGCATCATCTATGAATGACAAAGTGAAGAGACCACCTAATGACCTTGTGGGCATATGACCACACACATCTCTATGAATGAGATCTAAAGGTTGAATTGAAGAGTCAATGTGTGTTTAATGCACATTCCTAGTTTGCTTTCCATATCGACAATGCTCACATAATGAAAAATCAAAGAAAGATAACACAAGTAGCCAAAACGAGAAAGATTTTCCATTCTACTATGAGATATATGGCCCAAATAGCCATGCCAAATACAAGCCATAGGTTGTTCAGTAACAGATAACAAGTGTTCTTTATGTGATACAAATAAAGGATAAAGTGAGCCAACTTTTATTCCCTTTGAAATAGCAATATTTCCCTTTTATATGCAAAAGGATTGAGCATAGAAAACCATCTTGTAACCAAGGTCATCAAGTTGACAACTGACATCAAACTACATGATAATTGATGTACATGGTGTACATTATGCATAGTAAATTTCCAACCATCAATGAACTACACAACCACATCTCCAATCCCAACAACCTCACACTGGTAAGAGTCATCAAGTCTCATAGTACCAAGGGGCTTTGTTGCATAATACATGATAATTGATGTACATGGTGTACATTATGCATAGTAAATTTCCAACCATCAATGAACTACACAACCACATCTCCAATCCCAACAACCTCACACTGGTAAGAGTCATCAAGTCTCATAGTACCAAGGGGCTTTGTTGCATAAGTAGAGAACCATTCTCTATGTGGTGTCACATGGAAAGAAGCATGAGAATCTAACAACCATGTGTGGGAAAGAGAATTAGCCATAAGAGCCTCAATAGGCACAGTACTCTCAAGTGTCAACACATCAGCATCATCAAAAATAGCATTGATTTCCTCAATCTTCACAGTTGAAGTAGATGGTGCAAGTGATTGTTTAACATGCCCATCAACATTCTGTCCTTTACCTTTAGCATTCTTTAATGCATAGCAGTCTTTCTTCATGTGTCTTTCTTCTTTAATAAGATCTAAAGGTTGAATTGAAGAGTCAATGTTTGTTTTATGCACATTCCTAGTCTGCTTTCCATATTGATAATGCTCACAAAATGAAAAATCAAAGAAAGATAACACAAGTAACGAAAATGAGAAAGAATTTCCATTCTACTATGAGATATATGGCCCAATGAGTTTCTAAGATTATGAATCAAGTAATCCCCATCAAGTGACAACATGTCAAAAGCTATCATGTGGTAGAGCTTTAGTCAAAGCATCTGCAACATTATCTTGAGTATGAACCTTGATCTCAAGAGTAATGCATTTAGTGGATAAGAAATCTCTAATGACGTGATACCTCACCTCAATATGCTTAGTCTTTACATGATGGATCCGATTCTTAGACAAAGCAATGGCACTCTAACTATCACTGAGCAAATGCGGTACATGTTGAGGTAGACCCATATCATAAGGAAGACAAGAAATCCACAATGCTTCCTTACATGCCTCACTTGCTGCAACATACTTTGCTTCTATGGTGGAAACAGTTGTACATTCTTGAAGATGAGATCTCCAAGAGATAGCATGCTTACTAGAGGACTAGTATCCTCAAACACCACTCTTCTCACTTCAACCTCCTTAATGGGTTGTTTATGAATCTTACACTCATTGAAAATGACATCACTACCTTTGATCATTGGATATGTTTCAAGATCCCATAAGCAATATACAAATTGTCCTTCTTGACCATATCCAAGAAAAATGCATTTCTTTGACTTATGGTCCAGCTTTTGTCTAAGATTCTTGGGTATATGAACATATGCTTCACACACAAAAACTCGAAGATGATTAATATGGTGGCTTCCCTGTCCATAACTCTTGTGCCACTTTCAGACCTTTGGTAGTATTAGGTGAAAGATTAATCATGTGAACTGCAATCAATACTACTTTTGTCCACATGCCTTGTGAAAGGTTTGCATGATGCAACATAGAAACTACTCTATCGTGAATAGTTCTTTTCATCCTTTGTGCTACACCATTTTGTACAAGGGCATAAGGAGTTGTAAACTCTCTAAGAAATCCTCTAGACTGACAGAAAAGGCTGACTTCGTGTGAGATATACTCACCTCCATTATCTGAACATAAAGCCTTAAGCTTAGTTTCTTTTTTAGTCTCAACTAAAGCAAGCCATTTTCTGAAAATAGGGAATATCTCATACTTCGATTTGATAGGATATACCCAAACTTTTCTAGTAGCATCATCTATGAATGACAAAGTGAAGAGAACCACCTAATGACCTTGTGGGCATATGACCAACACATCTCTATGAATGAGATCTAAAGGTTGAATTGAAGAGTCAATGTGTGTTTATTGCACATTCCTAGTTTGCTTTCCATATTGACAATGCTCACATAATGAAAAATCAAAGAAAGATAACACAAGTAGCCAAAACGAGAAAGATTTTCCATTCTACTATGAGATATATGGCCCAAATAGCCATGCCAAATACAAGCCATAGGTTGTTCAGTAATAGATAACAAGTGTTCTTTATGTGATACAAATAAAGGATAAAGTGAGCCAACTTTTATTCCCTTTGAAATAGCCATATTTCCCTTTTATATGCAAAAGGATTGAGCATAGAAAACCATCTTGTAACCAAGGTCATCAAGTTGACCAACTGACATCAAACTACATGATAATTGATGTACATGGTGTACATTATGCATAGTAAATTTCCAACCATCAATGAACTGCACAACCACATCTCCAATCCCAACAACCTCACACTAGTAAGAGTCATCAAGTCTCATAGTACCAAGGGGCTTTGTTGCATAAGTAGAGAACCATTCTCTATGTGGTGTCACATGGAAAGAAGCATCAGAATCTAACAACCATGTGTGGGAAAGAGAATTAGCCATAAGAGCCTCAATAGGCACAGTACTGTCAAGTGTCAACACATCAGCATCATAAAAAATAGCATTGATTTCCTCAATCTTCACAGTTGAAGTAGATGGTGCAAGTGATTGTTTAACATGCCCATCAACATTCTGTCCTTTACCTTTAGCATTCTTTAATGCATAGCAGTCTTTCTTCATGTGTCTTTCTTCTTTAATAAGATCTAAAGGTTGAATTGAAGAGTCAATGTTTGTTTTATGCACATTCCTAGTCTGCTTTCCATATTGACAATGCTCACAAAATGAAAAATCAAAGAAAGATAACACAAGTAACCAAAATGAGAAAGAATTTCCATTCTACTATGAGATATATGGCCCAAATAGCCATGCCAAGTACAAGACATAGGCTATTCAGTAATAGATAACAAGTGTTCTTTATGTGATACAAATAAAGGATAAAGTGAACCAACTTTTCTTCCCTTTGCAATAACCATATTTCTCTTTGATATGCAAAAGGATTGAGCATAGAAAACTATCTTGTAACCAAGGTCATCAAGTTGATCAACTAACATAAAAATACGTGATAATTGATGTACATGGTATACATTATGCATAGTAAATTTTGAACTGTTAATGAACTGCACAATCACATCTCCAATCCCAACAACCTCACACTAGTAAGAGTCATCATGTCTCATAGTACCAAGGGGCTTTGTTGCATAAGTAGAGAACCATTCTCTATGTGGTATCACATGGAAAGAAGCATCAGAATCTAGCAACCATGTGTTGGAAAGAGCATTAGCCATAAGAGCCTCAATAGGCACAGAATTGTCAAGTGTCAACACATCAGCATCATCAAAAATTGCATTGATTTCCTCAATCTTCATAGTTGAAGTAGATGGTGCAAGTAGTTGTTTAACATGCCCATCAACATTCTGCCCTTTACATTTAGCATTCTTTAATGCATAGTAGTCTTTCTTCATGTGCCCTTTCTTATGACAATAATGGCATTTGATATACCTCTTCCTTGATTTACTTCTACTCTTATTCTATTGACCGTTCTTTTCCTTGTTCTTGCTCCTACGACGTTGTTCATTCTCTCCTTGATAAGAATCATGAACATTATATGCATCTCCACTTTGAGTGCCAACCATAGATTTTCTATGAATCTCCTCACTCAAGAGTGCTCCACATATGTCATCATAGACGAGTTTACCACCAGGTGCACTATTGCTAATAGCTGTGCAAAATGTATCTCATGATGATGGCAAGGTGCATAACAACAAGGCTCCTTTCATTTCATTATCCATCTCCATTTTTTGAGCATGTAACTGAGAGAATATAGCATCAAACTCGTTCGCATGAGCAACAACACTATTTTTGTCCTTCATGCAAAGGTCATATAACTTTCTCATTAGATACACTTTATCTAATGATATGTATTGCGTGATTTCTTCCAAAGCTCCTCTACAACTTTCACATTCCAATACTATAAAGTAAACATCATCTGCCAGGTGCAATCGAATGTTAGACCTAGCCATTTCATCCAACTCATCCCGATCATCTTCATCCATGTCAGCAAGCTCCTTTAGGATTCCATTTACTGGCTTCCATTGCCTCCTTTGAATCATCACATCTTTAATCTAATTCTTTCACAAAGCAAAGTTTGTGCCATCAAACTTTCAGATCTCAAAATGGTCTTTGCCTTGTAAGTTATATCTCCTTCTCGAAACACTAGCACTGGACCCTAGTCCACCCGAGCTGCCTAAGATCTGTGATGCCATGATGATAGAGAACTAAATAGAATGATAATGGAGCTAGAAGAGTCCAAACACCATGAAGGCTCAAAAAGAATGACCAAGTGTCAGATACTAAGAAAAAAATCAACAGATTCTTCTTAGAAAAATGAATTAACGAGTAGTAATGACCAACCAAAAAAATTGTGTGAGAATAAATGTGCTCACTACAATAATTCAATCGAGGAGTAAATGAATCACTCCATAGTTACAAAACCAAAAAATTTAGGAATAATTTTTGCCAGAGTCTCCTCCGAAAAATGAGCGTATGACCACTATCAAAATCTCATAAGACTGCAAGTACTTACATGTAAACCTACATAATGAATCACTGACTCCACTACCTATAATCCGTTAACCCAAAGAAGCCAACTAGGCTTATGGAGCACTGTTGTAGAGAAAAGAGGCACAGAAGAGGGGCCCCAAAAATTTTCAAATTAATGAGCATAATTTTTCTTCTTCAAAATACTATGAAATTCCCTTGAAGCCATGTAAATGCACTAGAGGAGTCCTCTAGATGCATATGCCCCAAATTCTTGTAACATAACTCTTGTAAAAAAGTAGGAAATTAGAGCTAGTCAATAAAGTGCCGGTCTCTTGTGTGAAAAGACCATTTTTAGGGCACATGCATATAAGTCACTTTGTGACTCTTGTAAAGAACTTTTTGCCATTGTCAAGATTTGAAGAAGAATTTTGAATTTTCTTCTTTCCTTCTAATTTCCTCCTTCTCCATGATCTTTTGTGTGTGTGTAATCCTTGAAATGTGTATGTAGGATTGTTGTCTATCCCCTCCCATGGCTTTTGAACTACTTAGTGTGTGTGTGTGTGTGAGCCATTAGGAGTTGTGGAGCAAGTGTTGGTGCTTCCCACCATTCACTATTTTTCTCATAACTTGAAGTGCGTTTATCATATTTGAGTGAAAACCACTACTAGATGTGTCTCGTCAAGAGCTTTGAAAGGAACCCACTATTGACCATATTCGGAGTTCAGGGCTGAGAGAAAAGCTTGAATTTGTGCCTACTGCTATAAATGGTATCGCGGCATGCATTTCTAGAGCATTAATGAGTTGGAGAGTTAGTTGAGTTTTTCGCATGCATTTTAGCTTAACCACTTCACTTGCCATCATGTGCGCGCATGTCTTCATACACTTGGTTCTTGTGGTTCCTCGGATTGATAATTAAACATGTATTAATCCACCACTATATGCACTTGTGGGGCGATTGAGGTCTAGTCTCATCGACACAAGTTCCTAAGGCTTCACGATTTAGGTACACACGTTTTTTGTGTTGTTGCTGGGGAAGAAACCTAACCAAGGTGCCTTCGTGATGGTTAGAGCTCTGGAGTGAAGGAATCGTAATTGTAGAGGTGAATTCGTCGGTGGCAGGTAGTCAAGTAATTCAAGACTTGTTACTTCACACTCTTAGGGTGTGTGTAATGAGTTTTTAGGTTTAGGGTTAGGAGTGAGGAACTAAGGGAAGAGTTAGGGTTAGGCAAGCGAGAGGAGTAGAGTAGGGAGAGTAGATTACACCAAGAAAAAATCCCAAAAAAGTTTAGGTCTTAGGCAACTCAAAGCTATAAAAACCAAAAAAAATAGTTCCGTTGATCACTTGTGAGAACAGGTATCGTGAGGAGAGCAGCGATCGGTATCGCAGCTGTGGTATCACACCTAGAAAGCTAAAGAGTGACATTGAGAGCACAAAGTCTAGTTGAGGCATCCTTGAAGGTAAGATATACAAGTTTTTGGTATCAAAAACACCTTAGGAACACACACACGCATGATTAAAAGAATTTTCGGTATCCTGGGGTATAATAGAGAGTTTTTTTATATCCATTAGGTGATACAAGGGGTCAAGAGTGAAGAGGTGAGGTAAAGAAACACTTTGCACATAAAAAAAATAAGTTAGATGAAATTTGGCTACAGTATCACGATCGATTGAGTTTTGGTATTGCAATACCAAAATTCCCTAGTATCACGATACTCGCCTGATATCGTATCGTGCATACCCACTTGAGGTATCATGATACCATTCTAGTATCGTATCGTCAAGTGCTAGTATTGCAATCACGGTCACCCAATGGTATCGTATTGTGGTCCACCTAGTATCGTATCATGTCGGTCATAGTATCGTATTGTCGACTGAGCGGTATCGTATCGCATGCAAAGTTGGTATCATATCGCCAACTCAGTATCGTATCACCTCTTGTTTTGGTATTGTATCGTGTGCTAAGTGGTATCGTATCACCAAGGATTGTGGCATCGTATCGTCCATTGCTTTGGTATCATATCGTGAGCAGCCTAATATCGTATCATGTAAATTTTGGTATCGTATCACTCATATAGCCGGTATTGTATCGTGTATTGAGCAATATCGTATCATCGACTGTTTTGGTATCATATCGTGCATAGTCTGGTATCGTATCATCTATGTGGTATCACCCAAAGTGGTATTGTCCAGAACTACTCAAGCTATTTGGGAGCAAAATTTGAAGTGATTGAGGAGCTATCTAAGGGGAAGTAGGGAGTGGACAGAGACCCAAAAGGGTGAATGAACTTAAGATCCAACGGGTGCTAAGTAGCCGGAGAAGTGTCATTTCGTTGATAGGAAGTGCAACCCAAGCGAGCCATCACTCGATCTACACAGACACCTCTAGTGATTCAAAAGAGAAACTAGCCATGGCCTCAGAGGACATGTATGGTTCTGTTCCCAGGGAGAACTTCATGTCAATAGTGGAGGGTGAATACCGCACCTCTCTGCAATATGTGTCAACAAATTGGCAAGGAATCCCTATTTACCTCGATGGTTTAAATAGGTCCATTGCAAGAACGGTAAACTCTACCGAATCAGCAATAGTGCCCAAGCCCGCAGTTAAGTACGAGGGAGGAGTGTACATGGATAAATTAGGTCACATCTACGTGGTGACAAAAAACCCAGATCAGATCAATGAGAGAGGAGAACTAGAAGGACAAGGAAACTCGGGGAGATCTAACTCTGAAGAACTAGTGACTACACCAAGAGGTAAGTCTATGGCGATTCAAGTCTTGAGAGGGGATTTGATACCTCAAGATGATTACCTATTGGACGTATATCTGATTTAGGGATCATATCTATTGTTACAAACAGATTCACCCATCCGAGGACAAGAAGTAAGTCCAGTAACCATTTATGAGTTAAAGGATCCCAAAGATGAGTCTAGAGTCACATACCTAGACCAGAACCAAAGAAGGTATTGGCCAGTAGATATCTCAATTGAAGTTTATGGGGTTGCCTGTATTCCCTCCTCGAGAGCAAGCAACTACCTCACACAATCCTTTTGGAACTCATCCAGGAATGAAGAATACAATGTCAGGACAAATGAGCCAGTGAAGTGTTCCCAACCAAACTCATGTGCAATTCACAATGCCAAGGGCACAGTCACACAACCAAACCCACCCAAGACTAGGTAATATGAATCATCCACCCATAAGACCAAGACCACAGCCAGGTGTGCAACCAGGAATGCCTCCAATTAGACCAGCAATTCCTCTGATGCCCCAACCACCAGAACCTATAAGAAGGCTAAGACCGATTCAAGTTGCTAAATGCATGAGAAATCATTATGACGGAACAGGAGAACCATACGACCACATAGCAGAGTTTAAACAGGTATTATGAGCCAAACAAGTGTGGATGATTTCTTTGTGCAATATGAGTCCTTTGGACTAACCCTCACAGGGACGGTTTTGACTTGGTTCCAACCTTTGGATCCAAATCAATTTAGAAATATTGAGCAATTTTTCCAAGAATTCATTGGAGAATTTACGGAGGGATTAAACATAACTCTTTATCCTTAATCCATAGCTTCAAACAAAACCCAAATGAAATTGTAAAAACAACAGCTCAAAGGTTTAACCAATATGTCGATAGGTTCCCAGCAACAGAAAGACCCTCCCAACAAAAAATGATATCGTTATTATTGGATGGATTGACTAATGGAACATTGAGAACCCTAGTTTACATAAAACGGCTCTAGACCTTGAGTGGGTGTCTCCAAGAATACATTGACCTAGAAGACAATCTAGCTGATGACCTCAAAAGTACCCCAAATTCTACCAAATCAGAAGACACTAGGAGTACAGTGATGAATAATTCTAGTAATGCGGAGGAGCTAGCAGATCTGGTAGCCAAGAAGTTAGGAGTCCACAAATAGAGAAATTACCAGAACCCACCAATGAGAATGCCGATACTACGAAGATGCAGACTGTGTGGTGGAGATCACCCATCTCACATGTGTGCACGGGGAGGAATAGTCATGCCTCAAGCTTACCCATACAATAGGAAGCCACCTCAAGGACCCAACCTGTACTGCCATATAGAGCAAAAATACACTAACCATACTACTAAAAACTATCCTTTCAATAGACAGTCAAGGCCCATGAATCAACCTCAGATAGGCCTCATGGATACCCTCCTAGAGAACAAGGAATAGAGCTCTCAAGATACAACACCTATCCAGGCTCGCAAGGAGCACCTAGACCATATGAACAAGGAGGATATGGACAACCACAACCAGTATTAGGGCAACAACCACCCCTTCCACAAAACATAGTGCCAATCAAATTTACTCAACCAGAGGAAAACATGGAAAGATCCAGAGTGTCAGCTACAACTTTAGCTAGTACAAAAGCAATGAATCAGGGATATGAGCAAACTCGAGGAGAATACTATCCCTATGACACTAGTCTGATGGAGTATGACCAATCTTATGATCAACATTATTATGGCTATGAAGGATATGATAATCCCTATGAACCAGAGTATGCAAACCTAATGTACACTACACCTAAGGCACTAGCACCCATGAGACCACCCATTAGACCACTTGTGCCAAAAGGACCATGCTATAGATGCAGAGGCGATCACTTCATAAGAGAATGCACTCTGTCATACAACCCACCACCTCCTAGGACTTGGGAAGGTTACTGCAATGAATGTGGAAAGGAACATCTTTTTAGAGACTGTCCAAAGAATCCCAATAAGACTCATAACACAACACAAATTAATGTGATTGAAGTAATTGAATCATCAGGAAGTGATAAGGACTACACAGTACCATTAAAAGCCATCACATGAGCGCAAGCCAAAGGACAAGAGAGAAAGAAAGTAGACTCCAAACAAGACATGAACAAGGATCTAGAGCCAAAAATACAAGTAGTGGAAGATTCGGAAGACCACATGAGAGTAATCAAACGAAGAAGACACAAAGTTGGAAGGACAGAAGGGAAAAACTTAGAAACAAATGGATGAAAAATTAAAGTAAGGAGGACAAGAAGGATGTAAAAGATGGTAAGAAACTGAAAAGCCGGAAGCACAAGATAATACACCACTTAAGTCTCACACCTGAAAACTAGACAAACTAGGATCAATCTTAGAAGACCCAAGACCAGACGACCTGGACATGTGGTTGAAATCTTATCAGGCTAGAATCATGACGGGACCAAACATAGAGCAGCATGAGAAACTCTACCCACAAGGGGAATTAGAGAAGAAGAGATTGGTGATATGCAAAAATCTCATGGAGGTATCCCAAGCCACTCTAGAGAAGACTATCCCAGTCCTCCCAGAGACAAGAATATTTGAGAATCAATACAATGAATTTTTTAAAGAGAATGATCAGAGACCAACATCTAAAGAGAAAGATAGTGAGGAAGAACAATAGAGCTCTCAGGGCAAATCAATTGCAATAATTCTTGAACTAGAAGCTGATTGGCCACAAGATTTGTGGGCTAGGTTTGAGGAAGAGCAATGGAAAAAGAATGAGAGTGCAAGACCACCCTTTGAGGAGTTTGACATTGGAGAAAACCAGCCAGCTCCAAATCTGGATGAAGTATATGAAGAGTTTTCTATGTTAGACCAAAATAGGGAGGAAGTGCATAGCATTTCCACCTTACCGAACTATATGGGGGAATATGAGAAAAGGTCTATAGTTTTTCACGCGCCCACAATTCGTGGCAAGGGAAATGGGTCTTCAGATAAGACCTCTCACAACTTAGCAGAATTCAAGAAGACCAAGATACAATGTCAGTTGACCGTGGAAGAGTTACTACTAGCCAAACCGCAATCATGGAAACATTTGGAGGGACAGTTGAAATTAGAAAATGGGAAGAATGAAAAGAAAAATAGAGAAACCAAAGCCCCTTCTACCATACAAATCCCTATTGATAAATTTGGAGAATTCAGTGAGGGAGATGAGGGCAACACATGCTTACCCATCACATATAATGGATACATGACTAGAGCCATTTTAGACACAGGAGTGGGTGTAGGCATAGCCACCAAAGAAATCTGGGAGAAATGGGGAAAGCCATCCCTGCAACCTACACGCATGAAGCTTCAATTAGCCGATGGCCATGTAGAGAGACCCCTAGGAATACTGGAGAAAATTAAGTTGACTACCTACGGAGTAGAATTTGAACACACTCTAGTTGTATGTCAATTTGGAAAGGCAAATAACTATGAGACGATATCAGGATGACCCTTCATGAGACAAGTCAGGGTAGTACAAGACTGCAGAAGAGACGCATTATACCTACAACATCAAGGAACTACTACAAAGATCAATTTACACACATTTTCATATAGGGATGTACCCCCACTACAATGGAATCCCATACACAAGGAAGAGGATGGTTTGTCAATTCATATTGCAGGTTCAAGTGACCAATCATGGATGCACAATGATGCTCAACTATGGATGTGTAAGGAAGCAAAGTGGGAAGAGAGAAAAACTCAAATATGGCCTATTGGACATCATAATTACTAACGCATTGATGATCCTATGTATATGCCTCAAGTCTTTCCGGATGAAGCAATCAAACCACACGGTTGGATGGAGATCCTAGCCACATTAGATATGTGTGTGAATGAGGAGGTACTAACCATGAATGGATGTGTGGATGAAGAAGGTTATGATGTATGTTTTTACATGGTAGTCCTTCAAGAAGTAGAGACAGGAGAATTATTAGAAAAAGAATGGAAGGAAGAGTATGAAAGCATAAAGATGGAGCCAAATTTTGATTCGGAGGAACGATATTTAGAAGTAATCCAAGCCGAGGACGAAGAAGGAACACCAAAGGTATTAGCAATAGAAGCAGCTCACATGAGACCAAACAATGAGGAGACATTATATAAGGCTGAACCAAACCCAGACCTCTTTGAAGTTCTAGAGCACTTCAAAAGATATCAAGTAGAAGAGAGGAAGATCGCTATTCAAATGCCTAAAAGAGAGGCCAGAGAAAGAGGGAGAAGAAAGGTGTACATACATCTCGGATGAGAAAGAAGAATTGAAAAACCTAATTCCAGAATATCGAGTCGTGTTTGCATGGACGTACAAGGACCTCAAAGGTGTAGATCCATCCATTTGTTCTCATTGAATCTCAATGACACCTGATGCAAAACCATCAAAACAACATCCTTACACTTATAACGATGTCTATTTAGCAAAAATTAAGGAGGAGATAGACCAGCTGTTAGCAGTTGGATTCATTTATGAGATAGAGCACACTGAATGGGTGTCACCATTAGTGGTTGTACCCAAAAAGAATCGGAAATTAAGAGTGTGTATTAACCTGAAGAAGGGAAATACAACCACAATCCTGTTGGGGTTAGACGTCTGTGAAAGCATGCGAACAACACAAGGAAGAAGAAGAAGCTTGGGGCACAACACACAATACTAAATGTATTACTAGAGAATGTACAAAGATAAGTATCCTATTAGGGAAATAGGCGTATATACAAGTCGGAGGGAAAAAACCTCCTAAAGAGGGAAAAAGGTGCCGTCCAAGTGTGTTCACACACATGACTACCTAAATATATCAACAAATCCCCCCTCGGAGTGATGCAGTGAACAAGGAGCTGGCACTCATGTATGAGGAAGTGCCAAGTTATGTGGAATCAATCCACAAATGCAATCAGATAGGCATGTATCTTCTCATACCAAGCACGTGGTGCTTGCTTTAAACCATATAATGCCTTCTTTAACCTGGACACCTGGTTTTCATGCCCTTTCTGCACAAAGTCACGGGGCTAAAAAACATACACTTCTTCATGCAAGTCGCCATTCAGAAATGTTGTTTTGATATCCAACTAATGTGCATTCCAACCATGATGAGTTGCAAGTGCACAGATGCTACGAACAGTAGTCATTCGGCAAGTAGGTGCAAAGGTTTCATCAAAATCAATGCCTCTTTCCTATGCATAACCCTTTGCAACAAGCATAGCCTTATGCCTGTCAACTGTACCATCAGGCTTACGCTTCAGCTTGTATACCCACTTAGTCCCAATGGCCTTCTTGCCAGGAGGCAAGTCACATAAAGACCAAGTACCATTCTTCATTATAGCATCATATTCACATTGCATAGCAGCCATCCAATTTTTTGAATTTTATGCTTCATCAAACGAAACAGGCTCATTCTCATCACAGAGACTAGATGCAGCCATAGCTTAGCAATCTGATGCAAAAGAGGCACTATGAGAGCCTGAACGAGTACAATATGACAAAGGAGCGTCTAATTTGTTGTCATGCAAAGTCTGCACCAGCCATTTTGGCATAGTCTTTGCCTGCTCAATATCAGCTCTCTCATCAACAAGTGCATCATGTAAATTTGCATCAGAAATGGAATGATATGCATCATCACATGAAACCTGCAAAGGTTGAGAAGTTGCCTCATTAGGACCAACACTAGACTGTCCACCTGTAAAAAGAAGCAGCAAAGTATCATACATGTCTTGGGAGCTAACAAATGTCTCCTTAGTACATGAAAGCAATGGCTGAATAGCATCTTCCACAAAAACAACATCACAGCTAATCAGAATGCATTTAGTCTATGGATGATACAGACAATAGCCTTTACTTTTAGAATTGTACCCAACAAAAATACATTTTACTGCTTTATCATCCAATTTTATGTGATGTTTTTTGGGCACTCATGCATATGCCAAACAATAAAAAACATGCAGATGAGCAACAGATGGCTTGCGATCATGCCAAGCCTCATATGGAGTGATAGATTGCAGCACTTTAATACATATGTTGCACACATGACAGCCTCAAGCTAGAAACTATGTGGTAAAGCCTGACTCTTAACCATACACCTCATCATCTCCATGAGTGACCTATTTTTTCGTTCAGCAACTCCATTCTATTGAGGTGTATATGGTATTGTACATTGGTGTTTTTTACCACGTTCAGCCAAAAATGCATTAAAATCAGAAGACATATGTCCCCCCCCCCCCCCCCCCCCCCGATCAGAATGGAGGGTGCCCATTTTACATGCTGATAGATTTTCAACCAAAACCAAAAACTATTTGAAGCATATGAACACTTCGAACTTTGCCTTCAATAGATATACCCATGCATGCCTGGAAAAATCATCGATGAAAGTCACGAAGTAGAGATAATTTCCAAAAGAAGGTGTCTGTATAGGTCCACAGACATCACTATGTACAAGCTACAATTTCTGAGTAGCCCAAACTGAACCATCTTTTGGAAAGGAGGAACACTGCATTTTGCCAAAAATAAAACCTTCACAAACATGTTTTCCATGTGCCTTAAGTTTGGGCAAAGAGGACACCATTTCAGATTTTTGTAGGCGTAGCAAACTAGCAAAATTCAGATGACCAAAGCGTGCATGCCAAAGCTTTGCATCTGACATAGCCTGAGAATCATGTACTGCACATGCAGACTCATTTATAGATCTTTCATAGTCTCTGAGCTTATACAGCCCATGACATAAAATGCCAAAAGCAATAATCACATCGCCATTTGACAGATCATGAACTACGCATCTGTCATCAACAAATTTCACAACCAAACCAATCTTGCCTAATGTAGAAACTCATAACATATTTTTCTTGATCCTTGGCACAAACAAAGCATCTGACAAAGTGAAAGAACTACCATCAGCAGTAGTCAAAATGATCTTACCAACTCCCATAATAGGATAAGAGGAGTTGTTGGTGCATGTAACAGTATTCCCTATAGGGGCAGGCTCGAATGAAGATAATAAACTACACTGCGAGGTAATATGTTTGGTCGCCCCACTGTCAAAGTACCAAACATCTCAGTCTATTGCAGACATGCACTCCTCATGAGAAGATGGATCAAAACTGCAAAGAGTAGTAAACGCCCATTCTTCTTCCTGCACAAGATTAGCAGACTCGATTTTCGGTGTAGAGGCCTTTGCAACAACCATTCCAGCCTCTTTCTTCTTTGCCTCTTTAGCAGCTAGTTTTGGATAGTTCTTTATGATATGATCATTTCCTTTACAGTACTTGCAAAACAATTTCTGCTTTTTTGATTTCTTATCATCTTTGTCTTCCCTCTTCGACTGTGCAGAATTAACAGATTTCTGCTTACTAATTGAAGAGCTCCACTTTCCTTTGCCCTTCTGACTAGCCTGGAAAGCTTGATCTGCAACACACATAATGGACCTGTTTTGTCAGGACTCATCCACCTGCAACAGAACAGAGACTAACTCCTCAAATGACAAGGCATTTGGATTTCCTCTCATCATCAATCAAAGAGTAGAAGCAAAACTTTGATATGAATGAGGAAGACCATTAAGAACCGTCTACACAAGTGAGCTATCTGGTATAACCTCATCAGCAAAAATCAAATGTTCCTTCAAGTCTTTGATCTTTGTTAGAAAACTATCCATAGAATCACATTCATTCATGTGCTCACTCTCCCGCTATTTTCGGAGGTAAGCATGTGCCTGGGCATCTTTGCCATCCCAATGAATTTGCTCTGCAGTAGGTGTTGCGGTTCCTACTACACCTACTGTAGAGAAAATTCATTGGGATGGCAGAGATGCCTAGGCACATGCCACTGTTACAACTGCAGGTACTGAAGCTGATGTAGAAGGTGTCGAAGATGATGATATTCTACATATTCATGTTCGTGTGCTTGGGCATGTGCTTGGGCATCAATGCATGTGCCTGGGCATCTCTACGTGTGCCTGGGCATCTCTGCGTGTGTCTAGGCATCTCTTCCATCCTAACAAATTTGCTCTACAATAGGTGTAGTAGGAACCGCAACACGAACATGAATATGGAGAATATCATCATCTTCGACACCTTCTACATCAGCTTCAATACATGTCGCATCATATGATCCCACAATGGGTAGTTGGTACCATCCAACTTATCCTCAATAGCCAACATACGAAATACATCACTGCTTTCAGCCATGGCCGGTGACTAAAATACCTTGATGCAGAAAATTCATTGTATCTCAAAAAGTTGAATGAAACTACCCAGAAGAGTTCTACTAAACATATAGCAGACTTCGAGATGCTTATACTGGCGAACTGAAACAGGTATATACCTTTGGCACAAAAAGAGGAAATAGCCTACATAAGCATTGTGATAGTGTGTTTGGAGGCCGAAACGAGCTCAGATCGTGATTTCGGCACCACACAGCAAAGTTGTTTTGATCTCTAAAACACCTTGAGTATGCTCACCAAATTTTGTGCGAATCTGAGACTACAATCGGAGGAGTGTCGACGATGCCCTAGATGAAGCGGCGACGTGCTCTGATACCACTTGTTGGAGTTAGACATCTACGGAAGCATGTGAATAACACAAGGAAGAAGAAGAAGCTTGGAGCACAACACATAATACTGAATGTATTACTAGAGAATGTACAAAGATGAGTAGCCCATTAGGGCAATAGGCGTATATACAAGCCAGGGGAAAAAAACCTCCTAAAGAGGGAAAAAGTGCCTCGACGATCCTTATGTGTTCACACACATCACTACCTAAATATATCAACAAATTCGTGATAGCTACCCATTACGTGTCACTCCATCTCTTGGAAAGAGTTGCATGGATGGAAGTCTATAGCTTCTTAGATGGATTCTTTGGGTACAACCAAGTAGCCATTTCTATAGAGGATCAACATAAGAAAACATTCGCAACTGAACGGGGAGTCTATGATTTCAAAGTGATACCATTTGGACTCACAAACACCACTTCTACTTTCCAAAGGTTGATGTGTCACATCTTTAAAGAGTTTCTAAGGAAGAGTATGGAAGTATACATAGATGACTTATGTACCTACTCAGGTCAGAGACATGAACACATTCCGGAGTTACGAAGGATATTTGAGAAGTGTCGACAATATCGAGTGTGCCTCAATCTTGAGAAATGCATTTTCATGGTGAGACGAGGAAAGATCCTAGGGCATATCATATCCAAGAATGGAATTTACATTGACAAAGATAAGATAAAGGTGATCCTTGAGCTTCCAAGACCAAAAAATGCTAAGGAGGTGCAAGCTCTTACGGGTCATTGTGGATACTATCGTAGATTTGTTCACATGTACGCCATAATTGCCAAGCCATTATATGGATTATTAACCCAATTTACATGGACGGATGAGTGCGAGAAAGCGTTTAACAAATTGAAGAGACGGTTAAGTATAGCACCCATTTTGAAGATACCCAACTGGAATAAGCCATTTCATATCCATGTAGATGCCTCCGACTATGCAATAGGATGCATCCTAGCTCAACCTACAGATGAAGGAAAATTAGACCACCCTATTGCATATGCAAGCAGACAACTAAACCAAGCAAAAAGGAATTATACGACTACATAATGAGAAGGTTTAGGAATGGTGTATACAGTGAAGAAATTTAGACACTACCTTTTAGCCAACAAGTTCAAGTTCTTCATAGACCATCAGGTAAGCCATGTAACACGGTAAGGCTAGTAAGATGGTTTCTATTACTAATGGAGTTTGACTCCAAAGTGGTAGTAAAAAAAAGGAAATACCCACGTGAGAGCCGATAATAAGCCATGTAACACGGTAAGGCTAGTAACACGATAAGGCTAGTAAGATGGTTTCTATTACTAATGGAGTTTGACCTAGTCAATAAGCCATGTAACACGGTAAGGCTAGTAAGATGGTTTCTATTACTAATGGAGTTTGACTCCAAAGTGGTAGTAAAAAAAGGAAATACCCACGTGAGAGCCGATCATCTATCTAGGTTAACACACGGAGAACCACCCAATGGAATAGCAGATGACCTACCAGATACTTATCTGTTCAACCTGGAAGTATGTTCTAAGTGGGCAGAGAAGTTAATTCCTATACTTACTCATGGACCACAACATTGAATCAACAAGGATACTAGGAAAGGATTTCTACAATTGCGTAACTTGCACATTGTGGCAAGAAGTGTGTATTTCAAAGAACCCAATGGTGTGTTGTTGAGGAGTGTAGAACAAGTTGAGCACAATAACTTAATGGAGCAAGCTCACGTAGTGGAATTCGAACTCATGACCTACCGGCTAGGAGTACGATGGGCTAACCACTTGCCTCAAAAGCCATGGTTGAGGATTACTTCCTAATCCTCCCTCTTAGGGTGTGGTTCAACCATCTCCTGCGAGTCATATCTTGAGTCTAACACTCTCTCCCCCTTCTAGAGATCATTGTTCTCAATGATCAATCCTTGGTCTCCCCTTGCATTGATATCCTCACCCTCACACAGTCTCTTGAACCATCTTGTCCTCAACCTTGGTCTCTTGAGCCTTGCCTTTCTGCTTCTTGGCCACTTTGCCTATGGACTTGCCTTGCTCTCAACCTTTGGTCTCTTGAGCCTTGCCTTTCCACATCTTGGCCGCTTGCCTACGGACTTGTCTTGCTCTCAACCTTGGTATCTTGAACCTTGCCTTTCCGCTTCTTGGCAACTAGCCTATGGACTTGCCTTGCTCTCAACCTCAGTCTCTTGAACCTAGTTCTCACCCATGCAAGTTCTCTTGGATCCTCAATCTAGTGCTTCCCTCTCGGGATGTACCCTAGGGGATGTACCCTTGTAGAATGTACCCTCATGTACCCTGGCACCATGTACCCTGGCACCGTGTACCCTGGCACCATGTACCCTGGCACCATGTACCCTGGCCCCGTGTACCGTGCGACGTGCTACGCTGCACCGTGCCACCTCGCCCAAGCCTACTTCCTAGGCTCTGATATCAACTGTGGGATTCTAACTCATGATCTACCGGCTAGGAGTACGATGGGCTAACCACTTGCCCCAAAAGCCATGGTTGAGGATTACTTCCTAATCCTCCCTCTTAGGGTGTGATTCAACCATCTCTTGCGAGTCATATCTTGAGTCTAACATGTAAATAGATGGAGAATGCATAAGGGAACTCATGGAGCACTAAGGGAATTAAAATGATTGGGAGCTTATTGGCCAGATATGCCAAAAGATGTTCATGAGTATATTAGCAATTGCCCAAAATGCCAGGAAAATACTCCAGAAGATCATATCTCGTTACAATTCTCTACCATAGCACGACTGGAGTAGGACATTGGTGAAGTTCTTAAAAACACACGAGCATGAGGAAGGTGCAAGTCTAGCTAGAAAGCGATCCCTAGAAGAAATGAGGAAGGACTACGTTATACTGAGGAGGCAATGATTCAAAAGAGGAAAGGAAAATCAGCTACGACTATGTGTGCATGAAGGAGAATACTTACCTATATTAGAAATGGCACATGCAGGTGTCACATGAAACGAACTATAAAAATGATTCTCTTTGCAGGCTTGTGGTGGCCAACTCTACGTATGGATGCAGACGCCTATGTACGGAGCTGTGAGGTTTGCCAAAGAGCCAAATATCCTATCAAGAGAGATGATATGCCTCTTAGACCCATGATTTGTACAAGAGCCTTTTCCAAATGGGGTATTGATTTCATAGGACCTATTAACCTGCCAGCCAAAGGATCACACTTCGAGTACATAATAATGGCAACAGATTACTTAACTAAATGGGTAGAAGCAAAGGCAACAAGAAAGAATGATGCTCAAACCACAACAAAGTTCCTCTTTGAGAACATCTTTACTCGCTTTGGACTACCTATAGAGATAGTGAGTGATAGAGGAACGCACTTCATTAATGAGGTAATAGAGTCCTCAATGAATGAATTCCTAGTGATCCAAGCCAATGGTCAAGCAGAGAGTTCCAATAAAGTGTTATGTATCGTGTTGACAAAGATAGTCAACAATGGAAGGTCGGACTGGGACAAACAATTCCATCATGCGATTTGGGCCTTCCGTGTGGCTTACAAGATAGCCATTGGAACTACTCCATTTAATCTAGTTTACGGATAAAATGCAATCTTGCCAATTGACTTTTTGGTACCTACTCTATGAGTAGCACGACAGTATGAGTGGACAGGACATGAGCTATCCAAGCAACTAGAGCAAATTGAGAAGTTACATGAGACAAGGCTACAAGCAGTCACGAGAATTTATGTAGCTAAATGGAGGTAGAAGGCATATTATGATGCACATATCAAAGACAAAGGCTTAAAGGAAGAAGACTTAGTTCTTGTATATACATTGAAACAACATGCCATGAAACATCAACAACGTGGATATGGACCCTTACTAATCAATAGAATCTCAACGAGTGGAATAGTGAATCTAGCCACATTAGATGGAGATATACTTCCCAACTACATAAGTGGATGTAGGGTGAAACGATGTATGGAGCCATTAATCGATCAGATGTTAGCACGACTAGTAGGAGCACAAAATCTGAAGAAGGAAGAGGAGAAGATTCGAGAAGAAGCACACCAAGAAGCCTTAGAGCATATCAAGAGATGGAAAGAGTGGATACGACAAAGGGATGAACAATATTTACAGGGAGAAGAACCTATACATATGGCCAACTACCAAGTAAATAAAGCCAACAATGAGAGCCTTAGTATCTCCCAACCATATTTAAACCTAGGAATTGGAAACCAAGAGTACCAGCTAATAGATGTGTTGATAGACTCAAGAGCGGCCTTAAGTTGTATATGAAAGACATTAATCATGCATCTTCAAACAACCATAAGTCCCACTAAAGCATGCATGATAGGAATTGGAGGCTAGGTTATAGAATGTGTTGGAGAAGCCCAAGTATTCCTTCACCTAGGAAATTTCACTATGGAGCAAAGAGTTTTGGTATGCAAGGACGAAGACCTAATTGAAAATTTGATCCTAGGGCAAGACTAGATTATCGAGAACAAAGTGAGCATTCATCTAGCACAAGGATACATATCAGCCAAAATAGGACGTAAGGAAATCTTTAGCTTGTTGGAAGAAAGACTTTCTCATGTTCAGGAGGTTATCAAACCCAAGGAAGAAAACTTAGAAAAGGAGTCAGAAAATGAATCAATCGAGTGCACATCCAACAAATGCCCTAATCTAGAACTACCTGCAAATAAGGATGTGTTGCTTGATGATGTGCCCTCCTTTCCCAAGAGAGATGAATCTGAGAGAGAAAGTGAGGACAATGCTTCTAAGTTCACTTACACCAGAAGAAGAGCATCCACATGGATGCCTACTGTTTGAACATCACACCCATGTAATACTCATTTGCAATGGGTACGGAAGGATCGAATGATGGAACCAGAGAAGCCAACACAAAAGAAAATCAGCCACCCCGTGAAGACAAGGAGAGACAACCAGAAGACATTACAATCAGAACCACAAAGACTTCTTCGTGTATGGCTTCCAAAATCACTAGTAGCAGCCCAGAAGACACAGCAATGTATATGGATCCCAAAGAAGGTTAGACAAGCAGCAACTCAAGAGATCAGGAAGCTTGGTGAGATATCAAATTCACAACATGAGGCAAAGAAGTCTACAAAAAACCACCAAGGGTACAAAAGGAACACGACATCAAACACTCAGGCCACAAGTAAGAAGGAGGCAAGGACCAGAGAACGACAAGCTTGACAGACGCAAAGGCCTCGATCACCAACTACAAAGTGGATATGGATACCAAAGAGGAAGCAAAGACGGGAACAGCCGACTCAACAAGTTTCCACTTGCACTCATGAAGAATCCACTACACCTAGAGTATGCAGGATAGGGCCAGATTACAAGGCCATGCATTTGGCACATTATCTTTTCAACAAAACTAGTGGTGCACATTTCCATCATTGGAATAGTTCTTAGTTTCTACTCCCATAGGAATGACCTTACAATGTAAATAAATAAATGCTTCATCTAGAACTAACTTTTGTTTTCTTTCATGACTAAAAAATCAAAAGAAGTGTGGTAAGAGACCTTACTTACTTAAGCAAGGGGAACGGAGTGACGAAGTAAATGACGCACCACTAAACCACACATAAAACATGAATTGGTGTCTACTAGAAGCTGATTCTTTCTTTATTACAAGTGCAGATGGCTTCCGAGGATTCTAAGGCTATTGTGCAAGAAGAGTTATTGGAATTTCCATTACAAAGCGTGACCAAAGCCAAAGGTCATTGGTTTTGAGAGGACCAACCTGTTGGAGATTATCTCTTCTTAGTGACAATAAACATCATGGACACTCACCATTAGTTTCCGGTCATGTCCCAAGATTTCAAATTCATACATCAACTCCCATCAACCGTGCATATAATGACAAAGGTGGGTATTCGGAAATAACTTCAGCTACCGATTTACAAGCCGGACTTCCAACGATGCACTCAGATGATGAATACTCTTCAATCAACCTTACATAACCCATCAGTTCTAGATGCAACAGGAGAATGCGTGATCATCCAATTCACTCATGACTTGATCAAGGAAGGTTTTGGATGGGAAAAAGATGGGAACATAGACTTGAAGGATGAAATTCGAGGGACCAAGACCCAAACATTCACAGATATCAATCGTATAGATATAGAAGAAGAAATCTGTCTGATTCACCAACACTTTTGTTTTCCAAACATGCATCACTACACAACACCACAAAAAATCATTGTGCAACTCTTGTCTCATGCTATCAAAAAAATTGGTAATCAAGTGAACATGAGGCCATATATGCAAGAGTGCCTATTTGAAGCTAAAAAGCAATGGAACCATAAAAAGTTTTTGAACGGAAGTGTCACACTAACCATACTCATCAATCATGCATTAGGCATTCGAGAACATTTGAAAGAGATGCCTACATCCTCAGAGATGGCCAACTATGCTAAGTTAGCCACTATTCCAAGGAAAAAGAAGGGAGTGAAGATAGTGAAAGAGGCCAAAACCAGCTCGCAATCAAGGATGAGAGGCACCAAGAGATTAAGAGAAATAGTGAAGGTAGAAGAAGCGCTTCCTGCTTCAAAGAGGATACATGTACTTCCAAGGACAAGGAAAGAAAACAATATGCCCATTATGGAAGAGGATCTAAAAGAAGAAATGGAAGCAACTCACCAATATATGGAAGGTCAAGTAAACCTGCCAGTACAAGGGCATCACTACCACCACTCTCATGAAGACACTGAGCAAAGAAAGAAGCTGAAAAAATTCATAGATATAGAGAGTTGCGATTGACCAACTCTAGTTCATCTTTCAATACGCAAGAAGATCAAGAGCCATCCATGATGAATGTGGACATTAAAAGTGATTCAAAGGATGATGGCAATTGGGATGAATTGAATCAGGTCACGGATTCCTTTCGAGTGGAAGATACAAAACTAGATGAAATGCCAGATAACATAGCCACAGAGCCTATAAGGACAGGATCCTCTCAAGGAGATATTCATGTATTAAAAATGAATGAAGAGACAAACATTCAGATCACAGAGACTCACTTAGATAAAGAAGACTCAGTAAGGATACCAAAGGAAGAAAAGGAACAGAAAGAAGTGGAAGAGACAGAGACATTCACCCCAATCTGGGTGGTAGCAGAGCCTTCTCCTTTAGATGTTACATTTCAGGGAAGTGCTACAAAGTCAACCACCAATGAAGAAGAGGAAAAAGAGAATCAAGTACATCTTCAAATTAGGCAACCTCATAATGAGAACATACACATGGATAAAGGAAAGGATGTACTAACGGGGGAAGAATCGATATCCCTAAAACATGGTTAAATGTGGATGTGGCTCAACTGAAGCCCATAGTGAAGCAGATGATACAAACGGCCATGGATACTCAACAACAAATGCTTGAAGCACATGCAAACTATGACAAGGCTATGAGGGAGAGGATTCAATTCCAGGTAATAAGTGAAAAGTTATCTACACAATTAATTCAAGCTCAACAGACACTCACAACCAAGGAAAGAGAAGTTAAAGAAGCCATGGAAAAGTGCACTATGTTAACAAGAGAAAACCAAAAACTCCAAGATCAACTCAAAGAGCTACAAAGCAAGTATGAAGCAGGTGAAGCTAAAAAAGCACGAATGATTGCAAGAAGCAAACTGCTTGAATCTCAAATAAAGGGTATATGGAGGAAATGGACAACTTGAGGAACAGGAATAAAGAGCTTATGAATGCCATCCTGTGCAACCAATCCATAGAAGCACAAGAAGTGACAACATACGACACCAAAGCATTTGAATGTCAAATTGCAAAGTATGAAGATCAGCTAAAACAAGAGCAAACCATACAAGAAGAATGGGAAAGAAAGTACATGTATGACATGAACGAACTCAGGAAGCATTGGAAATCGGTTGAAGATAAACTTCTTGTGGTATATAATGAAGATGTTGATCAAATAGCTTCTATAGGAAAAGAACTTTTGAATACCAAAGAAGCACTAACGAAAGCAAACAAGGAAATCACAGAAAAAGATGAACTCATTGCACAATTAAAAGCTCAAATAGAACAACAGGTAACAACGGGGACACCAGTAGTTCCAAGCTTGAAAGCAGCTACTGAGGAGACTGAGGTATGTCCTCTTTCTCCCCCCATGCATCATTCACCGATAAGGGAAGAAGCAAAGCAAAGCACTCAAAGACATAATCAGGCTATTGCAGAACTAAGCCGACATTAGCGGGCACTATTGGTGTCCCAGCTTACGGAACAATTTAAAGAACAAGTGGTAAAGGTAATGACAGAGGCAAAGATTGAGAGCAAAAGCTTGGAACAGATTTTGAAGCCGTTTAATATACCTTACGAATTACTCAAAGAAGAGACACAAAAATATATAAGGAAGACTACCAATAAAGAACTTGATCACGATTCGCAATTCAATCTATAGACATTCACATATACACAAGAGGAATTTGATCAGGCAGATCCTGTGTGGAGGTGCAGAATTTTGGAAAAGAATCCCACCTTAAGGGTACACTGATATTCAGCACCATATGTGCTCCAAATTAATCCATCTTTTTGCCCAGTCCCTAGAAGATGAACCTAGACGCAATTTTGGGAAGCACAGTGCCAAGGCACTCTCAATAATCAATGGATAAGCTATCTACTATTACCTAGTCCACCTCCCAACTACTTACCCACAGAAGAATACTGTCATGGACACAAAGGAAACCATCTTAAACTTTAAATTCCATGTGACTTTACATAACTCATGATTGGCTTAGAGTTTGGAGAAACTAATGCTTCCATTGCGTCCGGAACGTGCTAAAACCCCAAGATCGACTGTCTATTCGCTGAATTCTGACATCGGGAGGTCCTGTTACAAGTCGATGATATCATGATGACATCATCAATTCGTAACTGCCTTGGGAACCGCCTTTGAAAACCTATATAAGGAGGGGTTGGCCACATTCATAATCAGTCTTGCCAACGCCAGTCTTGGGAGCTCAAGGAGTCATGATCACCAAGTAAGTACTTTCAACTTCCAGTTCAAGTTCTAGTCTTGTCTCTTGTTCTAGTCTTGTCTAGTCTAGTTCTTGGACATCTAGCCTTGTCCTCTTGTCATCTCGTAGTACGAGATCGGTTCCAGTTATTTCTTGTATCCAGTTCATATCCCTGAAGGGAATTCTTGTAATCGAGACATCTTGTTCCATACCTACGATCCCGGGTTGTGGGATCTCTTGTATCATCTCTAGTTTAGTTTTCCATACCTATCGGTCCCGGGTTGTGGGATGTCTTGTATCAATCATATATTCGTGTATCATTTTCCCTTCGTGGGTGTTCTTGTAATCAAAACTATATATGTCATGGACACAAAGGAAACCATCTTAAACTTTAAATTCCATGTGACTTTACATATCTCATGATTGGCTTAGATTTTGGAGAAACTAATGCTTCCATTGTGTCCGGAACGTGCCAAAACCCCAAAATCGACTGTCTATTCGCTGAATTCTGACATCGGGAGGTCTTGTTACAAGTCGATGGTATCATGATGACATCATCAATTCGTAACTGCCTTGGGAACCGCCTTTGAAAACCTATATAAGGAGGGGTTGGCCACATTCATAATCAGTCTTGCCAACGCCAGTCTTGGGAGCTCAAGGAGTCATGATCACCAAGTAAGTACTTTCAAGTTCCAGTTCAAGTTCTAGTCTTGTCTCTTGTTCTAGTCTTGTCTAGTCGAGTTCTTGGACATCTAGCCTTGTCCTCTTGTAATCTCGTAGTACGAGATCGGTTGCAGTTATTTCTTGTATCCAGTTCATATCCCTGAAGGGAATTCTTGTAATCGAGATATCTTTTCTCATACCTACGATCCCGGGTTGTGGGATCTCCTGTGTCATCTCTAGTCCAATTTTCCATACCTATTGGTCCCAAATTGTGGGACGTCTTGTATCGAATCCGTCTTCTTGTATTATTTTCCCTACGTGGGTGTTCGTGTAATCATAAGTGTATTTCCGAAATCTTGTCTAGTGAAGTCAAAGAGCACAATCTAGTGCTCCCCTGACATTTTGGCAAGACTCTCTTCATCAAGACCAAGCACCATGGATTCCTTATGCAAGGAGATTCAATGTACCATAAGGGACATGATCAGACATGTCCAAGAGATGAAAAGATTGCTACGACAAGATGATCGATCAGTTTCAAACTATGCCTTGAATATCAAGATGTTATTTCGTGGAACTACATATCAAGAAGACTACAAGGTTAATCAATTTCAAGTGGCCTCAATCCTGAAGTCAAATGTCTCTTGCTATCCATGCCTCAAGCAAATACCTTGGAGGATGTTATCAATCAAGCAATTCAGTGTGAGAATCAGTTGTTAAAAGAAAGCCAAGTCCAAGAGTCAGAACTCTTGAATAATGAAGACACTATTCCTCAAGAATTTAAATCAAGAATCTTTGAAGGCCAAGAAGTCATTACGAATGATATGGAGCAGACAAATTATGAAGATAACAAGAACACAAAGGACAAGGAGGAGTTCGTGTTCAATCAAGGAGGTGTGATTACTCAAGGCACTCCATCAAAGATCTTGGAAACACTACAATGCACCACTAAAAGCTCAAAGGACGTATCTTGGGATGAACCTAAGGAAGCTCAAGAGACACCCAATCCTTCACCACCTATCACGATTAAGGATCATGAAGAATTCGAGGTTAATCATGTCTTAGATTCAAGAATGTCACGAGGACGATTGGAATGCTTTACTCATTGGAAAGTATATGACATCGGTGATCGTACTTGTGAACTTATAGAAAATCTTCAAAGAGCAAAAGTCAAGGTTCGTGAATTCCATAAGAAGAATCCAATGAAACCCAAGTTAGAGAACATGGCCGCTCCTCGTGGAACTCGTCGCTTGAGGGGGAGGTGATGTCATGGACACAAAGGAAACCATCTTAAACTTTAAATTCCATGTGACTTTACATATCTCATGATTGGCTTAGAGTTTGGAGAAACTAATGTTTCCATTACGTCTGGAATGTGCCAAAACCCCAAGATCGACTGTCTATTCGCTGAATTCTGACATCGGGAGGTCTTGTTACAAGTCGATGATATCATGATGACATCATCAATTCGTAACTCCCTTGGGAACCGCCTTTGAAAACCTATATAAAGAGGGGTTGGCCACATTCATAATCAGTCTTGCCAACGCCAGTCTTGGGAGCTCAAGGAGTCATGATCACCAAGTAAGTACTTTCAAGTTCCAGTTCAAGTTCTAGTCTTGTCTCTTGTTCTAGTCTTGTCTAGTCTAGTTCTTGGACATCTAGCCTTGTCCTCTTGTAATCTCGTAGTACGAGATCGGTTCCAGTTATTTCTTGTATCCAGTTCATATCCCTGAAGGGAATTCTTGTAATCGAGATATCTTTTCTCATACCTACGATCCCGGGTTGTGGGATCTCCTGTGTCATCTCTAGTCCAATTTTCCATACCTATTGGTCCCGGGTTGTGGGACATCTTGTATCGAATCCGTCTTCTTGTATTATTTTCCCTACGTGGGTGTTCGTGTAATCATAAGTGTATTTTTGAAATCTTGTCTAGTGAAGTCAGAGAGCACAATCTAGTGCTCCCCTGACATTTTGGCAAGACTCTCTTCATCAAGACCAAGCACCATGGATTCCTTATGCAAGGAGATTCAATGTACCATAAGGGACATGATCAGACATGTCCAAGAGATGAAAAGATTGCTACGACAAGATGATCGATCAGTTTCAAACTATGCCTTGAATATCAAGATGTTATTTCGTGGAACTACATATCAAGAAGACTACAAGGTTAATCAATTTCAAGTGGCCTCAATCCTGAAGTCAAATGTCTCTTGCTATCCATGCCTCAAGCAAATACCTTGGAGGATGTTATCAATCAAGCAATTCAGTGTGAGAATCAGTTGTTAAAAGAAAGCCAAGTCCAAGAGTCAGAACTCTTGAATAATGAAGACACTATTCCTCAAGAATTTAAATCAAGAATCTTTGAAGGCCAAGAAGTCATTACGAATGATATGGAGCAGACAAATTATGAAGATAACAAGAACACAAAGGACAAGGAGGAGTTCGTGTTCAATCAAGGAGGTGTGATTACTCAAGGCACTCCATCAAAGATCTTGGAAACACTACAATGCACCACTAAAAGCTCAAAGGACGTATCTTGTGATGAACCTAAGGAAGCTCAAGAGACACCCAATCCTTCACCACCTATCACGATTAAGGATCATGAAGAATTCGAGGTTAATCATGTCTTAGATTCAAGAATGTCACGAGGACGATTGGAATGCTTTACTCATTGGAAAGCATATGACATCGGTGATCGTACTTGTGAACTTATAGAAAATCTTCAAAGAGCAAAAGTCAAGGTTCGTGAATTCCATAAGAAGAATCCAATGAAACCCAAGTTAGAGAACATGACCGCTCCTCGTGGAACTCGTCGCTTGAGGGGGAGGTGATGTCATGGACACAAAGGAAACCATCTTAAACTTTAAATTCCATGTGACTTTACATATCTCATGATTGGCTTAGAGTTTGGAGAAACTAATGTTTCCATTACGTCCGGAACGTGCCAAAACCCCAAGATCGACTGTCTATTCGCTGAATTCTGACATCGGGAGGTCTTGTTACAAGTCGATGATATCATGATGACATCATCAATTCGTAACTGCCTTGGGAACCGCCTTTGAAAACCTATATAAAGAGGGGTTGGCCACATTCATAATCAGTCTTGCCAACGCCAGTCTTGGGAGCTCAAGGAGTCATGATCACCAAGTAAGTACTTTCAAGTTCCAGTTCAAGTTCTAGTCTTGTCTCTTGTTCTAGTCTTGTCTAGTCTAGTTCTTGGACATCTAGCCTTGTCCTCTTGTAATCTCGTAGTACGAGATCGGTTCCAGTTATTTCTTGTATCCAGTTCATATCCCTGAAGGGAATTCTTGTAATCGAGATATCTTTTCTCATACCTACGATCCCGGGTTGTGGGATCTCCTATGTCATCTCTAGTCCAATTTTCCATACCTATTGGTCCCGGGTTGTGGGACATCTTGTATCGAATCCGTCTTCTTGTATTATTTTCCCTACGTGGGTGTTCGTGTAATCATAAGTGTATTTTTGAAATCTTGTCTAGTGAAGTCAGAGAGCACAATCTAGTGCTCCCCTAACATTTTGGCAAGACTCTCTTCATCAAGACCAAGCACCATGGATTCCTTATGCAAGGAGATTCAATGTACCATAAGGGACATGATCAGACATGTCCAAGAGATGAAAAGATTGCTACGACAAGATGATCGATCAGTTTCAAACTATGCCTTGAATATCAAGATGTTATTTCGTGGAACTACATATCAAGAAGACTACAAGGTTAATTAATTTCAAGTGGCCTCAATCCTGAAGACAAATGTCTCTTGCTATCCATGCCTCAAGCAAATACCTTGGAGGATGTTATCAATCAAGCAATTCAGTGTGAGAATCAGTTGTTAAAAGAAAGCCAAGTCCAAGAGTCAGAACTCTTGAATAATGAAGACACTATTCCTCAAGAATTTAAATCAAGAATCTTTGAAGGCCAAGAAGTCATTACGAATGATATGGAGCAGACAAATTATGAAGATAACAAGAACACAAAGGACAAGGAGGAGTTCGTGTTCAATCAAGGAGGTGTGATTACTCAAGGCACTCCATCAAAGATCTTGGAAACACTACAATGCACCACTAAAAGCTCAAAGGACGTATCTTGTGATGAACCTAAGGAAGCTCAAGAGACACCCAATCCTTCACCACCTATCACGATTAAGGATCATGAAGAATTCGAGGTTAATCATGTCTTAGATTCAAGAATGTCACGAGGACGATTGGAATGCTTTACTCATTGGAAAGCATATGACATCGGTGATCGTACTTGTGAACTTATAGAAAATCTTCAAAGAGCAAAAGTCAAGGTTCGTGAATTCCATAAGAAGAATCCAATGAAACCCAAGTTAGAGAACATGGCCGCTCCTCGTGGAACTCGTCGCTTGAGGGGGAGGTGATGTCATGGATACAAAGGAAACCATCTTAAACTTTAAATTCCATGTGACTTTACATATCTCATGATTGGTTTAGAGTTTGGAGAAACTAATGTTTCCATTACGTCCGGAACGTGCCAAAACCCCAAGATCGACTGTCTATTCGCTGAATTCTGACATCGGGAGGTCTTGTTACAAGTCGATGATATCATGATGACATCATCAATTCGTAACTGCCTTGGGAACCGCCTTTGAAAACCTATATAAAGAGGGGTTGGCCACATTCATAATCAGTCTTGCCAACGCCAGTCTTGGGAGCTCAAGGAGTCATGATCACCAAGTAAGTACTTTCAAGTTCCAATTCAAGTTCTAGTCTTGTCTCTTGTTCTAGTCTTGTCTAGTCTAGTTCTTGGACATCTAGCCTTGTCCTCTTGTAATCTCGTAGTACGAGATCGGTTCCAGTTATTTCTTGTATCCAGTTCATATCCCTGAAGGGAATTCTTGTAATCGAGATATCTTTTCTCATACCTACGATCCCGGGTTGTGGGATCTCCTATGTCATCTCTAGTCCAATTTTCCATACCTATTGGTCCCTGGTTGTGGGACGTCTTGTATCGAATCCGTCTTCTTGTATTATTTTCCCTACGTGGGTGTTCGTGTAATCATAAGTGTATTTTCGAAATCTTGTCTAGTGAAGTCAGAGAGCACAATCTAGTGCTCCCCTTATAAATACATGGTATAGACCATAGAGTTTTGGCTATCCAGATATGTGATAGTACCAGATTTAGTCGTCAAAATGACCAATAAACTCTTGAGTATGCTACTTATAGTTCTAAAGGTATTTCAGCATGCGTAGTACACATTTTTTTGAACTTTATCAGAATTAATCAAGGAGCAGATGCTTTAATTTTTTATCTATCTACCAACCCAAGTCGCTTAACCATCATGGCGATATACTCAAGGCTTATGTTTCTATCGAGTCCATATATGCAAACGTTCGAAGAAGCTTTCTTCATAAGATTTTTTGAGATGGACTTGGAAATATTTGTAAAAATCTCTTCCAACTTAAATGCACGACTGGTGCCCTATGAGCTAAGTTTCTTTGCAGATCATCGACAAGCACCAGACAATGGGGTAAAGTTTGCACAATGGAAAGATATGATGATATGTCAAGCAAATTTGCTTAATCATAGAGAGCAAAAAGTAATACAAACTTACTCACGTCGCCACAAAAAGCCTGTCGGGGGCAACAGAGTTCAAGAGGAGGGACGTGTGGAGGGAGAGTCAAGAGAAGAAGAAGATCAAAGAACAAAATGGCTCAATAGAAAGAATCAATAAGAAATAACCATCCCCTGCCCAAAGCCCCACAGGGGCACACATCAGGCTACAATGCAAAAGGACCAGGTCCTAAAGAGTGGAAACAAAGAAATATAACAACCAAGACTTTTCATGGGGGGTTGCACACATCTTCCTCATCCACAAGATGCATGTGTTTGAACCTTTGAAGCCTCCATGAAGTGCGTGCAATACAAAGAAGTAAACATGCCAAAGCAATACAATAGGGTCAGATGTACAACAAGGTGAGATGTGTGAGAACAAAGCAACATCCAAAGACCAAAAGTTAGAAAGAGGGAGAGGCTGAAATGTTGAAGAGGGTGACTAAGAATATCACATTCTTAGCCATCGGATGCGTGCGAGGCAGCACGAATTAACACTGCAAACTCAGACATGAAGCAAAGTCTATCAAGGGATGGCAGAGACAAAGAGGGGGAGAGTGTTGCGAAGAAAAGAGGCACAAAAGAGGGGCCCCAAAAATTTTCAAATTAATGAGCATAATTTTTCTTCTTCGAAATCCTATGAAATTCCCTCGAAGCCATGTAAATGCACTAGAGGAGTCCTCTAGATGCATAAGCCCCAAATTCTTGTAACATAACTCTTGTAAAATAGTAGGAAATTAGAGTTAGTCAATAAAGTGTCGGTCTCTTGTGTGAAAAGACCATTTTTAGGGCACATGTATATAAGTCACTTTGTGACTTTTGTAAATAACTTTTTGCCATTGTCAAGATTTGAAGTATTTCAAATTTGCTTCTTTCCTAGCTGATTTCCTCCTTCTCCATGATCTTTTGTGTGTGTGTGTAGTGCTTGAAATGTGTGTGTAGTGTTGGTTTCGTGGCAACAAGCTTGACACTAAGCTGGGGAATATTGCCACGCCACAAGAACTAAGCTAAAGTGATGTTAGAACGCCTCTATAATCATCAATAGCTTAGCAAGTTTCTTGAAACTGAAAACTTCACAACTGTGTTTAGTGAAATTCAAAAATTCACTTTACAGGAAACTTCGTCTTTCCTTCAAGCTTCAATTCTGATCTGATTTACTTCAAACTTTATCTTTCAGTGCTTGATTACTGTTAGATAATCTTTCCGCCACTTAACTATACCAAAACTGTGTTTTAAAACTCACCAGAATTTCACCGGAACTTCACTGGGATGTCACCGTAATTGTACCGGAATCTTACGGGAATCAACTGCAATTCTGTTTGTAATTACTTCAAATGATTGTAGATGAAGTAAGGAAGTAATACCTAAGCTTCCTTCAATAAATGAACACTATCTGAATTTTAAGAAAAAACTTCACCATTTCTGGCTTCAAGATGAGCTATCTCTCATGAAAAACTTTACACTATGTTGCAAAATCTAACTTGTAGATGTACTGGAAAATATTTACTGAGAAAATTGTAACTGTTAACTAACCTTCACAGTAACATGAACTCACTCAGATTTCTTCACATATGAAGAATGCGCTCAAACTTCCACATGAACATGTGTTTTCTATTAGAGAAGATATGTACAAAAATAGCTTGGCCTCACTTTGATCATAGCTATGGAAAACTCTCCTATTCTGAGTAGTTATTCCTTACCATCTCTCTCAGATGAATACCCGACAGTTCAGGTTCTATTATTCATCTCTATATACGCAATCTCTGGCGTCTTCTATATCACTATCCTCAGTTTCTATATGTGCTATTCTATTCCGGTTCTATGCGCTCTCTCCACTCTCCTCTTCTCTCTCTCTCTCTCTGTATTATGATCTTCTACCTCATATATATACATTTTGTTCCGAGATTCAAAACTCGTATTTCTAGAAGTTTCTATGAACTATATTATAGTCGTGAATTTGTCCCTTCACTAAGGCTTGATTTTTTTAATGCTTTGTTTCTGCTTCTCTTTGTCTTTCTTCGTCTTTATGTCTGTCTGTATGTCAAATTTGTGAGTGATTCTTCAACATGTAGGATTGTTATCTATCCCCTCCCATCACTTTTGAACTACTAAAATGTGTGTGTGAGCCATTAGGAATTGTGGAGCGAGTGTTGGTGCTTCCCTCCATTCACTATTTTGCTCATAACTTGAAGTGAATTTGTCAGATTTTAGTGAAAATACCACCAATAGATGTGTCTCGTCAAGAGGTTTGAAAGGAACCATTGACCATATTCAGAGTTCAAGGTTGAGAGAAAAGCTCGGATTTGTGCTTACTGTTATAAATGATATCGCGGCATGCATTTCTAGAGGATTAGTGAGTTGGAGAGTTAGTTGAGTCTTTTTGCATGCATTTTAGCCTAACCACTTCACTTACCATCATGTGCGCACATATCTTCATACACTTGGTTCTTGTGGTTCCTCGGATTGATAATTAAATGTGTATTAATCCACCACTATATGCACTTGTGGGGCGATTGAGGTCTACTCTCATCAACACAAGTCCCTAAGGCTTCACAACTTAGGTACATAAGCACATATGAACAACTTTCATACATCTCCTATGGCAAGGTTGGGTAAGTCTTCCACTTGCATCACTGAAGAGACCGCGACATCTAGGTGTCACCTGTCATGAACAAGGAGACCATCTTGAACCTTAGATTCCATGTCACTTTCTATATCTCATGTTGGCTCAGAATTTAGGGAAACCAATACTTCCATTGCGTCTGGAGCGTGCCAAAACCCTAAGATTGACTGTCTTCTTGCCTCATTCGGATATCTAGAGCTCATGTTTTGGATTGATGACATCATCGATGACATCATCAATTCGTAACTGCCTTTCATGAACCACCCTTGAAAAACTATATAAAGAGGGGTTGACTACATTCATAATCAATCTTGCCAATGCCACTCTTGGGAGCTCAAGGGTTCATGATCACCAAGTAAGTACTTTCAAGTTCCAGTTCAAGTTCTAGTCTTGTCTCTTGCTCTAGTCTAATCTAGTCTTGTATCCTACACATCCTTTTTTGTCATGTTGTAATCTCATAGTACGAGATCCTTTCTAGTTATTTCTTGTATCTAGTTCATATCCCTGAAGGGAGTTCTTGTAATCAAGATATCTTGTTCCATACCTACGGTCCAGGGTTGTGGTATCTCATATATCATCTCTGGTCCAATTTTCCATACCTATCGGTCTTGGGTGATGTCTTATATCAGTTACATATTCTTGTATCATTTTCCTTATGTGGGTGTTCTTGTAATCGTAAGTGTATTTTCAAAATCTTATCTATTGTAGTGAGAGAGCACAATCTAGTGCTCCCCTGACATTTTGGAAAGACTATTCACATCAAGTCCGTGTCAAGAATGATGGATTCCATATCCATAGTAAAAAATATTGAACCTATTTTGGAAGATATATATCAAAAACTCCATGACTTTGAAAGGAGGTTACGATAAGGTGAGTGCTCAGTTGCAGAATTTGCATCAGACTTCAGAAATATATTTCAAGGATCCATATATCAAGAAGACTATCCAGTTAATCGATTTCAAAGTGGTCTCAAAGATGAAATAAAGGATCATTTACTCTCTACATCTGAGATAAATACTTTAGATCAGGCTATCAATCAAGCAGTTTAGTGTGAGAATCAATTGTTCAAAGAAATCCAAGTCGAAGAGCTAGAAGTGTTGAATAATAGAGACACTATTCCTCAAAAAATCGAATCAAGATCTTTTGAAGACCAAGAAGTCATTACGAATGATATGGAGCATACAAATTATGAAGATAACAAGAAGATAAAGGACAAGGAGGAGTTTGTGTTCAATCAAGGAGGTGTGCTTACTCAAGGCACTCCATCAAAGATCTTAGGAACACTACAACACACCACTAAAAGCTCAAAGGAACTATCTTGTGAAGAACCTAAGGAAGCTCAAGGGAGACCCAGTCCTTCACCACCTTTCAAGATTAAGGATCATGAAGAATTCCAGGTTGATCAAGTCTTAGATACAAGAATCTCTCGAGGAGGATTGGAATACTTTAGTCATTGGAAAGGTTATGATGCCAGTGATCATACTTGAAAGCCTAAAAGAAATCTTGAGAGAGCAAAATTTGAGGTTCATGAGTTCCATAGGAAGAATCCAATGAGTTCCATAGGAGAATATGACCGCTCCTCATGAAACTCGTCGCTTGAGGGGGAGGTGATGTCATGGACAAGGAAACCATCTTGAACCTTAGATTCTGTTGATATATTTAGGTAGTGATGTGTGTGAACACTCTAGGACCGCTGGGGCACTTTTTTCCCTCTTTAGGAGGTTTTTTTCCCCCGGCTTGTATATATGCATATTGCCCTAATGGGCTACTTATCTTTGTACATTCTCTAGTAATACATTCAGTATTGTGTGTTTGTGCTCCAAGCTTCTTCTTCCTCCTTGTGTTGTTCGCGTGCTTCCGCAGACGTCTATCTCCAACAATTGGTATCAGAGCAGGTCGTCGCTTCTTCTAGGGCGCCGTCGACACTCCTCCGTTTGCAGTCTCAGATTTGCACGAAATTTGGTGAGCATACTCAGGGTGTTTCCGAGATCAAAACAGCTTCGCTGTGTGGTGCCGAAATCGCGATCTGAGCTCGGTTTGGCCTCCGAACGCACTATCACAGCGCTTATGCAGACTATTTCGTCCTTTTGTGCCAAAGGTATATACCAGTTTCTGTTTGCCAGTTTAAGCGTCTCGAAGTCTGCTACAGGTCTAGCAGAACTCGTCTCGGCAGTTCTGTTCAACTTTTTGAGATACATTCAATTTTCTGCATCAAGGTATTTTAGTCACCGGCCATGGCTGAAAGCAGTGATGTATTCCGTATGTTGGCTATTGAGGATAAGTTGGATGGTACCAACTACCCATTATGGGCTTATATGATGCGACATGTACTGGTTGCAAAAGGATTGTGGAACATTGTGCAGGGTGTTGAAAGACGTCCTGTTACACCTGTAACGACAGGTACTGCAAATACAGGTGTTGGAGCTGATGAAGATGGTGTCGAAGATGATATTCCGTAGATTCCTGTTCGTGCTACTGTTTCTGTTGCACCTACTGTAGAGCAGATTCGTTGGGATGGCAGAGATGCCCAGGCACATGCATTGATAGCTTTGTCTGTCAAACGTGCTATTATTCCTCACATTCGCTCTTGCAGAACAGCAAAGGATGCTTGGGATACACTTACCACTTTGTACCAGGCTAGGCATGAGGCTCGTGTTGCTTACCTCCGAAAACAGTTGGAGAGTGAGCACATGAATGAAGGTGATTGTATGGACAGTTTTCTTACAAAGATCAAAGACCTGAAGGAACAATTGGTTTCTGCTGATGAGGTTATACCAGATAGCTCACTTGTGCAGACCGTTCTGAATGGTATTCCTGATTCATATCAGAGTTTTGCCTCTACTCTTCGGTTGATGATGAAAGGCAATCCGAATGCCTTGTCATGTGAGGAATTAGTCTCTGTTCTGTTGCAGGAAGATCAGTCCAGGCAGAACAGGTCCATTATGCGTGTTGCAGATCAAGATTTCTTGGCTAGTCAGAAGGGCAAAGGAAAATGGAGCTCTTCTACTAGTAAGCAGAAATCTGCAAATGCTGCACAATCAAAGAACCAGGATAAAGATGAGAAGAAATCAGAAAAGCAGAAATTGTTCTGCAAGTACTGTAAAGGAAATGATCATATTATAAAGAACTGTCCAAAACTGGCTGCTAAAGAGGCAAAGAAGAAAGAGGCTGGAATGGTTGTTGCAGAGGCCTCTACACCAAAAACAGAGTCTGGAAATCTTGTGCAGGAAGAAGAATGGGCGTTTACTACTGTCTGCAGTTTTGACCCATCTTCTCATGATCAGTGCATGTCTGCAGTAGACTCAGATGTTTGGTACTTTGACAGTGGGGCAACCAAACATATTACCTCGCAGCGCAGTTTCTTCTCTTCACTCGAGCCTGCCCCTACAGGGAATATTGTCACATGCGCCAATAACTCCTCTTATCCTGTTATGGGAGTTGGTAAGATCATTCTGACTACTGCTGATGGTAGTTCTTTCACTTTGTTAGATGCTTTATTTGTGCCAAGGATCAAAAAGAACCTGTTATCAGTTTCTACATTAGCCAAGATTGGCTTGGTTGTGAAATTCGTTGATGACAGGTGTACAGTCCATGATCTCTCAAATGGCGATGTGATTATTGCTTCTGGCATTTTATGTCGTGGGCTGTATAAGCTCATAGACTATGAAAGATCTGTGAATGATTCGGCATGTGCAGTTCATGATTCTGAGGCTATGTCAGATGCAAAGCTTTGGCATGCACGCTTTGGTCATCTGAGTTTTGCTAGTTTGTTACGCCTGGAGAAATCTGAAATGGTGTCCTCTTTGCCCAAACTTGAGGCACCTGGAAAACATGTTTGTGAAGGCTGTATTTTGGGCAAAATGCGGCGTTCTTCCTTTCCAAAAGATGGTTCAGTTCGGGCCTCGCAGAAATTGCAGCTTGTACATAATGATGTCTGTGGTCCTATGCAGACACCCTCTTTTGGAAATTACCTTTACTTCGTGACTTTCATTGATGATTTTTCCAGGCATGCATGGGTATATCCACTCAAAGCAAAGTCCGAAGTGTTCATGTGCTTCAAACAGTTTTTGGTTTTGGCTGAAAATCTGTCAGCATGTAAAATGGGCACCCTCCGTTCTGATCGAGGGGGGGAATATATGTCTTCAGATTTTAATGCATTTCTGGCTGAACGTGGGATAAAACACCAGTGTACAGTGCCGTATACACCTCAACAGAATGGAGTTGCTGAACGAAAGAACAGGTCACTCATGGAGATGGCGAGGTGCATGGTCAAAAGTCAGGCTTTACCACATAGTTTCTAGCTTGAGGCTGTCATGTGTGCAGCATATGTACTGAACAGGTGTCCCACTAAAGCGTTGCAGTCTATCACTCCATATGAGGCTTGGCATGACCGCAAGCCATCTGTTGCTCATCTGCGTGTTTTTGGTTGTTTGGCATATGCATTAGTGCCTGAACAACATCGCACAAAATTGGATGATAAGGCAGTAAATTGTATTTTTGTTGGGTACAGTTCTGAAAGTAAAGGCTATCGTCTGTATCATCCACAGACTAAACGCATTCTGGTTAGTCGTGATGTTGTCTTTGTGGAAGATGCTATTCAGCCATTGCTTTCATGTACTAAGGAGACATATGTTAGCTCCAAAGACATGTATGATACTTTGATGCCTCTTTTTACAGGTGGACAGGCTAGTGCTGGTCCTAATGAGGCAACTTCTCAGCCTTTGCAGGTTTCATATGATGATGCAGATCATTCCATTTCTGATGCAGATTTACATGATGCACTTGTTGATGAGAGAGCTGATATTGAGCAGGCAAAAACTATGCCAAAATGGTTGGTGCAGACTTTGCGCGACAGCAAATTAGATGCACCTTTGTCATATCGTACTCGTTCAGGCTCTCATAGTGCCTCCTTTGCATCAGATTGCTATGCTATGGCTGCATCTAGTCTCTGTGATGAGAATGAGCCTGTTTCTTTTGATGAAGCACAAAATTCAGAAAATTGGATGGCTGCTATGCAATCTGAATATGATGCTATAATGAAGAATGGTACATGGTCTTTATGTGACTTGCCTCCTGGCAAGAAGGCTATTGGCACTAAGTGGGTATACAAGCTGAAGCGTAAACCTGATGGTACAGTTGACAGGTATAAGGCTAGGCTTGTTGCAAAGGGTTATGCACAGGAAAGAGGCATTGATTTTGATGAGACCTTTGCACCTACATGCCGTATGACTACTGTTCGGAGCATTTGTGCACTTGCAGCCCATCATGGTTGGAATGTACATCAGTTGGACATTAAAACAGCATTTCTGAATGGTGACTTGCATGAAGAAGTGTATGTTTTTCAGCCCCGTGGCTTTGTGCAAAAAGGGCATGAAAACCAGGTTTGCAGGTTAAAGAAGGCATTATATGGTTTAAAGCAAGCACCACGTGCTTGGTATGAGAAGATACATGCCTATCTGATTGCACATGGTTTTGAGAACAGTCCAACTGAAAGCACCTTATATGTTAAACGTGCTAATGATGTGCTTCTGATCATTGTTGTCTATGTTGATGACATGCTGCTCACTGGTCCTATTGAGACACATATTGCTGATTTTAAGGCTGATTTGCATGCCTCATTTGAGATGTCTGATTTGGGGCATTTGCATCACTATTTGGGCATTCAGTTTATGCACGTTGATGGTAAAATGGCTTTGTGTCAAACGAAATATATTGACACATTATTGCAGTGTTTTGGCCTTGAAGACTGTAAGCCTATTGACACTCCTATGGAGACAGGTTTACGATTGAGTCTTCATGATGTTGGAGATGCATTTGATGTTGTTCTCTATCGGTAGGCTGTTGGATGCTTGATTTACTTATGCATTACTCGGCCAGATATTCAGTTTGTTGTCTCACAGATGAGCAGGTTTATGCATTGCCCAAGAGTCACGCATTGGAAAGCGGTTAAGCGCATCTTTCGCTACTTGAGTGGTACTCAGCTACTTGGGTTGTTTTATCCCAAGGGGGGATCACTACCGCCAGATTTGCATGCTTTTTCTGACTCAGATTGGGCTGGTTGCTATGACACTCGTGTGTCCACCAGTGGTTTTTGCTTCATGCTTGGTAGCTCATGTATATCTTGGTTGAGCAAGAAGCAGCCTACTATCACCACTTCCAGTTGTGAGGCTGAGTATAGGGCAGCTTTCACAGCGACTGTTGAGTGTGTGTGGCTCAGACGCCTTATGGCTGATTTGGGTGTTGGCGAGTCTTCTGCCACCACCATCTTCACTGACAGTCAGAGCGCATTGGCAGTTGCGAGGAACCCTGTGTTCCATGCTCGCACTAAGCACATTGAGGTGCATTATCACTATGTCAGGGAGAGGTTCTCTGCTGGGGAGATCAGCTTGGCATATGTGCCCACGCAGGAGAACATTGCAGACCTTTTCACGAAGGCTCTACCTAGGGAGAAGTTTGAAGCTTTCCGCAAAGCTTTGGGCTTACTTCCTTTTGTGGAGTGATTTCCACATAGCTTGGCACTTCCTTATACATGAGTGCCAGCTCCTTGTTCACCGCATCACTCCCAGGGGGGATTTGTTGATATATTTAGGTAGTGATGTGTGTGAACACTCTAGGACCGCCGGGGCTCTTTTTTCCCTCTTTAGGAGGTTTTTTTCCCCTGGCTTGTATATACGCATATTGCCCTAATGGGCTACTTATCTTTGTACATTCTCTAGTAATACATTCAGTATTGTGTGTTTGTGCTCCAAGCTTCTTCTTCCTCCTTGTGCTGTTCGCGTGCTTCCGCAGACGTCTATCTCCAACAGATTCCACGTCACTTTCTATATCTCATGATGGTCTCAGAATTTAGGGAAAGCAATGGTTTCACTTGTATCTGAAACATGCAAAAACCCTAGGATCGATTGTCTACATGCCTAATTCAGATATCCAAAGCTCATGTTTTGAATTGATGACCTCATCGATGATATCATCAATTCGTAACCGCCTTTCATGAATCTCCCTTGAAAACCTATATAAAGAGGGGTTTTCCACATTCATAATCAATCTTGCCAATGCCAGTCTTGGGAGCTCAAGGGGTCGTGATCACCAAGTAAGTAGTTTTAGGTTCCCATTCAAGTTCTAATCTTCTCTCTTGCTCTAGTCTTGTCTACTCTTGTATCGTGGACATCCTTTCTTGTCCTGTTGTAATTTCATAGTATGAGATCCTTTCTACTTATTCCTTGTATCTAGTTCATATCCATGAAGGGAGTTCTTGTAGTTCATATCCATACCTATGGTCTCGAGTTGTGGGATTTCCTATATCATCTCTCGTCCAATTTTCCATACCTATCGGTCCCAGGTTGTGGGACGTCTTGTATCGGTTACATATTCTTATATCATTTTCCATGTGTGAGTGTTCTTGTAATCATTAGTGTATTTCCGAAATCTTGTCTATTGTAGTCAAAGAGCACAATCTAGTGCTCCCTTGACACCTCCCAGTTAAGAAAACCTCACCATGACCCTCTTCATCAACATCAAAGGCTTTATGCAAATATGTAACCACCATACCAATGAACACATGGACGTAAATAAGCGGTATCCACAAAAGCATACATAGTGTGTATGTGCTCAATGTATGTAGTAAAATGGAATTGAAAGGCTGAATTCATAGCCCAAAACTAGCTAACGAAACCTACAATTTTTTGTTAACTATGTTCTTTAGGCTCAAAAAACCTGCATAAACTTGTAGTGGTTACTCCCACCACAAGTAAAAAGCCTTTCAAGAAACTTGTAGATTTACTAGTGTGGCTGAAAACACAGCCCCAAAAATGAATATTCATTGTTGGAGAAGTACAAAAGAGCACTATTCATGATGTTCTTGAACTTGTGTAATGAGAAGTATGTGCCAAAGTACTCCAAAATGACTCCAAATATCACCCCAAAAATGCTTCAAAATAGGGTTTGAAAGCAAAGTATGAAGCTTTGAGAGCTCAAAACATGTTCAAGGTAATGCGAACCTTCATCTTTCCCCTTTATCAAGCATCACAAGAGTGTAACTTAGTGGCAAGAAATTGTCGATTGAGCGAGCTCTGTGGGGAACAAACTGGGATGGGTGGCCTCCCGGGAAGTATTGGGAACTTTTTTCTTCCTTGATCGTTGAGGTCCTCCCTTGCGTGTAGCCAATGGTGACTCCGGTGACTCGGATGACAAGGTATGCCAAGGTCTAGGCCTTGGTCACTGCCTTAGTTGAAAGCCTTGGGTGGGTGGGTTCTCACTTCGCTCACACAAAAGGAACAAAGCTTTGTGTCAAAATGCTCTAATACCAGTGGAGTATTTCAATGGGGATGCACAACAATGGACTCTCCTTCTTGAGAAATCCACGACTATACCCTCGAAGTAGAAAACCAAGTTTCGGATGCCACATATAGTATTATGCACAAGAGTTGTAGAATACACAAAAAAACACATGATACACAGACCACAAACATAGGTTTCTTAATTCATACAAAGTGCGGTCGAACTTACAGTTTGTGGCTGACCAGGCTATTAAAAATAAAGAAGTAAGGTCATATATATTTTTGCAAAAAGGATTTTCTTCAAATAGAAGAAAAATACAAAAATTAAAAATGGAAGCATCTACTTCAACAAGTAGTGGAGGCCAAAAGAGAATCAATCAAAAGAGAATCAAATCCAAAAACTGAACTGTAAGAGGAGTGGCTGTCCAAAGTAGTGGAGAAATGATGGAGAAGAGCTCTCAAACTCATCATGAGAGATTTTGGTCACTTGGCTATAAAAGAGGAAAGAGAGGACACTCAAGTATAGAGGAAGAAGGTGTGAAAGTCCCCTTGTAGCTAGTTCATTTGGTTTGAGTCATTTCGTTCAGTTCACTCTCATAGAGTATGTCCAGCCGCACACCCATTTTTGGGTAGTCTACTTGTGAGAGTCATATCTCTCAATATATGTATCTAATTTTAGTGTTTAAACATTCGTTAGAAAGCTCATCTTGATTACTTCCTTTTTCTAGAATAGTTTTATCAAATTCTTTATGGTCTATGAGTTATTGAAGTATTAATGAAGTCTAGCTTTTAGCCTAACTGAGTGGACAGGTAGCCTGTTTTGAATCAAATATTTGCCAACCCAAATCTACTCCAAATTGAGTGTTTGATAGCTCATTTGAAAGCTATAGGTGTCTAATTTGAGTGACCAAAGTTTCAAGTTCATTTCATTTTTAAATTGGTACCAGTTTTCATTTGAAGGTTCAGCTATTGGCAAAAGTCTTGATCCTGAGAAGGTCTTCTACACTTTCCGCTGTGAATAGGAGAGGAATTCTCCAACAATTGGTATCAGAGCATTGGAGCTTGAAGAAGCAAATCATTGGAACTGAAGTGAAGCAAACGAGAAGCTACAAATCAAGGGAGAGCTTCGTAAAGTCAAGGAAGAGCGCCACACAATACTTGAGGTAAACTTCAATCTTGGAAGTTTTCAATGGCTGATTTAGGACAACAAGTTGAGAGGTTAGACAAAGATAATTCTCAGTCATGGAGGTATAGAATGATAAATTACCTTAAAGGTAAAGGTTTATGGAGTCTAGTTAGTGGAGATGATCCACAACCGGTGGACCTTGAAGATCCCAACCTTACTCCAGCACAAAGGAGACAATTTGCTGATTGGGAAGAGAGGAATCGAAGGGTGATGTTCCTCATCTCACAAGTTATTTCTAACACTATGATTGGTCATGTACAAAGCTTAGAAACAGCCAAGGAATTTTGGGAAGCATTGGAGCTCCCTCAACAAGGTCTCGGAGGATGCAACTCAAGAATGAGCTCAACAACATGAAGAAAAGCTCAAACCAAAGCATTAGTGAGTATACATTGAGGATCAAGGAGCTTCAAGATCAGCTAGCATCAGTTGGATGCAAGATAGAAGAGGAAGACATTATCCAAACAGCCCTCAATGGCTTGAGGAGTGAAGAAAAGTGGAAGCCCCTCATCACAAACATTCTTTATAGAGATCCTCTTCCAACGTTCGATGAGATTATACCAAATCTTGTGGCTGAAGAGGTTGCTCAACAAGGAGAAGGCAACAAAGGTAAGGACAGCCATAGTCAAATTTTATATGCAGGACGAGGTAGAGGAAGGAACTCAAGAGGAGGCTCGAGAGGAAGAGGAAGAAGCTACAAGAACACAAATTTCAGCCAACACAACTCGGAGGACAAGGACAACTCAAATGACAACACACATGGAAGAGGTCAAGGAAGAAATAGAGGAAGAGGTCGAGGTTCATACAATCCTCATAAAGGTATAACATGTTATCATTGTGGTAAACTAGGACATTATGCAAATGATTGTTGGCAAAAGAATGGAAGGCTAAATGGAGGCAACCAAAGGAGCCAAAATAACTATGCGAGTACATCAAGTGAAGGAGACAAGCAAACCATGCTTGCCATGAAGCATGACTACAACAACTCGAGAAGTGATGACCAAAAATGGTTCATAGATTCAGGTTGTAGCAACCATATGACATGCCAAGGAGATTTATTCACAAAGCTACAAGCTCCAAGTGGAAAAGGATGTGTGGAGACCGACGATGAAAGTCAACACACAATTGAGCATGTTGGAGATATCAAGCTTGGAGATAAGAAGGTATTGGCTGATGTTCTTCATGTTCCTACTATTGCAAAGAATTTGATTTCAGTAGGACAAATGTAGAGAAAGGATATCATGTTATCGTCAATCAAAAAGGCTGCTTTATAAAGAATCCAAAAGAAGGATTCAAGGTCATTGCTCAAGGAAGGAAAGAAGGTAGGATGTTCACCTTGGACATTCAACAACCACATGGAAAGGTGATGTATATTCAGTTTGGAAACAAGAGGATTGCTGAAATCGATTTGTGGCTCAAAAGGTTTGGACATATCAACATTCCCAAGCTCAAGGACATGAGCAACCATGAAGTGGTAAGAGGTCTTCCAAGATTCAATGATGTTGAACTACATGAGTTTTGTGAAGCATGCCAACTAGGAAAGCAAAAGAAGAATGAGCAACAACCAAATCATACAAAAGGCATCTAAGCCACACACACTCAACAATCATTGTGAAGCTACCCTATACTCAACCTCACAACTAGGAGTGGCCCATAGTAGGCTGCTTCTTGCTCAACCAAGATATATGCATGAGCTATCAAGCATGAAGCAAAAACACTGGTGGACACATGTTCATAGAAACTAGCTTAGTGTGAGTAAAAAAAAATATGCAAATGTGGCAAGAATGATCCCCCCTTGGGATAAAACAATCCAAGTAATCAGGTACAACAAATTGAATATCATGTCGAGTTATGCATAAGTAAATCAAGCATCCAACAGCATGCTAATAGAGAGCAACATCAAATGCATCTCCAATATCATGAAGAATCAACCCTAAACATGTTTCCATAGGAATGGCAATATGTTTGCATATGCTAGACATCCAAAATAATGCAGATGAGAAACATATGGCTTGCGACCATGCTAAGCCTTATATGGAGTGATTGATTGCAGTGCTTTAGTGGGACACCTGTTAAGTACATATGCTACACACATAACAGCCTCAAGCCAAAAGTTATGCAATAAAGTGTGACATTTTACCATACACATCGCCATCTCCATGAGATACTTGTTCTTTCTTTCAAGAACTCCATTTTGTTGAGGTGTATACAACACTGTACAATGATGTTTTATCCATGCTCAACAAAAAATGCATCAAAATTAGAAGACATATATTCTCCCCATCGATCAGAATGATCGGTGTCCAATTTACATGCTCACATATTTTCAACCATAACCAGAAACTATTTGAAGCACATAAACACTTCACACTTTACTTTCAATGGATACACCCATATATGCTTGGAGAAATCATCAATAACATGTTGATATATTTAGGTAGTGATGTGTGTGAACACACTAGAACCGCCGGGGCACTTTTTTTCCTCTTAGGGAGGTTTTTTTCCCCCGGCTTGTATATACGCCTATTGCCCTAATGGGCTACTTATCTTTGTACATTCTCTAGTAATACATTCAGTATTGTGTGTTTGTGATCCAAGCTTCTTCTTCTTCCTTGTGTTGTTCGCGTGCTTCCGCAGACGTCTAACTCCAACAATTGGTATCAGAGCAGGTTGTCGCTTCATCTAGGGTGCCGTCGACACTCCTCCGTTTGCAATCAGATTCACACGAAATTTGGTGAGCATACTCAGGGTGTTTCAGAGATCAAAACCGCTTCGCTTTGTGGTTTCGCAATCGTGATCTGAGCTCATTTCGGCCTCTGAATGCACTATCGCAGCTCTTGTGCAGGCTATTTCGTCTTTTTATGCCAAAGGTATATACTATTTTTTGTTCGCCAGTTGAAGCATCTCGAAGTCTGCTACAGGTCTAGAAGAACTCGTCTGGGCAGTTCTGTTCAACTTTTTGAGATACAGTCAATTTTTTGCATCAAGGTATTTTAGTCACCGGCCATGGTTGAAAGCAGTGATGTATTCTATATGTTGGCTGTTGAGGATAAGTTGGATGGTACCAACTACCCATTGTGGGCTTATATGATGCGACACGTATTGGTTGCAAAAGGATTGTGGAACATTGTGCAGGGTGTTGAAAGGCATCCTGTCACACCTCTGACTACAGGTACTGCAAATACAGGTGCTGGAGCTGATGAAGATGGTGTCGAAGATGATATTCCGCAGATTCCTATTCGTGCTGCTGTTTGTGCTGCACCTACTGTAGAGCAGATTCGTTGGGATGGCAGAGATGCCCAGGCACATGCATTGATAGCTTTGTCTATCAAATGTGCCATTATTCCTCATATTCGCTCTTGCAGAATAGCTAAGGATGCTTGGGATACACTTACCACATTGTACCAAGCTAGGAATGAGGCTCGTGTTGCTTACCTCCGAAAACAGTTGGAGAGTGAGCACATGAATGAAGGTGATTCTATGGACAGTTTCCTAACGAAGATCAAAGACTTGAAGGAACAGTTGATTCCTGCTGATGAGGTTATACCAAATAGCTCACTTGTGCAGACCATTCTGAATGGTCTTCCTGATTCATATCAGAGTTTTGCTTCTACTCTTCGGTTGATGATGAAAGGCAATTCGAATGCCTTATCATTTGAGGAGTTAGTCTCTGTTCTGTTGCAGGAAGATCAATCCAGGTAGAACAGGTTCATTATGCGAGTTGCACATCAAGCTTTCGTGGCTAGTTAGAAGGGCAAAGGAAAATGGAGCTCTTCAACTAGTAAGCAGAAATCTGCTAATTCTGCATATTCAAAGAAGGAAGATAAAGATGAGAAGAAATCAAAAAAGCAGAAATTGTTTTGTAAGTACTGTAAAGGGAATGATCATATCATAAAGAACTGTCCAAAACTGGTTGCTAAAGAGGCAAAGAAGAAAGAGGTTGGAATGGTTGTTGTAGAGGCCTCTACACCAAAAACAGAGTCAGCAAATCTTGTGCAGGAAGAAGAATGGGCGTTTACTACTGTCTGTAGTTTTGACCCATCTTCTCATGAGCAGTGCATGTCTGCAGTAGACTCAGATGTTTGGTATCTTGACAGTGGGGCTACCAAACATATTACCTCGCAGCGCAGTTTCTTCTCTTCACTCGAGTTTGCCCCTACAGGGAATACTGTTACATGCGCCAATAACTCCTCTTATCCTATTATGGGATTTGGTAAGATCATTTTGACTACTGCTGATGGTAGTTCTTTCACTTTGTCAGATGCTTTATTTGTGCCAAGGATCAAAAAGAACCATCAGTTTCTACATTAGCCAAGATTGGCTTGGTTGTGAAATTTGTTGATGACATGTGTACAGTTCATGATCTGTCAAATGGCGATGTGATTATTGCTTCTGGCATTTTATGTTGTGGGCTGTATAAGCTCATAGACTATGAAAGATGTGAAAATGATTTGGCATGTGCAATAAATGATTCTCAAGCTATGTCAGATGCAAAGCTTTGGCATGCACGCTTTGGTCATCTGAATTTTGCTAGTTTGCTACGCCTGCAGAAATCTGAAATGGTGTCCTCTTTGCCCAAACTTGAGGCATCTGGAAAACATGTTTGTGAAGGCTGTATTTTTGGCAAAATGCAGCATTCCTCCTTTCCAAAAGATGGTTCAGTTTGGGCTACACAGAAATTGCAGCTTGTACATAATGATGTCTGTGGTCCTATGCAGACACCCTCTTTTGGAAATTACCTTTACTTCGTGACTTTCATTGATGATTTTTCTAGGCATGATGGGTATATCCACTCAAAGCAAAGTCCGAAGTGTTCATGTGCTTCAAACAGTTTTTGCTTTTGGCTGAAAATCTGTCAGCATGTAAAATGGGCACCCTCCGTTTTGATCGAGGGGGGGAATATATGTCTTCTGATTTTAATGCATTTCTGGCTGAACATGGGATAAAACACCAGTGTACAGTGCCGTATACACCTCAACAGAATGGAGTTGCTGAACGGAAGAACAGGTCTCTCATGGAGATGGCGAGGTGTATGGTCAAGAGTCAGGCTTTACCTCATAGTTTCTGGCTTGAGGCTATCATGTGTGCAGCATATGTACTCAACAGGTGTCCCACTAAAGCGCTGCAGTCTATCACTCCATATGAGGCTTGGCATGACCGCAAGCCATATGTTGCTCATCTGCGTGTTTTTGGTTGTTTGGCATATGCACTAGTGCCTGAACAACATCGCACAAAATTGGATGATAAGGTAGTAAAATGTATTTTTGTTGGGTACAGTTCTGAAAGTAAAGGCTATCATCTGTATCATCCACAGACTAAACGCATTCTGGTTAGCCATGATGTTGTCTTTGTGGAAGATGCTATTCAGCCATTGCTTTCATGTACTAACTAGACATCTGTTAGCTCCAAAGACATGTATGATACTTTGATGCCTCTTTTTACAGGTGGACAGTCTAGTGCTGGTCCTAATGAGGAAACTTCTCAACCTTTGCAGGTTTCATATGATGATGCAGATCATTCCATTTCTGATGCAGATTTACATGATGCACTTGTTGATGAGAGAGCTGATATTGAGCAAGCAAAAACTATGCCAAAATGGCTGGTGGAGACTTTGCATGACAGCAAATTAGATGCACCTTTGTCATATCGTACTCGTTTAGGCTCTCATAGTGCCTCCTTTGCATCAGATTGTTATGCTATGGTTGCGTCTAGTCTCTGTGATGAGAATGAGCCTGTTTCTTTTGATGAAGCACAAAATTCAGAAAATTGGATGGCTGCTATGCAATGTGAATATGATGTTATAATGAAGAATGGTACATGGTCTTTATGTGACTTGCCTCCTAGCAAGAAGGCCATTGGCACTAAGTGAGTATACAAGTTGAAGCATAAACCTGATGGTACAGTTGACAGGTATAAGACTAGGCTTGTTGCAAAGGGTTATGCACAGGAAAGAGGCATTGATTTTGATGAGACCTTTGCACCTACATGCCATATGACTATTGTTCGGAGTATTTGTGCACTTGCAGCCCATCATGGTTGGAATGTACATCAATTAGACATTAAAACAACATTTCTAAATGGTGACTTGCATGAAGAAGTGTATGTTTTTCAGCCCCGTGGCTTTGTGCAGAAAGGGCATGAAAACCAGGTGTGCAGGCTAAAGAGTATTATATGGTTTAAAGCAAGCACCACGTGCTTGGTATGAGAAGATACATGCCTATCTGGTTACACATGGTTTTGAGAACAGTCCAACTGAAAGCACCTTATATGTTAAGCGTGCTAATGATGTGCTTCTTATCATTGTTGTCTATGTTGACGAATGCTGCTCACTGGTCCTATTGAGAAGCATATTGCTGATTTCAAGGCTGATTTGCATGCCTCATTCGAGATGTCTGATTTGGGGCATTTGCATCACTATTCGGGAATTCAACTTATGCAAGTTGATGGTGGAATGGCTTTGTGTCAAACAAAATATATTGACACATTATTGCAGTGTTTTGGCCTTGAAGACTGTAAGCCTATTGCCACTCCTATGGAAACAGGTTTACGATTGAGTCTTCATGATGTTGGAGATGCATTTGATGCTGTTCTCTATCAGCAGGCTGTTGGATGCTTGATTTACTTATGCATTACTCGGCTAGATATTCAGTTTGTTGTCTCATAGATGAGCAGGTTTATGCATTGCCCAGGAGTGAAGCATTGGAAGGCGGTTAAGCGCATCTTTCGCTACTTGAGTGGTACTCGGCTACTTGGGTTGTTTTATCCCAAGGGGGAATCACTACCGCTAGATTTGCATGCTTTTTCTGACTCTGATTGGGTTGGTTGCTATGACACTCATATGTCACTAGTGGCTTTTGCTTCATGCTTGGTAGCTCATGTATATCTTGGTTGAGCAAGAAGCAGCCTACTGTGGCCACTTCCAGTTGTGAGGCTGAGTATAGGGCAGCTTTCACAGCGACTGTTGAGTGTGTGGCTCAGATGCCTTATGGATGATTGTTGACCTAAGTATCAACTTAGGGACTTGCGGAGAAAGAGACTATACCCCAATCCCCTCACAAGTGCATATAGTGGGGATACACGCTTTTAATTATCAATCCAAAGAGTATACAAACCTAGCCGAGTGTATGAAGACATGCAATCATGTAATGGTCAATGCAAATGAACTACTCAAAGAATGTAAATGAGGCAAAGACTTATCCAAACAAGCTCCAACTGTTGGTCAAGGCGAAACGATACTTGGTGCAGCAGCCGTCAGTATTTTGGACTTTTCTCCCAGCTCCGAACTCCAAATATAGCGAATAGCATATGCGTTTCGAAGCTCTCGAGAAGACGCATCCAATGGCAGTGGTTTCACTCAATCCCGACGCTCCTACTTCAAGTTATGAGCGAAATACTGAGTCGCGGGAATTCTTTCCTACACTTCAGCACTTCCTACACTTCGCACACACCTTTCCTACAGCAAAGAAACACTTTTCAAGGATAGACCACACTCACAAGCACTCTTTCCAAGCAATACACATGCATACAAGCTCACGAAGAATAAGATAAGGAGGGAAGAAGACACAAATTCGAATTTGTGTGCTCTCTATTCTCACAATGGCAAAAAGTTCTTTACAAAGAGTCACATTTGACTTATATACTAGTGCACTAAAAATGGTCCTTTCACACAAGTGACCGGCACTTTATTCACTAAGAGACTAATTTCCTACTATTGTACATGGGTATTCTCTACTTTTCTGTGGGGATGCATCTAGAGGACTCCTCTAGTGCATTTACAAGGGCAAATATATTACAAGAATGAATATGATACAAAAAATGTGATGTCCAAATCGGAAAAATTTTGGGGCCCGTCTTTTTCTCTGCTTTGTGCGCTCTTTAGCTCTGCAACACTCTCCCCCTCTTCGTCTCTGTCGTCCCTTGACAGACTTTGCTTCGCGCACGCGTCCAGTGGTCAGTATTGCCTGATTCTTGATCTTGCATTATGTTTTAGAGGCCCTTTTGCTTTTCTTCGCACGCTCCCCTTGGTCAGTATTGTCTGCAGTTAAACAGACATGCAGATTCGATGGCCTTCTTGATTCAAGCTCTACTACTCGAGAGCCTGTTGCACTTGTCTTGCCTGTTGACTTGGGTTGCCACGCACGCCACCAGTGACTAGGAATGTGCTGTTCTTAGTCACCCTCTTAAACTTTTCAGCCTCTACCCCTTTGTAACTTTTGGTCCTCTGATTTGTCCTGGTTGCACACATCTGACCCTGTTGTATTGCTTTGAGGCTGTTTACTTCTTTCCACCGTGCGTGACTTGGCTGATTTCTCTTTTCGCTTGATGCGTGCCCCTGCGGGGCTCTGTGCAGAGATGGGTAATGCGCCCCTGCGGGGCTTCCTGCAGAGATGTATCTTCAAATCTTACCTTTTAGTGAAGCTGTTTCTTTCGTTGTTTTCTTCTTTTCTTCTTTTTACTTGCCTCTCCCTCGACACTGCCCCCCTCCTGGACTCTGTCGTCCCCGACAGGCTTTGATAAGCGACGGGCATATGTTCGATATACTGTTTGCTCTTTATCATTCAGCAGATTAGCTTCACGTATCATCAGTTGTTTCCACTGTTCTGCCTTCACGCCATCATGTGGTGGCTGTCTGTGATCTGCGAAGAAGCTTAATTCATATGCTACTAATCTAGCATTGAGATTAGATGACATCTTCAAAAATATCTCAGAATCAATCTCAAAAAATCCTGTAAAAAACGCTTCTTCAAATGTCTGCATATATGGACTTGGCAAGAACATAAGCCTGGAGTAGTAAGCCATTATAGTTGGTCTACTTGGAATCACTGATAGATCAAAAATAAGTATGTCTGTGCCTTGGTTAATTCCAATAAAATTCAAAAAGGTATAAGCCGCATGCTTGAAGACCTTCAAAACTGTAAGGATCATGCTAAGTATTTTGTTTGTCATTTTGATAGCTAAATCTGGTACTGTGGCATAGTTTTGCAGCCAAAATTCTATTGTTTTTACCATACAATCTTCCGTTGGCAAATAATTATGTGGCGGGCTTGGAAGTAGCGGATAATTCAGCCACTGATTATTTAGTGTACCGTTCCTTTGCATGTCCAAAAATGCTCTAGCTTCTCTTCTACGAGGTACAGGACAAAATGCAGGGTTTACCTGCAGGGAATATGGAGCGGCTTGCCAGTGTATCCTTAATGTCGGATGTTTCTCCAAAAACTTTCTTCTCCAAACTGGCTGTGCGGCTTCAAATTCTGCTTGAGTAAAATTGAATGTATCATTCTCGAAGTTGAGCTGCTCATCAGGGCTCGTTTTTGTGATCTTCTTGATATATTGACGTGTTTTCTCTTTCAGTAATCCGTATGGAATATTGAAAGGCTTCATAAGCGTCTCTAAGTCTTTTCCTTTGATCTTTGCTTCTTTCATGACTTTAATAACTTCATTTTCAAAGTTTTCCGTCAATCGGGACACCACTAGTGCCCGTTCCTTCTGACTTATTTCTGCAGTATATGGCATAGGATGATCATCATGTAGATCCGCCACCTGCTCACGTATGGGAGAATGATAGATCGGTTGAGATAGAGGGCTTACCTCTACCTCGTCAGTAGGATGTTTCTTTTCTGGCACTACTGATGTCCCGATCGGTTCTTTGTCTTTCTTCTGATTCTTTAGTTCTTCGATGCATTCATCTTTTTCCTTTATCTGTTGTATGGCTTCACCAAGTTTTTCTTTGGTTGCTAGAAGCTCCTTACCTATGTCAGCTACGTGATCCATGTTTTCACTGTAGCTCTGTACCAGTTTTGCCTGTGCTGTACTCAGCTGCTTTTTGAGCTCACCTATTTCCTGAGTGTGCCGCCGTTCTGATTCCTCTTGTACTTCTTTCGCTTGTCGCAGCAACTCAGCATACTCTGCTATCTGTTCTCTTAATTCCTGTTCTTTAGTGTCTGAGGGGCCCTGTTGTAACAGTGGTTGATCATATAATAAAGACTTCATTAATTCTTTATTCCTATCGCGCAGGCTGTCGTTCTCTTCTAGATATAGCTTGAGTTGTTGCTCTAATAGCACGCTTCGCATCTTCATTTTTTCTTTCTCAGCCTCGCTTGCTTTGTGTAATTTTTGCAACTCTTCTAGTTGTGTATGCAGCTGTTGATTTTGGTCGATGGATGCATCATACTCTGTCTGGATTGCTAGCACTTCAGTATTTTTGTTTGCCAATTCTTTTTGTGCTGCAATCAGCTGTGCCGATAGCTGTTCACTTATGAGTTGAAACTGATTCTTTTCCCTTTTTGCTTGATCATATTCGGCATCCATATCCATCATCTGCTGCTGAGTGTCCATGGCTGTTTGAATCATCTGTTTTACTACAGGTTTCAATTGCGTAACATCCACGTTCAGCCATGTTTTAGGTATTGCCGGCTCTTCTCCGGTGTTTACGTCTTTGCCTTGAGCAATGTGTAATGTGGTGTCATGGGGCTGCCTGATCTGAAGTTGGATCCTTGGCTCAGCCCCCATGTCTTCTTTATGTCCCTGAGGTGTGTCATCAGGCACCTCTATTATAACTTGTGTTTGGTTTTGGAGTTCCTTTGCTTCTTTACTCACTGGAGTTTGATCTTCCTCTTTAATAGGTGGTTTGACATGTGTAATCCCAGTGGTTGTATCTCCTTTGATGCTTATTTTTGTAGTGTCATTCAGTTGAATGACGTGCTCCGGTTCCATAGATTTTTCGGCTCTTTTTTCTTCTTCTTCCTTATTTTGTGGCATGACTTCCACTTGTTCTATCTCGTTCCATTCACCCTCGTGTGATTCAGTCCGAATGTCAGTATCCAAAGTATCTTTCTCGGGACTGGAATCCGTATTTGTGCTGGAATCATCAATGCCCAGCTCTTTGTATCTTCCCGCTTGTTTCGGTGTTTGCTCTGGGACTCGTTGTGTCTGCTCTTGACTAGCTTGCCTATAATGATGTCCTTGAACGTTCAAATTGACTTGCCCTTGCACATACTGATGTGTTTGTTCGAGGGCAGCAGACAGATCTCTTTTAGTGATTGGCATTTGTGTTGTTGTGATCTTCGGTAAGAGGTGCGTTCTCTTTGATTGTGGTGTCGCTTGAGCTTCCTCTTCTCGTAGGAGCTTTGTACCCCTCATGGGTTTCTGTGTGCTGGTTCCAGCCTCTTCAACCATAGCTACTGTTTTCTTCTTCTTCGGGACCGTTGCTGACTTTACATATCTTGCTAGTCCTTCCGAAGTTGGCATCTCTCTCAAGCAGTTCTTCATTTCTAAGGCTTCATAAATCAACAATGTGAGAGCTGAACTGCCATTTAAAAACTTCTTTGCCCCACTTCTTTTGTGCTTCAAACAATCTTTCTTGGACATACCCCGTTAGATTGACTTTGTTCCCAATTTGCCTCATGGCATCTGATAGTAATTGGACTACAATTTTCTGTGGAGCTGTATACCTATGCATGCTGGGGAAACAAAAATGTTGGTGTACTAGTTGTACAGCATCCTCAATGTCAATTCTGTTGATTTCCAGAAATGACCTCTTCTTGGGATCATGGCATTCTTCTTTCACACTAGTAGTGCCTGCTTGATTCCATCCAAAAGCTTTATTAATCAATTCATGTGTGAATTGTATGGTCTTCCATGTCCCGACTTTATCCAATACTTGCGCTTCTGGGACTGAGATCTTTGTCGTGGCAGGCTGCATGGTGTTCATTATATGTGCACATCTCTGAAAGTCTGGTACATATATAGGTAACTTGAGGAATGCCTCTATGCCTGCTTGTGTCCATACGTCCTCAATATGAGGTAGTCCTTGTATTATTGTCTTGAAATCCTGGGACATGATTGGGAAGTAATGATCCGTGTCCATGATTTTGATTGTAGCCATGAAGATCAGTTCTGCCACTGGTTGATCATCCCTGAACCAGTGACCTCTTGCTTTTGTTACTGATTCCAACGGAAGAAGTTGCACCTCTTCTTGCTGCGTAGATTCGGAATCCGTGGAAACCATCTGCACTCAATATAGAGTATGAATTAGTATCCATATGTTCTCAGAAATCCTCCTCTATATGTTGGTTATAAGTTCGATGTTGCTCCGAGTGCATGGTGTCGTCCCTTTCCCGTGTGTGTGAGAAAGGTAATACCTGGATTTTTCATATTTTTATGTTTATATTTCCTGCTGAAAAGAAAACAGAAAAGTTAGTCCATAGCCGAAGCGGTTAGTAATTTTTTGGAGTATTTTCTTAAGTTATGTACAAGTGCTCTCCTATTTCCCTATTAGGAAAATGTGCTTGACTATCCTGAAATAGAAGAAGGATGTGCCGAATGCTTGGCCTTGTAATGTGGCCCTATCATGCATACTTGGGATCTAGACAACTCCATATGTGTGCAATTGGAAGTAGTTGGCGTATGCATGCCGTCCAATTTGTCTTTCGGTATCCAGATTTGCTTCATTGTGCTGGGCTTCGTTGTATGTTGCCCACTTCTACTGAATGTGGTTTTTTTCTTCGTTTCGTAGGTCTGCTTCATTTGATCTATAACTCTCGGCACGTCTCGGGCTGCCTTTACAGACTTTTTCTTTCTCCAGTATCTCGTTTTCTGTGGTTGTTTTGCAGGTGGATTGCATTGGTTCTTCTTGTTTCGGGAATCTTGGGAATCCATAGTGTAGTAATTTGTCGATGATTTCGCTGTTCAGACGGAGTTGGTTTTTGCTTTGCTCGTTGGTTCTGATGTCCGTTGTGCTTTTGTCTTTGTAGATATTCCTTCACTTGATCTTTCTTTATCCACACTTGGTTAGAATATGGAATAGGGTATATTTTTATGGTGACAGGTTTTGAATTACTCTGAGGCATAGTCTCTTTGAAGCAGGATGTTTCAGTTAGGTTGATTTCAGTTTGGGTGATCCTTTCAAGACTTGCTAGACTAGAACAAGGTGCGCAAGCAAAATTCACTGTGTCCGCACATATAGTACTTGACGAAGGTGTCTCTATAGTGCTAGAGATCATGCATTCAGGACTTTGTTCATTAGATTGAACTATTTGCTCCGTGCTCACCGATTTTAGTGGTCGCTCATCTAGCAAACTGAATACTTCACGATGTCCTATTCTGGCTGAGATATATCCTAATGCCAATTGAATGGTTACCTCGTATTCGTAAATCCAGTCTTGACCTAGCACAACCTCTTCAAGTAAATCTTGGTCATGACACACTAACAGTTTTTGTTCCATAGTATTGTTACCAAGATGCAACGGCAAAGTGATCTCTCCTATGCACTGAGTAATGGTTCCTCCTATTCCTATCAATTGAGCCATTGATGGGCGGATTGTCTCTTTGAGTTTTTGGGTCAAAGAAAACGTAATGCAACTTACAGCGGCACCTGTATCAATAAGCGCATTTACCAAGTGATACTCCGTTTTTCCGGCTCCCAAATTTAGATAGGGTTGTGTTCTTTGCGATCCTAGGTTTTGAGTGGCTCTAAAATTAGCCATCGGGATGAGTTCTTCTCCTTGATGATATCTTTCATCTCGCTCTCTCATCCACTCTTTTCGTTTCTTTATCCTTTCCAATGCTTCTTGTCTTGCTTCTTCCCGTATTCTTTCCTCTTCTAAGCGTCTATTCTTACCTTTGATTAATCGTGACATAATTTCGTCAGTTAATGGTTCTAGGTATTTCTTTACTCTACACCCACTGATATAGTTTGGTAACACATCTCCATCTAAGGTTGCTAAACTGATGGCTCCACTTGTAGATATACGATTGATGATTAATGGACCATATCCTCTCTTCTGCAACTTCTTAGCATGTTGTTTCAAAGTGTATACCAAAACTAAATCTCCTTCCTTCAAATTTTTGTCCTTGATATGCGCATCAAAATAGGCTTTTTGTCGTCTTTTCGCAGCGTAAATACCCGCTACTGCTTGTAACCTAGTTTCATGAAGCTTTTCTATTTGGTCCAATTGTGCTGATAATTCATGTCCGGTCCACTCATAAGTAGTTGCAACTCTAAGAGTGGGAATCAAGAAATCAATTGGCAAAATAGCGTTTTGTCCATACACTAAGTTAAAAGGAGTAGTGCCTATTGCAGTTTTATAGGCTACTCGGAATGCCCATAAAGCATGGTGTAACTGCTTATCCCAATCTGATCTACCGTTGTTAACGATTTTGGTGAGAACAGTACACAAGATTTTATTTGAACTTTCTGCTTGTCCGTTTGCTTGTGGGTGATAAGGAGCAGATTTCTTATGAATTACTAAGAATTCATTCAATAAGGCTTCTATCACTTCATTAACAAAGTGCGTACCTCTATCACTCACAATCTCTATAGGTAGTCCAAATCTAGTGAAGACATTCTCGAAGAGAAACTTGGCTGTAGTTCTTGCGTCATTTTTCGTTGTTGCCTTTGCTTCAACCCATTTGGTCAGGTAATCTGTGGCTACAATTATGTATTCGGCATGTGACCCTTTTGCTGGTGGGCTAATAGGTCCTATAAAGTCTATTCCCCACTTCGTGAAAGCTCTAGCACTCATCATGGGTCTAAGTGGCATCTCATCTCTTCTAATAGGATATTTCGTTCGTTGACAAGTATCACACCGCTGCACATATGTTATGGCGTCTTGATGTAGAGTTGACCACATTCCAGCAAAGAGGATCATTTTTGCTATTTTGTCTGCAGAGAAGTGTCCTCCTGCAGCTCCTGTATGGGCCATTTCTAAGATCGAGAGATATTCATTTTCATGTATGCACATTCTTAATTGGTTATCTTTCCCACGTTTAAAGAGTTGTTTTCCTATGATGGCATAATCCTTACTCTGTTCTTCAAGAGCACGTTTCCTTGCTAAGGTAGCTCCGTCAGGGTACTCTCGAGTTTTCAAGAACTTTACTAGAGGCATGCTCCACCTTGGTGCTATTGTGGAATAGCATAATGTAGAGTTCTCATCTGGGGTTTGTTCTTGACAGGTTTGACAGGTTGACACATAGTTATGTGCATCTCGTTGCATGGTTGGCCAATATATGCCAAATCTCTTGAGTATTTGCCACGTTCCATTTGCATTCAAATGAGTGTTCCATTGGTTTATGTGTGCTTTCTGAAGCCACATTTCTTGTTCCTCTTCTTCCACGCATCTCATCAGCAGTCCGCTTGAATCCTGGTGGTACAAACTTCCCGCAATGATGTGAAGGTTTTTAGTCTTCCAGAGATCTTGCGTTTGGTTTGGCATGATCCCATCTTTAGGTCCATGTGTAAGTATCGGGATCAATTTTTCTGCCCACTGAGGACATACTTCCAGGTTAAAAAGATAAGTATCTGGCAGATCATCAGGTACTCCTATGGGTGGTTCTCCATGGGTCATTCGAGATAAGTGGTCTGCTCTTATGTGGGTGTTTCCTTTCTTGACTATTACCTCAAAATCAAATTCCATTAGCAATAAAAACCATCGTACTAGTCGTCCTGTATTACAAGGCTTGTTGACTAGGTACAATAGAGCTTGATGATCAATGAAGAATTTGAATTTGTTTGCCAGTAAGTAATGTCTGAATTTCTTGACTGCGTATACCATCCCTAGGCCTTCTCTCTCCGTAGTAGTATAATTGCGTTCTGCTTGATTTAACTGTTTACTGGCATAGGCTATCGGGTGGTCTAATTTTCCTGTGTCAGCTGGTTGAGCTAAGATGCAACCAATGGCAAACTTGGAAGCATCAACATGGATGTGAAACGGTTTATTCCAGTTGGGGACTCGAAGAATGGGTGCTGAACTCAATCGATTCTTTAACTCATTAAAGGCTTTTTCACATTCTTCGGTCCAATTAAATAGAGTCAATAATGCATAAAGAGGTCTAGCAATTATGGCGTACATATGTATGAATCTTCGATAGTAACCACAATGTCCCATAAATGCTTGAACTTCTTTAGCCGTTTTAGGTCTTGGCAAATCCATAATTACTTTAATTTTGTCTTCATCCGTTGAAATCCCATTCTTAGAGACAATATGTCCTAAGATTTTCCCTTGTCGCACCATGAAGACACATTTTTCAGGATTGAGGCATACTCGATATTGTCGACATTTAGCAAAAATCTTTTCAAGTTCAGGGATGTGCTCTGATCGTATAGCTGAATATGTACAAAGATCATCCACATATACCTCCATGCTTTTTCTCAGAAACTCCTTGAACACATGACACATCAATCTTTGGAAAGTAGCTGGGGCATTCGTTAAACCAAAAGGCATGACTCTAAAGGCGTATACTCCCCATTCAGTTGCGAATGCTGTCTTGTGTTGGTCCTCAGGAGCAATGGCTACCTGATTATACCCTGAAAAGCCATCCAGAAAGCTATAAACTTCCTTCCCTGCTACCCTTTCCAAGAGATGATCAGTGATTGGTAAGGGATAGCTATCCCTTATGGTTGCGGCGTTCACTTTTTTCAAATTGATGCACACTCTTAACTTTCCATTCTTCTTTGGTACAACCACCAAGGGTGACACCCATTCCGTGTGCTCAATTTCGTAGATGAATCCAGCATCTAACAACTTATCTATTTCTTCTTTTATCTTGGCTGAATACACGTCATTATAAGTATATGGTCTCTGTTTCGAAGGTTTGGCTTCGGATGTCATGGGGATTCTATGCGCACATATAGATGGATCTACTCCCTTTAAGTCCTTATAAGTCCAAGCAAAGACATCCCGGTATTCTCTTATGAGACGAATTAACTATTGTTCTTCTTCTAATGAGACATCCTGTCCTATGAAGGTACATCGTTCTTCTCCTCCTTCCATGGTTACCACTATTTTCTTGGTTTGTTCCTTATTATCATATGCTATTCCAGGTTGTGCTTCTCTTTTAGGCATTTGAATAGCAATTTTCCTCTCCTCCACTTCATATTTTTTAAAATGGGCTGGTACCTCAAATTGGTCTTGGGGTTTGTTTTCTTCATCTTCTAATTCCCTTTCAACTTCTAATTCCTCTTTTTGTGTGAGTTCCTTATGTTTTTCATTGGCCGTGATCTCTATGTTGGTGGTACCAATCCCTAGATCCATGGGTTCCGGTTCCATTTCAATGCTCTCGTAGTCCTCCTTCCAGTCTTTCTCGATCACTTCTCCTTCTTCTACCTCCTGAAGGACTACCATATAAAGGCTAACATCATAACCCTCCTCATCGATACATTCGTTCATAGTCACTACTTCTTCGTTTACACAGACATCGAGGGTAGCTAAGATCTCCATCCAACCGTGAGGTTCGAATTCTTCATCCGGAAATACTTGTGGCATATAGGCTGGATCTTGTACAGACCTCACTATTCCTTGTTTCTGCTGCCATCCTTTTCTTCTCTCTTCTTCCTTCTTTGCAGCTTGACATATCCATAGATGAGTGTCCTTGTTCATCCAGGATTGATCACTATAACCTGCACTATGAACCGATTGATCGTCTTCCTCTTTGTGGATTTGATTCCATTGTAGAGGTGGCACATCTTGATAAGTGTACGTGTGTAGGTTTATCCTAGTGGTGGTTCCTGCGTGTTGTAGGTATACTGCATCTTTTCCCCAATCTTGTACGACCTTTAGCTGTCTCATGAAGGGCCTTCCCAAGATCATTTCATAATTGCTTGGCCTTTCAAAGTGACATATTGCTAAAGTATGTTCGAATTCCACTCCACACGTAGTGAAGGCTACTCGTTCCAACAATCCTAAGGGTCTCTCCGTATGTCCATCCGCCATTTGTATTTTCATACGTGTTGGTCTTAATGTTGGTTGTCCCCATTTCTCCCAAATTTCTTTGGTAGCAATGCCAACACCAGCTCCTGAATCTAGTATGGCTTTGGTAGTGTAACCCCTATAGGTGATTGGCAGGCATGTATTTCCTTCATCTCCTTCGCTAAAGTCTCCTACTTTATCCACTGGGATTCTCACTGTTTTCACTTCGTCAGCTACTTCTTTTTTTTCCTCCTTGACTTCCCATTGATTGATCAATTTCTCTTTTAAGTGTGGTTTTACCTTTAACAGTTCCTCGAATGTTAGGGTACATGGGATTTTTACCTCTCTAAGACGTTGTATGATCTCCGATGTTTGAACTGAAGGGTTCGTTTCCCGTCTCGTTATTGATGGAATGCGATACAATTCTGAATTGTGCTCGTACTCCCCGGTGTAGTTGGGCAGTTCCTTTACATCTTCCTCTTCTTTGTCACTTGCATCCACTGGAAAAATTTCTTCTGAATTTAGTTCAGGTATTGAACCCTCTATTTCGTTTTCTGCTTCTAATTCTTCAAAGGGCGGTTCCATTCCTTCTACCTTTTTCCACTTGTCCTCTTGAACTCGTGCCCATAGATCCTTAGTCCAATCTCCTTCTACTTCAGGGACTATGGATCCTTCCCTTCTCTCAACACCATGTTCTTCATTTTGTGGTCTATATACTTCAGGCTTTTCCTGAGTGTTTAAGCACTCTTGGAATTTGTCTTCGGAAATTCGGGTATTTGGTAGAGGCGATGCAGGTTTTTCTAAGGTTTGTTGCGCAATCTCTATCAATTTCTTGCATATTTCTAACCTTTCTTTCTCTAAGTCGCCTCTCGGATATTCTCTCTCATGTTGCTCTATGGAAGGTCCTGCTTTTATTCTCGCCTTGTATGCCTGAATCCACATGGCCAATTCTTCAGGCATAGGATCTGCTAGGACTGATCCTACCTCCTTCCTTTTATTAATTGCACATGTGGTCTGACTGGGACCTGGGTCTGTTGTGTTTGTTGTGTTTGTCCCGACTGTTGATATGAATCATTTTGAGATGTTCCAAGTGGATTCCGTGAAGTGGTGGCTTGGTCCCTAGGGGGGAACACTGGGATATTCTGATATTTCAACTCAGCTCTCTCTAACTCTGTTAATGGCCAATATTTTCTCTGATTTTTATCCAAATATGTGATGATGGTGGGAAACTCAGGATCCTGTAACTCATAGATGATAACTGGATTAGGAGAAGCTTCCCATATAGAGGAATGGGCCCTAAGCAGATGCTCCATTCCGTTGATCAAATACACATCTATTAGAGTGTCATCCTGGGGAATCAGGTCTCCTCTCCAAATTTTTGTGATCGTAGATCTCCCTCTAGGAGTAGTTACTTGCTCTTCGTTTCCACCGCCATTTAAGCTTGAAGCATTATTTTCTTCACCATGCTCGTTAATGTTTTCCGGGTGTTCTGTGACCACGTATTGAATATCTTGTTTGTCCATGTACAGTCCTCCTACGTACTTGACTGCTGGTCTAGGCACTATGTATGCTTCTGAGGCTTTCTGTAACCTGGCCACAGATCTGTTTAAGCCATCCAAATAGATAGGGATCTCGTTGTGGTTGGTGTTCACATACTCCAAGGAGGTTCTGTATTCTCCTTCAATGATTGACATCATGCCAATCATGGGTACAGTGTTTTGCATATCCTCTGAAGCCATGGGAATTTCTCCTTCTGACTCACTGGAGGTTTCAGAATAATGTGAACGGCTACTTGGCTCGGCTACACTCCCTACGGAAGAAATTACACTTCTTCGGCTTCCTAGGGTTCTTCCAGATCTTAGGTTCATCCACTTAAGAGCTCTGATTAGACTTTGATACCCTTTGGTCTTAAGCACTCTTCACAATGGTCAAAAATGTCTAGAAGACTTGGGTTGGAAAGAATTGAGTAACAAAGAATTTTGTCTGAACACGATGCTTGTCTCCTAAAATACACGATACCTGATGTATGTTCAGACGATACACGATATCTGACAAGTATCGCGATACCGGCTAGACGATACCGATACTTGACAAATATCGCGACACCTGATAAACGATACCGATCGCTGAGTGAAACGATACCGATACCTGAAGGTAAACGATACACGATATTTCAGTCACTGACGATACACGATACTCGATGGGAGACGATACTTGGACTAGACGATACTCGATATGTGGGAAGTATCGCGATCTTTGCTCTAGACGATCTCTGGGCCAAACGATACTTGGCTGAAACGATCGACGATACTTCAACACCACGATACTTGATCCCTCGCAAACGATCGCTGATCCGACGATACACGATATCTGTCAGGTATCACGATCTTTGACCAAATGATACTTCTCAAGTATCGCGATCGGCACGAAACGATACTCAATCCACGATACACGATCAACGATCGCTAGCAAAACGATCTCTGACCAAATATCGCGATCTGTATGAAACGATACACGATCGATGGGAAATATCGCGATACTCAACCACAGGAGCAAAACGATACTTGATAAGTATCGCGATACTCGACCGCGGGAGTAAAACGATACTTGACCCTTAGACAAATTTTAACAATTGTTTTTGAGTTTTTGATTTTTCCCCCTTGATCACCTAGCTCTTCTCTCTTATCCTCCCTCACTGTATCAATCAAAATACAACTTTTTGCCCCCTGAAAGCTCTAACGATACTTAGCGCAGATCGTTTTGCACAGATGGTGAATTTTTTGAATGATTAAAAGGATCTAGCACTGGAGGGACTCACCTCTGAAGCTCAGACACACTCTTCTAGCACCTTTCCTAGCTCAAAGGCACTCCACAAGCTCTGCCACGATATTCAGCTGCTCACGATACTCGACGCCCACGACCATGATACTTGCTCAAACAAGTGACTTTTCAAATGACTTTTTTTTGGCTTTTATACTTGGAGTTTTCTAGCTTACAAAAAGGAAACTTTTCTGAACAAAACTAAAATCTACTCTAATGACTTGGTCCACTCTCTAATCACTCCTACTCTACTCCTTCTACTCACTTCCCTAAACTAACAACTCACTACACACACTCCAAGAATGAGAAGTAGCAAGTGCGGCTGAAAATGACTTACCAAAGAAGAGAAGATTTCCGCTCCTCCACTTACTTCAATGCAAAAAGCTACTTACCATCACACGAATGCCTCGGTTTGATTCGTCACTCCACGGCAACGGCGCCAAAAAGTGTGTTGACCTAAGTATCAACTTAGGGACTTGCGGAGAAAGAGACTATACCCCAATCCCCTCACAAGTGCATATAGTGGGGATACACGCTTTTAATTATCAATCCAAAGAGTATACAAACCTAGCCGAGTGTATGAAGACATGCAATCATGTAATGGTCAATGCAAATGAACTACTCAAAGAATGTAAATGAGGCAAAGACTTATCCAAACAAGCTCCAACTGTTGGTCAAGGCGAAACGATACTTGGTGCAGCAGCCGTCAGTATTTTGGACTTTTCTCCCAGCTCCGAACTCCAAATATAGCGAATAGCATATGCGTTTCGAAGCTCTCGAGAAGACGCATCCAATGGCAGTGGTTTCACTCAATCCCGACGCTCCTACTTCAAGTTATGAGCGAAATACTGAGTCGCGGGAATTCTTTCCTACACTTCAGCACTTCCTACACTTCGCACACACCTTTCCTACAGCAAAGAAACACTTTCAAGGATAGACCACACTCACAAGCACTCTTTCCAAGCAATACACATGCATACAAGCTCACGAAGAAGAAGATAAGGAGGGAAGAAGACACAAATTCGAATTTGTGTGCTCTCTATTCTCACAATGGCAAAAAGTTCTTTACAAAGAGTCACATTTGACTTATATACTAGTGCCCTAAAAATGGTCCTTTCACACAAGTGACCGGCACTTTATTCACTAAGAGACTAATTTCCTACTATTGTACATGGGTATTCTCTACTTTTCTGTGGGGATGCATCTAGAGGACTCCTCTAGTGCATTTACAAGGGCAAATATATTACAAGAATGAATATGATACAAAAAATATGATGTCCAAATCGGAAAAAATTTTGGGGCCCGTCTTTTTCTCTGCTTTGTGCGCTCTTTAGCTCTGCAACACTCTCCCCCTCTTCGTCTCTGTCGTCCCTTGACAGACTTTGCTTCGCGCACGCGTCCAGTGGTCAGTATTGCCTGATTCTTGATCTTGCATTGTGTTTTAGAGGCCCTTTTGCTTTTCTTCGCACGCTCCCCTTGGTCAGTATTGTCTGCAGTTAAACAGACATGCAGATTCGATGGCCTTCTTGATTCAAGCTCTACTACTCGAGAGCCTGTTGCACTTGTCTTGCCTGTTGACTTGGGTTGCCACGCACGCCACCAGTGAATAGGAATGTGCTGTTCTTAGTCACCCTCTTAAACTTTTCAGCCTCTACCCCTTTGTAACTTTTGGTCCTCTGATTTGTCCTGGTTGCACACATCTGACCCTGTTGTATTGCTTTGAGGCTGTTTACTTCTTTCCACCGTGCGTGACTTGGCTGATTTCTCTTTTCGCCTGATGCGTGCCCCTGCGAGGCTCTGTGCAGAGATGGGTGATGCGCCCCTGCGGGGCTTCCTGCAGAGATGTATCTTCAAATCTTACCTTTTAGTGAAGCTGTTTCTTTCGTTGTTTTCTTCTTTTCTTCTTTTTACTTGCCTCTCCCTCGACAATGATTTGGGTGTTGGTGAGTCTTCTGCCACCACCATCTTCACTGACAGTCAGAGCGCATTGGCAGTTGCGAGGAACCCTGTGTTCCATGCTCATACTAAGCACATTGAGGTGCATTATCACTATGTCAGGGAGAGGTTCTCCGCTAGGGAGTTCAGCTTGGCATATGTGCCCACGCAGGAGAACATTGTAGACCTTTTCATGAAGGCTCTGCCTACGGAGAAGTTTGAAGCTTTCTGCAAAGCTTTGGGCTTACTTCCTTTTGTGGAGTGATTTCCACATAGCTTGGCACTTCCTTATACATGAGTGCCAGCTCCTTGTTCACCGCATCACTCCCAGGGGGGATTTGTTGATATATTTATGTAGTGATGTGTGTGAACACACTAGGACCGTCGGGGCACTTTTTTCCCTCTTTAGGAGGTTCTTTCCCCCGGCTTGTATATACGGCTATTACCCTAATGGGCTACTTATCTTTGTACATTCTCTAGTAATACATTCAGTATTGTGTGTTTGTACTCCAAGCTTCTTCTTCTTCCTTGTGTTGTTCGCGTGCTTCCACAGACGGCTAACTCCAACATAAAATTCATTAATTAAAGGTAGTTACCAAAAGAAAGTGTTTGCATAGGACCACAAAACATCACTATGAACAAGCAGCAATTTATGAGAAGCTCAAATTGAACCATTTTTTGGGAATGAGGGATGTTGCACTGCTCCCAAAATATAACCTTCAAAGACATGTTTACAAGTTGCCTCAAGTTTGGGAAGACAGGACACCATTTCAAATTTATATAGGTGTAGCAAACTAGCAAAATTCATATGACCAAAGCATGCATGCCAAAGCTTTGCATCTGAGATAGCCTAAGAATAATGAACTTCACATGCTAAATCATTCACAAATTTTGCATAGTCTATGAGATTATACAGCCCATGACATAAAATGCCAGGAGCAATAATGACATCATCATTTGAAAGATCATGGACTGTATATATGTCATCAACAAATTTGACAACCAAGCCAATCTTGGCTAATGCTAAAATTGACAATAGATTTTCTTGGCACATACAAAGCACCTGACAATGTGAAAGAACTACCATAACTAGTAATCAGAATGATCTTACTGTTGATATATTTTGGTAGCGATGTGTCTGAACACAGTAAGGACGATCGGGGCACTTTTTTCCCTCTTTAGGAGTTTTTTCCCCGACTTGTATATATGGTTATAATCGTAACAGGTCACTTATCATTGTACATTCACTTGGTAATTTGTTCAATGTTGTGTTGTGCTTCAATCTTCTTCTCTTCCTTGTATTGTTCATGTGCTTGCAGAGACCTCGAACTCCAAAACTTGGTATCAGAGTAGGCCACCATTTCATCTATGGCATCATCAACACCCCTTTGGTCATAGTCTCACAATCGCACAAGAATTGGTGGGCATACTCACGGTGATTAGGAGTTCAAAACAACTGCATTGTGTGACATCAAAATTTGATATGAGCTTGCTTCAACCTTGAATGCATTATCACAGTGCCTATGTAGGGAATTTTATCCTTTAGTGCCAAACATGTATATAGGCTTTAGTTCGCCACTACAAGCATCTCGAAGTCTATCTATTACAAGTTTACTATAGCTCAATTGGGTAGTTCTATTCAAATTCTTGAGATACAAACATTTTTTTGCATTAAGGTACTTAGTTAGTGGCCATGTCTAGAAGCAATAATGTATTCCGTATGTTGGCTATTGAGGACAGGTTATTGTTTGGATGGTACCAATTACCCATTATGGGCATATATGATGCGTCATGTATTGGTGGCAAAAGGGATGTGGAATATTGTATAGGGTATTCAAAAATGCCCTACTACATGTGCGAATGCAGTTATTGAAGGTGATGAAGATGGAATTGAAGATGATGATCTTCATATTCCTTTTCATGTTGCGATTCTTGCGACACCTATTGTAGAGTAACTTCATTGGGATGGCATAGATACTGAAATACATGCATTGATAACCTTGTCTATCAAACGTGCCATTATCCCTCATATTTGCTCTTTGCAAAACAACAAAGGATGCTTGGGACACGCTTACCACATTATATCAAGCAAGAAATGAGGCTCGCATTGCTTACCTCTGAAAACAGTTGGAGAGTGAGCATATGAATGAAGGAGATTCTATGGATAGTTTTTGGACAAAGATCAAAGATTTGAAGGAACGATTGATTTTTTATGATGAAGTCTTACCAGTTAGTTCACTTTTTTTTATAGTTCTTAATGGTCTTCCAAATTCAAGTCAGAGTTTTTCTTCTACTCTTTCATTGATGATGAAAGGCAATCAAAATACCTTAACCTGTGAGGAATTAGTCTTTGTTCTATTGCAAGAAGATCAATCCAGGTAGAATAGTTATATTATGTGTGTTGCATCTTAGCTAGTCATAAGGGAAAGGACAAATGGAGCTCATCTATTAGTAAGCAAAAATCTGCTAATGCTGCACAATCAAAGAAGGAAGACAAAGATAAGGAGAAACCAGAAAAGTAGAAACATTTTTGCAAATACCCTAAAGGAAATGATCATGTCATAAAGAGATGCCCAAAACTAGCTACAAAACAGGCAAAGAAGAAAGAGGCTTGAATGAGGTCTCTACACCAAAAACAAAGTCCACTAATCTTGTGCACAATGAAGAATGGGCATTTACTACTATATGTAGTTATGACCCATCTTCTCATGAGTAGTGTATGTCTCTAGTAGACTCATATGTTTGGTACTTTGATAGTCGGGCAGCCAAACATATTACCTCTTTGTGTATTTTCTTCATTTCACTTGAGCCCGTCCCTACAGGGAATACTATCACATGTGCAAGCAACTCCTCATATCATATAATGGGAGTTGGTAAGATCATTTTGACTATTGATGATGGTAGTTCTTTCACATTGTCACATGCATTGTATGTGTGAGGGAACACGAAAAATCTAGTATTAATTTTAGCATTAGCTAAGATTGGCTTGGTTGTCAAATTTGTTGAGACCATGATCTTTCAAATGGTGATGTCATTATTGCCTCTTGCATTTTATCTCATGGACTGTATAAGCTCATAGACTATGCAAAATATTTGAATTATTGAGCCTATGGAGTTCAAGATTCTTAAGCTATCTCATATGCAAAGCTTTGGCATGCACACTTTGGTCATCTAAATTTTGCTAGTTTGTTATGCCTGTAGAAATATGATATGGTGTCCTCTCTGCCCAAATTTGAGGCACCTTGTAAACATGTATTTGAAGGCTATATTTTGACCAAAATGTGGAGTTCTTCCTTCCCTAAAGAGGGTTCAGTTAGATCTACTCATAAATTGCATCTTGTTCATAGTGATGTCTGTGGTCCTATGCATTGGCTTATAGTAAGACATTTAATGTCTTAGATTTCTAGATGTTGACAATTTGCGGTTATATGCATGCTTATAATTGGTACGTTCTATAATTCATCAATATTTCCAAATTTAACTTTCAAAGGTGTCCATTATGATTTTGAGGGAGAAAACCTTTTATCTTTTTGTCGTTACCATGCACACATCTAGTTTGAAACGAAAATAAACACCACAAATTCAATGATGTGAATATCATCCTCTTATATAGAAGTGGCCATGGCACCTTAAGGATTGATATGGATTATTTAATGAAGAATAATGATGCCAAAAAACTTAAAGATTATTACAAATTCATTTGATTAAGATCAATATTGCCCATTTTTGAAACACAATTCACTATCTCAATATGAGAGGAATAAGTGAGGTTGGAGATTTGTGGTAGGAAAATGGAAAAAGAAGCTTGGAGCACAACACAATACAAAATGTATTACCAAGTGAATGCACAAAGATAAGTGACCCATTAGGGTTATAGGGGTATATACAAGCCGAAGGAAAAATACCTTTGAAAGAGGGGAAAAAGTGCCCTAGTGATCCTAAGTGTGATCACACACATCTCTACCAAAATATATCGATAGATTCACTCTGGGAGTAATGTGGTGAACCAAGAGCTGGCACTCATGTATAAGTAAGTGTCAATCTATTTGGAAAGAAATCAATCCACAAAAGGATGTAAGCCCAAAGCTTTGTGAAAAGCTCCAAACTTCTCTAGGTAAATCCTTCGTGAAAGGTCAATGTGCTTTGTGCGAGCATGGAACACAAGGTTCCTCGCAACTATTAAAGATGGTGCACTACAACATATCGAGCGTATATCGAGGCTGTTACCGAGGAAAATGAACGGGCATAATTTTCTCGCGACATCGGTGTCGCAATCGGTATACGCGTCGAAAACATAGTGCCGATATAGTCGTCGGTATAGGCGCCAGTATAAATGTCAGTAAGAACGTCGGTAATACCAACGGTTATACCGACGTCCATACTGGGTGTACTGACACGCATACCGATGCCTGTGCTGGGTGTACCGATGACCATATCTGCACAATTTTTTTTTGGGCAGAGTGTGTTGTCTTTTGCTACAGCATGATGTTGTTTAGCAAAAGACAATACACTCTGTCCAACTCTAAACCGAGTACATGTGTTATGTACTCTAATGGCAACCAAAATATGATTTTATATGAGCAAAAATGAACCATGAATCATGTACAAAAAGTTGTATATTCCATAAATGAAGGATGTACAAGAGTGTGACAAAGCACTTCCATATAAGAACCAAATACAAAATGTGACAAAGCACTTCCATATAGGAATCGAATACAAAATTATGGTACATCATTGCCACATAGGAGTGTAATACGAAATTGTGGCAATGTGATAAAGCACTTCCATATAGGAATCGAATACAAAATTATGGTACATCATTGCCACATAGGAGTGTAATACAAAATTGTGGCAAATCACTACCATACATATACGCAAAGGGATCAAAACATTTACACCTACAATCCTGCAACAAAGCATATGTGTAAAATGAGACAAATTGACATGACATTTATAAACAACAACTAAAAATACGAAACCAATATATAAGTTTACCTAATCATAGATTCTCCCATGAAATGATTGCACCACGTCCCTCTAAGTCCTGCAACAGTGCAGCCAATCCATGATGATATCCATAAGCTTCTTTGGTTCGCGTCGGAGGACGACCCACTGCCAACTCCTATAATAAATATGCAAAATGTTAGATGACATAAATGATGTGCTTAACACAAACAAATTCAATAATTAAAATGATACTTACAAATTGGTAGTGCATACTGTCGTATCCGCCGCTACCTAAATGCGACGTTCCAACCATATCTAAACATGTGGCCACCGCATCTCGTTGTTGACAATATCGATCAGGAGTATGTTGTTGCTCATCCTGAATCGATTCCCACTCTTCAACATCTAACCACACAGTCTTCAGTAAGCCTGCCCTGAAAGCATCGCGAGCTTCGGAGCATCGATGAGACATCACCTCGCGTGCCGTATGGTGAATCCAATCCGAACTCACAATAGGATGCCTAGGTGCTGGCCGGTACTCTTCATATATCGATTGTGTGGTATAATTTTTGGAATCCTTATTCTGTTCGCTCCATTTTAACATTACAGAATGTCTTAACTCTATGGAGCAAAGTTGTCGAATGCGCTGACGCATGGACTTTCCGGCTGCATCCATGACTAGAGCTCCATTACGTATGTGATATATTTTGGAGTCGTCATGGTCATGCGCTCCCCAAGGTGTACATGGAGATCCCATCTAATCCAATGTGGAGATGTTAATATGCATGTGTGTATGCATATGCAAGTGTGTATGCATATGCATGTGTGTATGCATATGCATGTGTGTATGCATATGCATGTGTGTATGCATATGCATGTGTGTATGCATATGCATGTGTGTATGCATATGCATGTGTGTATGCATATGCATGTGTGTATGCATATGCATGTGTGTATGCATATGCATGTGTGTATGCATATGCATGTGTGTATGCATATGCATGTGTGTATGCATATGCATGTGTGTATGCATATGCATGTGTGTATGCATATGCATGTGTGTATGCATACACACATGTATATGCATGTTTGTATGCATATGCATGTGTGTATGAATATGCATGTGTGTATGCATATGCATGTGTATGCATATGCATGTGTGTATGCATATGCATGTTTGTATGCATATGCATGTGTGTATGCATATGCATGTGTGTATGCATATGCATGTGTGTATGCATATGCATGTGTGTATGCATATGCATGTGTGTATGCATATGCATGTGTGTATGCATATGCATGTGTGTATGTGTATGCATGTGTATGCATGTGTATGCATATGCATGTGTGTATGCATATGCATGTGTGTTTGCATATGCATGTGTGTGTGCATATGCATGTGTGTGCATACACATGCATATGCATGTGTGTATGCATATGCATATGCATATGCATATGAGTATGCATATGCATGTTTGCACGCATATGCATGTGTATGCATATGCATATATGAATATGCATTTGTACATATGTGAGTGTGTGTATATGTGAGTGTGTATGTATATGTGAGTGTGCTTATACATATGTGAGTGTGTATGTATATGTATATGTTTCTCTCTCTCTCTCTCTTTGTCTCTCTCTCTCTTTGTCTCTCTCTCTCTCTCTATCTCTCTCTCTATGTCAATCGAAAACAAAACAAACACTTACATCGATGTTATTGTTTGAATCGTTGTCATCAAAATCCACTTGAATTCGTCCTTCGTCGAATTTCCAATGACTTGATCCCAAAATCTGTTGCAAAACTAAAAAGAGAAGATATTAGAAAAGGAAAAGCATAAACAAAGAAAAAAGAGTGCTACAATATGTGCGATATACTTACCAAAACTTCAAATCTAGAAAAATAGAGGTGTGCTTAGAGAAAGAGAGAGAGAGAGGGAGGGGGAGAGAGAGAGGGAGAGGGAGAGAGAGAGAGAGAAAGAGTGATAAACAGAGATAGGTTGTTCGCACGCACAAAGTTGACAGTAGAAGATCTAGTTTCAAAACGCTCAAAATGTCAAATTTTTGCTCTCGGGCCCAGTTAAAACAGGGCATCGGTATGAGCATCGGTAGTTTCCAGTAAATTACCGACGCTTAGACCGACATAGTTGTACCGACGCATCCATTGCCTAGTTGGTTTTCCAAAATGTTTCAATGGTCATACCGACGCCGACCCGTGACTGTCGGTATGCTGATCGTCGGTATGCCCTTGATGTGTTGTAGTGGTGGTGGTAGAAGACTGACCAACACCCAAATCAACAAAAGTGCATCTGATCCACACACACTCGATAGTCGTTGTGAAAGCTACCCTATACTCATTCACAGCTAGAGGTGGCCATATTAGGATGCTTCTTGCTCAACCAAGATATGCATGAGATACCAAGCATGAAGCAAGGACCATTGGTGGATATGCGAGTGTTAGAGCAACTAGCTTAATCTTAGTAAAAAAGAAAAAATGCAAATCTGGTGGTAATGATCCCCCATTGGCATAAAAGAATCTAAGTAGAAGGGTATCACTCAAGTAGCAAAAGATGTGCTAACTACCTGCCAATGCTTGACAGCTGAACAATGCATAAACCTACTCATGTGAGAAATAGCAAATTGAATATCAGGCTGAATTATGCATAAGAAAATCAAGCATCTAATAGCTTGCTAATAGAGAACAACATCAAATGCATCTCTAACATCATGAAGACTCAACCATGAATGTGTTTCCATGGGAGTGGCAACAGGTTTGCAATCTCCAACACTAAAGCACTATAATAATGTGTTAATATATTTTGTTTGAAACTAAATTATTCCCCATCAACTTGCATAAATTAAATGCCCAAACAATGTTGCAAATACCCCAAATTGACATCTCAAAAGAGGCACGCAAATTAGCCTTAAATTGAACAATATGCTTTTCATTGGGACTATGAGAAACATATCATGAGAAACATATCATGAGAAACATATCATCAACATATAAAACAATGATTAGATGTATATCATCTACATGCTTTACATATAAGATTCTCTCAGTTGAATTGTTCTCAAAACCATATGCTAGCAAGTAGGCATGTATCTTCAAACGTGGTGCTTGTTTCAAACCATATAATGCCTTTTTCAACCTACACACCTTGTTTTCATGCACTTTCTACATAAAACCATAGGGCTGAAGACATACACTTTTTCATGTAAATCACCATTCCAAAATATAGTTTTAACGTATAACTAATATATATTCCAACCATGATGAGCTGCAAGTGCACAAATGATGTGAATGGTGATCATTCAGCATGTGGGTGTAAAGGTATCATCAAAATCAATGTCTTTCTCTTGATCATAGCCTTTTGCCATAAGTCTAACCTTATTTTTGTCAACTATTCTATCATACTTATGTTTCAACTTGTATAACCATTTAGTACTAATGGCCTTTTTGGCTCAAGGCAAATCACATAAAGACCTAGTGCCATTCTTCTTAGTAGCATTAAATTTTGATTGCATAGTAGCCATCCAGTTATTTGAGTTTTGTGCTTCATTAAAAGAAATAGGCTCATTCTCATCACAAAGACCATAGAAAAGCTAAAAGAAATAGGTTCGTTCTCATCACAAAGACTATAGAGACAACATTGCATAACAATTTGATGCAAAGAAAGCACTATGGGAGCCTGAACGAGTATGATATGACAAAGGTGCAACTTATTTGCTATCTCCAAGGTCTGCACCAACCATTTAGGCAAATTTTTGCCTCTTGTATGTTAGCCCTCTAATCAACAAGTGCATCATGTAAATCTACATTAGAAATGGAATGATCTGCATCATCATTTGGAACCCATAGAGGCAGAGAAATTGCCTCATTTGAACCAAAAGTTGATTGTTCACCTGTAAAAGGAGGTAGCAAAGTTCCATACACACCCTTCAAGCTAGTTGCTGTCTCCTTGGTATATGAAAGTAAGGGCTGAATTGCATCTTTTACAAAAACAACATCACAACTAACTTGAATGCATTTAGTATATGGATGATCCAAACGATAGTCTTTGCTTTCATAACTTTACATGATAAAAATACATTTCATTGCTTTATCATCCGATTTCCCATGTTGTTGTTCAAACACTAATGCATATTTCTCACAACCAAAGACACACATATGAGAAGCAAATGGTTTGTGACCATTCCAAGCTTCATGTTGATAGATTATAATGGTTTGATATGACATTTTAAGTACATATGTTGCACACATAATAGCCTCAAGATAGAAGCTATGTGATAAAGCTAGACTTTTGACCATACACCTCACTATTTCCATGAGAGAGTTGTTTTTTCTTTCAAAATTTCCATTTTCTTGAGGTGAATATGACACCACACACTGTGTTTTATCCCATGATGAACAAAAAATGCATTAAATTAAAAAGACGTATATTCCCCTCCTTGATCATAACGCAGGGTGCCCAATTTACATGGTGACATATTTTCAACCATTACCAATAATTTTTTCAATCACGTAAACAATTTGGATATTTATTTCAATGGATACACCCATTCATGCTTGGAAAAGTCACAAAGTATAGTTTTTTCAACCATTACCAATAATTTTTTCAATCACGTAAACAATTTGGATATTTATTTCAATGGATACACCCATTCAATAGAAGTCACAAAGTATAGTTCGTTCCCAAATGAAAGTGTTTGCATAGGATCATAGGGATTACTATGAACAACTTGCAATTTATGAGAAGCTCTATAGAACTATCTTTTGCTAAGGAGGAACACTGCATATCTCCCAAAATATAGCCTTCACAGAATGTGCCTCAAGTTTGAGATGTGTAGCTATGACCATCTTCTCATTAGTAGTGTATGTCTGTAGTAGACTCGAATGTTTGGCACTTTGATAGTGGTGCAACCAAACATATTACCTCGTAGCACAATTTCTTCACTTCAGTTGGATCTAATCCTATAGAGAATATTATCACATGTGCTAACAACTCCTCTTCTTCTGTAATGAGAGTTTGAAATATCATTCTAACTACTACTTATGGAAGTTCTTTCACATTTTTAGATGCCTTATATGTGCCAAGGATCAAGAAGAATCTGTTATTACTTTCAACGTTAGCTAAGATTGGCTTGGTTGCCAAATTTCTTGTTGACAGATGTATAGTTCATGATCTATCAAATGGTGATGTTTATTGCTTCTAGCATTTTATGCATGAGTTGTATAAGCTCGTAGACTATGCAAAATCAGTGAATGATTGAGCATGTGTAGTTCATGATTCGCATGCAATCTCATATGCAAAACTTTAGCATGCATGCTTTGATCATCTAAATTTTCCCGATTTGCTTTGCCTATAGAAATGTGAAATGGTGTTCTCGACAATAGTAAATGTCCATTCTTCATTCTAAAAAGATTAGCAGACTCTACTTTAGGTGTACATGCCTCTGCAACAATCATTCCAACCTCTTTCTTCTTTGCCTCCTTTGCAACTAATTTAGGAATTACAATACTTGCAAAAACGTTTTTGCTTTTTTGTTTGCTTGTCATCTTTGTCTTCCTTCTCCATTTACCTTTACCCTTCTGGCTAGCTAAGAAAGCTTGACATGCAACACACATAATCTGTTTTGCCTTCATTGAACTTCTTGCAACAAAAGAGAGAATAAATCCTCTAAAGTTAAGGCATTTGAATTTCCTTTCATTATCAATCTAAGAGTAGAAGGAAAACCCCAATACAAATCTAGAAGACCATTAAGAACAATCTACACAACTTATCTTTGTCAAAATTTTTCCATTAAGAACTCCTAAACATCTTTGATCTTTGTCAAAATTTTTCCATAGCATCTCCTTGATTCATGTGCTCACTCTCCAACTTTTTTTGAGGTAAGCAACACGAGCCTCATTTCTTTCTTGATATAAGGTCGTGAGAGTATCTCAAGCATCGTTTGCTTTCTTGCAAGAGCGAATATGAGGATATGGTAGGAAAACCCCGATACAAATCTAGAAGACCATTAAGAACAATCTACACAACTTATCTTTGTCAAAATTTTTCCATTAAGAACTCCTAAACATCTTTGATCTTTGTCAAAATTTTTCCATAGGATCTCCTTGATTCATGTGCTCACTCTCCAACTTTTTTTGAGGTAAGCAACACGAGCCTCATTTCTTTCTTGATATAAGGTTGTGAGAGTATCTCAAGCATCGTTTTCTTTCTTGCAAGGGCGAATATGAGGATATGGTAGGAAAACCCCGATACAAATCTAGAAGACCATTAAGAACAATCTACACAACTTATCTTTGTCAAAATTTTTCCATTAAGAACTCCTAAACATCTTTGATCTTTGTCAATATTTTTCCATAGCATCTCCTTGATTCATGTGCTCACTCTCCAACTTTTTTTGAGGTAAGCAACACGAGCCTCATTTCTTTCTTGATATAAGGTTGTGAGAATATCTCAAGCATCGTTTGCTTTCTTGCAAGAGCGAATATGAGGATATGGTATGTTTGGCAGGCAAGGCCATCCCAACAAAGTTTCTCTATGGTAGGTGTAGCAAAAGCAGGAGCATGACTAGGAAATTGAATCATCATCTTCAAAACAATATCCATCACCTTCAAAAACTATATTTGCAGCTGTACTAGGATTTTTCTCAACACCCTACACATATTTTGTAATCATTTTGCGACCAATACATGAAGCATTATATATGCACAAAATGGGTAATTAGTACTATCAACTTATACTCAACATCCAACATATGGAACACATCCTTGTTTTCAACCATGGCCAATGACAAAATACCCCGATGCAAACAATACGTAGAAGGAAGATTAACGACACATTACAAAGCATGTTTGTTTATGAGTATATCATCACCTTGCACCTTCAAGAGGAATCCGCCTTCTTTTCATTACAAACATCATCGGGTGGCAAACGATAGATACCCGTGGTTGTGTTGAACTCCTTTCGTGTTCATAATATATATATGGCATTTTACTGTTCATAATATATATGGCATAAGAATAAAGCAAGGATTCGATGTTGGTTAGCTCCCTACAGACTATAATATATATGGCATAAGAATAAAGCAAGGATTCGATGTTAGTTAGCTCCCTACAGACTACTGCGAAATCCTTTTCACTGTGCTATCCTGATCATTTCCATACTCCTGGGAGCTCGAGACATGGAGTCGTCCTTAATGAAGATGAGTGTGACTCCCTGTTCTTGCATCGCCCCTCAGGACTCTTCGATCACTCGTCAGATAGTTGCTTCAATCCCGCAACCTTCTTTACCCTCTTCTATCTCCGTTACCAACGCAAGTACAAGTGGCTCAGAGCTCACACGTTCAGTGTTTTCAAGGAGCTTAATAGCTCTCTTGAGTTGTTTCTCTCTTCAGGAGATTCTTGTGCCTGTCCACCCTGCAATGGCATTTTCTGTTGGCATATGTAAGTGCATCATTCATATTGTGCTGTAATGAGAATGTACGTTCCTCGGAATAAGAGCTCATATGCTTTGTCTAAAGAAGGGCCCATGAATACCCGCAAAACTCCCTCTGAGAGAGAGAGAGAGAGAGAGAGAGAGAGAGAGAGAGAGAGAGAGAGAGAGAGAGAGAGAGAGAGAGAGAGAGAGAGAGAGAGAGAGAGAGAGAGAGAGAGAGAGAGAGAGAGAGAGAAGCGTCTTATCGTCAAGCATACTCGGTCATCGACAAAACAGAGAAAAGGAAAAAAAAAACATTTGCACGGTGGTAATATCATATCCAAGTCACATCGTAAACTCGATTGATGATAATGAGATAAGTAGAACTGACCTGCATGAAGTTATATTCTCGTTATAGTGGTCCATTTTAGACCAGAAAGAAGGTAAGGCTGACCTTGAGGAATCACTGTTACAACTCGAATTCTATGTTAGTCCCTGCAAAGAATAATTCCAAATTTGGATGTCTTTGAAGGGAGTTTTGAACTTGTGATACACTTCCTACTATATTTCATTATAACTAGATTTGATTCTTGATGAGAGGATTTTGAAGTCTTGTAAGGTGTAAAGATTCCGAGCATCTAATTAGATGGAGACACTTACTTGAATCTAGTGTGTCTCATGCACAAAGTTATCTTCCTGTTCTTATGGTCCATTATAGGTCACAAAGTAGTAAGGATTTCTAGAGGAATTGTTCTCCATCCCAGCACTTTCTCGAGTCTCAAGGTTGGAAGAAAAACTCAACCAAAATGCTCTTGTTCCATACGCTATGTAGCATACCTCTTCGACATACTAGAAAAGGTATGGTACTTGTTCATATGTGTGTGTATTGCATATAAATTACAATTCATTGTTTAAGTTAAGTAGCTCCCACCATTAGTATAAATAGCTGATGTTGTGCTTTGGGTAGACACTTCGTGAGAGCATTTGCAAAATTCTGTGAAGTATTGACTTTGATCAAAGTGATTAGGCCATCCTCTAACACCTCTGTGATGAAGCGGTATCTCACATAAATATGCTTTGTGCGAGCATGGAACATGGCATTCTTTGCCAAACTATGGTGCGCTGACTATCACATCCAAGAAGAGGTGCCTTTGCAGGCATCCCAAACTTATTGCACAAGCGGGCTAACCAAATGGCTTCTTATGTGGCTTAAATATATTCAGCTTTTGTAGTAGATAGTGCAACTAATTTCTGAAGTCTATAGCACCATAGCTCCGCTTGCAAGGGTGTATACATAGCCACTTGTGGACTTGCGAGTGTCCATATCACCTGCCATGTCTGAATCACATAATCCTTTCAACTCCAATGGACCCTTTCCATAACACACATTTATCTTTGGCACCTTTCAAATATCTCAAAACAGATTTGACTGCCTTCCAATGAGTTTTGTTAGGATTGACTGCCTTCCATGTCTGAATCACATAATCCTTTCAACTCCAATGGACCCGTTCCATAACACACATTTATCTTTGGCCCCTTTCAAATATCTCAAAATAGATTTGACTGCCTTCCAATGAGTTTTGTTAGGATTAGCCATAAACCTGCTAACGATTCCCACGGCATGAGCAATGTTTGACAGGGTGGCAACCATGGCATACATAAGTGAACCACAAGCATAAGTGAACCACATGCTGATGCATATGGAACACTCCTCATGAAGTTGGCTGCATCGTCATCGGAAAATAATGCCATATTGACTGGAAACCCTAATTTCCAACAAACCCTACTTTTGAGAAATGCTCACAATGGTAAAAAACGAGTTAAAATTTTTATCATATATTTGCAAAGTACTCTTCAACAGATTTTTATTGATATATAACACTTACCCATTGGTGTCCTAAAAACCCCTCAAAATGCAAACCCTAAATTCTGCACATGCTCATGTCTTTATTAATTTAAGATGAATGAATATGATATGATTTTTGAAAAGCTATTTTAATCAATGGCTGAGATCAACCCAAGCAAAAGTTCAACAAAAAAGCTAAATCGAAAAACAAAAAGCTTTCTAGATCTAGTTCCGCAATTTGTGGCAATTTTTCCTCTTAACTTTACTTTTGAGTTTGCTTTATGCTTTTCAATCTCGGGCTGGTCTAGAGCCTATACAAAGATTGCCTATTGAGCACATTCAACATCATCTACAACCTAGTTTAGCTTCAACTCTAGGGTTAGCTAGGTGCAGATTTGGAGCAGATTTTTGTGAGTTTGTAGCTGATTTTGAAGTTTTTGCTGCTGCCCTCCTCTTTTACACACATCGTGTGTGCCAGCTGATCATTGTAAGTTTCTGCTATTTTCTGGTTCTCTTCAAGATTTGCTGCTGTATTAGGTCACACACCTTATTCTTCAAGTGTTGAAGATTTTTCTCTGCTGCTTACATCAGAGGAGATCAATCCAGTTAGGGTTTTTGCTGTTGGACTGTTTATAACAATCATATAACTTCAAATCAACACGTACAC